>JAUAMA010000002.1:32122888-32722888 GCA_030819835.1 Acmispon strigosus
CGTTTCTTATCGGATTTAAGCAAACGACCACTCGATGGAAAGCTCTTGAGGTCTACTTTCATATTATCCACGAATTTTATTGTTTTAACTGAAGTTGTGATGTTTCCCATTCGCTTTTTTGTACTAACTCTTTATGCTACTTACGTGTTATTACACAAAAGAGAATGAGAGCAAACGAAAACGCCATTACATTGACCCAAACTCTAGTTTACGTGAAAGCATACGTCAAGAGCTTTCCAGAGAGTGCTCGTTTGCTTAAATCCGATAACAAATGAGCAAGTTATGATCATTTGAAGTCGTTTGCCTCCCAAAGTGGTCGTGTATCGAGCTGCACAGAAGCGCACTTGACTTCAAACGATCATAACTTCCTCGTTTCTTATCGGATTTAAGCAAACGACCAGTCGATGGAAAGCTCTTGAGGTCTACTTTCATATTATCCACGATTTTTATTGTTTTAACGGAAGTTGTGATGTTTCCCATTCGCTTTTTTGTACTAACTCTTTATGGTACTTACGTGTTAGTACACAAAAGAGAATGAGAGCAAACAAAAACGCCATTACATTAACCCAAACTCTAGTTTACGTGAAAGCATACGTCAAGAGCTTTCCAGAGAGTGCTCGTTTGCTTAAATCCGATAACAAATGAGCAAGTTATGATCATTTGAAGTCGTTTGCCTCCCAAAGTGGTCGTGTATCGAGCTGCACAGAAGCGCACTTGACTTCAAACGATCATAACTTCTTCGTTTCTTATCGGATTTAAGCAAACGACCACTCGATGGAAAGCTCTTGAGGTCTACTTTCATATTATCCACGTATTTTATTGTTTTAACTGAAGTTGTGATGTTTCCCATTCGCTTTTTTGTACTAACTCTTTATGGTACTTACGTGTTAGTACACAAAAGAGAATGAGAGCAAACGAAAACGCCATTACATTGACCCAAACTCTAGTTTACGTGAAAGCATACGTCAAGAGCTTTCCAGAGAGTGCTCGTTTGCTTAAATCCGATAACAAATGAGCAAGTTATGATCATTTGAAGTCGTTTGCCTCCCAAAGTGGTCGTGTATCGAGCTGCGCAGAAGCGCACTTGACTTCAAACGATCATAACTTCCTCGTTTCTTATCGGATTTAAGCAAACGACCAGTCGATGGAAAGCTCTTGAGGTCTACTTTCATATTATCCACGAATTTTATTGTTTTAACTGAAGTTGTGATGTTTCCCATTCGCTTTTTTGTACTAACTCTTTATGGTACTTACGTGTTAGTACACAAAAGAGAATGAGAGCAAACGAAAACGCCATTACATTGACCCAAACTCTAGTTTACGTGAAAGCATACGTCAAGAGCTTTCCAGAGCGTGCTCGTTTGCTTAAATCCGATAACAAATGAGCAAGTTATGATCATTTGAAGTCGTTTGCCTCCCAAAGTGGTCGTGTATCGAGCTGCACAGAAGCGCACTTGATTTCAAACGATCATAACTTCTTCGTTTCTTATCGGATTTAAGCAAACGACCACTCGATGGAAAGCTCTTGAGGTCTACTTTCATATTATCCACGTATTTTAGTGTTTTAACTGAAGTTGTGATGTTTCCCATTCGCTTTTTTGTACTAACTCTTTATGGTACTTACGTGTTAGTACACAAAAGAGAATGAGAGCAAACAAAAACGCCATTACATTAACCCAAACTCTAGTTTACGTGAAAGCATACGTCAAGAGCTTTCTAGAGAGTGCTCGTTTGCTTAAATCCGATAACAAATGAGCAAGTTATGATCATTTGAAGTCGTTTGCCCCTCCCAAAGTGGTCGTGTATCGAGCTGCACAGAAGCGCACTTGACTTCAAACGATCATAACTTCTTCGTTTCTTATCGGATTTAAGCAAACGACCACTCGATGGAAAGCTCTTGAGGTCTACTTTCATATTATCCACGATTTTTATTGTTTTAACGGAAGTTGTGATGTTTCCCATTCGCTTTTTTGTACTAACTCTTTATGGTACTTACGTGTTAGTACACAAAAGAGAATGAGAGCAAACAAAAACGCCGTTACATTAACCCAAACTCTAGTTTACGTGAAAGCATACGTCAAGAGCTTTCCAGAGAGTGCTCGTTTGCTTAAATCCGATAACAAATGAGCAAGTTATGATCATTTGAAGTCGTTTGCCCCTCCCAAAGTGGTCGTGTATCGAGCTGCACAGAAGCGCACTTGACTTCAAACGATCATAACTTCTTCGTTTCTTATCGGATTTAAGCAAACGACCACTCGATGGAAAGCTCTTGAGGTCTACTTTCATATTATCCACGAATTTTATTTTTTTAACTGAAGTTGTGATGTTTCCCATTCGCTTTTTTGTACTAACTCTTTATGGTACTTACATGTTAGTACACAAAAGAGAATGAGAGCAAACAAAAACGCCATTACATTAACCCAAACTCTAGTTTACGTGAAAGCATACGTCAAGAGCTTTCTAGAGAGTGCTCGTTTGCTTAAATCCGATAACAAATGAGCAAGTTATGATCATTTGAAGTCGTTTGCCTCCCAAAGTGGTCGTGTATCGAGCCGCACAGAAGCGCACTTGACTTCAAACGATCATAACTTCTTCGTTTCGTATCGGATTTAAGCAAACGACCACTCGATGGAAAGCTCTTGAGGTCTACTTTCATATTATCCACGAATTTTATTTTTTTAACTGAAGTTGTGATGTTTCCCATTCGCTTTTTTGTACTAACTCTTTATGGTACTTACGTGTTAGTACACAAAAGAGAATGAGAGCAAACAAAAACGCCATTACATTAACCCAAACTCTAGTTTACGTGAAAGCATACGTCAAGAGCTTTCCAGAGAGTGCTCGTTTGCTTAAATCCGATAACAAATGAGCAAGTTATGATCATTTGAAGTCGTTTGCCTCCCAAAGTGGTCGTGTATCGAGCTGCACAGAAGCGCACTTGATTTCAAACGATCATAACTTCTTCGTTTCTTATCGGATTTAAGCAAACGACCACTCGATGGAAAGCTCTTGAGGTCTACTTTCATATTATCCACGTATTTTATTGTTTTAACTGAAGTTGTGATGTTTCCCATTCGCTTTTTTGTACTAACTCTTTATGGTACTTACGTGTTAGTACACAAAAGAGAATGAGAGCAAACAAAAACGCCATTACATTAACCCCAACTCTAGTTTACGTGAAAGCATACGTCAAGAGCTTTCTAGAGAGTGCTCGTTTGCTTAAATCCGATAACAAATGAGCAAGTTATGATCATTTGAAGTCGTTTGCCTCCCAAAGTGGTCGTGTATCGAGCCGCACAGAAGCGCACTTGACTTCAAACGATCATAACTTCTTCGTTTCTTATCGGATTTAAGCAAACGACCACTCGATGGAAAGCTCTTGAGGTCTACTTTCATATTATCCACGTATTTTATTGTTTTAACTGAAGTTGTGATGTTTCCCATTCGCTTTTTTGTACTAACTCTTTATGGTACTTACGTGTTAGTACACAAAAGAGAATGAGAGCAAACAAAAACGCCATTACATTAACCCCAACTCTAGTTTACGTGAAAGCATACGTCAAGAGCTTTCTAGAGAGTGCTCGTTTGCTTAAATCCGATAACAAATGAGCAAGTTATGATCATTTGAAGTCGTTTGCCTCCCAAAGTGGTCGTGTATCGAGCCGCACAGAAGCGCACTTGACTTCAAACGATCATAACTTCTTCGTTTCTTATCGGATTTAAGCAAACGACCACTCGATGGAAAGCTCTTGAGGTCTACTTTCATATTATCCACGAATTTTATTGTTTTAACTGAAGTTGTGATGTTTCCCATTCGCTTTTTTGTACTAACTCTTTATGCTACTTACGTGTTATTACACAAAAGAGAATGAGAGCAAACGAAAACGCCATTACATTGACCCAAACTCTAGTTTACGTGAAAGCATACGTCAAGAGCTTTCCAGAGAGTGCTCGTTTGCTTAAATCCGATAACAAATGAGCAAGTTATGATCATTTGAAGTCGTTTGCCTCCCAAAGTGGTCGTGTATCGAGCTGCACAGAAGCGCACTTGACTTCAAACGATCATAACTTCCTCGTTTCTTATCGGATTTAAGCAAACGACCAGTCGATGGAAAGCTCTTGAGGTCTACTTTCATATTATCCACGATTTTTATTGTTTTAACGGAAGTTGTGATGTTTCCCATTCGCTTTTTTGTACTAACTCTTTATGGTACTTACGTGTTAGTACACAAAAGAGAATGAGAGCAAACAAAAACGCCATTACATTAACCCAAACTCTAGTTTACGTGAAAGCATACGTCAAGAGCTTTCCAGAGAGTGCTCGTTTGCTTAAATCCGATAACAAATGAGCAAGTTATGATCATTTGAAGTCGTTTGCCTCCCAAAGTGGTCGTGTATCGAGCTGCACAGAAGCGCACTTGACTTCAAACGATCATAACTTCTTCGTTTCTTATCGGATTTAAGCAAACGACCACTCGATGGAAAGCTCTTGAGGTCTACTTTCATATTATCCACGTATTTTATTGTTTTAACTGAAGTTGTGATGTTTCCCATTCGCTTTTTTGTACTAACTCTTTATGGTACTTACGTGTTAGTACACAAAAGAGAATGAGAGCAAACGAAAACGCCATTACATTGACCCAAACTCTAGTTTACGTGAAAGCATACGTCAAGAGCTTTCCAGAGAGTGCTCGTTTGCTTAAATCCGATAACAAATGAGCAAGTTATGATCATTTGAAGTCGTTTGCCTCCCAAAGTGGTCGTGTATCGAGCTGCGCAGAAGCGCACTTGACTTCAAACGATCATAACTTCCTCGTTTCTTATCGGATTTAAGCAAACGACCAGTCGATGGAAAGCTCTTGAGGTCTACTTTCATATTATCCACGAATTTTATTGTTTTAACTGAAGTTGTGATGTTTCCCATTCGCTTTTTTGTACTAACTCTTTATGGTACTTACGTGTTAGTACACAAAAGAGAATGAGAGCAAACGAAAACGCCATTACATTGACCCAAACTCTAGTTTACGTGAAAGCATACGTCAAGAGCTTTCCAGAGCGTGCTCGTTTGCTTAAATCCGATAACAAATGAGCAAGTTATGATCATTTGAAGTCGTTTGCCTCCCAAAGTGGTCGTGTATCGAGCTGCACAGAAGCGCACTTGATTTCAAACGATCATAACTTCTTCGTTTCTTATCGGATTTAAGCAAACGACCACTCGATGGAAAGCTCTTGAGGTCTACTTTCATATTATCCACGTATTTTAGTGTTTTAACTGAAGTTGTGATGTTTCCCATTCGCTTTTTTGTACTAACTCTTTATGGTACTTACGTGTTAGTACACAAAAGAGAATGAGAGCAAACAAAAACGCCATTACATTAACCCCAACTCTAGTTTACGTGAAAGCATACGTCAAGAGCTTTCTAGAGAGTGCTCGTTTGCTTAAATCCGATAACAAATGAGCAAGTTATGATCATTTGAAGTCGTTTGCCTCCCAAAGTGGTCGTGTATCGAGCCGCACAGAAGCGCACTTGACTTCAAACGATCATAACTTCTTCGTTTCTTATCGGATTTAAGCAAACGACCACTCGATGGAAAGCTCTTGAGGTCTACTTTCATATTATCCACGTATTTTATTGTTTTAACTGAAGTTGTGATGTTTCCCATTCGCTTTTTTGTACTAACTATTTATGGTACTTACGTGTTAGTACACAAAAGAGAATGAGAGCAAACAAAAACGCCATTACATTAACCCCAACTCTAGTTTACGTGAAAGCATACGTCAAGAGCTTTCTAGAGAGTGCTCGTTTGCTTAAATCCGATAACAAATGAGCAAGTTTTGATCATTTGAAGTCGTTTGCCTCCCAAAGTGGTCGTGTATCGAGCCGCACAGAAGCGCACTTGACTTCAAACGATCATAACTTCTTCGTTTCTTATCGGATTTAAGCAAACGACCACTCGATGGAAAGCTCTTGAGGTCTACTTTCATATTATCCACGAATTTTATTGTTTTAACTGAAGTTGTGATGTTTCCCATTCGCTTTTTTGTACTAACTCTTTATGGTACTTACGTGTTAGTACACGAAAGAGAATGAGAGCAAACGAAAACGCCATTACATTGACCCAAACTCTAGTTTATGTGAAAGCATACGTCAAGAGCTTTCCAGAGAGTGCTCGTTTGCTTAAATCCGATAACAAATGAGCAAGTTATGATCATTTGAAGTCGTTTGCCTCCCAAAGTGGTCGTGTATCGAGCTGCACAGAAGCGCACTTGACTTCAAACGATCATAACTTCCTCGTTTCTTATCGGATTTAAGCAAACGACCAGTCGATGGAAAGCTCTTGAGGTCTACTTTCATATTATCCACGAATTTTATTGTTTTAACTGAAGTTGTGATGTTTCCCATTCGCTTTTTTGTACTAACTCTTTATGGTACTTACGTGTTAGTACACGAAAGAGAATGAGAGCAAACGAAAACGCCATTACATTGACCCAAACTCTAGTTTATGTGAAAGCATACGTCAAGAGCTTTCCAGAGAGTGCTCGTTTGCTTAAATCCGATAACAAATGAGCAAGTTATGATCATTTGAAGTCGTTTGCCTCCCAAAGTGGTCGTGTATCGAGCTGCACAGAAGCGCACTTGACTTCAAACGATCATAACTTCCTCGTTTCTTATCGGATTTAAGCAAACGACCAGTCGATGGAAAGCTCTTGAGGTCTACTTTCATATTATCCACGATTTTTATTGTTTTAACGGAAGTTGTGATGTTTCCCATTCGCTTTTTTGTACTAACTCTTTATGGTACTTACGTGTTAGTACACAAAAGAGAATGAGAGCAAACAAAAACGCCATTACATTAACCCAAACTCTAGTTTACGTGAAAGCATACGTCAAGAGCTTTCCAGAGAGTGCTCGTTTGCTTAAATCCGATAACAAATGAGCAAGTTATGATCATTTGAAGTCGTTTGCCTCCCAAAGTGGTCGTGTATCGAGCTGCACAGAAGCGCACTTGATTTCAAACGATCATAACTTCTTCGTTTCTTATCGGATTTAAGCAAACGACCACTCGATGGAAAGCTCTTGAGGTCTACTTTCATATTATCCACGTATTTTAGTGTTTTAACTGAAGTTGTGATGTTTCCCATTCGCTTTTTTGTACTAACTCTTTATGGTACTTACGTGTTAGTACACAAAAGAGAATGAGAGCAAACAAAAACGCCATTACATTAACCCCAACTCTAGTTTACGTGAAAGCATACGTCAAGAGCTTTCTAGAGAGTGCTCGTTTGCTTAAATCCGATAACAAATGAGCAAGTTATGATCATTTGAAGTCGTTTGCCTCCCAAAGTGGTCGTGTATCGAGCCGCACAGAAGCGCACTTGACTTCAAACGATCATAACTTCTTCGTTTCTTATCGGATTTAAGCAAACGACCACTCGATGGAAAGCTCTTGAGGTCTACTTTCATATTATCCACGTATTTTATTGTTTTAACTGAAGTTGTGATGTTTCCCATTCGCTTTTTTGTACTAACTCTTTATGGTACTTACGTGTTAGTACACAAAAGAGAATGAGAGCAAACAAAAACGCCATTACATTAACCCCAACTCTAGTTTACGTGAAAGCATACGTCAAGAGCTTTCTAGAGAGTGCTCGTTTGCTTAAATCCGATAACAAATGAGCAAGTTATGATCATTTGAAGTCGTTTGCCTCCCAAAGTGGTCGTGTATGGAGCTGCACAGAAGCGCACTTGACTTCAAACGATCATAACTTCCTCGTTTCTTATCGGATTTAAGCAAACGACCAGTCGATGGAAAGCTCTTGAGGTCTACTTTCATATTATCCACGATTTTTATTGTTTTAACGGAAGTTGTGATGTTTCCCATTCGCTTTTTTGTACTAACTCTTTATGGTACTTACGTGTTAGTACACAAAAGAGAATGAGAGCAAACAAAAACGCCATTACATTAACCCAAACTCTAGTTTACGTGAAAGCATACGTCAAGGGCTTTCTAGAGAGTGCTCGTTTGCTTAAATCCGATAACAAATGAGCAAGTTATGATCATTTGAAGTCGTTTGCCTCCCAAAGTGGTCGTGTATCGAGCCGCACAGAAGCGCACTTGACTTCAAACGATCATAACTTCTTCGTTTCTTATCGGATTTAAGCAAACGACCACTCGATGGAACGCTCTTGAGGTCTACTTTCATATTATCCACGAATTTTATTGTTTTAACTGAAGTTGTGATGTTTCCCATTCGCTTTTTTGTACTAACTCTTTATGGTACTTACGTGTTAGTACACAAAAGAGAATGAGAGCAAACAAAAACGCCATTACATTAACCCCAACTCTAGTTTACGTGAAAGCATACGTCAAGAGCTTTCCAGAGAGTGCTCGTTTGCTTAAATCCGATAACAAATGAGCAAGTTATGATCATTTGAAGTCGTTTGCCTCCCAAAGTGGTCGTGTATCGAGCTGCACAGAAGCGCACTTGACTTCAAACGATCATAACTTCCTCGTTTCTTATCGGATTTAAGCAAACGACCAGTCGATGGAAAGCTCTTGAGGTGTACTTTCATATTATCCACGATTTTTATTGTTTTAACGGAAGTTGTGATGTTTCCCATTCGCTTTTTTGTACTAACTCTTTATGGTACTTACGTGTTAGTACACAAAAGAGAATGAGAGCAAACAAAAACGCCATTACATTAACCCAAACTCTAGTTTACGTGAAAGCATACGTCAAGAGCTTTCCAGAGAGTGCTCGTTTGCTTAAATCCGATAACAAATGAGCAAGTTATGATCATTTGAAGTCGTTTGCCTCCCAAAGTGGTCGTGTATCGAGCTGCACAGAAGCGCACTTGATTTCAAACGATCATAACTTCTTCGTTTCTTATCGGATTTAAGCAAACGACCACTCGATGGAAAGCTCTTGAGGTCTACTTTCATATTATCCACGTATTTTAGTGTTTTAACTGAAGTTGTGATGTTTCCCATTCGCTTTTTTGTACTAACTCTTTATGGTACTTACGTGTTAGTACACAAAAGAGAATGAGAGCAAACAAAAACGCCATTACATTAACCCCAACTCTAGTTTACGTGAAAGCATACGTCAAGAGCTTTCTAGAGAGTGCTCGTTTGCTTAAATCCGATAACAAATGAGCAAGTTATGATCATTTGAAGTCGTTTGCCTCCCAAAGTGGTCGTGTATCGAGCCGCACAGAAGCGCACTTGACTTCAAACGATCATAACTTCTTCGTTTCTTATCGGATTTAAGCAAACGACCACTCGATGGAAAGCTCTTGAGGTCTACTTTCATATTATCCACGTATTTTATTGTTTTAACTGAAGTTGTGATGTTTCCCATTCGCTTTTTTGTACTAACTCTTTATGGTACTTACGTGTTAGTACACAAAAGAGAATGAGAGCAAACAAAAACGCCATTACATTAACCCCAACTCTAGTTTACGTGAAAGCATACGTCAAGAGCTTTCTAGAGAGTGCTCGTTTGCTTAAATCCGATAACAAATGAGCAAGTTATGATCATTTGAAGTCGTTTGCCTCCCAAAGTGGTCGTGTATGGAGCTGCACAGAAGCGCACTTGACTTCAAACGATCATAACTTCCTCGTTTCTTATCGGATTTAAGCAAACGACCAGTCGATGGAAAGCTCTTGAGGTCTACTTTCATATTATCCACGATTTTTATTGTTTTAACGGAAGTTGTGATGTTTCCCATTCGCTTTTTTGTACTAACTCTTTATGGTACTTACGTGTTAGTACACAAAAGAGAATGAGAGCAAACAAAAACGCCATTACATTAACCCAAACTCTAGTTTACGTGAAAGCATACGTCAAGGGCTTTCTAGAGAGTGCTCGTTTGCTTAAATCCGATAACAAATGAGCAAGTTATGATCATTTGAAGTCGTTTGCCTCCCAAAGTGGTCGTGTATCGAGCCGCACAGAAGCGCACTTGACTTCAAACGATCATAACTTCTTCGTTTCTTATCGGATTTAAGCAAACGACCACTCGATGGAACGCTCTTGAGGTCTACTTTCATATTATCCACGAATTTTATTGTTTTAACTGAAGTTGTGATGTTTCCCATTCGCTTTTTTGTACTAACTCTTTATGGTACTTACGTGTTAGTACACAAAAGAGAATGAGAGCAAACAAAAACGCCATTACATTAACCCCAACTCTAGTTTACGTGAAAGCATACGTCAAGAGCTTTCCAGAGAGTGCTCGTTTGCTTAAATCCGATAACAAATGAGCAAGTTATGATCATTTGAAGTCGTTTGCCTCCCAAAGTGGTCGTGTATCGAGCTGCACAGAAGCGCACTTGACTTCAAACGATCATAACTTCCTCGTTTCTTATCGGATTTAAGCAAACGACCAGTCGATGGAAAGCTCTTGAGGTGTACTTTCATATTATCCACGATTTTTATTGTTTTAACGGAAGTTGTGATGTTTCCCATTCGCTTTTTTGTACTAACTCTTTATGGTACTTACGTGTTAGTACACAAAAGAGAATGAGAGCAAACAAAAACGCCATTACATTAACCCAAACTCTAGTTTACGTGAAAGCATACGTCAAGAGCTTTCCAGAGAGTGCTCGTTTGCTTAAATCCGATAACAAATGAGCAAGTTATGATCATTTGAAGTCGTTTGCCTCCCAAAGTGGTCGTGTATCGAGCTGCACAGAAGCGCACTTGATTTCAAACGATCATAACTTCTTCGTTTCTTATCGGATTTAAGCAAACGACCACTCGATGGAAAGCTCTTGAGGTCTACTTTCATATTATCCACGTATTTTATTGTTTTAACTGAAGTTGTGATGTTTCCCATTCGCTTTTTTGTACTAACTCTTTATGGTACTTACGTGTTAGTACACAAAAGAGAATGAGAGCAAACAAAAACGCCATTACATTAACCCAAACTCTAGTTTACGTGAAAGCATACGTCAAGAGCTTTCTAGAGAGTGCTCGTTTGCTTAAATCCGATAACAAATGAGCAAGTTATGATCATTTGAAGTCGTTTGCCTCCCAAAGTGGTCGTGTATCGAGCCGCACAGAAGCGCACTTGACTTCAAACGATCATAACTTCTTCGTTTCTTATCGGATTTAAGCAAACGACCACTCGATGGAAAGCTCTTGAGGTCTACTTTCATATTATCCACGAATTTTATTGTTTTAACTGAAGTTGTGATGTTTCCCATTCGCTTTTTTGTACTAACTCTTTATGGTACTTACGTGTTAGTACACAAAAGAGAATGAGAGCAAACGAAAACGCCATTACATTGACCCAAACTCTAGTTTACGTGAAAGCATACGTCAAGAGCTTTCCAGAGAGTGCTCGTTTGCTTAAATCCGATAACAAATGAGCAAGTTATGATCATTTGAAGTCGTTTGCCTCCCAAAGTGGTCGTGTATGGAGCTGCACAGAAGCGCACTTGACTTCAAACGATCATAACTTCCTCGTTTCTTATCGGATTTAAGCAAACGACCAGTCGATGGAAAGCTCTTGAGGTCTACTTTCATATTATCCACGATTTTTATTGTTTTAACGGAAGTTGTGATGTTTCCCATTCGCTTTTTTGTACTAACTCTTTATGGTACTTACGTGTTAGTACACAAAAGAGAATGAGAGCAAACAAAAACGCCATTACATTAACCCAAACTCTAGTTTACGTGAAAGCATACGTCAAGGGCTTTCTAGAGAGTGCTCGTTTGCTTAAATCCGATAACAAATGAGCAAGTTATGATCATTTGAAGTCGTTTGCCTCCCAAAGTGGTCGTGTATCGAGCCGCACAGAAGCGCACTTGACTTCAAACGATCATAACTTCTTCGTTTCTTATCGGATTTAAGCAAACGACCACTCGATGGAACGCTCTTGAGGTCTACTTTCATATTATCCACGAATTTTATTGTTTTAACTGAAGTTGTGATGTTTCCCATTCGCTTTTTTGTACTAACTCTTTATGGTACTTACGTGTTAGTACACAAAAGAGAATGAGAGCAAACAAAAACGCCATTACATTAACCCCAACTCTAGTTTACGTGAAAGCATACGTCAAGAGCTTTCCAGAGAGTGCTCGTTTGCTTAAATCCGATAACAAATGAGCAAGTTATGATCATTTGAAGTCGTTTGCCTCCCAAAGTGGTCGTGTATCGAGCTGCACAGAAGCGCACTTGACTTCAAACGATCATAACTTCCTCGTTTCTTATCGGATTTAAGCAAACGACCAGTCGATGGAAAGCTCTTGAGGTCTACTTTCATATTATCCACGATTTTTATTGTTTTAACGGAAGTTGTGATGTTTCCCATTCGCTTTTTTGTACTAACTCTTTATGGTACTTACGTGTTAGTACACAAAAGAGAATGAGAGCAAACAAAAACGCCATTACATTAACCCAAACTCTAGTTTACGTGAAAGCATACGTCAAGAGCTTTCCAGAGAGTGCTCGTTTGCTTAAATCCGATAACAAATGAGCAAGTTATGATCATTTGAAGTCGTTTGCCTCCCAAAGTGGTCGTGTATCGAGCTGCACAGAAGCGCACTTGATTTCAAACGATCATAACTTCTTCGTTTCTTATCGGATTTAAGCAAACGACCACTCGATGGAAAGCTCTTGAGGTCTACTTTCATATTATCCACGTATTTTATTGTTTTAACTGAAGTTGTGATGTTTCCCATTCGCTTTTTTGTACTAACTCTTTATGGTACTTACGTGTTAGTACACAAAAGAGAATGAGAGCAAACAAAAACGCCATTACATTAACCCAAACTCTAGTTTACGTGAAAGCATACGTCAAGAGCTTTCTAGAGAGTGCTCGTTTGCTTAAATCCGATAACAAATGAGCAAGTTATGATCATTTGAAGTCGTTTGCCTCCCAAAGTGGTCGTGTATCGAGCCGCACAGAAGCGCACTTGACTTCAAACGATCATAACTTCTTCGTTTCTTATCGGATTTAAGCAAACGACCACTCGATGGAAAGCTCTTGAGGTCTACTTTCATATTATCCACGAATTTTATTGTTTTAACTGAAGTTGTGATGTTTCCCATTCGCTTTTTTGTACTAACTCTTTATGGTACTTACGTGTTAGTACACAAAAGAGAATGAGAGCAAACGAAAACGCCATTACATTGACCCAAACTCTAGTTTACGAGAAAGCATACGTCAAGAGCTTTCCAGAGAGTGCTCGTTTGCTTAAATCCGATAACAAATGAGCAAGTTATGATCATTTGAAGTCGTTTGCCTCCCAAAGTGGTCGTGTATGGAGCTGCACAGAAGCGCACTTGACTTCAAACGATCATAACTTCCTCGTTTCTTATCGGATTTAAGCAAACGACCAGTCGATGGAAAGCTCTTGAGGTCTACTTTCATATTATCCACGATTTTTATTGTTTTAACGGAAGTTGTGATGTTTCCCATTCGCTTTTTTGTACTAACTCTTTATGGTACTTACGTGTTAGTACACAAAAGAGAATGAGAGCAAACAAAAACGCCATTACATTAACCCAAACTCTAGTTTACGTGAAAGCATACGTCAAGAGCTTTCCAGAGAGTGCTCGTTTGCTTAAATCCGATAACAAATGAGCAAGTTATGATCATTTGAAGTCGTTTGCCTCCCAGAGTGGTCGTGTATCGAGCTGCACAGAAGCGCACTTGACTTCAAACGATCATAACTTCTTCGTTTCTTATCGGATTTAAGCAAACGACCAGTCGATGGAAAGCTCTTGAGGTCTACTTTCATATTATCCACGAATTTTATTGTTTTAACTGAAGTTGTGATGTTTCCCATTCGATTTTTTGTACTAACTCTTTATGGTACTTACGTGTTAGTACACAAAAGAGAATGAGAGCAAACAAAAACGCCATTACATTAACCCAAACTCTAGTTTACGTGAAAGCATACGTCAAGAGCTTTCCAGAGAGTGCTCGTTTGCTTAAATCCGATAACAAATGAGCAAGTTATGATCTTTTGAAGTCGTTTGCCTCCCAAAGTGGTCGTGTATCGAGCTGCACAGAAGCGCACTTGATTTCAAACGATCATAACTTCTTCGTTTCTTATCGGATTTAAGCAAACGACCACTCGATGGAAAGCTCTTGAGGTCTACTTTCATATTATCCACGTATTTTAGTGTTTTAACTGAAGTTGTGATGTTTCCCATTCGCTTTTTTGTACTAACTCTTTATGGTACTTACGTGTTAGTACACAAAAGAGAATGAGAGCAAACAAAAACGCCATTACATTAACCCCAACTCTAGTTTACGTGAAAGCATACGTCAAGAGCTTTCTAGAGAGTGCTCGTTTGCTTAAATCCGATAACAAATGAGCCAGTTATGATCATTTGAAGTCGTTTGCCTCGCAAAGTGGTCGTGTATCGAGCCGCACAGAAGCGCACTTGACTTCAAACGATCATAACTTCTTCGTTTCTTATCGGATTTAAGCAAACGACCACTCGATGGAAAGCTCTTGAGGTCTACTTTCATATTATCCACGTATTTTATTGTTTTAACTGAAGTTGTGATGTTTCCCATTCGCTTTTTTGTACTAACTCTTTATGGTACTTACGTGTTAGTACACAAAAGAGAATGAGAGCAAACAAAAACGCCATTACATTAACCCCAACTCTAGTTTACGTGAAAGCATACGTCAAGAGCTTTCTAGAGAGTGCTCGTTTGCTTAAATCCGATAACAAATGAGCAAGTTATGATCATTTGAAGTCGTTTGCCTCCCAAAGTGGTCGTGTATCGAGCTGCACAGAAGCGCACTTGACTTCAAACGATCATAACTTCCTCGTTTCTTATCGGATTTAAGCAAACGACCAGTCGATGGAAAGCTCTTGAGGTCTACTTTCATATTATCCACGATTTTTATTGTTTTAACGGAAGTTGTGATGTTTCCCATTCGCTTTTTTGTACTAACTCTTTATGGTACTTACGTGTTAGTACACAAAAGAGAATGAGAGCAAACAAAAACGCCATTACATTAACCCAAACTCTAGTTTACGTGAAAGCATACGTCAAGGGCTTTCTAGAGAGTGCTCGTTTGCTTAAATCCGATAACAAATGAGCAAGTTATGATCATTTGAAGTCGTTTGCCTCCCAAAGTGGTCGTGTATCGAGCCGCACAGAAGCGCACTTGACTTCAAACGATCATAACTTCTTCGTTTCTTATCGGATTTAAGCAAACGACCACTCGATGGAACGCTCTTGAGGTCTACTTTCATATTATCCACGAATTTTATTGTTTTAACTGAAGTTGTGATGTTTCCCATTCGCTTTTTTGTACTAACTCTTTATGGTACTTACGTGTTAGTACACAAAAGAGAATGAGAGCAAACAAAAACGCCATTACATTAACCCCAACTCTAGTTTACGTGAAAGCATACGTCAAGAGCTTTCCAGAGAGTGCTCGTTTGCTTAAATCCGATAACAAATGAGCAAGTTATGATCATTTGAAGTCGTTTGCCTCCCAAAGTGGTCGTGTATCGAGCTGCACAGAAGCGCACTTGATTTCAAACGATCATAACTTCTTCGTTTCTTATCGGATTTAAGCAAACGACCACTCGATGGAAAGCTCTTGAGGTCTACTTTCATATTATCCACGTATTTTATTGTTTTAACTGAAGTTGTGATGTTTCCCATTCGCTTTTTTGTACTAACTCTTTATGGTACTTACGTGTTAGTACACAAAAGAGAATGAGAGCAAACAAAAACGCCATTACATTAACCCAAACTCTAGTTTACGTGAAAGCATACGTCAAGAGCTTTCTAGAGAGTGCTCGTTTGCTTAAATCCGATAACAAATGAGCAAGTTATGATCATTTGAAGTCGTTTGCCTCCCAAAGTGGTCGTGTATCGAGCCGCACAGAAGCGCACTTGACTTCAAACGATCATAACTTCTTCGTTTCTTATCGGATTTAAGCAAACGACCACTCGATGGAAAGCTCTTGAGGTCTACTTTCATATTATCCACGAATTTTATTGTTTTAACTGAAGTTGTGATGTTTCCCATTCGCTTTTTTGTACTAACTCTTTATGGTACTTACGTGTTAGTACACAAAAGAGAATGAGAGCAAACGAAAACGCCATTACATTGACCCAAACTCTAGTTTACGTGAAAGCATACGTCAAGAGCTTTCCAGAGAGTGCTCGTTTGCTTAAATCCGATAACAAATGAGCAAGTTATGATCATTTGAAGTCGTTTGCCTCCCAAAGTGGTCGTGTATGGAGCTGCACAGAAGCGCACTTGACTTCAAACGATCATAACTTCCTCGTTTCTTATCGGATTTAAGCAAACGACCAGTCGATGGAAAGCTCTTGAGGTCTACTTTCATATTATCCACGATTTTTATTGTTTTAACGGAAGTTGTGATGTTTCCCATTCGCTTTTTTGTACTAACTCTTTATGGTACTTACGTGTTAGTACACAAAAGAGAATGAGAGCAAACAAAAACGCCATTACATTAACCCAAACTCTAGTTTACGTGAAAGCATACGTCAAGGGCTTTCTAGAGAGTGCTCGTTTGCTTAAATCCGATAACAAATGAGCAAGTTATGATCATTTGAAGTCGTTTGCCTCCCAAAGTGGTCGTGTATCGAGCCGCACAGAAGCGCACTTGACTTCAAACGATCATAACTTCTTCGTTTCTTATCGGATTTAAGCAAACGACCACTCGATGGAACGCTCTTGAGGTCTACTTTCATATTATCCACGAATTTTATTGTTTTAACTGAAGTTGTGATGTTTCCCATTCGCTTTTTTGTACTAACTCTTTATGGTACTTACGTGTTAGTACACAAAAGAGAATGAGAGCAAACAAAAACGCCATTACATTAACCCCAACTCTAGTTTACGTGAAAGCATACGTCAAGAGCTTTCCAGAGAGTGCTCGTTTGCTTAAATCCGATAACAAATGAGCAAGTTATGATCATTTGAAGTCGTTTGCCTCCCAAAGTGGTCGTGTATCGAGCTGCACAGAAGCGCACTTGACTTCAAACGATCATAACTTCCTCGTTTCTTATCGGATTTAAGCAAACGACCAGTCGATGGAAAGCTCTTGAGGTCTACTTTCATATTATCCACGATTTTTATTGTTTTAACGGAAGTTGTGATGTTTCCCATTCGCTTTTTTGTACTAACTCTTTATGGTACTTACGTGTTAGTACACAAAAGAGAATGAGAGCAAACAAAAACGCCATTACATTAACCCAAACTCTAGTTTACGTGAAAGCATACGTCAAGAGCTTTCCAGAGAGTGCTCGTTTGCTTAAATCCGATAACAAATGAGCAAGTTATGATCATTTGAAGTCGTTTGCCTCCCAAAGTGGTCGTGTATCGAGCTGCACAGAAGCGCACTTGATTTCAAACGATCATAACTTCTTCGTTTCTTATCGGATTTAAGCAAACGACCACTCGATGGAAAGCTCTTGAGGTCTACTTTCATATTATCCACGTATTTTATTGTTTTAACTGAAGTTGTGATGTTTCCCATTCGCTTTTTTGTACTAACTCTTTATGGTACTTACGTGTTAGTACACAAAAGAGAATGAGAGCAAACAAAAACGCCATTACATTAACCCAAACTCTAGTTTACGTGAAAGCATACGTCAAGAGCTTTCTAGAGAGTGCTCGTTTGCTTAAATCCGATAACAAATGAGCAAGTTATGATCATTTGAAGTCGTTTGCCTCCCAAAGTGGTCGTGTATCGAGCCGCACAGAAGCGCACTTGACTTCAAACGATCATAACTTCTTCGTTTCTTATCGGATTTAAGCAAACGACCACTCGATGGAAAGCTCTTGAGGTCTACTTTCATATTATCCACGAATTTTATTGTTTTAACTGAAGTTGTGATGTTTCCCATTCGCTTTTTTGTACTAACTCTTTATGGTACTTACGTGTTAGTACACAAAAGAGAATGAGAGCAAACGAAAACGCCATTACATTGACCCAAACTCTAGTTTACGAGAAAGCATACGTCAAGAGCTTTCCAGAGAGTGCTCGTTTGCTTAAATCCGATAACAAATGAGCAAGTTATGATCATTTGAAGTCGTTTGCCTCCCAAAGTGGTCGTGTATGGAGCTGCACAGAAGCGCACTTGACTTCAAACGATCATAACTTCCTCGTTTCTTATCGGATTTAAGCAAACGACCAGTCGATGGAAAGCTCTTGAGGTCTACTTTCATATTATCCACGATTTTTATTGTTTTAACGGAAGTTGTGATGTTTCCCATTCGCTTTTTTGTACTAACTCTTTATGGTACTTACGTGTTAGTACACAAAAGAGAATGAGAGCAAACAAAAACGCCATTACATTAACCCAAACTCTAGTTTACGTGAAAGCATACGTCAAGAGCTTTCCAGAGAGTGCTCGTTTGCTTAAATCCGATAACAAATGAGCAAGTTATGATCATTTGAAGTCGTTTGCCTCCCAGAGTGGTCGTGTATCGAGCTGCACAGAAGCGCACTTGACTTCAAACGATCATAACTTCTTCGTTTCTTATCGGATTTAAGCAAACGACCAGTCGATGGAAAGCTCTTGAGGTCTACTTTCATATTATCCACGAATTTTATTGTTTTAACTGAAGTTGTGATGTTTCCCATTCGCTTTTTTGTACTAACTCTTTATGGTACTTACGTGTTAGTACACAAAAGAGAATGAGAGCAAACAAAAACGCCATTACATTAACCCAAACTCTAGTTTACGTGAAAGCATACGTCAAGAGCTTTCCAGAGAGTGCTCGTTTGCTTAAATCCGATAACAAATGAGCAAGTTATGATCTTTTGAAGTCGTTTGCCTCCCAAAGTGGTCGTGTATCGAGCTGCACAGAAGCGCACTTGATTTCAAACGATCATAACTTCTTCGTTTCTTATCGGATTTAAGCAAACGACCACTCGATGGAAAGCTCTTGAGGTCTACTTTCATATTATCCACGTATTTTAGTGTTTTAACTGAAGTTGTGATGTTTCCCATTCGCTTTTTTGTACTAACTCTTTATGGTACTTACGTGTTAGTACACAAAAGAGAATGAGAGCAAACAAAAACGCCATTACATTAACCCCAACTCTAGTTTACGTGAAAGCATACGTCAAGAGCTTTCTAGAGAGTGCTCGTTTGCTTAAATCCGATAACAAATGAGCAAGTTATGATCATTTGAAGTCGTTTGCCTCCCAAAGTGGTCGTGTATCGAGCCGCACAGAAGCGCACTTGACTTCAAACGATCATAACTTCTTCGTTTCTTATCGGATTTAAGCAAACGACCACTCGATGGAAAGCTCTTGAGGTCTACTTTCATATTATCCACGTATTTTATTGTTTTAACTGAAGTTGTGATGTTTCCCATTCGCTTTTTTGTACTAACTCTTTATGGTACTTACGTGTTAGTACACAAAAGAGAATGAGAGCAAACAAAAACGCCATTACATTAACCCCAACTCTAGTTTACGTGAAAGCATACGTCAAGAGCTTTCTAGAGAGTGCTCGTTTGCTTAAATCCGATAACAAATGAGCAAGTTATGATCATTTGAAGTCGTTTGCCTCCCAAAGTGGTCGTGTATCGAGCTGCACAGAAGCGCACTTGACTTCAAACGATCATAACTTCCTCGTTTCTTATCGGATTTAAGCAAACGACCAGTCGATGGAAAGCTCTTGAGGTCTACTTTCATATTATCCACGATTTTTATTGTTTTAACGGAAGTTGTGATGTTTCCCATTCGCTTTTTTGTACTAACTCTTTATGGTACTTACGTGTTAGTACACAAAAGAGAATGAGAGCAAACAAAAACGCCATTACATTAACCCAAACTCTAGTTTACGTGAAAGCATACGTCAAGGGCTTTCTAGAGAGTGCTCGTTTGCTTAAATCCGATAACAAATGAGCAAGTTATGATCATTTGAAGTCGTTTGCCTCCCAAAGTGGTCGTGTATCGAGCCGCACAGAAGCGCACTTGACTTCAAACGATCATAACTTCTTCGTTTCTTATCGGATTTAAGCAAACGACCACTCGATGGAACGCTCTTGAGGTCTACTTTCATATTATCCACGAATTTTATTGTTTTAACTGAAGTTGTGATGTTTCCCATTCGCTTTTTTGTACTAACTCTTTATGGTACTTACGTGTTAGTACACAAAAGAGAATGAGAGCAAACAAAAACGCCATTACATTAACCCCAACTCTAGTTTACGTGAAAGCATACGTCAAGAGCTTTCCAGAGAGTGCTCGTTTGCTTAAATCCGATAACAAATGAGCAAGTTATGATCATTTGAAGTCGTTTGCCTCCCAAAGTGGTCGTGTATCGAGCTGCACAGAAGCGCACTTGACTTCAAACGATCATAACTTCCTCGTTTCTTATCGGATTTAAGCAAACGACCAGTCGATGGAAAGCTCTTGAGGTCTACTTTCATATTATCCACGATTTTTATTGTTTTAACGGAAGTTGTGATGTTTCCCATTCGCTTTTTTGTACTAACTCTTTATGGTACTTACGTGTTAGTACACAAAAGAGAATGAGAGCAAACAAAAACGCCATTACATTAACCCAAACTCTAGTTTACGTGAAAGCATACGTCAAGAGCTTTCCAGAGAGTGCTCGTTTGCTTAAATCCGATAACAAATGAGCAAGTTATGATCATTTGAAGTCGTTTGCCTCCCAAAGTGGTCGTGTATCGAGCTGCACAGAAGCGCACTTGATTTCAAACGATCATAACTTCTTCGTTTCTTATCGGATTTAAGCAAACGACCACTCGATGGAAAGCTCTTGAGGTCTACTTTCATATTATCCACGTATTTTATTGTTTTAACTGAAGTTGTGATGTTTCCCATTCGCTTTTTTGTACTAACTCTTTATGGTACTTACGTGTTAGTACACAAAAGAGAATGAGAGAAAACAAAAACGCCATTACATTAACCCAAACTCTAGTTTACGTGAAAGCATACGTCAAGAGCTTTCTAGAGAGTGCTCGTTTGCTTAAATCCGATAACAAATGAGCAAGTTATGATCATTTGAAGTCGTTTGCCTCCCAAAGTGGTCGTGTATCGAGCCGCACAGAAGCGCACTTGACTTCAAACGATCATAACTTCTTCGTTTCTTATCGGATTTAAGCAAACGACCACTCGATGGAAAGCTCTTGAGGTCTACTTTCATATTATCCACGAATTTTATTGTTTTAACTGAAGTTGTGATGTTTCCCATTCGCTTTTTTGTACTAACTCTTTATGGTACTTACGTGTTAGTACACAAAAGAGAATGAGAGCAAACGAAAACGCCATTACATTGACCCAAACTCTAGTTTACGTGAAAGCATACGTCAAGAGCTTTCCAGAGAGTGCTCGTTTGCTTAAATCCGATAACAAATGAGCAAGTTATGATCATTTGAAGTCGTTTGCCTCCCAAAGTGGTCGTGTATGGAGCTGCACAGAAGCGCACTTGACTTCAAACGATCATAACTTCCTCGTTTCTTATCGGATTTAAGCAAACGACCAGTCGATGGAAAGCTCTTGAGGTCTACTTTCATATTATCCACGATTTTTATTGTTTTAACGGAAGTTGTGATGTTTCCCATTCGCTTTTTTGTACTAACTCTTTATGGTACTTACGTGTTAGTACACAAAAGAGAATGAGAGCAAACAAAAACGCCATTACATTAACCCAAACTCTAGTTTACGTGAAAGCATACGTCAAGAGCTTTCCAGAGAGTGCTCGTTTGCTTAAATCCGATAACAAATGAGCAAGTTATGATCATTTGAAGTCGTTTGCCTCCCAGAGTGGTCGTGTATCGAGCTGCACAGAAGCGCACTTGACTTCAAACGATCATAACTTCTTCGTTTCTTATCGGATTTAAGCAAACGACCAGTCGATGGAAAGCTCTTGAGGTCTACTTTCATATTATCCACGAATTTTATTGTTTTAACGGAAGTTGTGATGTTTCCCATTCGCTTTTTTGTACTAACTCTTTATGGTACTTACGTGTTAGTACAATAAAGAGAATGAGAGCAAACGAAAACGCCATTACATTAACCCAAACTCTAGTTTACGTGAAAGCATACGTCAAGAGCTTTCTAGAGAGTGCTCGTTTGCTTAAATCCGATAACAAATGAGCAAGTTATGATCATTTGAAGTCGTTTGCCTCCCAAAGTGGTCGTGTATCGAGCTGCACAGAAGCGCACTTGACTTCAAACGATCATAACTTCTTCGTTTCTTATCGGATTTAAGCAAACGACCAGTCGATGGAAAGCTCTTGAGGTCTACTTTCATATTATCCACGAATTTTATTGTTTTAACTGAAGTTGTGATGTTTCCCATTCGCTTTTTTGTACTAACTCTTTATGGTACTTACGTGTTAGTACACAAAAGAGAATGAGAGCAAACAAAAACGCCATTACATTAACCCAAACTCTAGTTTACGTGAAAGCATACGTCAAGAGCTTTCCAGAGAGTGCTCGTTTGCTTAAATCCGATAACAAATGAGCAAGTTATGATCATTTGAAGTCGTTTGCCTCCCAAAGTGGTCGTGTATCGAGCTGCACAGAAGCGCACTTGACTTCAAACGATCATAACTTCTTCGTTTCTTATCGGATTTAAGCAAACGACCACTCGATGGAAAGCTCTTGAGGTCTACTTTCATATTATCCACGATTTTTATTGTTTTAACGGAAGTTGTGATGTTTCCCATTAGCTTTTTTGTACTAACTCTTTATGGTACTTACGTGTTAGTACACAAAAGAGAATGAGAGCAAACAAAAACGCCATTACATTAACCCAAACTCTAGTTTACGTGAAAGCATACGTCAAGAGCTTTCCAGAGAGTGCTCGTTTGCTTAAATCCGATAACAAATGAGCAAGTTATGATCATTTGAAGTCGTTTGCCTCCCAAAGTGGTCGTGTATCGAGCTGCACAGAAGCGCACTTGACTTCAAACGATCATAACTTCCTCGTTTCTTATCGGATTTAAGCAAACGACCACTCGATGGAAAGCTCTTGAGGTCTACTTTCATATTATCCACGATTTTTATTTTTTTAACGGAAGTTGTGATGTTTCCCATTCGCTTTTTTGTACTAACTCTTTATGGTACTTACGTGTTAGTACACAAATGAGAATGAGAGCAAACAAAAACGCCATTACATTAACCCAAACTCTAGTTTACGTGAAAGCATACGTCAAGAGCTTTCCAGAGAGTGCTCGTTTGCTTAAATCCGATAACAAATGAGCAAGTTATGATCATTTGAAGTCGATTGCCTCCCGAAGTGGTCGTGTATAAATCAGATCTGTGCAGTGATTTCAACAAAGCATCTCAAGGTGAAGTACCCACTGTCCAATGGGCGCGTCGGAACCCTGGCGGTTGACCAAATTCGAGCGCGAGAATGTTATAGGGAGAGCGTGGTAGATTACGGGCCGCAGAACGCCAGGATTGGGCATCGGTGTTATGAGATTAGTAATGAGGGCGCGCTGGACCCCAGAAGGGAGACACCGGAATCTCGACCCTGTCCTATCGAAGAAACAAAAACAGTGCAGGTAGGGCAACGAATGTTGAAGGTAGGAACACAACTGACACCTTTTCAAAAAAACCGATTGACTCGATTACTGGAGGAGAATCTAGATCTATTTGCCTGGACGCTTAAGGATGTTCCAGGCATTAGCCCGGACGTGATTTGTCACAGGTTGGCGATTAAGGACGAGGTCAAGCCAGTCGCTCAAACGCGAAGGAAGATGGGTGAAGAACGGACCAAGGTGGTCGAGATAGAAACGGCAAAGCTTAAGGAAGCAAACTTCATTAGGGAAGTTAAATACCCTACGTGGCTGGCGAACGTGGTATTGGTTAAGAAAGCGAATGGAAAATGGCGTATGTGTACTGATTACACCGATTTGAATAAGGCGTGCCCTAAGGATGCGTATCCTTTGCCTAATATTGACAAACTTGTTGATGGGGCTTCTGGGAATGAAGTGCTCAGCCTCATGGACGCCTTCTCAGGTTATAATCAAATATGCATGCATCCACAGGATGAAGAAAAGACAGCGTTCATGACTCCCAAGATCAATTATTGTTATCGAACCATGCCTTTCGGACTCAAGAATGCTGGGGCGACTTATCAGCGGCTGATGGATAGAGTGTTTGAGGAGCAGATAGGAAGAAATATGCAGGTTTATGTAGATGATATGATCGTGACATCAGTCAAGGCGGATGATCATTTGGCTGACCTGGGCGAGGCATTCGGGCGAGTGCGGCATTACAACATGCGTCTTAATCCAGATAAATGTTCTTTCGGAATCCTCGGAGGCAAATTCTTGGGTTTCATGGTAACGGTGAGGGGCATCGAGATCAACCCAGATAAGTGTAGGGCAATTATGGAGATGGCTAGCCCGTCTTCAGTAAAGGAGGTCCAGTGCCTAGCTGGAAAAATTGCTTCGCTAGCTCGCTTCCTACCACACGCTGGGGAGAAGGCGGCCCCATTCTTCAAATGTTTAAAGAAGAGCACCAAATTTGAGTGGACGCCAGAGTGTGAAGAGGCGTTTCAGCGGTTGAAGCTGTTCTTGTCTAAACCGCCAGTATTACAAAAGCCAATCGTGGGCAAGCCTTTGTTACTTTATTTTGCCATCACAGATCGTGCATTGGGTTCAATCCTCACGCAAGAAGTGGCGGGCGAGGTACGCTGAGAAGAGATATCAAAGGATTGAGAAAGCGGCCTTGGCGGTTTTGGTTACAGCTCGCCGTTTACGACCTTATTTTCAAAGTTTTCAAGTAAAGGTCAGAACTGACTTACCATTGAGGCAGGTGCTACAGAAGCCTGACATTTCTGGGCGTTTAGTCGGATGGTGTGTAGAGTTGTCAGAATACGGCTTAATATATGAAGCAAGAGGTAAAGTTTCGTCACAGAGGTTGGCGGAATTTGTAGCTGAGTTAACAATGGCGGGCGAGGAACCGGGTACGAAGGTTTGGGTCTTGCATATCAATGGCTCGTCAAACTCGCGTGGTAGTGGCGCCGGCATTATACTGACGGGCCCCAAGGAGGTACAGATCGAACAGTCTCTCAGGTTTGAATTTAAAGCTAGCAACAATCAGGCTGAGTATGAGGCGCTGCTGGCGGGCCTAAGTTTGGCGAAGGAATTGGAGGTAGAAACTCTGGAAATTAGAAGTGATTCTCTCTTGGTGACTAATCAAATAAATGGAATCTATCAGGTTAAGGACCCGTTATTGGAAAGATATTTAAATCGGGCACAGGAGTTGATGAAGGAGATTCAAACGGTGGAAATTAGCTATGTTCCTCGAGAACAAAATCAACGGGCTGACTTGCTCGCCAAGCTCGCCAGTACCAGGCGACCTGGAAATTATAGATCTGTTATTCATGAAGTAATGCATTCTCCTAGCATAGACAGGGTAGAGCAGGTGTGTATGGTTGTCCAAGAGCATAGTTGGATGTCTCCAATTATAGAGGCGTTAACTGAGTCCGCGGAGGGCGCGTCGGCGGTCGGGACCGAGAAGAGACGGGCCGCTAGTTATTTTACGATGATACAGGGCGAATTGTATAGGAGGGGCTTCTCAGCGCCCCTGTTGAAATGTGTCACCGAGGATCAGGCTCAAGAGTTGATGAAAGAAGTACATGAAGGTACATGCGCTAGTCATATTGGGGGCAGATCGCTGGGAGCAAAAATTCTGAGGGCTGGGTTCTACTGGCCAACTCTGAGGAAGGACTGCCAATTATACGTGAAAAAGTGTGACAAGTGTCAAATGTTTGCAGATTTACATAGAGCGCCCCCAGAATTAATGGCGACTATATCTTCCCCATGGCCATTCGCCCTCTAGGGAGTTGATTTAGTCGGGCCATTCCCGCCCGCAAGGTCACAATTTAAATACATCTTGGTGGCGGTGGATTATTTCACTAAATGGATAGAAGCAGAGCCTCTAGCAGCCATCACCTCTGAGAAGGTTAAAAAGTTTTATTTTCAAAGACTCATTTGCAGGTTTGGCGTACCCCAGGCAATCATCTCTGATAATGGGACTCAATTCTCTAGTCAAGCGACCAAGGATTTCTGTGCGGAGTGGGGAATTCAGAACCGCTTCACTTCGGTCGAGCACCCCCAGACCAATGGCCAGGCAGAGGCCGCCAACAAAGTCGTTCTAGCAGGATTAAAGAAACGTCTTGATGAAGCAAAGGGGCGTTGGTTGGAGGAATTGCCTATAGTTCTCTGGTCGTACAACACCACGCCTCAGTCGACTACTGGAGAAACGCCTTTCAGATTAACCTATGGCACAGACGCTATGCTGCCGGTCGAGATAAAAAACAAGGCGTGGCGAGCGGTAGCTACCGACCCGGAACATAATCAAAATAACTTATTGGTTAGTCTGGACCTGGCTCCAGAAGTGAGGGAAGAGGCTCGCCTCAGGGGTGAAGCCATGAAACAGCGTATATCCAGGAGATATGATTCACGGGTTGTCCCGCGAGTAATGCGCGTTGGTGATTTGGTCTTGCGCAGACGCACAGGTACCTCGGATGTCAACAAGCTAACACCTAATTGGGAAGGTCCTTTTAAGATCACAGAATCTCTGGGCAATGGGGCGTACCATTTGGCAGATTTGTTCGGCAAACGAATCCCAAGGTCTTGGAATGCCACTCATCTTAGGCATTATTACAGTTAATTATGTATTTAGTTGGCGCCCTAGCTTTGGCGGCCAAGCTCTTAGCTTACAGTTATGTTATTTCTGTCATCTTATTCTGATAATGAAATTGCAAGTGTACAATTTACTATCGCGTAATATAAAAGATTATCGAACCCAAGGGATAGGTGTTCTTATTGATATAAAATTTAGTACTTAAGCATAAAAATAAAAAGATAGAAATATGAAGTTGGTTTAGAACAAAGATATAACAATAGCATAAAATGATAAGAAATAAGATGAGAGGAATTTAAGCTCTTGGGTTGATTTACATAATCTATAAAACATGCTAGAAAACTCTTACTAAATTTCTGAACTTTAAATTCAAATTCATGGTGCTATAGCCTAAGTTTCTACACCCTAATGGCCTTAAGAAATGTAGAACTTCCTTTCCTAATTACTAACTCCATAGCATTGGTTATTAGTTAATTAGAGAAGAAGATGAAGAAGGAATCCGAGCCAACACAAGATTACGTACATCCTTATAGCCTTAAGTAATGCAAACATATAACCTTTTTTATTTCCTATTTCCCTTACTACTTAACAAATGGCCTTATGAATAAGTAGAAAGCATGAAACCTTTTGCGCATAAAGATTAATGAAGAACAAAGAAATAAACATGAATAGAAAATATTATTCAGAAATGTAAGAGAAAACTAGAACATGAATTATAAATTAAAACAACCCAAAAACTTAAAAGAAGAATTAGCCAAGCATGGCTAAAAGATTCATTGAATTACCCTGGATAGGAGCTCAAGTATGGCTTCCCACAAGTCCTAGGAACAATGATCTTTGAGGAAGAAAGAGAGAATACTTGTTGTATTCTATGAAGGTGTGTCTTACAAGTGAAGAAAAGGGCCCTATTTATAGTAAAATTCCAGCCTCCAGCGCTTGAGCGCTGGCTTTCCCAACGCATGGGCGCTAGGATGCATTAAAAATCCACTTTCTGTCCGAGACCCAGCGCTTGAGCGCTGGCTTTCCAACGCTTGGGCGCTGGGTCACCATCTGACTCACCATCTAGTCAGAACCCCAGCGCTGGAGCGCTGGGATCCCAACGCTGGAGCGTTGGGATGCTGCTTCTTCATCTTCTTGCTTGTTCTTCCTTCTTCATTCATGGTAGTGGGTTTTGATGGCCATAAAAAGCCACTAACCAGCCTTGATCAATTCTGAAACCCTTCATCAATTCTTTAAACATTTTTTCCATGTGCTAAATTGGAGAGTGACTCTTCATATTTTTCTTTTTCACTTTGGTCCTCCCTTGGTTAGCACTTCAATTCAAGCCCTCATATTCTCCCAATCTCCACTTTAAGTCCTCCACTCTTGAACTTTTACAATTTGGTCCCTGACTTTCTGAAACTTTACATATTGGTCCCTGGACAAAAATGATAACTAAACCAGCTTTTCCTAAAAATATAAAATAACTAGAAAAATCCCTAAAAATATAAAATAAAGATAGAAAAACACAAAAAATCTAATCTACATGCAAAATGCAAAATAAATATAAAATCTACATAAAAACAATAAAAAACCTACATGTGACTCAAAAATAATAAAATAAAAAGACTAAAAAGACCCTAAAAACATCATATAAAATCCACTCATCACACCACTATACCCAACGACAGCTTGTCCTCAAGCGACAAAACTTAAAGAAAAACTCGTCCCTGGGTTTTGAGAAAGTTTTATCTGATTACAACTTGAAGCACAGAAACCTTTCAAAGAAAGCTTAGCAGAAAAGGAAGACATGCATGTTTTATAGACAAAGAATCAAGAAAGTTTAGGCTTGGCTTTTAACATGTTTGAGTTCAACAATTAAGCTCACAAAATGATATTCTCCATGAAAACAAGAAAGCTCAATAATCCTGCCTATCATTCAAATCAAAACTGAAGTAAAGCAACCAAGTGATTTTGAAGAGATTTTTGAAGGTTGTAACTTGGCCAAAGGGTTGAACAATTTAAGGTATGGATTTCAAGACTTGGCAACTCTATTGGCTGACTCAGAATTTGTTGTTAAGTGATTTTCTTGACTAAGAGCTTAAACAATTCAACACAAGGGTTCTCTCAATTTTTTTCCTTTTTTTTTTTTTTTTTGAACAAAGTAGTGGAATGTATGGGATGAATGACTTGAATTTTACTCCCCTCATACTCTTTCTCACCCCACTACTTCATTATTTTTTCTAAGGCACATACCTTATTTTTTCTCAACTTTTTTCCTTCTTTTTTAGAGAGAAACCCAACAAACATAGCTCTAACAAATCAGCACATGCATCACTATAACAACTGAAAAATTATCACACAAAGTAGGCTCCAAAGAATGACTCTTTTAAGGCTCAAAAGGGGCTACTAGTGGATATAACATTTCAAGCAAAAATCTGAGTTTTCAAAAATGCCTATAATCTCTTCACAACTCACAAAGTATACAAAACTCCAATCAACATGCAACACAAGGCAGAAAAATTTCACAATCAAGAATTCAGAGTCCTCAGCTCTCAGAAAAAGATACGGTAAGTGGTACCCTTTTAGAACTCAGAAAAAGACTTAGCCAACAACCAAAACAATCAAGATATCAAAAATCCTTTCTACAGCATGCAATCCTAACTGCTTAAAAACATAGAATTTTTCACAAAGCAGTTCAATCAGATAAAGCATTCACAAAGCTATAGCAACATCAGAATGGATAATATACTCAAGACTCATGCAAAAATAAAACAGAAAAACTAAACTAAAAAAAAAAATAAAACTAAAAACTATAAAAAGAAAAATAAAAACTAACAAGCTGGTATAGTAACAAATTTCCACAAAGGTCCAAGGGAACCTCAATGTAAAAATTCACTTTAAACATTCAAGTTCAAGAGGGCTCTCCCTCTTTTTGGTACCTATCCTGTAACATTGAACAAACAAAAGTCTCACAAGCAAAGCTTGCTTGACTTGTTAGTTCCAAAATAAAATCATGGGTTGAGAAAGTGTGTCCACCTTAAAAACAAAAATTCTTGAGTTTCCCAAAAATTAAAACCATTGTAGAAACAAGGAAAAACTCAAAGAACTTTAAAACCTTTCAGAAAATGGTGAACACAAAATTTATTATAAACAGCAAATAAAAGTAAAAACAGCAAACTGCCCGAGCTCCAGCGCTTGAGCGTTGGGGATACCAACGCTTGGGCGCTGGAATTAAAAGAATTACTGGGCATCAGAGGTCCCAGCGCCTGAGCGCTGGGTTCCAACGCTATGGCGCTGGAAAAATAGAAAATAAAATGGGTGGATTCCAGGGGCCTAGCGCATGAGCGCTAGCCCTCCAGCGCCTAAGCGCTGGGATCAACTGGAACCAGGGGGCTTTTACAGGGGCCTAACGCTCGTGCGTTGGCCTCCAGCGCCTAAGCGCTGGCCCCTCCTGCAGCAACAACATAGAATTCTTTTCTTTTATTTATTTACAAGAGTTGTGCAGAAAATTAAAAAGACATAAAAATAAACTATCCTAAGTTGGGTTGTCTCCCAACCAGCTCAATGTTAAGGTCCGAGATAGACCCTTCCCCTTAATCAATTGGGGGTACTTTTTCTTTTCTTGTTACAAACATCATCTTTGAACTCATCCTCACTTTCAGACTCATAGTGCTTACAAGTACGAAATACAGAAAACTTTACTTTTTCATCTCCTACCTTCAAAGATAGGAGGCCTTCTGCTACATTAATCTTGGCGTTTCCTGTAGCAAGGAATGGCCGCCCAAGAATCAATGGTACCTTGGAGTCTTCTTCCATGTCAAGTATCACAAAATCAACTGGGAAAACAAACTTGTCAACCCTTACCAGAACATCTTCAGCCACCCCATAGGGGTACTTAATTGACCTGTCCGCCAATTGTAAACACATCAAAGTAGGAGTGGCCTCTCCCATGTCCAATTTCCTAAACATGGAGAGTGGCATGAGGTTTATAGAAGCTCCTAAATCACAAAGAGCTGTTGCATTAGGTAGTCCCTCAATTTCCACAGGCAAAGTGAAGCTCCCTGGATCCTTCAATTTTTGGGGCAACTTCTTCAAAACCATAGCTGAACACTCCTCAGTTAACATCACAGTTTCATCCATCTCACTTAATTTCCTCCTTCTAAATAAAATGTCCTTCATAAACTTAGCATAAATTGGCATTTGTTCCAAAGCTTCAGAAAATGGAATGTTAATTTGAAGCCTTTTAAAAATCTCAAGAAATTTCGAGAATTGTTTTTCCAAATTCTTTTTGAAAGCTTTAGGAAAAGGAGCTTTGCCAATTTTCTTAGAAGGAGGAATTACATTTTCAGCAATTTTTTCAACAACAATAGGCACATTCCTTTCTTCTTCTTTCTCTTCACCACTTACCTCTTGTTCAATTTCCACTACCCTTTCGGGCATAATCTTACCACTCCTAAGAATGATGGCAGAAACATTCTCAACATTTTCTTTTGGATTGACAAGAGTATCAGACGGAAAAGTACCTGGAATCCTTTCTGAGATGGTCTTGGCCAGTTGGCCTACCTGGACCTCCAAATTTCTAATGGAGGCTTCATGATTCTTAGCACTTGTCCGGGTCTCATTCATAAATTGCACAGTTTGTTGGCCTATTTCACCAACAATTTCTTCCAAACTTTTCCTTCCCTGGTTTGGATTCAAAGGCATTGGTGGCCTTTGATTTTGGAATGGCCTCTGAAATTGTTGCCTGGCTTCACCTTGACCACCCCCTTGATCTCTCCAAGAAAAATTGGGGTGGTTCCTCCAGCTTGGGTTATAAGTGTTGCCATAGGAATTCTGAAAATTCCCCATAGCTTTTACCTCAGCTTCTAATTCAGCCTCCTCCGGGCTCAGTTGAACCCCCTCCATTCTTTTGACCATTGCATCAACTTTCCTGGATAAAAGTTTATTTGAAGCAACAATGGACTCAAAAGAATCAACCTCATAAATACCTTTCCTGATTGCCCGGTCCTGGTTTGAATGAGCAGCTCTTGCAGCAAGTTTGTTGATAAGATCAAGAGCTCCTTGTGGTGGCAAGGCATCGAATGCCCCACTTGCTGCAGTATCCAATTTGTCCCTGGTATAATCATTCAAAGCAGCATAAAATTTCTCTACCTGATCTGCGATAGAGATGTTATGACCTGGGCACCTTCTGAGAAGTCCCTTGAACCTCTCCCATGTCTCATACAAATTTTCAGCATCTTGCTGAATGAAGGAGTTGATTTCTTGCTTCAACTTCCTTATGCGATTGTATGGAAAAAATTTGGCCGTGAATTTTTCAGCCAAATCATCCCATGAAGTAATGCTTCTGAGTGGTTGAGAAGAAAGCCACTCCTCTGCCACATCTCTTAAGGAAAATGGAAACAGCATTAGTCTTACCGTATCCAAATGAGCATCATTTCTCCTTAAGGTGGAGCATTGCCTGGTGAATCGCTCCAGATGTGTATGGCAATCTTCATTTACACTACCACCAAATTGGTTTTGACTTACCAATGAGATGAAGTGTGGAGGAATCTGGAAATTTGGCAAAGCATCCTCCGGAACCACAATACTCCCTTCAAAATTGTAGTCTACCTGGGGAGCTGTGATATCACGAAGAGAGCGATTAGCATTCTGCTCTTCCTCCTCCTCTCTCAGCCTTTGAAGTCTAGCTTGGACTTCATCTTCCACCCTTGCATTGTATTCAGCAACGAGGCGCTCCTCCATTTGTGCTTGTGTTTCAGCCATGGCCCTTGCTAATCTCCTTTGCTCCGCTAATCTGCGATGCAAAGTTCTTTCAATTTCAGGGTCCAAATCAAAATGTCCTACCATGCAAACAAGCCAAAGAAGTTAATAGCACCTATTCAATACAATTTTTTTATATATTTTTTTTTCTTTTTTTTTTTTGAATTTTTTTTTATATAAACAAAAAGTACTAAATAAAATAAAAACAAGAACTTGAAAGAACCTATCCCCGGCAACGGCGCCAAAAACTTGATAATGAAATTGCAAGTGTACAATTTACTATCGCGTAATATAAAAGATTATCGAACCCAAGGGATAGGTGTTCTTATTGATATAAAATTTAGTACTTAAGCATAAAAATAAAAAGATAGAAATATGAAGTTGGTTTAGAACAAAGATATAACAATAGCATAAAATGATAAGAAATAAGATGAGAGGAATTTAAGCTCTTGGGTTGATTTACATAATCTATAAAACATGCTAGAAAACTCTTACTAAATTTCTGAACTTTAAATTCAAATTCATGGTGCTATAGCCTAAGTTTCTACACCCTAATGGCCTTAAGAAATGTAGAACTTCCTTTCCTAATTACTAACTCCATAGCATTGGTTATTAGTTAATTAGAGAAGAAGATGAAGAAGGAATCCGAGCCAACACAAGATTACGTACATCCTTATAGCCTTAAGTAATGCAAACATATAACCTTTTTTATTTCCTATTTCCCTTACTACTTAACAAATGGCCTTATGAATAAGTAGAAAGCATGAAACCTTTTGCGCATAAAGATTAATGAAGAACAAAGAAATAAACATGAATAGAAAATATTATTCAGAAATGTAAGAGAAAACTAGAACATGAATTATAAATTAAAACAACCCAAAAACTTAAAAGAAGAATTAGCCAAGCATGGCTAAAAGATTCATTGAATTACCCTGGATAGGAGCTCAAGTATGGCTTCCCACAAGTCCTAGGAACAATGATCTTTGAGGAAGAAAGAGAGAATACTTGTTGTATTCTATGAAGGTGTGTCTTACAAGTGAAGAAAAGGGCCCTATTTATAGTAAAATTCCAGCCTCCAGCGCTTGAGCGCTGGCTTTCCCAACGCATGGGCGCTAGGATGCATTAAAAATCCACTTTCTGTCCGAGACCCAGCGCTTGAGCGCTGGCTTTCCAACGCTTGGGCGCTGGGTCACCATCTGACTCACCATCTAGTCAGAACCCCAGCGCTGGAGCGCTGGGATCCCAACGCTGGAGCGTTGGGATGCTGCTTCTTCATCTTCTTGCTTGTTCTTCCTTCTTCATTCATGGTAGTGGGTTTTGATGGCCATAAAAAGCCACTAACCAGCCTTGATCAATTCTGAAACCCTTCATCAATTCTTTAAACATTTTTTCCATGTGCTAAATTGGAGAGTGACTCTTCATATTTTTCTTTTTCACTTTGGTCCTCCCTTGGTTAGCACTTCAATTCAAGCCCTCATATTCTCCCAATCTCCACTTTAAGTCCTCCACTCTTGAACTTTTACAATTTGGTCCCTGACTTTCTGAAACTTTACATATTGGTCCCTGGACAAAAATGATAACTAAACCAGCTTTTCCTAAAAATATAAAATAACTAGAAAAATCCCTAAAAATATAAAATAAAGATAGAAAAACACAAAAAATCTAATCTACATGCAAAATGCAAAATAAATATAAAATCTACATAAAAACAATAAAAAACCTACATGTGACTCAAAAATAATAAAATAAAAAGACTAAAAAGACCCTAAAAACATCATATAAAATCCACTCATCATATTCCATTCAATAAAGGTAGAATTTTCAGTTGATGAAAGGATATAATTTTGGGAAAAAAGAAGGCCCAGCCCAAACATCTAGCTTTCTTGCAGGTACAAAACGAGGGCGCGGAGGACTTTCCTAATAGTCTTACGGACTACCAAGGGCAAAGTCTGACGAGGCGACCCTTGTAACAAAATTCGGTCGCCCCATAGGTCAATATAATGCAAATTGGCGCTAGTATGGGAGCGCCCGAATAAGCATGTTAGAAATCCGAGGCCCAGTGGCGGTCTAAATCCCGAGGCCATAAAATGGTCTAAATCTCAAGGCCCAGTAGTGGTCTAAATTCCAAGGCCCAGTGGCGGTCTAAATCCCAAGGTCCATAGAGGGTCTAAATTACATTTACAGATTATGTGGTCCAGTAGTGACAAAATAAATTTCTTTGCTGCTTCCAAGATGCCAAGGGGGAAATTGCACTCCCTAGCCTGGCGCACTGTCCCGTTTTCCAGGCGGGAAGACGCGGTGCGTGAATGGTGGCTCTCTTGGAACGGTGGGGCGCGACCCTTGTGCGATACGGCGAAGAAAGCCCAGCCTTGATCGAAGAAGATCGAGCACGTCTATTGAGCCAAGCCTCGGGCAACCCCAGTGGCCACTGGGATCTGAGCAAAAGTCTCACTGAGCAGAAGCCTCGCCAAGCGAGCAAAAGCCTTGATCGAATTAAATCAAGCCAAAGTCTCACCGGAATAAGGTCGAGCGAAAGCCCCGCCTTGAGCGGGCCAAAGCCTCATAACAGACAATTAGCACAAACACAGGGCGTGCGGGTCATCACGTGACTCATAAAATTTCTAGCCTCTGGCCGCCCTAGCTGCGTAAGACCGAGCACCCCCAAGCCTCGTTAGAAGAGCCATGCGAGTACGACTCGTTACGCGAGCGGAAACCATGCGTGCAACAAAGGTCCCATGGCGGCCTACAGTATCACTTTTATCATGGCCTAGCAGAGCTCTCAAACTTTATTTCTTTGAAAACAATGGCTTGCAGAAGCGCCCTCAAAATTATTTCTTTCTAAACAATGCCTCAGGGGCGATTTCAAACTTTATTTCTTTCAAAACAGTGGTCTAAACGCGAACTCAATTTTTATTCAAAATAGTGGCCTAGAGGCGCCCTTAAACTTTATTTCTTTCAAGATAGTGGCCTAGAGACGCCATCGAACTTGGTTTCTTCAAAACAATGATCCGAGGCAAAAAATTATTTCAAAATGGTCTAGCGGCGACCTAAAAGTTATTTCTTTCATCATAATGTCTCAGAGGCGCCTTTCACCCTTATTTCTTTTTCACGGTTTAATGTTTTACAGTTTATGCCTATTCTTGATGGTGATTTAAAAATGTATGATCAACAGATGTTGAGTTTCACGAGCAGATAAGTTGTGTAAACAACATGTGTTGGCAATTTCAGAGCATCATTTTACCAAAGTGTTCTGACCAAATATGATGTGTTGTGCAAAAAAAAAAAAAAAAGATGAAAGAAATAAAGAAAGAGATGGTATTTCATTGCAGTTCATTGTAGTACGCAGGAAAGTACAAGGAAGAACATCAAAGGTAAACAAAACAAAGAAAACAATAGAAAGCAAAGCGGCCGCCCATCAAGGTTGCTCAAGACTGCTCGCCATGCTCACCCTCGGCTGGCCCATCAGAGGCTTCATCTTCGGAATCCTCGCCCTCAATTCCAGTATCGGTGACATTTTTCCACTTTCCCATTGCTGAGAGATCAGCTTTGGGAAAAAGGAATCGCACCTGAGCTTTAGCAGTGTTGAAGCCAATGACATATTGCTTCAAACTTTCATCTTCAAAGTCTTTTTCCAGAGAGGCTAAGTCTGCAGCGAGAGCGTCGGTTTTCTCGTTGGCAACCCTTATTTTCTCCTCCGCCTCGGCGACCGTCTTGCCAGCATCTACCTTCATTTGTTCTGCGCTCGCCTTGGCCTTGGCAACCGACTCCTCTAGAATTTGGTTCTTGTTCCGAAACATGGCTTCTAAGTCTTGCTTCATTGCCAAGAACTCCGCGTCCCGCGTGGTCTTTTCGGCGGCCAAAGCCTCCTGGTGGCGAGCCTCCACATCAGCCATCTTTTTCTGCCACTTAGCCTTTTCTGCCTTCAGAGTTTCCAGTTCTGAAACCATTTCCCGAGCAAGGTTGGGACAGATATTGGCATCCTCCAAGTCCTTCCGCTTCTGTTCAATGGTCGCTGATAGCTTGGCAACCTTCGAGTTTAGAGACTGGACTTGTTGGGTGCGTTGGGCGAGCGCCTCTTGTGCTTCTTCATACTTTCTGATCGCTGTGTAACTCCAGCTAATAGAAGCAAGATGGCCGCGCATGATCTTATCGCCCACGCCGCGCGGAACGGCGCTCACAGGGTGCACCAAATACTTATCGAAGCGCAGTGTCTCCTCAAAATAGGCAAAGTCTTCAAATTTGGCGGCCTCCTCAGCCCCGCCTTCTGGCTGATCTTCCGTGGCGACAGCGTCATCGCCCTCTTCAGCGGGCTGCTCTTCAGTGACCACCTCCTTACCCTTGGGGGCGCGCTTAACTTTCCTCCGCTTAGCAGGCGGCCCGGTCTGGTCAGGAACAGATTTCCTCACTATCGCTTCAGAGTTTGGCATGGTCGCCGAAGGGGCGCTTCGTAAAGGGACTTGGCGCGACCCCGTGGCAACCGTGGTGGTAGGGATCGCCGCTGGTATGGTGGACCCTTCAGCCGCCCTCTGTTTGGCTTCCTTAGCCAAACGGGCGAGATCAGCTCGAGAAATTTGGTGTCTTGTCACTGCAATAAACAAAACGATGAGAAAAGTGTTAAGGGTGAAAAAGCATGTCAGACTAAAAGTTGTCGTGTATGAAGATAAACTCACTTAAGTGATCCTCGACGGTGCCTTTACTCTCTGCGTAAAGCAGCTCGCCGAGGTCGATCAGGGAGACGCCCCCCAAATACTTTATGATTGCCCAATCCTCAAAGGTAAGATGCCCGTCCTCTACACTAAGGGTGTACTTGGGCGACTCTGTCCAGTACGGTGGGAATCGCATGACCCCATCGTCGTCATGGCGAAGAAGACGGGGAATATCAGGGCTGTCGACGACCTTAAAGAATCGCGACTTCCACTGATCATGTGTGTTGCTCTTCCAAGCCTTGAAGCGGGCTTTTGAAGGCTTGGCGGTTAGGCCAACCCAAGAGCTGGTGGGTGCTACTGCTAATCCTTTCTTATTAGGAGGGATACATTTGTAAAAATAGAAAAAATACTCGTATTTCGGGATGATTCCTAAGGCTTCACAAAGGATTTCAAACCCTCGGATAAACCCCCACGAGTTTGGAGTTAATTGAGATGGGGCGACTTGAAGAGCGTCAAGCACAGCGCAGAGGAAGGGTGAGAAGGGAAGACGAATACGGAAATCTTCAAACATATAAAAATAAGCAAAGAAGAAATGCGGGGAACGGGCGGTCGCCCGGGCGTCACAGACGCGATCGGTTATGGCACACGGGCGGGTAACAAGATTTGTGTCATAATCGTCATTACAGATACCGCCAAGGCGAGTAATGAACTCTTTCAGGTTTTGGGCGTCAGTAAAACAAGGCGGAACGGAGGTGACCTTCGTCGAGACAAGACCTTTTTGGACGAATGATACCCAAATCGCAAGTGCACGATTCAATATCGCGTAATAAAAAGATCGAACCCAAGGGATAGGTTTCCTATTATTATATTATTTAGTACTTGTGCAGAAAATTTAAGAGATGAATATTTGATGTTGGTTTTTATAGCAAGCAAGAACAATAGCATAAAATAATAAAGAAATAAGATGATGAGAATTAAGCTCTTGGGTTGATTTACATAATCTATAAATATGCTAGCAAGTTATTACTTATTTTCTGAATTTTAATTCCAATTCCATGGTGCTATAGCCTAGAATTTCTACAAGCTAATTGCCTTAAGTCATGTAGAACTTTCTTACCTAATTACTAACTCCATAGCCTTGGTTATTAGTTAATTAGAAAAGAAGATGAAGAAGGAATTCAGGCCAACACAAAGTTACGTCCATCCTAATTGCCTTAAGAAATGTATACTTATAACCTTTTTTATTTCCTATTTCCCTTACTACTTACCAAATGGCCTTATGACATAAGTAGAAAGCATGAAATCTTTTGTACACAAGATTAATGAAGAACAAGGAGATGAAACATGGAATAGAAATATTATTCAGAAAGGTAAAAACAATACTAAAGCATAAAATTATAAATTACTACAACCCAAGAAACTTAAAAAGAATTAGCCAAGCATGGCTAAAAGAGTCATCGAATTACCCTGGATAGGAGCTCAAGTATGGCTTCCCACAATTCCTAGGAACAATGATCTTTAAGGAGGAAAGAAGAACACTTGTTGTATTCTGAATAGGTGTGCCTTACAAGTGAAGAAAAGCTCCCTATTTATAGTGAAAATCAGCCTTCCAGCGCTTGGGCGCTGGCATTCCCAACGCTTGGGCGTTGGGATGCATTAAAATCCAACGGGCAGAAATAGGCCCAGCGCTTGAGCGCTGGCTTCCAACGCTGCAGCGCTGGGTGCAACCTCTGACTCACATCCTAGTCAGAGGTCCAGCGCTTGAGCGTTGGGACTTCCAACGCTGCAGCGCTGGGACGAACACTGACAGCTTTTTCTTGGATTCCTTTCTCCTTCAATGGTGGAATTGATTGGCTTAATTAGGCTCATTCAGCCCCTAATAATTTCTGAAACTCCTTCCTTCCACCATTAATCCTTCAAACTTTATTTTACATGTGCTCAAATCAAAGAGAGTTGCTTCACATTCTTCAATTCACTTCAAGTCCTCTCTTTGTTAGAACTTCAATTCTGGCCCTTTGACTCCTTCAAACTTCACTTTTCATCCTCCTCTTTTGAACCTTTACACTTTGATCCTTCAATTCCTGAAACTTTACAAATCGGTCCCTGGACAAAAATGATAACTATACCAGCTTTTCCTAAAAATATAAAATAGCTATAAAAATTCCTAAAAATATAAAATAAAGTTAGAAAAACAAATAAAATCTAATCTACATGCAAAATGCAAAATAAATATAAAATCTACATAAAACTACTAAAAATCCTATATGTGACTCAAAAATAATAAAATAAAAAGACTAAAAATAACCTAAAAACATCATATATTATCCTGTCATCACACCACTATACCCAACGACAGCTTGTCCTCAAGCGATAAAACTTAAAGAGAAACTCGTCCCTGAGTTTAGAAAAAGTTTATCTGATTACAACTTGAAGCACAAAAACCTTTCCAAGAAAGCTTAGCGGATTAGGAAGACCTGCATGTTTAAAGATATAGAATCAAGAAAGTTAGGCTTGGCTTTTCAACATGTTAGAGTTCATCAAATAAGCTCACAAAATAATATTCTCCATGAAAACAAGAAAGCTTAATAATCCTGCCTATCATTCAAATCAAAACTGAAGTAAAGCAACCAAGTGATTTTGAAGAGATTTTTTAAGGTTGTAACTTGGCCAAAGGGTTGAACAATTTAAGGTATGGATTTCAAGAAATTGGCAACTCTAGTGGCTGACTCAGAAACTTGTTGTTAAGTGATTTTTCTTCGACTTAAGAGCTTCAACAATGCACACAAGGGTTCTCTCAATTTTTCTCTTTTCTTCTTTTTTTTTTTTTTTTTTTTTTTTGAACAAAGTAGTGGAATGTATGGGATGAATGACTTGAATTTTACTCCCCTCATACTCTTTCTCACCCCACTACTTCATTTTTTTTCCTAAGGCACATACCTTATTTTTTCCTTTTTCTTTTTTTTTTTTTTTTTTTTAGAGAGAAACCCACAAACATAGCTCTAACAAATCAGCACATGCATCACTATAACAACTGAAAAATTATCACACAAAGTAGGCTCCAAAGAATGACTCTTTTAAGGCTCAAAAGGGGCTACTAGTGGATATCAAATTTCAAGCAAAACTCTGAGTTTTCAAAAATGCCTATAATCTCTTCTCAACTCACAAAGTGTACAAAACTCCAATCAACTTGCAACACAAGGCAGAAAAATTTCACAATCATGCATTCAGAGTCCTCAGCTCTCAGAAAAAGATAGGGTAAGTGGTACCCTTTTTAGAACTCAGAAAAAGACTTTTGCCAACAACCAAAACAATCAAGATATCAAAAATCCTTTCTACAGCATGCAATCCTAACTGCTTAAAAACATAGAACTTTTTCAACAAGCAGTTCAATCAGATAAAGCATTTCACAAAGCTATAGCAATATTCAGAATGGATAATATACTCAAGACTCATGCAAAAAGAAAATAGAAACACTAAACTAAAAATAAAGCTAAAAATTTATAAAAAGAAAAACAAAGAACTAAGAAGCTGGCACAATCACAAATTTTCCACAAAAGTCCAAGGGAACCTCAATGCAAAAATCAATTTGAACACTAAAGTTCAAGAGGGCTCTTTCTCCTGCAAAATTGAACAAACAAAAGTCTTACAAGCAGAAGACTTGCTTGACTTGTTAGTTCCACAAATAGCACAATTAAGAACATGGGTTGAAAAATTGTGTCTACCTTAAAAACAAGAATTCTTGAGTTCCCAAAAAAAAAAAAAAAATTAAAACCATTGTAGAAACAAGGGAAAACTCATAGAATCTAAAACTTTCAGAAAATGGTGAACACAAAATTTATTAAACACTAAAAACAGCAAATAAAAACAAAAACAGCAAGACTGCCCGAGCTCCAGCGCTTGAGCGTTGGGGATGCCAACGCTTGGGCGCTGGATCAAAACAGAAACTGGGCAATCAGAGGTGCAAAACAGGGGCCTAACGCTTGAGCGTTGGCCTCCAGCGCTGGAGCGCTGGCCTCTCCTGCAGCAAAAACATAGAATTTTTTTTTTCCTTTTATTTATTTACAAGGATGATGCAGAAAATTAAATGACAGAATTTTAAACTATTCCTAAGTTGGGTTGTCTCCCAACCAGCTCATTGTTAAAGTCCGAGATAGACCCTTCAAAAATCACTTTTTAACCGGGGTCTATTACAAAATTCATTAGACCCCGCAAATCATGCAAATTTTGGCACAACAACATCATGGTGCCCAATGAATTTTCAGCTAACAAAGCAACAATATTCAAATTAAAAATGGAAGAGATAAATAAATTTTCCCTTCCTTGTTCTTTGCCTTGCCATTCGGAACCTATAACATAAGTTCCTTGAGGTTCTTCTTCCTCCATCTCCAATTTGTCTTCGGAGACAAATTCTATAATGAAGGTTGCTTTTACCTCCTCTCTTTGAACAACAAGTTCACTTTCATGAACTGGTTGCTGTTGTTCATCCCTGGGCTGCCTCCTTAGAATGCTTTGGATTTTCATTTGTAGCTCCTCCATAGCCTTACATTCTTGCTCAGGGGTTGGCAAAAATCCCGCATTCCGCTTGCACTCTAAATTAGAATAGAATTCGTCAATAAGAGTGAAAGCTTCCTGCTTCTTTTTCTCATATTCTATTTCAAGTTTAGCCCGAAATATTGCCTCCCTTTGCTCAAATTTTTCAGCCATTGCTATACCTGCCAATACTCAGTAAACAAAATTAGCAGCACCAGTTCATCACACAAATAATATTTTTTTTATATTTTTTTTTTAATAAAAAGCACTAAACAAAATAATAACAAGAACTTGAAAGAACCTATCCCCGGCAACGGCGCCAAAAACTTGATACCCAAATCGCAAGTGCACGATTCAATATCGCGTAATAAAAAGATCGAACCCAAGGGATAGGTTTCCTATTATTATATTATTTAGTACTTGTGCAGAAAATTTAAGAGATGAATATTTGATGTTGGTTTTTATAGCAAGCAAGAACAATAGCATAAAATAATAAAGAAATAAGATGATGAGAATTAAGCTCTTGGGTTGATTTACATAATCTATAAATATGCTAGCAAGTTATTACTTATTTTCTGAATTTTAATTCCAATTCCATGGTGCTATAGCCTAGAATTTCTACAAGCTAATTGCCTTAAGTCATGTAGAACTTTCTTACCTAATTACTAACTCCATAGCCTTGGTTATTAGTTAATTAGAAAAGAAGATGAAGAAGGAATTCAGGCCAACAAAAAGTTACGTCCATCCTAATTGCCTTAAGAAATGTATACTTATAACCTTTTTTATTTCCTATTTCCCTTACTACTTACCAAATGGCCTTATGACATAAGTAGAAAGCATGAAATCTTTTGTACACAAGATTAATGAAGAACAAGGAGATGAAACATGGAATAGAAATATTATTCAGAAAGGTAAAAACAATACTAAAGCATAAAATTATAAATTACTACAACCCAAGAAACTTAAAAAGAATTAGCCAAGCATGGCTAAAAGAGTCATCGAATTACCCTAGATAGGAGCTCAAGTATGGCTTCCCACAATTCCTAGGAACAATGATCTTTAAGGAGGAAAGAAGAACACTTGTTGTATTCTGAATAGGTGTGCCTTACAAGTGAAGAAAAGCTCCCTATTTATAGTGAAAATCAGCCTTCCAGCGCTTGGGCGCTGGCATTCCCAACGCTTGGGCGTTGGGATGCATTAAAATCCAACGGGCAGAAATAGGCCCAGCGCTTGAGCGCTGGCTTCCAACGCTGCAGCGCTGGGTGCAACCTCTGACTCACATCCTAGTCAGAGGTCCAGCGCTTGAGCGTTGGGACTTCCAACGCTGCAGCGCTGGGACGAACACTGGCAGCTTTTTATTGGATTCCTTTCTTCTTCAATGGTGGAATTGATTGGCTTAATTAGGCTCATTCAGCCCCTAATAATTTCTGAAACTCCTTCCTTCCACCATTAATCCTTCAAACCTTATTTTACATGTGCTCAAATCAAAGAGAGTTGCTTCACATTCTTCAATTCACTTCAAGTCCTCTCTTTGTTAGAACTTCAATTCTGGCCCTTTGACTCCTTCAAACTTCACTTTTCATCCTCCTCTCTTGAACCTTTACACTTTGATCCTTCAATTCCTGAAACTTTACAAATCGGTCCCTGGACAAAAATGATAACTATACCAGCTTTTCCTAAAAATATAAAATAGCTATAAAAATTCCTAAAAATATAAAATAAAGTTAGAAAAACAAATAAAATCTAATCTACATGCAAAATGCAAAATGCAAAATAAATATAAAATCTACATAAAACTACTAAAAATCCTATATGTGACTCAAAAATAATAAAATAAAAAGACTAAAAATAACCTAAAAACATCATATATTATCCTGTCATCAACGAACCTAGGAAGTGAATCCTCATAATTACGGAGTTTGGTTTTAGGTGATAGTGGCGCCTTGTTGGTGGGTGCCGTGGAGGTCCCGGCGCCGGATTGGTCACCGGAGGTGGCGAAAAGGGGTGTTTGTTCTGGAGTTGGGTGGTCATCGCTACTGGAAGAGGATGGGTTGCTCGATTCAGGGTCCATTATAGGGTTCGAACTGCGAATGCGACAAATAAATCAAGAAAAAGACCAAAGGGAACAGAAAACGTACTAATGGCTGAGAAGAAGAGAGTTTGGCAAGCAAGGTTGCACGTTGGCGCAACTCCGGCACGGAGGAAGCAAGGAGCAGAGGCGGAAAGAGGAGTTAGAGTCAGAATTCGTGTACGGTCTGAAGAAATGCCAAGAAAGGAGAAAGCTTTGGTTAGGCAAGGTTTTATAGAGGAAGTGAGGAAGGCGAAAGGGTGTAACGGTTGGGGCCCGCGAAAAGGAAATCAAGAGGGGATGTAAGTTTCGAGGCATAGTTAAGTCCCATCATTGAAGTGACGTTTCCGAGGGTAATGATGGCTATTAAGGCAGAGACGGCGCGCGTGGGGTAGAACCCTAGGTGAGAAATCTCGGGATTGCCAAGGGTCGCAAGCATACAGTAAAGGAGGAAACTATGACGCGTGAGTAAGGCGATCGGAATTCCTTGAAATATCGGGCGAGGTGCAAATTAAGGTAAGTAATTCGAATTAATTGAGATTATTTAAAAGATGATGGTGCGTTACTTTTGCAGCTGACACAGAAATAGGAACCAAAAGAGGGAGTAATTCGAAGAGACATTGTGAAGGGCGAGCCCCCTTTCGAAGTTCACAACGCTTCACAGCGGAGGATCTAAAGAAGCATTTACATCACTCGCCGCATTCAAACCCGAGGCGACTCATTTCCTTATAAAGATGTACTCTTTTTCCTTCACCAGGTTTTTGTCCCACTGGGTTTTACCTGGGAAGGTTTTAACGAGGCATGCTTTATAAGGATGACCGCTCGAGGGAAATGTTGGTTGAGCTCATGTGGCGAGCCTCACTATAGATCGATGTCAGTACAAGGCATGTGGCAAATATACAACACCCAGGGCGAGTCAAAGACACCTCACTCTCAGTTTTCGAGATCGTGTCTGGTGGGCCTGTGGGCTGGTGCTCACGGTTCGAAGATGTCAAAGGCGTTCTCTGAAGGCAGTATGAAGACACTTCTCTATCGCAAGGCTTGTGGACAGGGCGACCGCCAAAGACTACATAATAGGGGCGGTTAGGTTTCGGTTGGGGGCTTCCTAGTTGAGCGGCGCGGAAAGCGTGTCGTGCGCCCACGACCGGGTAGAGCTTATCTAGACGGTAGGGGAAAACCTGTAATAGGCATAGGGCTTGGACTTTATAATGTATTGGGCCGATTCTGATGGCCCATAGGGTTTTACTCCCTATAAATAGCTAGGGGAGGCTACTGTAAAAGAGGTTAACAATTTTTAATAAACAAGGAGAATATTCAGCTCTCAACCATTGTGTTATATAAAAATAAGCAAAGAAGAAATGCGGGGAACGGGCGGTCGCCCGGGCGTCACAGACGCGATCGGTTATGGCACACGGGCGGGTTACAAGATTTGTGTCATAATCGTCATTACAGATACCGCCAAGGCGAGTAATGAACTCTTTCAGGTTTTGGGCGTCAGTAAAACAAGGCGGAACGGAGGTGACCTTCGTCGAGACAAGACCTTTTTGGACGAGCCTAGGAAGTGAATCCTCATAATTACGGAGTTTGGTTTTAGGTGATAGTGGCGCCTTGTTGGTGGGTGCCGTGGAGGTCCCGGCGCCAGATTGGTCACCGGAGGTGGCGAAAAGGGGTGTTTGTTCTGGAGTTGGGTGGTCATCGCTACTGGAAGAGGATGGGTTGCTCGATTCAGGGTCCATTATAGGGTTCGAACTGCGAATGCGACAAATAAATCAAGAAAAAGACCAAAGGGAACAGAAAACGTACTAATGGCTGAGAAGAAGAGAGTTTGGCAAGCAAGGTTGCACGTTGGCGCAACTCCGGCACGGAGGAAGCAAGGAGCAGAGGCGGAAAGAGGAGTTAGAGTCAGAATTCGTGTACGGTCTGAAGAAATGCCAAGAAAGGAGAAAGCTTTGGTTAGGCAAGGTTTTATAGAGGAAGTGAGGAAGGCGAAAGGGTGTAACGGTTGGGGCCCGCGAAAAGGAAATCAAGAGGGGATGTGAGTTTCGAGGCATAGTTAAGTCCCATCATTGAAGTGACGTTTCCGAGGGTAATGATGGCTATTAAGGCAGAGACGGCGCGCGTGGGGTAGAACCCTAGGTGAGAAATCTCGGGATTGCCAAGGGTCGCAAGCATACAGTAAAGGAGGAAACTATGACGCGTGAGTAAGGCGATCGGAATTCCTTGAAATATCGGGCGAGGTGCAAATTAAGGTAAGTAATTCGAATTAATTGAGATTATTTAAAAGATGATGGTGCGTTACTTTTGCAGCTGACACAGAAACAGGAACCAAAAGAGGGAGTAATTCGAAGAGACATTGTGAAGGGCGAGCCCCCTTTCGAAGTTCACAACGCTTCACAGCGGAGGATCTGAAGAAGCATTTACATCACTCGCCGCATTCAAACCCGAGGCGACTCATTTCCTTATAAAGATGTACTCTTTTTCCTTCACCAGGTTTTTGTCCCACTGGGTTTTACCTGGGAAGGTTTTAACGAGGCATGCTTTATAAGGATGACCGCTCGAGGGAAATGTTGGTTGAGCTCATGTGGCGAGCCTCACTATAGATCGATGTCAGTACAAGGCATGTGGCAAATATACAACACCCAGGGCGAGTCAAAGACACCTCACTCTCAGTTTTCGAGATCGTGTCTGGTGGGCCTGTGGGCTGGTGGGCTGGTGCTCACGGTTCGAAGATGTCAAAGGCGTTCTCTGAAGGCAGTATGAAGACACTTCTCTTTCGCAAGGCTTGTGGACAGGGCGACCGCCAAAGACTACATAATAGGGGCGGTTAGGTTTCGGTTGGGGGCTTCCTAGTTGAGCGGCGCGGAAAGCGTGTCGTGCGCCCACGACCGGGTAGAGCTTATCTAGACGGTAGGGGAAAACCTGTAATAGGCATAGGGCTTGGACTTTATAATGTATTGGGCCGATTCTGATGGCCCATAGGGTTTTACTCCCTATAAATAGCTAGGGGAGGCTACTGTAAAAGAGGTTAACAATTTTTAATAAACAAGGAGAATATTCATCTCTCAACCATTGTGTTATATAAAAATAAGCAAAGAAGAAATGCGGGGAACGGGCGGTCGCCCGGGCGTCACAGACGCGATCGGTTATGGCACACGGGCGGGTTACAAGATTTGTGTCATAATCGTCATTACAGATACCGCCAAGGCGAGTAATGAACTCTTTCAGGTTTTGGGCGTCAGTAAAACAAGGCGGAACGGAGGTGACCTTCGTCGAGACAAGACCTTTTTGGACGAGCCTAGGAAGTGAATCCTCATAATTACGGAGTTTGGTTTTAGGTGATAGTGGCGCCTTGTTGGTGGGTGCCGTGGAGGTCCCGGCGCCGGATTGGTCACCGGAGGTGGCGAAAAGGGGTGTTTGTTCTGGAGTTGGGTGGTCATCGCTACTGGAAGAGGATGGGTTGCTCGATTCAGGGTCCATTATAGGGTTCGAACTGCGAATGCGACAAATAAATCAAGAAAAAGACCAAAGGGAACAGAAAACGTACTAATGGCTGAGAAGAAGAGAGTTTGGCAAGCAAGGTTGCACGTTGGCGCAACTCCGGCACGGAGGAAGCAAGGAGCAGAGGCGGAAAGAGGAGTTAGAGTCAGAATTCGTGTACGGTCTGAAGAAATGCCAAGAAAGGAGAAAGCTTTGGTTAGGCAAGGTTTTATAGAGGAAGTGAGGAAGGCGAAAGGGTGTAACGGTTGGGGCCCGCGAAAAGGAAATCAAGAGGGGATGTGAGTTTCGAGGCATAGTTAAGTCCCATCATTGAAGTGACGTTTCCGAGGGTAATGATGGCTATTAAGGCAGAGACGGCGCGCGTGGGGTAGAACCCTAGGTGAGAAATCTCGGGATTGCCAAGGGTCGCAAGCATACAGTAAAGGAGGAAACTATGACGCGTGAGTAAGGCGATCGGAATTCCTTGAAATATCGGGCGAGGTGCAAATTAAGGTAAGTAATTCGAATTAATTGAGATTATTTAAAAGATGATGGTGCGTTACTTTTGCAGCTGACACAGAAACAGGAACCAAAAGAGGGAGTAATTCGAAGAGACATTGTGAAGGGCGAGCCCCCTTTCGAAGTTCACAACGCTTCACAGCGGAGGATCTAAAGAAGCATTTACATCACTCGCCGCATTCAAACCCGAGGCGACTCATTTCCTTATAAAGATGTACTCTTTTTCCTTCACCAGGTTTTTGTCCCACTGGGTTTTACCTGGGAAGGTTTTAACGAGGCATGCTTTATAAGGATGACCGCTCGAGGGAAATGTTGGTTGAGCTCATGTGGCGAGCCTCACTATAGATCGATGTCAGTACAAGGCATGTGGCAAATATACAACACCCAGGGCGAGTCAAAGACACCTCACTCTCAGTTTTCGAGATCGTGTCTGGTGGGCCTGTGGGCTGGTGGGCTGGTGCTCACGGTTCGAAGATGTCAAAGGCGTTCTCTGAAGGCAGTATGAAGACACTTCTCTTTCGCAAGGCTTGTGGACAGGGCGACCGCCAAAGACTACATAATAGGGGCGGTTAGGTTTCGGTTGGGGGCTTCCTAGTTGAGCGGCGCGGAAAGCGTGTCGTGCGCCCACGACCGGGTAGAGCTTATCTAGACGGTAGGGGAAAACCTGTAATAGGCATAGGGCTTGGACTTTATAATGTATTGGGCCGATTCTGATGGCCCATAGGGTTTTACTCCCTATAAATAGCTAGGGGAGGCTACTGTAAAAGAGGTTAACAATTTTTAATAAACAAGGAGAATATTCATCTCTCAACCATTGTGTTATATAAAAATAAGCAAAGAAGAAATGCGGGGAACGGGCGGTCGCCCGGGCGTCACAGACGCGATCGGTTATGGCACACGGGCGGGTTACAAGATTTGTGTCATAATCGTCATTACAGATACCGCCAAGGCGAGTAATGAACTCTTTCAGGTTTTGGGCGTCAGTAAAACAAGGCGGAACGGAGGTGACCTTCGTCGAGACAAGACCTTTTTGGACGAACCTAGGAAGTGAATCCTCATAATTACGGAGTTTGGTTTTAGGTGATAGTGGCGCCTTGTTGGTGGGTGCCGTGGAGGTCCCGGCGCCGGATTGGTCACCGGAGGTGGCGAAAAGGGGTGTTTGTTCTGGAGTTGGGTGGTCATCGATACTGGAAGAGGATGGGTTGCTCGATTCAGGGTCCATTATAGGGTTCGAACTGCGAATGCGACAAATAAATCAAGATAAAGACCAAAGGGAACAGAAAACGTACTAATGGCTGAGAAGAAGAGAGTTTGGCAAGCAAGGTTGCACGTTGGCGCAACTCCGGCACGGAGGAAGCAAGGAGCAGAGGCGGAAAGAGGAGTTAGAGTCAGAATTCGTGTACGGTCTGAAGAAATGCCAAGAAAGGAGAAAGCTTTGGTTAGGCAAGGTTTTATAGAGGAAGTGAGGAAGGCGAAAGGGTGTAACGGTTGGGGCCCGCGAAAAGGAAATCAAGAGGGGATGTGAGTTTCGAGGCATAGTTAAGTCCCATCATTGAAGTGACGTTTCCGAGGGTAATGATGGCTATTAAGGCAGAGACGGCGCGCGTGGGGTAGAACCCTAGGTGAGAAATCTCGGGATTGCCAAGGGTCGCAAGCATACAGTAAAGGAGGAAACTATGACGCGTGAGTAAGGCGATCGGAATTCCTTGAAATATCGGGCGAGGTGCAAATTAAGGTAAGTAATTCGAATTAATTGAGATTATTTAAAAGATGATGGTGCGTTACTTTTGCAGCTGACACAGAAACAGGAACCAAAAGAGGGAGTAATTCGAAGAGACATTGTGAAGGGCGAGCCCCCTTTCGAAGTTCACAACGCTTCACAGCGGAGGATCTAAAGAAGCATTTACATCACTCGCCGCATTCAAACCCGAGGCGACTCATTTCCTTATAAAGATGTACTCTTTTTCCTTCACCAGGTTTTTGTCCCACTGGGTTTTACCTGGGAAGGTTTTAACGAGGCATGCTTTATAAGGATGACCGCTCGAGGGAAATGTTGGTTGAGCTCATGTGGCGAGCCTCACTATAGATCGATGTCAGTACAAGGCATGTGGCAAATATACAACACCCAGGGCGAGTCAAAGACACCTCACTCTCAGTTTTCGAGATCGTGTCTGGTGGGCCTGTGGGCTGGTGGGCTGGTGCTCACGGTTCGAAGATGTCAAAGGCGTTCTCTGAAGGCAGTATGAAGACACTTCTCTTTCGCAAGGCTTGTGGACAGGGCGACCGCCAAAGACTACATAATAGGGGCGGTTAGGTTTCGGTTGGGGGCTTCCTAGTTGAGCGGCGCGGAAAGCGTGTCGTGCGCCCACGACCGGGTAGAGCTTATCTAGACGGTAGGGGAAAACCTGTAATAGGCATAGGGCTTGGACTTTATAATGTATTGGGCCGATTCTGATGGCCCATAGGGTTTTACTCCCTATAAATAGCTAGGGGAGGCTACTGTAAAAGAGGTTAACAATTTTTAATAAACAAGGAGAATATTCATCTCTCAACCATTGTGTTATATAAAAATAAGCAAAGAAGAAATGCGGGGAACGGGCGGTCGCCCGGGCGTCACAGACGCGATCGGTTATGGCACACGGGCGGGTTACAAGATTTGTGTCATAATCGTCATTACAGATACCGCCAAGGCGAGTAATGAACTCTTTCAGGTTTTGGGCGTCAGTAAAACAAGGCGGAACGGAGGTGACCTTCGTCGAGACAAGACCTTTTTGGACGAACCTAGGAAGTGAATCCTCATAATTACGGAGTTTGGTTTTAGGTGATAGTGGCGCCTTGTTGGTGGGTGCCGTGGAGGTCCCGGCGCCGGATTGGTCACCGGAGGTGGCGAAAAGGGGTGTTTGTTCTGGAGTTGGGTGGTCATCGATACTGGAAGAGGATGGGTTGCTCGATTCAGGGTCCATTATAGGGTTCGAACTGCGAATGCGACAAATAAATCAAGATAAAGACCAAAGGGAACAGAAAACGTACTAATGGCTGAGAAGAAGAGAGTTTGGCAAGCAAGGTTGCACGTTGGCGCAACTCCGGCACGGAGGAAGCAAGGAGCAGAGGCGGAAAGAGGAGTTAGAGTCAGAATTCGTGTACGGTCTGAAGAAATGCCAAGAAAGGAGAAAGCTTTGGTTAGGCAAGGTTTTATAGAGGAAGTGAGGAAGGCGAAAGGGTGTAACGGTTGGGGCCCGCGAAAAGGAAATCAAGAGGGGATGTGAGTTTCGAGGCATAGTTAAGTCCCATCATTGAAGTGACGTTTCCGAGGGTAATGATGGCTATTAAGGCAGAGACGGCGCGCGTGGGGTAGAACCCTAGGTGAGAAATCTCGGGATTGCCAAGGGTCGCAAGCATACAGTAAAGGAGGAAACTATGACGCGTGAGTAAGGCGATCGGAATTCCTTGAAATATCGGGCGAGGTGCAAATTAAGGTAAGTAATTCGAATTAATTGAGATTATTTAAAAGATGATGGTGCGTTACTTTTGCAGCTGACACAGAAACAGGAACCAAAAGAGGGAGTAATTCGAAGAGACATTGTGAAGGGCGAGCCCCCTTTCGAAGTTCACAACGCTTCACAGCGGAGGATCTAAAGAAGCATTTACATCACTCGCCGCATTCAAACCCGAGGCGACTCATTTCCTTATAAAGATGTACTCTTTTTCCTTCACCAGGTTTTTGTCCCACTGGGTTTTACCTGGGAAGGTTTTAACGAGGCATGCTTTATAAGGATGACCGCTCGAGGGAAATGTTGGTTGAGCTCATGTGGCGAGCATCACTATAGATCGATGTCAGTACAAGGCATGTGGCAAATATACAACACCCAGGGCGAGTCAAAGACACCTCACTCTCAGTTTTCGAGATCGTGTCTGGTGGGCCTGTGGGCTGGTGGGCTGGTGCTCACGGTTCGAAGATGTCAAAGGCGTTCTCTGAAGGCAGTATGAAGACACTTCTCTTTCGCAACTCAAGATCGTGTCTTGTGGGCTTGTGGACAGGGCGACCGCCAAAGACTACATAATAGGGGCGGTTAGGTTTCGAAGAAATTATGATCATTTGAAGTCAAGTGTGCTTCTGTGCAGGTCGGTACACGACCTCAATGGGAGGCACTCGACTTCGAATGATCATAACTTCTTCGTTTCTTATCGGAATTAAGCAAACGACCACTCTCTGGAAAGCTCTGGAAGTATGCTTTCATATAAACTAGAGTTTGGGTTAATTTAATGGAATTTGTGTTTGTTCTCATTCTCTTTTGTGTACTAACATGTTAGTACGATAAAGAGTTAGTACAAAAAAGCGAATGGTAAATATCACAACTTCCATTAAAGCAATACAAAATCTGGTTAATATGAAAGTAGACTTCAAGAGCTTTCCATCGAGTGGTCGTTTGCTTAAATCCGATACGAAACGAAGAAGTTATTATCATTTGAAGTCAAGTGTGCTTCGGTGCAGGTCGATACACGACCTCAATGGGAGGTACTCGAATTCAAGAAGGTCCCGTCGGACAGTAACTCCTATTTCTATACACATCCCCAGAATGCTTACAATGGAATATGATGTCTATGTTCCAAATCTGATTGTGGAACTGCTGGGATACAATTTCTGCATTCAGGCTCGACTCTGGTCTCCTCCCGCTCTTGATGGCCTACAAATTGCATTTGCTCAAAGGTCAAGGTACGACATCTTTCACCATGAGTGGGAACTGTCTGTCTTCAGACACGTTCATATGAGCACCATTCCATTCGGACTGATTCATGGTGTTAAAAGCATTTTTTTCAACATGGATCATGGTCGCTTATTCTTCTTACTGCAAGACCTCAACCTGATCCTCTGCCAAATTCTACTACATCTCCCAATAGCCATCCATCATATGCACCAGTCATTCCACTGCCTCAAGTCATAACTGTATCCCAAGATGTGTTCATCACATCTTCAGAATCTGAGGAAAGTCCAAACAATGTATCTCCATCTTGTTCGAGAGAAACTTCTTGCTCCTGACCCTGGCTGAGGTTTTGATGACGACAAACTCATCGGCAAAAAGATGAAAAGAAGACTTAGAGGAAACAGTGCTATATGTCTCAACATCTACCTAAGAGTCTTAGTTTAGGTGAGTTATGCTTCTAAAGGATTCTCAAGTATAAAGGCTCCCTAAAACATCTAAGCTAATCAAGTTTAATGTTTTCAAAAGTTAAAAGAAGTAGTATATCTCAAGCCGATCTTAAAAGTTCAAGTTTCTGGATATTGGATTTGAGTGTAATCGATTTCACCTTTCTGGTAATCGATTACACATAGGCAAGTAATCGATTACTTCTTGCTTGTAATCGATTACATGTTTGAATTTGAAATTCAAACAGTAACGGCTTTTAGTGTAATCGATTACCTAAGTAATGTAATCGATTACATGCTCGAAAAGTTGCATCTTTTCATGAACCATTGTGTCTCAAACCTTTTGGGAAGGGTTGCATTGGTTCAAGGTTGTTTCCTCATGCCTATATAAAGTCCATTTGAGTCCAGAAACTAACAACACATGAGAATACACGAATTAGGCCAAAGCTTTGTTATATTGTTCATTCATGTTAAATTAGCTTTTGTTATTTAAACTATCAAAGAGCCTAAGTTCTGAGTTCATGATCTTCATTGTTAAGAGAACACTTTATTTGTTCATATCTTGAAGAACTCAGAATCAAGAAAGCCTTCTTATGCTTAAGAGCCTTAAAGCATAATTCTCATGATCAATCCACTTGTATGTTAAAGGATTGGTACAGCCATATTGTAAACTCTTCTTCATCTCTTTCTGGTAGATTGAGTATTCACCGTAGGTTTCGGTGAAGGGTTGTTGTTACTGAAAGTGGTGTAATTTCAGGGTGTTGACTGAAGGTGGTATAGCCTTCAGGGACTGAAGGTGGTTTGCCTTCAGGGTCTGAAAGTGGTGTACTTTCAGGGACTGAAAGTGGTGTTCTTTCAGGGGCTGTTGAAAGTGGTGCACTTTCACAGGTGGTTGATAGAAATTCTTAAGGTACTTGGTGTAAGGACTTGTAAGAGATTTTTATCAATAGTGGAAAAATCCTCAAGGGGTTTTCTTGAGGAACTGGACGTAGCCTTCGGTGGATAGAAGGTGAACCAGGATAAATTTATGTGTGTGCATTCTTCTACCCTTCATCTTTACTTTCAAGCAACGCTTATTTCCGCTGCAATCGTTTGTATTTATATTCATCTTGAAAGTAAGAAGGTATCAAGGCGAAAATCGGGTAAACTTGATTCACCCCCCCCCTCTCAGGTGCTATCTAGGCTAACAATTGGTATCAGAGCGTAAGTTTAGGTAATTTTCTCCTAAGATCCGGGAAAAGATGGCATCCTCTTCTAGTCATGGAACCAGTGAGGGATTCAACATAAACAGGCCACCATACTTCAATGGAGACCACTATGACTTCTGGAAGATTAAGATGAAAATCTTTATAAGGTCATTAGACGTGGAAATATGGAAAGCCATTGAAGAAGGTCCGTTTATACCTATGAATGAAGTGGGAGATAGCAGACAACCAAAACCAGAAAACACATGGAGTGAAGAAGAAAAGAAGAAGGTTCAGTATGATCTCAAAGGAATGAACATTCTTACATCTGCTCATGGCGTGGATGAGTTTTTCAGAGTTTCAACATGCACAACATCGAAAGAAATATGGGATACTTTGATGGTAACTCATGAAGGAACAGATGAAGTCAAGAGATCAAAAATCAATACCCTATCTCAAGAATATGAAATGTTCAGAATGCTTCCAGGAGAAAAGGTATTGGATATGCAAAAACGATTCTCTCATTTGACTAATCATTTGATTGCACTTGGTAAACAGTTTACCAATAGTGACTTGAACATGAAAGTTCTAAGATCACTCACAAGAGCATGGCAACCAAAGGTTACGGCTATTTCAAAAAAGAAGAGTTTGTCTAATATAACTCTTGCAACTCTCTTTGGAAAACTCCAAGAGCACGAATTGGAATTGAATCGTTTGCCAAGGAAAGGCAAAGGAAAGCATCAAAGATGATTATGATGCAGATTCTGAAGAAGAAGAGAATGAGAATATGAATCTTCTAGTGAAGAACCTTGGAAAGTTTCTCAAAAGAAAAGGTATGAAATTTAACAATAACAGAACTTTCCAAAGGAATAATGAGTCCTCCTCTTCTCAAAAGATCACTTGCTTCGAGTGTGGAAAACCTGGACACATCAAGTTGGAATGTCCAAATCTTCAAAAGAAGAAACATGGTCTAAAGGACAAGTTTGAAAAGAAAGATCAAACCACACGAAGAGCATACTTGGCATGGGATGAAAATGAAGTAAGTTCATCATCCGACTCTGATAAAGAAGAAGCACAAGTTGCATTAATGGCTTCACATGATTCAGATGCTGAGGATATCCATGTTAGTGATAATGCTATTTCATTTCATGATTTAGAATACGCTATAGAGAATGTGTTTAAATTATGTCAAAGTTTTTCTAAAGTTAGTACTAAGCAGAATGCTTTAATTTCATCTTTAGAAAATAAGTGTAGAAATCTACAGGAAGAACTAGACATAGTGAAATCTAAGTTAGATACTCCACATGAGTGCACTAAGTGTAGTTCTTTAGAAGAGAAGATAGATAGTCTTCAACAAAGGGTTCATAACTTCAACAAAGGAAAACAAAAGTTAGATGATATTCTAAGTATGCAAAGACACTCAAACAATAAGGTTGGACTAGGATATACATCTCATCCAAAGACAAAAGAAGTTAAGAAAACTATCTTTGTGAAACCAAACGAAATGGAAGGATCTTCTGAAAATACTAAGACTAGCTCTTTTAGGAGTATGAACAATAGGAAGAATAATTATCATAGACCTCCTAAGAAGATCAATCCTTCTCCTAGGAAAACATCCAGTTACAACCAATATTCATGTACTTATTGTAACAAAATAGGACATACCCCTAGTAGATGTTATTACAAGAATGTTGGAGTACCAAACAAGGAATATATATGAATTAAGAAGAACACTAACTTAGAAGGACCCAAAGCAAATTGGGTTCCTAATCCCCATGTATGAACTTTGTCATGTAGGTGTGCATGAAAGCAGCAAAGGACTTATGGTATCTTGATAGTGGCTGCTCATCACACATGACAGGAGACAAAACAAAGTTATCATTTCTTTTGCCTAGAGAAAAAGGATTTGTCACATATGGAAATAATCAAAAGGGGAAGATACTTGGTATTGGAAGAATAGGTACACCTCCTCAAACTGTCATTGACAAGGTCCTATATGTTGATGGTTTGATGCATAACCTTCTGAGTATCAGTCAACTGTGTGTCAAAGGTTTGAAAGTTGGGTTCATTAATGATATCTGCGTGGTAAAGGATGTGAAAACTAAAGAAGTCAAGTTTTCCAGATATAAAGTTGTAAGTACACATAGAAACCTGAGAAGGGGGGGTGAATCAGAGTTGCCCCGATTTTCGCGTAATAGTACCAAACGACTTTCAGCGCAATTAGAGTTGTAACGAAAGAGCGTTGTTGCAGCGGAATATTGTAATTGCTTGAAAGTAAAAGATGAAGGAGTAGAAGAACACACAGGGAATTTATCCTGGTTCACCTTCAAACCTAGAAGGCTACGTCCAGTCCTCTGACCACGCAGAGATTTTCCACTATACCAGAAAGCAAACCGCTTTCTGAAAATCACCGCTCACTGAATCACTCAGTGAACTGATTACAACCCTCAGAACAGATTACCCTGTCTGAGTCAAACCCTTTACTGAAAACCACAGTAAAGTTAGAATCCCTCAGAAAGATTATCACTTTCTGAAGAATCACTCCACTGAATTCCACAGTGAAGATTTTCCATGATCGAGTACTCTTAACGAATGCTTGCACCAAGGACCCTAAGATATCTTATCAATCTTCCTGAAGCAACCCACTTCTGATTGATCAAGTCTTCTTAACGAACGCTTGTGCCAAAGACCCTAAGAGAACCCATCATGCCTCAGAAAGCAAACCACTTTCTGATGACGCCGAAACCTACGGCGGACTTTGAATCATACCTGATTCAAAGAGCCTTTTTCCCAACCATCGAATACCACGATGGACCCTTTTACAACCATCAATAACTACGGTGAATGAATCAACATGATTCAAATGGAAGGAGAAGAAGATGCCTTATCCTATGCATGATTCAATCCTTTAGACAAGAAGGATTGATCTTAGTTTGTATGCTCCAGGCAATTACAATGAAGGCTCTTCCATTCTGAGTTTCTCAAATGTTGAACATCATGAGTGTTCTTGTGAAAATGAGAGAACCGAAACTCAGAATGATGACTTTAATGAATATGAAAGTTATGAACCAAGTCATACATGTTTCTGAGTGTCTAAGGACTTTATATAGGCACTAGAGGTCGTCCATGAACCAACACAACCTTTCCCAAACGGTTAGAGACACAATGGTTCATGAAAAATCATACTTATCGACCTGGTAATCGATTACCACAGTTGGTGTAATCGATTACATCATGCCGTTGAAGTTTGAATTTGAATTTCAAACTTGGTAATCGATTACACCCTTGTGGTAATCGATTACACACATCCTGTAATCGATTACACACTTCTGTAATCGATTACTGACAGTCCAGAACTCAGTTTTCGACTGTTTAAACCCTAATTGAGTGTTCCTACCAAGTTTTACTTGTGAGAACATATCGTACTCAATTAGTTGATCTTTTGTGAGCCTTCTAATGCAATTAAACCTTAATAAAGCATAGTACACTAAGTTGACAAGACTTACTTAAAACTGGAACCTTCATGTTTTGTTCTTGACGTTCTGAGCCTGGTTTTTGAAGTCTTTCTTCTCTTAAGTCTTCTTGAAGTCTTCTCAAGTCTTCTTGAAGTTTTCTTGTTTTTGTTCCTTTCTTTCTTGAAGTCTTTCTTCTTTTTGTGATGTGTTTGTCTTCATCAAAACCTCAGTCGAGTCCAAGGACGAGACTTGATTTACAATCTCCCCCTTTTTGATGATGACAAACATCATGCTTGAACATTGATGGATCATTAGACTTTCTTTCTTGTCTTGTATCTCCCCCTTGGTTTTGCAATTATATCTCCCCTTTTGTTTTGCAAATGAAGCACAGTATCCTGAAAATGATCAAGCATACACAAGACTTTTCTCCCCCTTTTGACATCATCAAAAAGAAGAAAAAAGCCATACAAAGTATTCCAGGATAATAGAAATAAAGAGAGACATGCATAATATTCATCAGAACTTTTCTCCCCCTTTTTGTTCCACTTGTAGCCTTTCTTGTAAGCAATCTTTACAAGGCACAGAACCCTTTCTCCCCCTTTTGACTTCATCAAAAAGGAAGATGAGTCCAAGCACAATCCACACATGCTAACAAGTAGTATAGATATTTAATTCATGGGAAGAGGGGTAAGCAAGACAATATATAGAAACTCATGCACCACACGTAATTTTAAAGCATAACTAGTTAAGTTCAGCATACATAAGTAAACGTGCAAGCAATAACCAAAACATCCAGAAGATAAGACTAAACTATTACAATCCCAAAATAAATAGTCCGAATGAAAATAGAGGTAGTCTAGGTAAAGATAGAAATAGTCTAGAAATCTTCAGAATCATCAGAAAGATCAAAAGAGTCATGGGTAGAGGGAGCCATGCGATCAACCCGAAGACTAAGACGATCCATATCCGTACGGAGAGTGCTGTACATGGATTCCATGTGATCAAACCTTTGATCAAAGTGTGCCCGCATGTCAGCCAGATGAGAAAGGATGAGTTGTGTAGAGGCATCCGTACCAGCAGATGACGAAGGAATACCCTCAGAAGGAGGAAAGAATGCTGCAGGAGTAGGAGCAGGAGGATCCTCAGATGGTAGATCAGTTTTGTTCCTGAAGAATCCATCATCATCCTGAATGAATCCCATCTTGTTCAGGATATTCAGATCAATGCGTTGAGCCTTACCATCCATTTTAACAGAATATTCACCATGAGTAGGAACACCCTTCTTCTTCAAAATGATAGAAATTGCAGAAGCAAACGGAAGAGGGCTAGTTCGTTCCTTATGCAGCATCATGTGTATCATTACCAAATAAGCCCAATTAATAGGCTTTTGATTAACCATGCCATATAGAATTTGTAACTCTAGATCGCTTATCTGAGCATGATTAGAACTTTGAGGTAAGATCACATAACTAAGCAAATAGTGAAGCATTCTGTCTTCAACAGTGAGAAACCCAACAGCAAGGGTGTCTCTAGAACGGTTTGCATCAACTCTCTGCCTTTTAGACTGAATTTGCTCCTCAGTGAAGCGACATAAAGATAAATAAAATGATCGCTTATCATAGTCTTCCCATGGGCAAGGCAATTCAGAACCTAATTTTGCTCCCGTGCTAGGAATAGACAGACATTCTCCCAACTCATCAATGGTCAGAGATATGTCAATACCCTTGACAGATGTGCATATCTTGCCACCACGCTTAATCAGATTACAATAAAAGACTCTAACAAGTTCGGGAAAGAATTTACCTTTAATCTCAATGAACGAGTCAAGTCCCTGATTAGTAAGCAGTGTTGGAAATGTCATCCCTGCTGTCAAGAAAGAATCCAGAGCACCATACTTTGGTGTAAGAACTGGCCGATCAAGAAAATGAGCAAGAAATCGTTGTTTCTGTTCTTCAGTTGCCAACAGCCTTGAGAGGTCCAAAGCATCCATGGAAGGGTTCTTAGAACGAAGAGGTTTTCGTGAGGAAGAGGCCATGGAAGCAGAATTTGAGAAATTTCGAGTTCTAGGGTTTAGCAGGACCGAATTGGGGCTTTTTGATATAGACCAAATCAACAACAATTGGCAGTATGACTAGAAGGAGATGGAAAATAGGAGCAAAACCCACAAAGAATTCTTGAAAACGAACAAGAATTGTGGAAGATATGAGGAAAATGGGGTTGCTGGCGTCGCACGAGGGAGAGAAGGAACCAGAGAGGATGTAATCGATTATGAACATAAAACCTAGAAAATATATATGTTATCGGGCATGTAATCGATTACTACCTCTTATGTAATCGATTACATGTAAGCAAATTTGAATAATAATCCAAATTCGAGGAGGTAATCGATTACACTTGAATGGGTAATCGATTACCCTCCTTTCTGGAAAAGAATCAGGGCCAGAATAATCCCTGTAATCGATTACAGCTCCTATGTAATCGATTAATATAACTAAAAACTTGAAAATTAAGACATACTAGGCACAGCATGAAGAATATCTCTAACAGAGAACTATAATGTAAATGCAAATGCCTAAGAATGCATTACTATTCAATTTAATACTCCTTTTGATGGATATAAGGTTGTTTTTAGAATTTTATTATTAGTACCATATTCTAATATTGTGACTTTGAAGACCATCCTTTGTATATGACAATCCTAAACACAAGGTCTTGATGCACATTTGTTCAAATAGACTTAATGGTATTTTCTAGATACCCAATTTCCTTTGGGTCCTTTTGGGTTAGTATCCCATATGAATCTTTCATTGGGGATTCCCTGGTTTCTTGGAGAATAATAAGAATATTAATATTTCATGTTAGGCATTTTCTCCATAAGATGATCAAAGGCATGTTTGTGATTACATAACTACTTATACATATCAGTTATACCTTTGTTTTATCATTCGTGTTAATTTATCAATTCTTGACTTAAGGCTTATGCATGAACCTAAATGTGTAAAAGCACTTTGAATATCTTATTTTAGATCTATCTTATCTTGTATGCTTTTAGTAAAGATGAGATGATACTACTTTAATGTGCATAAACTTCATATATGTTCAAGAAACTATCATGCAACCAAACAAAGATGCTTTATAATTTTAACATATGAAATTGCATTACTAACCTTATTATCATAATGATGTATTGCCATTAAAGCGTAACAAGCTTCCTCATGTTTGAGTTGAATGATGAACTTGCTCCGTTGTCATCCAAGTTAGTTTACGTTGTTTTGGAACTCTTTTTCTCATAGACCCTTTTCAGGCATATAACCTTGTGCTACTAATCTAGCCTAATTTTCTATCTATGATTTCTTGTTTTTTTAATTTGTTCCTAAACTTCTGTTTGGCTTTAATGATATACTTATCATTTAGGGAATCGATATTCATACTAGGTTTTTATCAAACTAGTTCGACTCTTGTGGCTTGAATCCAGTACTTATTTCCTAAAGCATTTTGTACTTTGGATGACTCTATTTTATATGGTTTGAGAAGGCGTACCTATTTTTCTTATGCTAAGAAATTATCCCTTTTTAATTATTCTCATAAATATTTTGTTTTGTCTATAATCATGTGTGATGAGCAGCCATTATCAATATATCATGAATTCTTTGTTGTTTATCATACACACTTATAAAACACATCCTTATGAGGGAATGTTAAAAGCCTAAATTGCTTTGTATTTATTGTTTGTCTTATCCACCCACTTGCAATTCCTATAATAACTTCTACTAGAAGTATGTCCTATTCTATAGCAATAACTATAATCATATAGCCTATACCCTTCATGTTATATCTAAGCATATCATAATGTCTCCTAGGTTGTTTTGGAACAATTTGAGAGCAATTACTATTGAAACTTTTATGCTTATGGTAATCGATTATTTAGACGATTTTGACAGGCACGAGGACTGAGAACAGGATTAATCGATTACAAGTCTATGGTAATCGATTACTAGGACATTTTAATAAGTTCTAACCTAAAAATTCCTATGTAACATATTTCTAGGGAAACACATAATCACATAATCAATGCAATCAAATAAGTTTACATAAAGATCATGCAATGTAACATATAAACACGTACTTAGTTAAATATCTAATTAAATATCATGTTCATTGAAAATACCTAATTTTCTTCTAATCTTAAAGAATGAATCTTTAGGAAGAGGTTTTGGGACATTTTGTGGATAGTTCCTATAGTTCATATTTCTTAGAAGAACTAGTATGCATGTGTTTACTCCTAAGGGATTTAACATCATCTAATTTCATTTGAAGCATTTGACATTTTTCTTCTAAAGATAAACTAATAGCATTTTATCAATAAATTTAGAAGAACTATGACACATCTTAAAGAAACTTTCCATAGGATATTCTAACTTATTAGAAATAGAAATGTTTGTACTAACCTGGATATTTTCCTTGTCAGAATTCTGAGACTGAGCCAACGTCATTGTTATCCCAAGAAATGTATGCTCTTCTGGAGTTTGAATCCTTCTTTTCAAACTTCTCCTTTAGTCCATGCTTCTTCTTTTGAATGTTTGGACAACCATATTTGATATGACCAGATTTTCCATATTCATAACATGTGGTCTTTTGTGAAGAGGAGGAGGCTTCATTTCCCTTTTTGAAAACTTGTAGATTTCATACCTTTTCTTTGTAAGAACCTTTGAAAAATCTTGACAATTAGGACCATGTTCTTATCATCTTGTGACTCTGCATCATAATCATCATTGATGCTTTCTTTGGATTTTAGAGCAATAGACCGATGTCTCTTTTTGTTCTCATATTGCTCGAGTCTGTTTATCTTCAAATCATGTTCTTGAAGTTTTCCAAAGGAGTAGCCAGAGTCATGTTGGAGAGACTTTTCTTCTTTGAGAGAGCAGTGTTCTTTTGGTTGCCATGTTCTTGTAAGGGATCTTAACATTTTCATGTTTATGGCATAATAAGAGAATTCCTTACCAAGAACAACCAAGTGATTCAATAGTTGTGTGAACTGCTTTTGCATATCAAGTATGCTTTCTCCAGGCAATATTCTGAACATCTCATATTCTTGTGATAGAATATTGATCTTTGAATCTTTTTGCTGGTGTCTAGATGTTCATACCTTTTTAAGTCATGATGAACTTTTCTTCTTTTCTTTGTCACTCCATGTGTTTTCTGGTTCTGATTGTGAACTTCCTTCAACTTCTACTACAGGCCCAAGGAGATCTTCTTCAATGACTTTTCAGATTCCCGCGTCTAATGGCTTTATGAAGATCATCATCTTGATATTTCAGAAATCGTAGAGTTCTCCATTGTAGAATGATGGCCTGTTTATTGTGAATCCTTCATTGGTACTTGTTGTAGATGAGGATGCTATCTTTTCCCGGATCTTAGGAATAACTTACCTAAACTTCCGCTCTAATACCAATTGTAAGTACAGATAGCAACCTGAGAAGGGGGGGTGAATCAGAGTTGCCCCGATTTTCGCGTAATAGTACCAAACGACTTTCAGCGCAATTAGAGTTGTAACGAAAGAGCGTTGTTGCAGCGGAATATTGTAATTGCTTGAAAGTAAAAGATGAAGGAGTAGAAGAACACACAGGGAATTTATCCTGGTTCACCTTCAAACCTAGAAGGCTACGTCCAGTCCTCTGACCACGCAGAGATTTTCCACTATACCAGAAAGCAAACCGCTTTCTGAAAATCACCGCTCACTGAATCACTCAGTGAACTGATTACAACCCTCAGAACAGATTACCCTGTCTGAGTCAAACCCTTTACTGAAAACCACAGTAAAGTTAGAATCCCTCAGAAAGATTATCACTTTCTGAAGAATCACTCCACTGAATTCCACAGTGAAGATTTTCCATGATCGAGTACTCTTAACGAATGCTTGCACCAAGGACCCTAAGATATCTTATCAATCTTCCTGAAGCAACCCACTTCTGATTGATCAAGTCTTCTTAACGAATGCTTGTGCCAAAGACCCTAAGAGAACCCATCATGCCTCAGAAAGCAAACCACTTTCTGATGACGCCGAAACCTACGGCGGACTTTGAATCATACCTGATTCAAAGAGCCTTTTTCCCAACCATCGAATACCACGATGGACCCTTTTACAACCATCAATAACTACGCTGAATGAATCAACATGATTCAAATGGAAGCAGAAGAAGATGCCTTATCCTATGCATGATTCAATCCTTTAGACAAGAAGGATTGATCTTAGTTTGTATGCTCCAGGCAATTACAATGAAGGCTCTTCCATTCTGAGTTTCTCAAATGTTGAACATGTGAAGAAAGTCTTGCTCCTGACCCTGGCTGTGGTTTTGATGACGACAAACTCATCAACAAAAAGAAGAAAAGAAGACTTCAAGGAATCAAGCACTCAAGTCCATCAATAGTCTAGAAGTCTTAGAATTAGGTGAGTTATGCTTCTAAAGGTTTATTAAAGCATAAAGGCTCTCAAAATACCTAATCTAATCAAGCCAAGTGTTTTCATAACTTAAAAGAAGTAGAAAATCTTAAGCAAGACTCAAAGAATAAGTTTCTGGAAAATGGGCTTCTGTGTAATCGATTACACTATTATGGTAATCGATTACACCAAGGCAAGTAATCGATTACTCCAGTCTTGTAATCGATTACATGTTTGAAATTCAAATTCAAACTGAAACGGTCACTTGTGTAATCGATTACACTAAGTGTGGTAATCGATTACCAGAACGAAAAGTTGCATCTTTTCATGAACCATTGTGTCCCAAACCTTTTGAAAAGGGTTGTGATGGTTCAAGGACGTTTCCCTTGCCTATATAAAGACCATTTGAGTCCAGAAAACACAACACACAAGAACAACAACATAGAACACACACACACACGAAATTCACACATTTCACATGAGAAAAACACATTAGGCCAAAGCTTTTTCAAAATAAGTTCACCTTTTAGAACTTAAATCTTTTGGAGCCTAAATTCTGAGTTCATGATCTTCATGTTTACAAGAACACATTAGTTGTTCATATCTTGAAGAACTCAGAATTGTATTATGCTTAAAAGCCTTAAAGCATAATTTCTCATGTTCAATCCAATTGTGTGTTAAAGGATTGAAACAACCAAGTGTAATATCTTCTTCATCTATTTCTGTAAGATTGAGTTTTTCACCGTGGTATTCGGTGAAGGGTTGTTGTCACTGAAAGTGGTTTGCTTTCAGGGTTTTGGTTGAAGACAAGTTTGTCTTCAAGGTCTGAGGGTGGTTTGCCTTCAGGAATTGAAAGCGGTTTGCTTTCAAGGGCTGTTGAAAGCGGTTTGCTTTCACAGGATATTGATAGAAGTTCTTGGGGTCCTTGGGTTAGGAACTTGTAAGAAATTCTTATCAATAGTGGAAAAATCCTCAAGGGGTTTTCTTAAGGGACTGGACGTAGTCTTCGGTGGATTGAAGGCGAACCAGGATAAAATCTTGTGTGTGATTCTGTTTATCCTTCACATTTACTTTCAAGCATTGTTCATATCCGCTGCAATCACAAGATCAACTCGTGATCATCATAAACTTGAAAGTAACAATTTCAATTAGGCGAAAATTGGGGCAACACTGATTCACCCCCCCCCTCTCAGGTTGCTATCTGTTCTAACAATTGGTATCAGAGCGGAAGTTTAGGTAAGTTATTCCTAAGATCCGGGAAAAGATGGCATCCTCTTCCAATCATGGAACAAGTGAAGGACATAACATAAACAGGCCACCATTCTTCAATGGAGAACACTATGACTTCTGGAAAATCAAGATGAAGATATTCATAAAGTCATTAGACTTAGGAATATGGAAAGTCATTGAAGAAGGACACTTTGTGCCCGTAACAATTGAAGAAGGAACTTCACAACCAAAACCAGAAAGTACTTGGAGTGAAGAAGAAAAGAAGAAAGTTCAACATGATCTCAAAGGAATGAACATTCTTACATCTGCTCTTGGCATGGATGAATTTTTCAGAGTATCAACATGCACTTCATCAAAAGAAATATGGGATACATTGATGGTGACTCATGAAGGAACAGATGAAGTCAAGAGATCAAAGATCAATACTCTATCTCAAGAATATGAAATGTTCAGAATGCTTCCAGGAGAAAAGGTATTAGACATGCAAAAACGATTCACTCATTTAATTAATAATTTGATTGCTCTTGGTAGACAATTTTCAAACAGTGACTTGAACATGAAAGTTCTAAGATCACTCACAAGAGTATGGCAACCAAAAGTAACAGCCATCTCAGAGAAGAAGAGTTTATCAAATATGACTCTTGCAACTCTTTTTGGAAAACTCCAAGAACATGAGTTAGAATTGAATCGTTTGGAAGAGCATGAACAACATGAGAAGAAGTATCGATCAATTTCCCTAAAAGCAAAAGAAAGCATCAAAGAAGATTATGATGCAGATTCTGAAGAAGAAGACAATGGAAATCTAAATCTTCTAGTGAAGAACTTTGGAAAGTTTCTTAAAAAGAAAAATGTTAGATTTAACAACAATAAAGTCTTCCAAAGGAACAATGAGTCTTCTTCATCTCAAAAGACTACATGTTTCGAGTGTGGCAAACCGGGACATTTCAAGTTAGATTGTCCAAATCTTCAGAAGAAGAAACATGGTCTAAAAGAGAAATTCGAGAAAAGGGATCAACCTACTCGAAGAGCATATTTGGCTTGGGATGATAATGAAGTAAGTTCATCATCTGATTCTGATAAAGAAGAAGCACAAGTTGCTTTGATGGCCTCACATGATTCTGATGTTGAAGATTCCCAGGTGTGTATGAAAGCAGCAAAGGATCTATGGTATCTTGATAGTGGCTGCTCATCACACATGACAGGAGACAAAAACAAGTTTTCTTTTCTTATACCTAGGGAAAAAGGTTTCGTCACATATGGTAACAATCAAAAGGGAAAAATACTCGGTATTGGAAGAATAGGCACACCCCCTCAAACAGTCATCGATAAAGTTCTTTACGTTGATGGTTTGATGCATAATCTTCTGAGTATTAGTCAACTATGTGATAAAGGTTTGAAAGTAGGTTTTATAAATGATATATGTGTTGTGAAAGATGTGAAAACTAAAGAAATTAAGTTTTCTGGATATAAAGTAAACAAAGTCTTCATGATCTCATTGGAAGAAATTCCACAAAATGTGAGATGCCTATTAGCCAAGAATAATAGTGATTCATGGCTATGGCATAGAAGACTTGCACATATTCACATAGATCATTTAAACAAACTAGTCAAGCATGATCTAGTTGTTGGGCTTCCAAAGATAAAATTCGAGAAAGACAAGCTTTGTGATGCATGTCAAAAAGGGAAGCAAACCAGAACATCCTTCAAACCAAAGAACATAGTTTCGACCTCAAGACCCCTTCAATTGTTACATATGGATTTGTTCGGACCTTCTAGAACTAAAAGCCTCGGAGGTAATTTTTATGCACTTGTTATTGTTGATGATTTCTCTAGATTTACTTGGACTTTATTTCTACCTCATAAGAATGAAGCCTTCAATGCATTCAAAAGATATGCAAGGCTAGTTCAAAATGAGAAGTCTTTGAAGATCTCTTCTATTAGAAGTGATCATGGTGGAGAATTTCAGAATCAACAATTCCAAGAATTATGTGATGAAAATGGAATATCACATAACTTCTCTACTCCGAGAACACCACAACAAAATGGTGTAGTAGAAAGGAAGAATAGGTTACTTGAAGAATTAGCAAGAACCATGTTAAGTGAATCTAGTCTCCCTAAATATTTCTGGGCTGATGCTGTAAGTACTGCTTGCTATGTTTCCAATAGAGTTCTTATTAAACCTATCCTTAAGAAAACACCCTATGAACTCTACAAAGGAAGGAAACCAAATATCTCTCATCTACATGCATTTGGATCAAAATGCTTTGTCTTGAATAATGGAAAGGAAAACCTTGGTAAGTTTGATGAAAAATCTGATGAAGGTATATTCCTTGGTTATTCTCTAACAAGCAAAGCATATAGAGTCTTTAACAAGAAAACTCTATCTGTGGAAGAATCCATACATGTGACTTTTGATGAATCTAAATCTTCAATAGAAGATAAAGTCAATCTTCCAGATAATGAAGAAGATGACATCATTATAAATGAAGATTCTCAAAAGGATGGAGATCAGAATCCTATACAAGAAGAGCACATTGAAAGTAATACTTATCAACTTCCAAAAGAATGGAGAACCCATAGGGATCATCCAGTTGATAATATTATTGGTGATATTTCTAGAGGCGTTTCTACAAGGCTACGCTTGAATGATTCAGTTTTGAATATGGCCTTTGTCTCTCAGATAGAACCATCAAAAGTAAATGATGCCCTAGAGGATGAATATTGGATTGTAGCAATGCAGGAAGAACTAAACCAATTTGAAAGGAATCAAGTTTGGGAACTTGTCCCTAAGCCTAGTGATAAACATATTATTGGAACAAAGTGGGTGTTTAGGAATAAATTAGATGAAAATGGTATTATAGTTAGGAATAAAGCAAGATTAGTTGCTCAAGGCTATAATCAAGAAGAAGGAATAGATTTTGATGAAACATATGCACCCGTAGCAAGATTAGAAGCCATAAGATTGTTATTAGCATATGCTTGCTCTTTAAATTTCCCATTGTATCAAATGGACGTCAAAAGTGCCTTCCTAAACGGATATATTCAAGAAGAAGTGTATGTGAAGCAACCTCCAGGATTTGAAGATCCAAAGTTTCCTACACATGTCTTCAGACTAAAGAAAGCACTCTATGGTCTTAAGCAAGCCCCTCGTGCATGGTATGATAGGTTAAGTACTTTCCTTTGTAATAAAGGATTTCAAAAAGGTAAGGCTGATACAACCTTGTTCATCAAAAGAACCAAAGGTAATACCTTACTTGTTCAAATCTATGTTGATGATATTATCTTTGGTGCAACTAACGAATCTCTTTGCAAAGATTTCTCTAACATGATGCAAGAAGAATTTGAAATGTCCATGATGGGACAATTAAATTTCTTTCTTGGTTTGCAAATCAAGCAATCAAGTGATGGAATATTCATCAATCAATCAAAGTTTTGCAAGGAACTATTAAAGAAATATGATTTGGATGATTGCAAAGCCATAGCCACACCTATGGGGTCTAATACATATTTAGATCAAGATGAATCCGGTAATCAAGTAGATATTACCAAATATAGAGGTATGATCGGATCTCTTTTATACTTATCTGCAAGTAGACCTGATATTATGTTTAGTGTGTGTCTATGTGCTAGATATCAAGCATCTCCTAGGGAATCACATTTGAGTTCTGTTAAACGAATTTTCAAATATTTGAAAGGAACTACAAATGTTGGATTGTGGTATCCCAAGGGAAGTGTTTGTGATTTGATTGGATATTCTGATTCTGATTATGCTGGTTGTAAAACTGAAAGAAAGAGTACAAGTGGTACTTGTCACCTATTAGGAAATGCTCTTGTTTCATGGTCTTGTAAGAAACAAGCGTGTGTTGCTCTAAGTACTGCAGAAGCAGAATATATTGCTGCAGGAAGTTGTTGTGCACAAACTCTATGGCTCAAACAACAACTCAAAGATTATGGCTTAGAGCTGGGCTGCATTCCAATTAAATGTGACAACACAAGTGCCATTAATCTCACTAAAAACCCTATCATGCACTCTCGAACTAAGCATATTGATATACGACATCATTTTCTTCGAGATCATGTTATGAGGAAAGATATTGAAATTTCATTTGTGGATACACATAATCAGTTAGCAGACATCTTTACTAAGCCTCTTCCTAAAGATTCATTTTTCAAGATAAGAAGAGAATTAGGCATATTAGATGAGCATGATATTTAAGGTAACATGTTAATTGCATAAACTTTATATGTTCATTTACATTATGTGCTTAAGTGTTTATATATGAAAATGTGTTACATAGGATTCTAGAGTCTAGAACTTGTAAAAATGTCCTAGTAATCGATTACCCTAGGATTTGTAATCGATTATCCATGTTCAAAGTCCTCGTGCTCGCTGGAAACATTAGAGTAATCGATTATACAAACTGCCATAATCGATTACACATTCACAATTTGAAAATTTTCAAATTTGTAACTGATGTAATCGATTACCCCAACTGCAGTAATCGATTACACACTCGAAAAAATTGCCAGAATTTCAAATTTCCCTCCATCTTTTGAAATTCAAACTTGGCTTAACTGCTCTGTAATCGATTACTTAAACTTTCAGAATATTTAAACCAGCCTTAAGAATTGATTAGTCATATCCTCCAAAAGTCTCTCAAGGTGCTGCATATTCTCCTCAACCAACCATGGATTCCTATCATTCTCGTTCCTCTCGACCCATGAATCTTACACGACTACTCACCACCACCCATCAAAGAACTAGGTTTGCTTCACGATTCATCAATCAACTCATTCGTAAACCTTTGTTTGGTGATTTGGATTCATTTGTCGAAAATGGTCACACATTTCCTGCCTATCTTCGTTATCAAAATCTTGAGGAGTTCATCTCTATGTGCAATCCCTACTATCCTGAACTAGTAAAAGTCTTTTATTGCAACTTAGAACCTTTGCAAGATGGATTTCAAAGTTCTGTCAAGGGGATTCTTATTCGACACTCCTTATCATCTTTTGGTCGATGCCTTGGACTTCCTTCATCGGGTGCTCTCTTGTGTCCTAACCTCCCTTGCCCCTGGTCTGACTATAGCCATGACTCCTTTTACAAATCTCTGTGTCGATTTGAATCAGTAGACCTTCAGAAAATTCACCCACCACACACTACTTCTTGCCCATACAACACTGATGTCCTCACGACAAACAATCATCTTCTACACTACTTCATTAATCAAGTAGTTCTGCCTGAAGAAACTCTCCTTGCTCACATTAGCGACTTTGAGTTACAAATTCTTTATGGCATTCTTCATTGTCACAAAATCAATTGGGCATTTTTGGTTATGCACCACATGCTCCGAAGTCGTAACTTGGCGGACTCTTTTCCTTATGCATCGATCATCACCCGCCTCCTTCTCTACTCTGGAGTGCCTATTGCCAAGCTTTATGACACGCGGTCATCTCATCTCAAACGCATAGACACCTCCATTCTTTCTTCGCTCAACATCACCAATGACTTTGGCTTCTCTCTTCTTCCATGTCAAATTCATGATGCTGGTCGGGATTTCGTACCCGTGTATACTATTGCTGATGTTGATTCTCCTACTAGTACTTAGTTTTATAGGAGTTTTTCATGCTGTTTATTTTATTTCTTCTTGTACTATGTTCCCATCATATGTATGTTATCTTTTGGACAAATATGTTTTGGTTATGTTTTCCCTATTTAACCCCATTCCCCCATGCTTTATATTGCAATATATACTTGTGTGTATGCCTGTACATTTTTGGCCTTTTCTTCTTTTTGATGAAGTCAAAAGGGGGAGAAAGGTTCAGTGTCTTTAAAGATCATATGCAGGAATTCAACGAGTACATTAGAAAGGGGGAGAAAAATCAGAAATACTAAATTCCATCAAATAGGGGGAGTTAAGCATCACGAATGCATAAATGATCTTCAAAGTTTCAAGTATGTGTTTGCCATCATCAAAAAGGGGGAGATTGTGAAGAAGGTCTTGCTCCTGACCCTGGCTGTGGTTTTGATGACGACAAACTCATCAACAAAAAGAAGAAAAGAAGACTTCAAGGAATCAAGCACTCAAGTCCATCAATAGTCTAGAAGTCTTAGAATTAGGTGAGTTATGCTTCTAAAGGTTTATTAAAGCATAAAGGCTCTCAAAATACCTAATCTAATCAAGCCAAGTGTTTTCATAACTTAAAAGAAGTAGAAAATCTTAAGCAAGACTCAAAGAATAAGTTTCTGGAAAATGGGCTTCTGTGTAATCGATTACACTATTATGGTAATCGATTACACCAAGGCAAGTAATCGATTACTCCAATCTTGTAATTGATTACATGTTTGAAATTCAAATTCAAACTGAAACGGTCACTTGTGTAATCGATTACACTAAGTGTGGTAATCGATTACCAGAACGAAAAGTTGCATCTTTTCATGAACCATTGTGTCCCAAACCTTTTGAAAAGGGTTGTGATGGTTCAAGGACGTTTCCCTTGCCTATATAAAGACCATTTGAGTCCAGAAAACACAACACACAAGAACAACAACATAGAACACACACACACACGAAATTCACACATTTCACATGAGAAAAACACATTAGGCCAAAGCTTTTTCAAAATAAGTTCACCTTTTAGAACTTAAATCTTTTGGAGCCTAAATTCTGAGTTCATGATCTTCATGTTTACAAGAACACATTAGTTGTTCATATCTTGAAGAACTCAGAATTGTATTATGCTTAAAAGCCTTAAAGCATAATTTCTCATGTTCAATCCAATTGTGTGTTAAAGGATTGAAACAGCCAAGTGTAATATCTTCTTCATCTCTTTCTGTAAGATTGAGTTTTTCACCGTGGTATTCGGTGAAGGGTTGTTGTCACTGAAAGTGGTTTGCTTTCAGGGTTTTGGTTGAAGACAAGTTTGTCTTCAAGGTCTGAGGGTGGTTTGCCTTCAGGAATTGAAAGCGGTTTGCTTTCAAGGGCTGTTGAAAGCGGTTTGCTTTCATAGGATATTGATAGAAGTTCTTGGGGTCCTTGGGTTAGGAACTTGTAAGAAATTCTTATCAATAGTGGAAAAATCCTCAAGGGGTTTTCTTGAGGGACTGGACGTAGTCTTCGGTGGATTGAAGGCGAACCAGGATAAAATCTTGTGTGTGATTCTGTTTATCCTTCACATTTACTTTCAAGCATTGTTCATATCCGCTGCAATCACAAGATCAACTCGTGATCATCATAAACTTGAAAGTAACAATTTCAATTAGGCGAAAATTGGGGCAACACTGATTCACCCCCCCCCCCTCTCAGGTTGCTATCTGTTCTAACAGAACATCATGAGTGTTCTTGTGAAAATGAGAGAACCGAAACTCAGAATGATGACTTTAATGAATATGAAAGTTATGAACCAAGTCATACATGTTTCTGAGTGTCTAAGGACTTTATATAGGCACTAGAGGTCGTCCATGAACCAACACAACCTTTCCCAAACGGTTAGAGACACAATGGTTCATGAAAAATCATACTTATCGACCTGGTAATCGATTACCACAGTTGGTGTAATCGATTACATCATGCCGTTGAAGTTTGAATTTGAATTTCAAACTTGGTAATCGATTACACCCTTGTGGTAATCGATTACACACATCCTGTAATCGATTACACACTTCTGTAATCGATTACTGACAGTCCAGAACTCAGTTTTCGACTGTTTAAACCCTAATTGAGTGTTCCTACCAAGTTTTACTTGTGAGAACATATCGTACTCAATTAGTTGATCTTTTGTGAGCCTTCTAATGCAATTAAACCTTAATAAAGCATAGTACACTAAGTTGACAAGACTTACTTAAAACTGGAACCTTCATGTTTTGTTCTTGACGTTCTGAACCTGGTTTTTGAAGTCTTTCTTCTCTTAAGTCTTCTTGAAGTCTTCTCAAGTCTTCTTGAAGTTTTCTTGTTTTTGTTCCTTTCTTTCTTGAAGTCTTTCTTCTTTTTGTGATGTGTTTGTCTTCATCAAAACCTCAGTCGAGTCCAAGGACGAGACTTGATTTACAAAAGTCAATAAGGTCTTCATGATACCCTTGGATGAAATTCCACCAAATGTCAGATGCTTGCTGGCCAAGAATAACAATGATTCATGGCTCTAGCATAGAAGACTAGCTCATATACATATAGATCATTTAAATAAACTAGTCAAGCATGATCTAGTTGTTGGACTTCCAAAGATAAGATTTGAGAAAGACAAGCTTTGTGATGCATGTCAAAAGGGGAAGCAAACCAGAACATCTTTCAAGCCAAAGAATATAGTCTCAACTACAAGACCCTTCAATTACTTCACATGGATTTGTTTGGACCATCATGAACTAAGAGCTTTGGAGGTAACTATTATGCCCTTGTTATTGTTGATGATTTCTCTAGATTTACCTGGACATTATTCTTGCCTCATAAGAATGAAGCCTTCAATGCATTCAAAATATATGCAAGGCTTGTTCAAAATGAAAAGGCTTTAAAGATCTCTTCTATTAGAAGTGATCATGGTGGAGAATTTCAGAAGCATCAATTTCAGGAATTATGTGATGAGAATGGAATATCACATAACTTCTCTGCTTCAAGAACACCACAACAAAATGGTGTTGTAGAAAGGAAGAACAGATTACTTGAAGAACTAGCAAGGACCATGCTAAGTGAATCTAACCTTCCGAAATACTTCTGGGCTGATGATGTAAGTACTGCTTGCTATGTCTCCAATAGAGTACTTATTAGACCTATTCTGAAGAAAACCCCCTATGAACTCTACAAAGGGAGAAAACCAAATATTGCTCATCTACATGCTTTTGGATCAAAATGCTTTGTCTTGAACAATGGAAAGGAAAACCTTGGTAAGTTTGATGAAAAATCTGACGAAGGTATATTCCCTGGATATTCTCTGACAAGCAAAGCATATAGTCTTTAACAAGAAATCTCTATCTATTGAAGAATCCATACATGTTTCTTTTGATGATTCTAACTCTTCAAAAGAAGATACAGTCAATCTTCCAGATAATGATGAGGAAGATAACATTATCAATGAAGACTCTCAAAAGCAGAAAGATCAATGTTCAGTGCAAGAAGAGCATATTGAAGATATCACTTATCAACTACCAAAAGAATGGAGAACCCACAGGGATCATCCAGTTGACAATATCATTGGTGATATTTCAAGAGGCGTTTCTACAAGGCTACGCTTAAATGATTCAGTTTTGAATATGGCCTTTGTATCTCAAATAGAACCCTCAAAAGTGAATGATGCTCTTGAAGATGAGTATTGGATTGTGGCAATGCAAGAAGAACTAAACCAATTTGAAAGAAATCAAGTATGGGAATTGGTTCCTAAGCCCACTGGCAAGCATATCATTGGAACAAAATGGGTATTCAGAAATAAACTGGATGAAAATGGTATAATTGTCAGAAACAAAGCAAGACTGGTTGCACAAGGATATAATCAAGAAGAAGGTATTGATTTTGATGAAACCTATGCACCAGTAGCAAGGTTGGAAGCCATAAGACTTCTATTAGCTTATGCCTGTTCTTTAAACTTTCCTTTATATCAAATGGACGTTAAAAGTGCTTTCCTGAACGGATTCATTCAAGAAGAAGTATATGTGAAGCAACCTCCAGGATTTGAAGATTCCAAGTATCCTTCACATGTCTTCAGATTAAAGAAGGCACTCTATGGTCTTAAACAAGCCCCTCGTGCATGGTATGACAGATTAAGCACATTCCTTTGTGAAAAAGGATTTCAAAAGGGTAAGGCTGACACAACCTTGTTTATCAAGAAAACCAAAGGTAATACTTTATTAGTTCAAATTTATGTAGATGATATTATTTTTGGTTCAACTAACGAATCTCTGTGTAAGGATTTCTCTAACATGATGCAAGAGGAATTTGAGATGTCTATGATGGGACAGTTAAATTTCTTTCTAGGATTGCAAATTAAGCAATCACATGATGGGATATTCATCAACCAATCAAAGTTTTGCAAGGAGCTTTTAAAGAAATATGATTTGGATGATTGCAAGGCCATAGCCACACCAATGGGGTCTAATACATATCTAGATCAAGATGAGTCTGGTATTCCTGTAGACATTAAAAAGTACAGAGGTATGATCGGATCTCTTCTCTATTTAACAGCAAGTAGACCTGATATTATGTTTAGTGTGTGTTTATGTGCTAGATATCAAGCATCTCCTAGGAAATCACATTTGAGTTCAGTTAAAAGGATTTTCAAATATCTGAAAGGAACTTCAAATGTTGGTCTGTGGTATCCCAAAGGAAGTGTTTGTGACTTGATTGGATATTCTGATTCAGATTATGCTGGATGTAAAACTTGTTGTGCACAAAGGAAGTGGTACTTGTCACTTGTTGGGAAATGCCATTGTTTCTTGGTCCTGTAAGAAACAAGCATGTGTTGCTTTAAGTACTGCTGAAGCAGAATACATTGCTGCAGGAAGTTGTTGTGCACAAACATTATGGCTCAAACAACAACTCAAAGATTATGGCTTAGAGCTGGGCTGCATTCCAATCAAATGTGACAACACAAGTGCCATTAATCTCACGAAAAAACCCCATCATGCATTCTCGAACGAAGCATATTGATATAAGACATCATTTTCTTCGAGATCACATCATGAGAAAGGATATTGAGATTTCCTTCATATATACACATAATCAATTGGCTGATATATTTACTAAACCTCTTCCTAAAGACTCTTTCTTTAAAATTAGAAGAGAATTAGGTATTATAGCTGAAACTGATTTTTAATTAGATATTTATCTGATTATGAGTTTATATGCTTAATTACATGATTATGTGCATTGCATAATTTTTGTGTGATTTTTTTGTGAATATATATATACTTACATGCTTATTTTCATGATTTAATATTACTTATGTGTGATTTCATGTATCTAAGTTGTTTATATTTTTAGTCATATGTCTTTTGTGTGTTTTTTTACACTTAAGAATTTGATTAATCCTTCTAGAAATCTATTACATAGGAATTTATAGCTTAGAACTTGCAAAATGTCTTAAGTAATCGACCATATATCCTGTAATCGATTAACCTATGTTCTCCAGTCCTCGTGCCTCTCTAGACACTTAAGGTAATCGATTACCTCAATTTCGGTAATCGATTACATCATCGAAAACTGTCAGTTTTTCAAAATTCCCTCCATTTATTTGAATTTTAAACTCAAAGAAACCGTCCAGTAATCGATTACACAACCTCTGTAATCGATTACATAGACGAGCTATATAATCAAAGCATGACAATTCAATAGGAATTCCCTTTCAAGTCCTATTTCTATCATCTTCAATCCTTGATTCATCATATTCTGAAACCTTGTTCTTATTCCCAGTACTCTCTTGACAGTCTATCATGACTTCCTCTCATTTTCGTCCTTCCAATCCTATGAACCTAACCAGACTTCTCACTTCACCAGACCAAAGAAATAGGTTTGTTTCAAAGTTTCTCAATCAAATAATCCGAAAAACCACTTATGGTGATTTGGACTCTTTTGTTGAAAGCGGACATACCTTTCTTGCTCTCCTCAGGAACCAAGAACTTGAAGAATTCATCGCCATAAACAACTCATACAACCCAGAACTTGTTAAGATATTCTACTGTAATCTTGATACTCTGAGAAATGGCATTCAAAGTTCCGTCAAAGGCATTTTCATTCATTATTCCCTTTCTACCTTTGGACGGTGTCTGGGGCTTCCTTCTAACGGTGCCAAATTAGGTCCAAACTTGCCCTGCCCTTGGCCTGACCACAATCAGGAGTTATTCTATCAGTCTCTGTGTCGTTTCCAAACTTTAGAACTTCTAAGAATCCATCATCCTCACACAACATCATGTCCTTATCATGTTGATGTGCTCACCATGAAATATCACTTGCTTCATTACTTCATCAATCAAGTTCTTCTGCCACAGGAAACCCATCTTGCTCACATCAGTGAGTTAGAGTTGCAAATATTATATGGCATCATCAACTGCCATAAAATTAACTGGGCTTTTCTGATCATGAATCATATGATCAAGTACAGAGACCATGCAGATTCCTTTCCTTACGCTTCGGTCATTTCCCGCATCCTCATCTACTCTGGAGTACCAATAGCAACACTATATGATGAGCGGTCTTCTCGTCTTAAGTGTGTTGACAACTCCATCCTTCCTTATCTCGGGATATCAAATAACTTTGGAATTTTCACTCTCTCATGTCAAATCCATGACACTGGTCGTGATCCTCAGCACATGAAGATCATAGATGATGAAGACTCTTCTGTTGATACTTAGTATTCTAGGATTTTTTTCTTGTTTCTTTTCTGTTATTCTAAGTCTGTAATATTTATGTTTTGAATACTTTTGGTTGTTGAACCTTTTTGTGCTTGCTTTTTATGGTTTCTCTATTTATCTATATATATAATATATTGGTTGTTCTATTTATCACACTTTTACGTGTTTACCCCCAACCCCTATGCTTTCTTTGTATATGCACTTGTTTGTTTGTATGCCTGTTTCTGGCCTTTTCTTCTTTTTGATGACATCAAAAGGGGGAGAAAGGTTTTGTGTTCTTTAAAGATTATATGCAGGAATTCAACAAGTGAATCAGAAAGGGGGAGATATATTGGACTACATCAAACAGGGGGAGTTTTCAACAAAGAAGCAACTCTGATCTTCAAAGTTCAAAGAATGTGTTTGCCATCACCAAAAAGGGGGAGATTTTGAAGAAGGTCTTGCTCCTGACCCTGGCTGAGGTTTTGATGACGACAAACTCATCGGCAAAAAGAAGAAAAGAAGACTTAGAGGAAACAGTGCTATATGTCTCAACATCTACCCAAGAGTCTTAGTTTAGGTGAGTTATGCTTCTAAAGGCTTCTCAAGTATAAAGGCTCCTTAAAACATCTAAGCTAATCAATTTTAATGTTTTCAAAAGTTAAAAGAAGTAGTATATCTCAAGCTGATCTTAAAAGTTCAAGTTTCTGGATATTGGACTTGAGTGTAATCGATTTCACCTTTCTGGTAATCGATTACACATAGGCAAATAATCGATTACTTCTTGCTTGTAATCGATTACATGTTTGAATTTGAAATTCAAACAGTAACGGCTTTTAGTGTAATCGATTACCTAAGTAATGTAATCGATTACATGCTCGAAAAGTTGCATCTTTTCATGAACCATTGTGTCTCAAACCTTTTGGGAAGGGTTGCATTGGTTCAAGGTCGTTTCCTCATGCCTATATAAAGTCCATTTGAGTCCAGAAACTAACAACACATGAGAATACACGAATTAGGCCAAAGCTTTGTTATATTGTTCATTCATGTTAAATTAGCCTTTGTTATTTAAACTTTCAAAGAGCCTAAGTTCTGAGTTCATGATCTTCATTGTTAAGAGAACACTTTAGTTGTTCATATCTTGAAGAACTCAGAATCAAGAAAGCCTTCTTATGCTTAAGAGCCTTAAAGCATAATTCTCATGATCAATCCACTTGTATGTTAAAGGATTGTTACAGCCATATTGTAAACTCTTCTTCATCTCTTTCTGGTAGATTGAGTATTCACCGTAGGTTTCGGTGAAGGGTTGTTGTTACTGAAAGTGGTGTACTTTCAGGGTGTTGACTGAAGGTGGTATATGTGAAGAAGGTCTCGTCCTTGGACTCGGCTGAGGTTTTGATGAAGACAAACACATCACAAAAAGAAGAAAGACTTCAGAAAAGAAAAGGAAGACTTCAAGAAGACTTCAAGAAAGGAAGGAAGACTTCAGAAAAGAAAGACTTCAAAGAACCAAGCTCAGAACGTTAAGATCATACATGAAGGTTCTTGTTTTAAGTAAGTCTTGTCAACTTAGTGTGCTATGCTTTATTAAGGTTAAATTGCACTTGAAGGCTCATAAAAGATCAACTAATTGAGTACGATATGTTCTCACAAGTTAAACTTGGAAGGAACACTCAATTAGGGCTTAAGATAGTTAAAACTAAGTCTCGGACTATCTGTAATCGATTACAGGCTGTGTGTAATCGATTACAGGAAGGCAGTAATCGATTACCACCTTAGTGTAATCGATTACACAGTTTGAATTTTGAATTCAAACTGTAACGGCTAGTGTAATCGATTACCAGGCTTCTGTAATCAATTACCAGGTCGACAAATGTGTTGTTTCATGAACCATTGTGTCTCAAACGTTTGGGAAAGGTTGTGTTGGTTCATGGACGACCTCTAGTGCCTATATAAAGTCCATAGACGCTCAGAAACATCAATGACTTGATCCATAACTTTCATATTCATTAAAGTCATCATTCTAAGTTTATGTTCTCTCTTTTTCATAAGAACACATATGTTGTTCATCTTTTGAGAAACTCAGAATAAGAGAGCCTTCATTGTAATTGCCTGGAGCATACAAACTAAGATCAATACATCTTGTCTAAAGGATTGAATCAGCCATTGTAAAGGCATCTTCTTCTTCATCTCTTGAATCGGGTTGATTCATTCATCGTGGTTTTCGGTGGTTGTAAAAAGGTCCATCGTGGTGTTCGATGGTTGTGAAAAGGTTCTTTGAATCGGGTTTGATTCAAAGTCCATCGTAGGGTTCGGCGTCTGTGAAAAGCTCCTTTGAATCGGGTTCGATTCAAAGTCCACCTTAGGGTTCGGTGAAGGGTTGTTGTACTGAAAGTGGTGTACTTTCAGGGTGTGGACTGAAGGTGGTTTAGCCTTCAGGGACTGAAGGTGGTTTGCCTTCAGGGTCTGAAAGTGGTGTGCTTTCAGGGGCTGTTGAAAGTGGTGTACTTTCACAGGTGGTTGATAGAAATTCTTAAGGTACTTGGTGTTAGGACTTGTAAGAGATTTTTATCAATAGTGGAAAAATCCTCAAGGGGTTTTCTTGAAGGACTGGACGTAGCCTTCGGTGGATAGAAGGTGAACCAGGATAAAATCTTGTGTGTGGTTTCCTCTTCCCTTCATCTTTTACTTTCAAGCAATCCTTAATTCCGCTGCAATCACAACTATCGTTTTGTGATCATCATTATCTTGAAATTTATAATTTCGATAAGGCGAAAATCGTGCAACTCTGATTCACCCCCCGTCTCAGGTTGCTATCTAGGCTAACAATTGGTATCAGAGCATAAGTTTAGGTAATTTGCTCCTAAGATCCAGGAGAAGATGGCATCCTCTTCCAAACATGAAACTAGTGAGGGATTAACATAAACAGGCCACCATACTTCAATGGACACCACTATGACTTCTGGAAGATCAAGATGAAAATCTTTATAAGGTCATTAGACGTGGAAATATGGAAAGCCATTGAAGAAGGTCCATTTATTCCTATAAATGAAGAAAGCACACAACCAAAACCAGAAACCACATGGAGTAAAGAAGAAAAGAAGAAGGTTCAGTATGATCTCAAAGGTATGAATATTCATGGATGAATTCTTCAGAGTATCCACGTGCAAAACATCAAAGGAAATATGGGATACTCTAATGGTAACTCATGAAGGCACTGAAGAAGTAAAGAGATCAAAGATCAATACTCTTTTACAAGAGTATGAGATGTTCAGAATGTTACCAAGGGAAACGGTGCTAGGTATGCAGAAAAGGTTCACTCTCTTGATCAACCATCTAATTGCTCTTGGAAGAAATTTATCCAACAGCGATCTGAACTTAAAAGTCCTAAGATCATTATCAAGAGAATGGCAACCAAAGGTAACAGCAATTTCTGAAAAGAAGAGTCTTTCAATAATGACATTGGCTTCACTTTTTGGCAAGTTGCAAGAACATGAACTTGAACTCAAAAAGATGGAACAATAAGAAGCCATTGACATGTACATTCGACCTATTGCATTGAGAACTAAAGTTGCAAGATATGATAATTCACAAGAGGAAGATTCTCAATCCGATAGTAATGATGATGATGAGGATATAAGAATCATTATGAAATATCTTTACAAAATCCTCAAAAAGAGAGATTGTCATAATCTTCAAAGAAAGAAGCATGGCTTGAAGAAGAAATCTGAGAAAAATATTTCCAAATCATGGAATGCATACATGAAAGACATTGAAGCAAGTTCATCATCTGATTCAGAAAATGAAGAAGGACATCTCGCTCTAATGGCAACACATCATTCTGACGATGAAAATGAAGAGGTTAGTAATACAATTTCATATCTTAAATTACAAAGTATCTTTGATAGATTGCATGATAGTTTCTTGAATATTTATGAAGTATATACATATCAAAGTAGGATAATCTCATCACTACAAAGCAAAACTATAAGCATGCAAGATAATTTAGATCAAGTAAAATCTAGAGTAGATATTCAAAGTGATTTTACATCTTTAGATCCATGCATAATCCTTGAGTCAAAGTTTGATAAGTTAATTCAAGTGGGAAACATAGGTACAGATGATATGGATAAGTTGTCATGTAATCAAATACATGTCTTTCATAAAATTGATTTAAGTTTATCTGATCATAGTCATCCTAACGATGTTAAGAAAATCCCTTTTAGACCAAGTAGTTCATATAGTTTTGGTCATATAAGGAGGGTACATGATGGGGTTCAACTTAGAAAGGCATATATCAAATCTTTCTATCATCTTAAAGAGAAAGTGCCTAATATGATATTTAAGTGTTCTTATTATAGTTATCAAAGAAACGATGGAGTCCCAAATGAAAGATTCATATGGGATGTGAAAGATACTAACCCAAAAGGACCCAAAGACAATTGGGTACCTCGAAAATACCATTAAGCTTTTTGTATAAATGTGCTTGAATACCCTGTGATCTGAAATGTCATATACAAAGGATGGTCTTTCAAGACACAATATTAGAATATGGTATTAGTAATAGATATTCTAAAACCTTACATCTTTCAAAAGGCATTAAGTCGAATAGTAATGCATTCTTAGGCATCTGCATTTACATCATAGTTCTCTGTTAGTTATATCCTTCATGCAGTGCTTATCATGTCTGGTATTTCGAGTTTTTAGTCATATTAATCGATTACATAGGCTTAGTAATCGATTGTAGGGATTATTTTGGCCCTGTTTCTTTTCCAGAAAAGAGGGTAATCGATTACCCATATAGTGTAATCGATTACCTCCTCGAATTTGAATTTTTATTCAAATTGTCTCACATATAATCGATTACATAGAAGGCGTAATCGATTACATGCCCGATAGTATATATATATCTGGGTTCTTCAGCTCTTAATCGATTACAGTCATCTCTTTTCCTCTCTCTCTCTCGTGCGACACCAGCAGGCTTAATATCCTCATATCTCCTACAATTCTTGTTCGTTTTCAAGAATTCTTTGTGGGTTTTTCTCCTTGTTTCTGTCTCTATCTATTCATCATACCAATTGTTGTTGAATTGCTCTGGATTAAAAAGCCCCAATTTGGTCCGGTCAAACCCTAGAACTCGAAAATCTTCAAATTCAGCTTCCATGGCCTCTTCCTCACGTAAACCTCATCGTCCTAAGAACCCATCCATGGATGCATTGGACCTCTCAAGTCTGTTGGCTACCGAAGAACAGAAGCAACACTTTATTGCCCACTTTCTTGATCGGCCAGTTCTCACACCAAAGTATGGTGCTCTGGATTCCTTCATGACAGCAGGGATGACATTTCCCACTCTGTTTGATCATCAGGGACTTGACTCGTTCATTGAAATTAAAGGTAAATTCTATCCCGAACTTGTCAGAGTCTTTTACTGTAATCTGATTAAACGTGGTGGCAAAATCTGCACATCTGTCAAGGGTATTGACATCTCTATGACCCTTGATGAGTTGGGAGAATGTCTTTCTATTCCCAGCATCGGAGCAAAATTAGGTTCTGAATTTCCTTGCCCATGGGAAGAATATGATAAGAGATCATTCTACTTATCTCTATGTCGCTTCACTGAATAGCGAATTCAGTCTAAGAAGCAGCGGGTTGATGCAAACCGATCTAGAGATACCCTTGCTGTTGGGTTTCTCACTGTGGAAAACAGACTGCTTCACTATTTACTCAGTTATGTGATCTTACCTCAGAGTTCTAATCATGCTCAGATAAGCGATCTAGAGTTACAAATTCTATATGGCATGATTAATCAAAAGTCTATTAATTGGGCTTATTTGGTAATGATACACATGATGCTACACAAGGAAAGAACTAGCCCTCTTCCATTTGCTTCTGCAATTTCTATCATTCTGAAGAAGAAAGGCGTTTCTACTCATGGCGAGTACTCTGTTAAAATGGATGGTAAGGCTCAGCGCATTGATCTAAACATTCTGAACAAGATGGGATTCATTCAGGATGTTGATGGGTCCTTCAGGAACAAATCTGACCTGACATCTGAGGATCCTCCTGCTCCTACTCCTGCAGCCTTCTTCCCTCCGTCTGAGAGTGCTCCATCGTCATCTTCTGGTACTGATGCTTCTGCACAGCTTATTCTTTCACATATTGATAGCATGAAGCATTTCATCAACCAGCGCTTTGATCGCATGGAAGGTCGGGTCGAGTCCATGTACACTACCTTGCGTGCAGATATGGACAATCTAAGTCTTCGTGTAGATCAGATGACTCGTTCTCCTCTCCATTTCTCCGATGAGTCTGAAGACCTCTAGACTTTATTTCTATTTTTATTCAGACTATTTATATTTTGGGTTGTAATAGTTTAGACATAACTTTTGGATGGTTTGATTTCTGTTTGCATGTTTAATTATGTATTCTGAGCCTATCTGGTTATGCTTTAAATTGTGTGTGATGCAAAATTTTGTCTTGCTTCCCCCACTCCCTACGATTTAAATGTCTATGCTTGGACTCATCTTCTTTTTGATGAAGTCAAAAAGGGGAGAAAGAGACCGGTGCTTTATTTACAAGGAAAGCTACAAGTGGAACAAAAAGGGGGAGAATAGTTCTGATATATATTATGCTTCTCTTTATTTCGATTATCCTGGAATACTTTGTATGGCTTTTTCTTCTTTTTGATGATGTCAAAAGGGGGGAGAAAAGTCTTGTGTATGCTTAATCATTTTTTCAGGATACTGTGCTTCATTTGCAAAACAAAGGGTGAGATATAATTGCAAAACCAAGGGGGAGATACAAGACAAGAGAGAAAGTCTAATGATCAATCAATGTTCAAGCATGATGTTTGTCATCATCAAAAAGGGGGAGATTGTGAAGAAGGTCTCGTCCTTGGACTCGGCTGAGGTTTTGATGAAGACAAACACATCACAAAAAGAAGAAAGACTTCAGAAAAGAAAAGGAAGACTTCAAGAAAGAAAGGATCAAAAAGAAGAAAGACTTCAAGGAGACTTCAAGAAAGGAAGGAAGACTTCAAGAAGACTTCAGAAAAGAAAGACTTCAAAGAACCAGGCTCAGAACGTCAAGATCATACATGAAGGTTCTTATTTTAAGTAAATCTTGTCAACTTAGTGTGCTATGCTTTATTAAGGTTAAATTGCACTTGAAGGCTCATAAAAGATCAACTAATTGAGTACGATATGTTCTCACAAGTTAAACTTGGAAGGAACACTCAATTAGGGCTTAAGATGGTTAAAACTGAGTTTCGGACTATCTGTAATCGACTACAGGCTGTGTGTAATCGATTACAGGAAGGCAGTAATCGATTACCACCTTAGTGTAATCGATTACACAGTTTGAATTTTGAATTCAAACTGTAACAGCTAGTGTAATCGATTACCAGGCTTCTGTAATCGATTACCAGGTCGACAGATGTGTTGTTTCATGAACCATTGTGTCTCAAAACGTTTGGGAAAGGTTGTGTTGGTTCATGGACGACCTCTAGTGCCTATATAAAGTCCATAGATGCTCAGAAACATCAATGACTTGATCCATAACTTTCATATTCATTAAAGTCATCATTCTGAGTTTATGTTCTCTCTTTTTCATAAGAACACATATGTTGTTCATCTTTTGAGAAACTCAGAATAAGAGATCCTTCATTGTAATTGCTTGGAGCATACAAACTAAGATCAATCCATCTTGTCTAAAGGATTGAACCCGCCATTGTAAAGGCATCTTCTTCTTCATCTCTTGAATCGGGTTGATTCATTCACCGTGGTTTTCGGTGGTTGTAAAAAGGTCCATCGTGGTGTTCGATGGTTGTGAAAAGGTTCTTTAAATCGGGTTTGATTCAAAGTCCACCGTAGGGTTCGGCGTCTGTGAAAAGGTCCTTTGAATCGGGTTTGATTCGAAGTCCACCGTAGGGTTCGGTGAAGGGTTGTTGTACTGAAAGTGGTGTACTTTCAGGGTGTGGACTGAAGGTGGTTTGCCTTCAGGGTCTGAAAGTGGTGTACTTTCAGGGACTGAAAGTGGTGTGCTTTCAGGGGCTGTTGAAAGTGGTGTACTTTCACAGGTGGTTGATAGAAATTCTTAAGGTACTTGGTGTAAGGACTTGTAAGAGATTTTTATCAATAGTGGAAAAATCCTCAAGGGGTTTTCTTGAGGGACTGGACGTAGCCTTCGGTGGATAGAAGGTGAACCAGGATAAAATCTTGTGTGTGATTTCCTCTTCCGTTCATCTTTTACTTTCAAGCAATCCTTAATTCCGCTGCAATCACAACTATCGTTTTGTGATCATCATTATCTTGAAATTAATAATTTCGATAAGGCGAAAATCGTGCAACTCTGATTCACCCCCCCCCCCTCTCAGGTTTCTATCTAGGCTAACAGTATAGCCTTCAGGGACTTAAGGTGGTTTGCCTTCAGGGTCTGAAAGTGGTGTACTTTCAGGGACTGAAAGTGGTGTGGTTTCAGGGGCTGTTGAAAGTGGTGCACTTTCACAGGTGGTTGATAGAAATTCTTAAGGTACTTGGTGTAAGGACTTGTAAGAGATTTTTATCAATAGTGGAAAAATCCTCAAGGGGTTTTCTTGAGGGGCTGGACGTAGCCTTCGATGGATAGAAGGTGAACCAGGATAAACTTCTGTGTGTGCATTCTTCTACCCTTCATCTTTACTTTCAAGCAACACTTATTTCCGCTGCAATCATTTGTATTTATATTCATCTTGAAAGTAAGAAGGTATCAAGGCGAAAATCGGGAAACCTGATTCACCCCCCCCCCCCCCCTCTCAGGTTGCTATCTAGGCTAACAAAAGGGGGAGAAGAATCAGGTAGAGATAACAATAAGTAGAAAAATAGCAATAATTAGAAAACAAATATAGGGAGAACCCCTTAAAGAAGAGGATTAAAATTTAAAAGATAAAATATAAAATAAGTCCTATAGTTCAGGGGGGAACTCATTAGATAAACATATGTCAAACTGAACTACTTAAGGAATATCAGGTTTAGGGGGAGCAAGAATAAACAAAATCAAGAAGCTAAGCTAAATCTTGAAATATAAGTCTCCGTCCGTCCAAGAACAAAAATGCCCTTGTCTACGTTCTATTAAAAGATCAATCATGTTTTTCTACATAATAAAACATCTTAAAGAAAAACCATTTTCATCTGAAAATTACTAAGTACTTATTTCAAGAAATATTTTTACTAAACCTTTTTCTCCAAAGAAATTGTCATTATCAAAAATGGGGAGATTGTTAGATTCAAATAATTAAATGAATTATTATGTTTTGATAATTAACAATTTCTTTAAGGTTTAATATCACTAGAGGTAGAATCCCTAACACAGTGAAATTTCTCATATCCAGGGATACCTACTGAAGACACTGAATGAATCTCAAAGTATCATCAAGAGAATCAGTTTGCCAGGAGAAACCGTCCGGTCATCACCACATGCATCCTAAAGGAAATGTTGTCAAAGACATACAAAGGGAAGCACTCATTTGAAGACAGTCTGGTGACTCACGGGAGATAAAGCAGTAATTTCAAATAGCTAACATCCTTCTCGAAGACACTCCATCAAGCTATGCACTCTCAAGCCAAAGTCCACTTCAAGAAGCTAAAACAGTCCGCTGCCTAAACCAACAATGATCAACAGGAAGACTGTTTCATCTAAAGCTAAATGAGCATGACAACTTATGAAAAAACACCTCTGGCCTTGAAGCTTCTCTAGCATCATACAAAGAAGTCATAGATCAAACTACTCAGATGAAGAACTTCAGTGGAAGAAAAAGAAAAGGGAAGATTCAATCTCCTACAAGTCAAGAATATTCCCAATCTTAAGAAGGACTGAATGAAGAAAGACCGTCTGCTGATACAAGGCATTCAATAACGGAATTCTAAATACTCTATGGAGACTGCGTCTGCCAAATCCTAAGGAAGAATCTATCTGCTCAAGCATCAGAATGCGCCAAAGGGACAAAACATCAAGAATTGTGCATTACGAGGATATTAGCTCAACAGAAGCATTAAAGAAATTATTCACTTCATCCGGAATAATTGCTTCTTGGATCAAAAGGCATCTACCTCGTCTGCGTATTAATTAAAGTACTGGCAATGGCAGAAAGAAGAAAGGGACACAATTAATACAATTTTCCTTGGTCCCACTGTTTTCCTACTTTTCCTCAAATCAAGCTGACATTGCGGAATCAACGGCAAGAATTTCTAAGCATCGTACACGTTCAACGTTCAAAATTCAAATATCTGATCAAAGCACTTGATGGGCACTAACTGGCACGCACTGAGGTATAATGGTCAAAATAAATACCACAACTGGAACTCCCAACATTAAATACAGAAGACATAGCTCAAGGCTACTTGCTCAAATGAAGTCAGACGATGTCAACCCAGGAAAATCAATGCTTCTCAGATCGTGTCTCAGACCTGCTGAAAAATGCAGAACTAGCCGTTACCTTCAGCAGAGGAAGTAGGAGCACCACCAGGTAGGTTTTCTCTCCTTTTGTGGAAGAAGAAGGAAGTTCTTCGGTTGAAGATATATATAGAGAATCCCGCCTCCATAGCAACTTGGCGACTAGAATTCAATCTCACATATCTCAACCAAGTCTGCCCAAAGAACCAAGACATCATTGGTTCCAACTCAGGGAGCTTCAAGCAATATCCTACCTGAGTTGAGTTGCTCATGTGTGTGGAAAATGATGAGTGGATTTTATATGATGTTTTTAGGGTGTTTTTAGTCTTTTTATTTTATTATTTTTGAGTCACATATAGGTTTTTTATTGTTTTTATGTAGATTTTATATTTATTTTGCATTTGGCATGTAGATTAGATTTTATTAGATTTTCTAGCTTTATTTTATATTTTTAGGAATTTTTCTAGTTATTTTATATTTTTAGAAAAAGCTGGTTTAGTTATCATTTTTGTCCAGGGACCGATCTGTAAAGTTGCAGGAAATCAGGGACCAACTTGTAAAGGTTCAAGAGTGGAGGACTTAAAGTGAAGATTGAGAGAATATGAGGGCTTGAATTGAAGTGCTAATCAAGAGAGGACCAAAGTGGAAAAGAAGAATATGAAGAATCACTCTCTAATTTAGCACATGGAAAATAATGTTGAAGGAATTGATGTTAGTGGAGGAAAGGTTTTAGAATTGATTAAGAGCTGAGTAGTGGCATTTTATGGCCATCAAAACCCACTACCATGAATGAAGAAAGAAGAAAAGCTTGAAGTTGAAGAAGCAGCGTCCCAACCCTCCAGCGTTGGGATTCCAGCGCTCAAGCGCTGGGACTCTGACTAGGAAATGAGTCAGATGTTGCCCCAGCGCCCAAGCGTTGGAAAGCCAGCGCTCAAGCGCTGGGCCTCGGACAGAAAGTGGATTTTTAATGCTTTCCAGCGCCCAAGCGCTGGGAAAGCCAGCGCTCAAGCGTTGGAGCCCAGAATTTTACTATAAATATGACCTTTTTCTTCACTTGTAAAGCACACCATCTTAGAATACAACAAGTATTCTCTCTTTCTCCCTCTTGAGCATTGTTCCTAGGACTTGTGGGAAGCCATATTTGAGCTCCTATCCAGGGTAATTCAATGTCTCTTTTAGCCATGCTTGGCTAATTCTTCTTTAAGTTTCTTGGGTTGTAGTAGTTTATATTTATGTTTTAGTTTGTTTTTACCTTTCTGAATATTACTTCTATTTCATGTTTTATTTCCTTGTTCTTCATTCATCTTATGCGCATAAGAGTTTTTGCTTATTACTTATTCGAATGGAAATTGGTAAGTAGTAAGGGATCTAGGATTTAAAAAAGGTTATAAGTATACTTCACTAAGGAATTAGGAAGGACGTAACTTTATGTTGGCCTGAATTTCTTCTTCATCTTCTTCTCTAGTTAACTAAGTTGCAAGGAATTGAATTTAGTAATTAGAAAGAAAGTTCTACAATGTGTAAGGAATTAACTTGTAGATAACTAGGCTATAGCATCATGAAATTAGATTTATAATTCAGAAATTAAGTAGGAACTTACTAGCATATTATATAGACTATGTAAACCAACCCAAGAAGCTTATTTTCTATCATCTTATTCTTTTCTATTTTATTGCTATTTCCATGTGCTACCTCAAACAAACTTTCAACAAATACATCTTTTTAATTTTTCTGTTTAAGTACTAAACTTTATATTAATAAGAACACCTATCATTTGGGTTCGATCTTTTTTATTACGCGATAGTAAATCGTACACTTGCGATTTTCCTTATCAGAAAACTTATAGAGTATTACTCTCATCCTATCCCACACACAAAACCCAAAACAGAGAACCAACTTGCTTATGATCTCTGTTTTCTTCTCTTCATTTCTTCTACCCACTCTTATTAGAAGAGAATTATTGTAGAAAAGCAAAACCTTGTAAAAGGTGTCAGGAGAAGTCCTGCATAATACTTGTAAGGAGAAGTCCTGATAATACTTGTAAGGAGAAGTCCTGATAATACTTGATAGGAGAAGTCCTTCCAATACTTGTTGGGAGAAGTCCCTGATAATACTTGTACTATTTGTTGAAATAGTTGAAAATCTTGGTGAAGTCAAGGACTGGACGTAGCCCTGTCGATTATGGGGGGTGAACCAGGATAAAAACTATGTGTGCTTTACTTTTCATGTTATGTTATGATTTCAGCTGCATACATGTACATTTGCTTAAATCAATAACTCTCTTTGAAAACCAATAATTAACATTCATAATTAAACCAAGAATTTTGAAAATAAGTAACACAATTCAAACCCCCCCTTTCTTGTGTGTTTCTTGCACCTTCAGGAAAAATATAATTAACTAATTAAAACATGATCTATAGGAAACTATCTTATACGAAACTATCAATGCCAAAGCAATTCAGCAGTCCATTAATTCAAAAAAAAAAAATCAACAGTAGATCACAACAGTTGCATCATAACATCTTCAAGTGATCTTAGTGCTCCTACTTGTGCTCCTAACTGCTTTTGATACATCGCCTTCAATATATCTCCGAGCCTGGAGTGCTGCTAAGCATGCGTAATATGTTGTTAAGCCATTCCTCATGTACATAATATACTACTAAGCTATTCCGAACAGTTCTGGCATTATATTTCCAAAAAGTATAACAATGAATAAAAAGAAATGGAGCATATATTAACTTGAATTAACAAGATTAGCCAAATATTAACTAGAAGAAATATTATATTCACTTGAAGAAAAATTGTACAGCCAAATTTAACAATCATACAACCAAATTTAAAAAAAGGTGCAACATGTACTGCTTGGCTGAATTAAAAATTAGGGAACAGGATTGGAGCCTATCGATTCCATATAATCATCATATGAGTAATCTGAAGAAGAGTCATCCGAGTCTTCGGAGGGTTCGTCCAGTAGTGGCTCACCAATGTCAATACCCCTTGACCGGAGGAATTCTACTCCGATCACCTAACAAGCCACCTCCTGTAAAGGGTTCCAAGCCAGTAAGGGCAACCCATTTGGACCCCTAAGGAGTTTTGTTACGAGGAAACCATAGGGAATGGCTTGCTGGTTGTCAACCAGAGCAGAAACAAGGTGATTGTAGACGATGTCTATAACATTAAAATGCTCATTGTTCACAATCATACACATTATATACAGGTCGTGGTCAAGCACGTCTTCCAGACGATCAACTCTTCGACACAACACTTTAGTGACCAATTGGTGTAGAACTCTAGAACGGTGGTTGAGGGATGAGTAGAGACGACGCTCATAAATGGATGGATTTTCCATCATATAGATGCTTTCATCTATATGTTTTTCATCGCATTCTGCTTTCCAGAATTCAGTGGATGTGTCTCCTTCGTCCTCACTATTGAAAAGTTCAACAATTTTCCCTCTTGTTAGGGAGAACTCATGACCCACCACTGTTGCAACGAAGCCTCCGTGGTGAGAAAATGTTAAGGAGGACCAGAAGGCGAAGACAAGGTCGGGGTACATGGACTCATTGGAGGCATCACACAATGCTCGGAAACGTATGTTACGCCGAGAATTGGTGCTAAGAACTTGATAGCGCTCCAGTTCTGGGAAAGTTACGGTAAAAGGAAGACAGATTTCGAAACCGTTTTCCATTTCTGTTTTTAATGAAGATTAATGAACACAGAAAAAGAAGGATGCAGGGAAGATGATGGAGTGATGGATGGAGAATTGAGAGATACTTCTGGAATTTATAGGCAAATGAGGAAAGTGAAACGAGATGAAGAAGAGTAACCGCCATGACTATTCAAAAGTGCAGAGTAAAGAGGACGTGTTGAGAAATGTGAAACTCGTATGGGAAGGAGAACCGGCGTGACTGTTTAGAAGAAGGAAACCGCGCATGCTGGAGAAGCCGCACTGGGAAGCATTTACGAAGAGACAATGAAGTGGGTGGAAAGACAAGCATTTACGACGAAATCGACGCACGCTTCTTGTGCTCCGGGAAAACAAAACCCTAGTACTAAACAACAACAACAACAATATTCAAAACAAAACCCTAGAAGTAGAAGCAGGTCTAGAGGACTCACCAATGAGGTAGAGAAGAGCGGCCAACGAGAGAAGACGGTCAAGGCGACCCATGAAGACGAAGACGACGTGTCTGTCATGGCTGCGAGCAAGAGTGCGATTGGCGGAGACGAGCATGCAAAGCAGCGGCGGTGCCATTGCGGAGAGAAGGAGGGTCGATGATGAGGTGCAGCAGCCAGGAACGACGATCATGAGGTGCAACAGAGAAAGGATTCACATGCAAATGAGTTTTCGATCTGCAAACTAGGGTTTGCTAGTTAACAAATCAACATTTTATTAATAATAAATAATATCTATTGCCACGGTTAAGATATTGAACCATGGTAATAGTCTTTTTTTAATTATAAAAATAATAAAAACTATGTCAGTTACCACGTGTGACAAGGAACCATGTTAATAGAGAATCTCAGTTACCACGGTTCAACACATAACCGTGGTAACAGCTTCGGGCACCATTTTACCACGGTCAGACACAGAACCGTGGTAACAAAGGCGTGATAAAAAAGTAATTCTATAGTAGTGAGAAGACCAAAGAGAAAGAAGTTCTAAGTTTTGCCAAACAATTTATCGTACAATATGTACAACATTCAAAGTTCTCATTATTTCATTTATTACAAATGTATTCCTAAGCTTTAACTCATGTTAGGAATCTTTGTAAAACTACTCAAAATTAAGCTTCATAAAGAACTATCATCTACTAAATTGCAAGCTTGAGCTAGTTTAGAATTTGTATCTACATCCTGCTAATTACAAAATGGCTAAGAGACAATTAAAAGCACTACTCTGTTACCTTGGAAAGGCTACTGAAAGTATTACTCGGTAGGCTACCGAAAGCATTACTCGGTTTTTACCTGAAGAAGTGGAGTTAATACTTCTAACTTTTCGAAGTTAGTAGAAAAACTCTTACGGGACTAAGGAGATTGTATATAGCCCAAGTCTTAACGGCGAACCAGGATAAATTTCTATTGATTTTTAAATCCTTAGTTAGAAATTTCATTTTTCTAAGGTAAATCTTTCACTTTAGATCTTTGCATCTTATTATACTTTTAAAGGTACAAACTTGCCATTATCTAATTGTCTTCTGTCAAACAACCAATTGAGAGGGCAGAGATCAAACCCTACACCACTTAATCATAAATGCTCTAATACCATGTCAAAAAACTAATTATCCTAAAAACTTAAACTATTAAATAAGAATCACGTCAGTAATTTTATATTATATTCCAACATCTCGTTTGAAGAAATTGAATACACATCATCTGCTAAAAGAAGACACAATTTGCCCAGAACAGGATCCCATATTCTGAGTTATCAGTGTTTAACTTTTAGAGAACATTTGGATTACTTTATCTACTTTTTTCCAATTAAAAACGTAACCAAACAAAATAATAAAATGCATTGACATGAGATTATTTATCCTGTATAAAGAGCATAGCACAATTTCTGCTATGCCTGGCAGCATTTTAAGCTGAAGTTGACAACTTTTGCTACAACAGGATTGTAACAACTTTGGTTGATCCATGTAATTCCACAACTAGGCTTTCTACTTTTATTATGAGACCTAATGGAGGGCATTAATCAACCGCCACTGGCTGCATGTTTTCAGCTTCTTGACGAAGCTCTTGGAACAGGACAGATGACAGGTATCTTTCCCCAAAACTTGGATGAATAGTCTGAAATTCAAGTCACCAGCAAATTTTAAAATCATAGTTCTAAGCATTTTTAACCGAATTTCGAATGTATGATGATAAAAAAGGTTTAAATATGTTTTTGGTCTGCGCTTTTAGAGATTATTGGTTTTAGTTCCTCTGTGTTTTGTTTGACTTTTGTATTTTCGAAATATTCATGTTTCAGTTCCATGAGAGAACCAATACAAGAAAAAAAAAAAGCAATTTCGAGGAGTGTTCTTTTAGTCAATTTCAGTCCTCAAAATTGTCTTTTTCTTTTTGTATTGGTCCTCTCTCATTGAAACATGGTTATTTTAAAAATATAGGGACTGAAGTGAAACAAAAAACAAAGAGGGACTAAAACCAATAATTCCCTATAATGCAGGGACTAAACAAATTTAAGCAAAAAAAATGAAAGAAAAATGTTCCATTGATTGCATAGTGTTTCTGCCTGGTATGAATGAGCTAATGAGGGTGATGAACATTAGGCTTACACCATTAACTTGATGTTGTTTTAAGGAAAACTGTTCTTACCACAATAAGCTTGCCTTTGTTCTCAGGCAGACTTGCCAATCTGAGTGCTGCAACTGTATTAGCTCCAGAAGATATCCCAACCTAAAAAAGTTAGAACAAAAATAGTTTCAATTTCATTCTTTAATTTGCAATTCAGAAACTGTCTGTTGCCAGTTATTTAACAATCATATGTAAATTTTAGGGTGAAACCCATGGTTAATGAATAAAGCTTGAAGCTTCTCATGCATTCTTTAGGACTTCCACAAAATTGTCATTTGAAAATTACCATGAGTCCTTCCTTCAAGGCCAATATCCTAGCCATTTTAACTGCATCTTCACTGCTAACCTACCACACAAGTTTCCAATGACAGTTAAGAGAAACATAAGGTTTTCAAGGTAAACTTCTATGTAGAAGAAACTAATAATTTGTGCTTACTTCAAGAACTTTTTCCATTACATCCATGTCCAATATGTCTGGTTTGAATCCAACCCCATTACCAGTTATATGATGAGGACCTGTTTATAAAGACAACAGCAGAGTTTACAATTTGTGGATAGGGGAACTGAATATCACGGACCATGATAATTATTTTATCTACTTCAGATTCTTATTTTTAGTGGCCTTTTACACTATTAAATTATATAATTTAATCAATTTACCAGTACCAGAAATGACTATGAAATGTAAAAATTTAGAGACTTGTACACCATTCCTTTTAAATTCAATCATATGAAGCATTTGAAAAAAATATGTATAAAATTATCATATAAAAAGCAAAATAGCATTCAAAAAAAATAAATGGTCTTTACCAGGTTTACCACCATTCAGCACATTACTTTCAGATGGCTCCACTCCATATATCTGATATGATTGAAAACAGTTCAAAGGATTTAATGAGGATATCTAACAGAACACTAGGACACTGTTTAGTTTGTATTTTCAATTGTGATCTGAAGAACATCACCTTAACATTAGGGTTTTTGGATTTAAGATATTGTCCAACTCCAGAGACTGTGCCTCCACTACCTATTCCCATAACAAATATGTCAACTTGTCCATTTGTATCCTCCCATATCTCAGGACCTGTTGTTTCAAAATGCACCTGTTTTTCATTTTGATGTCAGATATAAATTCACCATTACAAATGCCAAGGATTTCAGAAATATATCTATAATTGAAGTTAAAGGCAACCCAAGCATTACACACAAGTATAGAACTAGAATAAATTAACATAATTTTTTATAAGTTTGAGACTAATAAATAGTCTTAACAAATTTTCGTAATTTGTGTGAATTAGTTAGAGGGTGAGCCTCGGCGCAACGATAAGATTGCTGTCATGTGAATTTGCAAGCATTGGTTTGAGCCGTGGAATCAACCTCTCAGAAAAATCCAAGGTAAGGTTGCCTACATTAGATCCACAAAGTGAGTTCGGCCCCTCCCTGAACCTCGAGCATAGCACCAAGTTTGCCCCTTTTGTGTGAATTTGTTAAACGTGACTTATAAATAGGAACAGAAAAAGTATTATATATGATTTTTCTCAGTAAAATGATTCAAATACAAAGAGGAATTTAGGTTAAGGTAACCTGAGTATTGGCTGGGTTTGAAAATTGCTGCAGCATGAAAGCATTTGGTGTGGATTCCAGAAGGTCATAAGCCTTTTTCACTGTTCCTCCCATTCCTTTAGTTGGATCAGTGAGGATCAATTCAGCTCCAAATGCTCTCATGGTCACCCTTCTTTCCAAGCTTGTGTATGAGGGCATTGTCAAAACCACCTTATATCCCTTCATAGCACCTATAAATGCCATGCTGATACCCATATTGCCTGATGTGGGCTCTATCAAAACTGTCTGCACCATCAATTTATGTACACAACATTAGCATCTACATTTGAATAGTCCTGTTTGGAAACTCTTATACAAATTACTCTGAAGCCATAATCAATTATGGGGAGGAGCTTCTGGGCTTCAGAATTGATTATGATGAAAGAGAAATTGATCCAAACATACTATTAGCTAAATTGGTGCCCAAAATCAATTCAAAACCAACCTTTCCAGGAGATATCAGATTCTTTTTCTCAGCATCAGCAATCATTGCAAGTGCTGGTCTGCAAAAAATTCCAACATAAGTTAATCTGTTCAAATTTAAAGTAGAAACAACAAAAAGAAATTCTAATAGGATTGGAGAACGAAAGGGTTGTATTATACCTGTCTTTGACACTGGCTGTGGGCTGCATCATCTCTTGCTTTACAGCAATATAAGCTCCACATCCTTCAGTGACTTTATTAAGATAAACAAGTGGAGTCCTCCCAATAAGCTGAAAAATGAATTCTTCTACTTCAGTTAAGCATTGAATAAGTGAAACAAGAATGTATCCTCCAATAAACAAAATGGTAAAGAAAAAAAGAGTCAGTTATTCTGCAAAATGGTTTCTTTTTAAAAAAATTGTTTCTTTTTTTCCTATGGAAAAGTAAAAAGAAAATATAAACTTCATAAAGTGACATAAAATTTTGTTTTTTCTTCTGCTACTGTCATCACACTGCAGAACAATTCAACAGAAATCAAAACAGAACAACTGAGTTTTATCACAATAATCACGGTTTTGCTAAAATAATGTTGTAAGTACTCCAAGATCTGTGCAAAGAATTCAAAACAGCTTTTCAAACTAATCCCAGAGTTTAAAAAGAAGGAAAGACATAGAAAGAAACCAGAACAAAATTTGATTCCAGAATTCTTTTCACTTTTGACAGATGATGAAATGATTGAGTTGGATAGTTGCAAATTTGATCATACACGTGGCATGGTATGATTGGAGGAAAAAAAGACCAGCCACTGCAAAAACAACCATTTGGGGGGAACTACAGTCTACAGTTACTGCATTTGAGACCAAACCAAGTTGAATGTTGTCTCAGCAGTTTGTGAGAGAGAGAGAGAGAGAGAGAGAGAGAGAGAGAGATACCTCGGAAACATGTTTTTTGATGTTGGTTCCAGGAAGATCCTTTGGCAAATCTCTGATTCTCTGAGCAAGAGAAGGAGAATCAACACTGGCTGCTGTTGAGAACAATCTCCTCAACAAGGGGTGGTGGCATACAACAGCATATGAAGAAGGCCTTTGCTTGAGGAAGCTACTGAGGGAAGCCATTAATGGAGGAGAACTCACTCACTCACTTGAGTTGAGAATTGAGATTAAGAAGATCTCAAAGGCTCTGTTTGTAGTACTGCAAGGGTTGCTATTTATTTCCCAAATTTATAGACTCTGCTGTTATGTGCAAGAGTCCTATTTAGTTTTGACTGTCTGAGACCACTAACCAGAAATTAGTGGTTGGTCGCGGCGGTGTGCTACAAATGCAATATCAAACTAGATAAACAAAATGTATATGGATGCCAAATGTTTTAGAGTGGGGCCCAATTAATCGAATTCTTAAATTAGGGGTTTAATTAGTCACTTTTTATTACTTTTGAACAAAATTATATAGTATCATTGATATATTATATAGTACCATTTGTAACTTTTATCATATAATAACTTTTGAACAAAATTATTGGAAATGGTAAAAAGTTTTACTTTCGAAATGTAGAATCTATAAAGATATATGAGAAATAGAATTTTATTAATTTTAAAAAATTAACCACAAACAGTTAAAAGTTGTCAATCATTGTATTACATAAAGTAAACATGAAGCTTTCAATAACGGACAACTTTTGACACAACGGATGACACAATTTCCCAAGCTGGTTGCAGAGGATGCTCAATGGCTGATGTTTTGAATCTGCTATGGGCCATTTGGAGCAGAAGGAATGCTTGGATTTCGACAACATATTGCTGGAAACTGATACCCTCCTTTTTGTTAATCAGTGGAAAAAACCCACATGTGGAACTTCTTATCTTGAAGATGTGGTTAGAGAATGTATTCACGTATCTACCTCTTTTAGTTTTTGTACTGTCTCTTTTGTCAAAAGATCTTGTAATCAAGTAGCTGATTTTTTAGCAAATCTAGCTTTCACTCACTGTGAGTGTGGTTGGATTGAGGAAGACCCTCCGGGGACCTCCCTCTTGATCAGTGCTGATGTAATTTCTGCAGTTTCTACTGCTATTGAATGAAGACAGTATTTAAACTTAAAAAAAAAAAAGCATTCAATAACATGTAAGAATGATTAATCGCATAAAAGAGGGCAGGAATACAATGATGTTAAAAATAATAATATAAAACTATTTATGTGGTTATAGAACCATTTATGTGGCCCTTACCCACATGAATGGTGAGGAGAAGCGGAATAGGGTGAGGGAGAAGAGGGGGTAGCAGAGGAGGGTAAAGGAGAAGGGGGGTAGTGGAGGAGGGTGAGAGGCGAGGGACATCAAATGGTGGTGAGGGGAAGGGGCAACGACAGAGAGTGGGGGGTGGCTAAGAAGGGTGATGGGCAAAGGGCGGTAGAGGAGGGTGAGGGGGAGGAGCGACAGAGCAGGGAAAGGGGCACCGGATCAAGGGGAAGGCGGCAAGGGCAGAGGAAGTTAAAAGAGTGAAATGAGGAAAATGTAGAAGAAAAAGGCTTATGATGAAGTCTCGACAGAAAAATAAATGGTTATTAGCATCGACCAGGATGACGTTGGCCTTCCAGCCCACAAATTGGGTTGAAGAGATGCAGATTTAGCGTTTCTCATAGTCTACGCTAAGGTGCCCGGTGAATTGAGTGTCGATTCATAGTCGTCGTTATCTATTTGTGAGCGGACACTACATTGATTGGAGATTTTAGCGTCTGCCTGTACCGACGCTTAATGATTGAAGATGAGAAGCTAACATTGAAGAAGATTGTAGAAATCAAGAACCCAATAAACATGAAAACAAAGGTGGTGACCATTAACAAATTGAAGTTGTATTCAAATTTATTTGACATGCTAGATTAACGGGAAAAAAATTGTTGTATTAATTGATGTGTGAAGAAAATTTAAAATCAACCTTCAAGTGAGAGATAGTTGAAAAAGTCAAGAAAATAGGTGTCAATGGTTAGCCACCTTTACTTAAATTTTTGAAATACCCCCACAATGTAAATGAAAGAGCATCACTTTCGAAATGTACTAATGCTTACATGTGCGTCATAGCTTATATCAAATGCGTTACCTATATAGTGACGCAAAAACTAGGCAACAAAACACAGCCCACAAGGAACGGAAAATCAGAGGGAAAATTTAGAGAGAAAATAGTTTAATTTCTGGGTATAATTGAGTTGTGAGTTATGATGGTTCGGATATTTTGCAAACATTATCTATATTTTCTCTTTCAATAATAAAAGATCCGCAACAATTTCATTATCAATTTTGAAAATCAATCATAAAAATTTTTCCGAACATACAAGTATTTAATGTATTTGGATCAAGTTCTGTTTTAATCATAATCAATTTTGGAAGTTATAGTACAAGTTAGTCATATTGTTTACGGCTCATGTACTGAGAAAGATGTTATATGCCCAAAGCAGAGGATAGTGGTGAGTATCATTTTGGCTTACGCATCGAACGTGTGGTTCAGTGGATGTGGCCATTGGTATGGAGGTAGAGCCAGAAGAGGTTCAGTGCATGTGGCTATAAGCGTGAAGGTAAAGGCAAGTTAAACAAGCACTTTTTTATATCAGAAATCATATAGTACATTGATTTTATTATTATTTTAATGAAAAGACAATTTTCACGTCTTCGAGCTAGTTTTTTGGTTGAATTATTATTCATCCCAAATTTAAATATAGTATCAGAGTTTATCCTAGATTTGTTCAGTGAAAACCAATCGTATATTAGCCGCCCGCATATGTTCATTCCTAAATATTCCACGCTCCAAAGGTCGCTCGCAAATGTTCATTCCTACATAATTCTCCAGATATCTAGTATTATTGAGCGTGAATGGTGTGTTGAGAAGTCTCACATTGATTAGAGATATGATCACTACAACATTTTTAACTTTTTGCAACAGTTGAAACGTGTAGCAATAGACACAAAAAATGTTTCCTAAACTTTACGCAACATTTTTCGACTGTCTCATGTTCTAGCGTTATCTATTCCCTTTGGCAACAGTTTCCCATACTCTATAGCAACACTGTGAGAAAATGTAACATATTTTGGGGAAAAGACAATAATTATCACATAATAAAATAAAATATAGCCATATATATGATGTTGGCCACGGCTGACTCATATAATGGAGTAGGTTTGAGCTATTTTGTGATTAAGTCTATTTTATGTGGATTTTTGCTCAATTAAGAGTTTTAGTTAAATTAGAATTAAGAAACCTTCTAGAGAATGAATATTCCTTGGCATCTAGGGTTATCAATTCAGATTTTATCTTTTATTAATTGATTTTAATTAAAGATAATACTGAGGCTACTTGATAGACAAATAAGTCTGACTTGGGTTTTTAGCTATAAATAGCCTACAAATCCTCCTTGTTTCTCATTCATCTGGAAGGAGAAAATCTTTCCCCTCACTCTAGAGAGAAATTTGAGTTCTCTCTCACATCGAGAGAGTTCTCTTTTCATTTTTCAGTTGTTAGAATTGCTCATAGCCTTCTTTCCCACTCTTGTTCGAATTTCTTCTTAGTTAGAGGAGTTCTTCTTCTTTTATTCTTGTGATCAAGGTTGGGGATTTCCTTCCTAAGATTAATTCTTAGTTTGCATGTAGTGATCATGTTAGAATCATCAAGTTCATGAGGGTTTTGGATCTTGTTTTCATATAAATGATTGAAGTTTTGTTGTTTGTTCATCGTTGTTCATCATGTAAAATTTCAAAAGGTTGGAATAAAATATGTGTTTGATCTAAAAATTTGAAAAATCTCCTCCCCTTAGTGTTGTTAGTCGCGACACATGTATAGATATTTAGGGTTTTAGTTATTTTTTATCTTATCAGTTTTATGATATAGAGATTTTGTGATTATTTGATTATTTTATCAAATGTTGATAATTATCTATTTTAGGAAATTTGATTTTGAATTTAAAAATCTGAATATAATCAGTTTTTATGATTAAAATGTGATTAGATTTATTTTTGATATATTATTGTATGAGATTAGATTTGGTTGTTGGAAAAAAACTAGATTTTGGTTTTATATATATATATATATATATATATATATATATATATATATATATATATATATTATTCGAAAATTTTAATATGCATGAAGATAGAATTTTAACTTTCATATCCTAGATATCATGAGGTTAGAATTTTTATTTTTGAATTAGTAGATAAGTTTTCATTAATTATTTATTAGAAATGCATGTGGTTAGGATTTTATTTGATAAAATAGAGATATGCTCATAGATTTATGATATCGAATTTTTACCTTGTTTTTTTAGTAGATTTTTAAATTTGAATATTGATAGGATATTGTGTTAATATTTTAAAATTAATTTTTGAGTTTAAGTGTTATTTTGGTAGTTAGAAAAACTGAAAAAGTATTATATATATGTGTGTGTGTGCGCGCGCGTGTATGTTGGTCGTGGGCCATATATATAAAATAAAGGAAATATTTTATTTTATTTTTGAGCATGATTATCTGAGATTATTTTGTTAGGAAACAATTATTTAAATTATTAATTAATAATTTGAATGAAAATATATTTATATAAATATATATGTGGCATGTTTTATATATATATATATATATATATATATATATATATATATAAAAATAAGAAGGAGTTTTTCTTGAAATAAAATAGGAGTATATCTTTGATAGTATTATTTTATTGTATTACTAGATGATCATATATTTAAAATAGTTTGGAAATTAATAAGGAAATAAATATATGATTAAAGAGTTTTTATATGGTTGGGAAATTATATTAAAATTAAGTTAAGGCATATTAGGGTTTGCATGGGCATGAATGCATGAGTTCCACGTAGAATTAATACGTGTAAGTCATATTTATTGTTTGAAGGTTTTTCCTCTCATTCGGAGAACCCTATTTCGGATTTGGTTATACGCTTGAATTAGGTCAAGGTAAGGGCACTCGGTCTTAGTAAAGTTTGCATGTGTGGAATGCTATGTGCTATTTGATTATGTGTTTCGAATTATGTGCTATGTGCTTATAATTACATGATGCTTGTGTTATATGTTGAATATATGCTATGTGTTGAATATGTTGATGACTATATGCTTAAGTAATTTTATGTTTATATGCTTATTTATATGACATGCCTATGTGATTATTTAATGTCGAAATATATCTATGCCTGTTGATAATGTTGATTATAAATTGAGATTATCTTTTTGCCCTTATTGTTGGGTGGTTTGGTTTAAGATATTTCGACTAACTCATATGCATAATTTTGGGTTCGCATGGTTGTTTCTTTGTTGATTGGTTCCCTGGACACGACTGTTTCCCCTGTCGTTACTCCCATGTTTTGGTTCACTCAAGTATTGTCATCCGCCTGTGGATTGTTCTTGTATTTTGGTTCGCTTGGTAGTTGTCACTCGTGGTTCCTGATAAGTGGCATACCATGCAAGCGGAGTTTACCCTCGTTTTCTAAAGGTTCCGTGGTCGTCTCGTCTTCCCAGTGTTGACGTAAAACCTTATTGCGATTGATAGCCAAACCGCAAGTGCACGGTTGATTATCGTGTAATAAAAATATCGAACCCAAGGGATAGGTGTTCTTATTATTATAATATCTAGTACTTGAGCAGAAAAATTAAAAAGGTGTATTGTTGAAGGTTTGTTTAAGATAACACATGAAACAACAATAAAATATAAGAGCAAAAGATGATGGAAAATAAGCTCTTGGGTTGGTTTACATAGTCTATAAAATATGCTAGTAAGCTCCTACTTAATTTCTGAATTTTAAATCCAATTTCATGATGCTATAGCCTAGTGTATCTACAAGTTAATTCCTTAAGCATTGTAGAACTTTCTTTTTAATTACTAAATCAAATTCCTTGGTATCTAGTTAACTAAAGAAGAAGATGAAGAAGATGTTCAGGCCAACATAAAGCTACGTCTATCCTAATTCCTTAGTGATATATACTTATAGCGTTTTTTATTTCCTATTTCCCTTACTACTTACCAAATGGCCTTATGTAATAAGCAATAAGCAAGATATCTTCTGTACACAAAGATGAATGAAGAACAAGGAAATAAAACATGAAAGGAAATATTATTCAGAAATGTAGAAAAAGACTAGAACATAAATTATAAACTAAAACAACCCAAAAACTTAAAGAAGAAGTTAGCCAAGCATGGCTAAAAGAGTCATTGAATTACCCTGGATAGGAGCTCAAGTATGGCTTCCCACAATTCCTAGGAACAATGATCTTAAGGAGGAAAGAAGAATACTTGTTGTATTCTGAAAAATGGTGTGTCTTACAAGTGCAAATTGCCTCCCTATTTATAGCAAAAGTCTGGCCTCCAGCGCTTGAGCGCTGGGATCCCAACGCTTGGGCGTTGGGTGCAATTAAATCCCACTTCCAGACCGAGGCCCAGCGCTTGAGCGCTGGCTTCCCAACGCTTGAGCGCTGGCTTCCCAACGCTTGAGCGCTGGGTGTAATTTCCAGCTCAGCTCCTAGTCAGAGTCCCAACGCATGAGCGTTGGGAGCCCAACGCTTGAGCGTTGGGTCGCCTGCTGGTTCATCTTCAAGCTTTTTTTTCCTTCATAGTAGTGGGTTTTTAATGTCTTCAATGACCTTCATTCAGCCCCTAATCATTTCTGGAATCTCCTTCCCACTACCATCAATCCTTCAACATTATTTCCCATGTGCTAATTTAGAGAGTGATTCTTCATATTCTTCTTTTCCACTTTTGGTCCTCTCTTGGTTAGCACTCCAATTCAAGCCCTTTTTCTTCTTGCAACTTCAATTTTCAGCCCCCAACTCTTGAACCTTTAGACTTTAGTCATTCCTTTCCTGAACTTTACAAATAGGCCCTTGGACAAAAATGATAATTTCTACCAGCTTTCCTAAAAATAAAAAAATACCTATAAAAATTCCTAAAAATATAAAATAAAGTTTAAAAACCAAATAAAAGCTAATATATATGCCAAATGCAAAATAAATAGAAAATCTACATAAAAATAATAAAAATCCTATATGAAACTCAAAAATAACAAAATAAAAAGACTAAAAAGACCTTAAAATATCGTATAATATCCACTCATCAGCGATCATTTAGTTTTAGTGGCATCCTAGACTAATCTAAGGGACGCATTTTCATAACTAGATTCTCATAATTGATTAATTAAATGTTGGATGATTTAATTACCTTGTTATCAATGCATGCACATGATTATATATGGGGTATTATTTGTTTGAGTTGACCCTTACTTGTTTGAATGCTTGTTGTGTGGGCGCTTATCGCCAGATGGAGGAGTACCTGTTTCATCAAGTATCGTACCCGAGGCACGATGAGATCCAATTTCTCGATCAGGATGTTGGAGACGTGTGGAGTTACAACCGTATCTACCGTACCACTATGTATACCGGTTGGATTAAGACGACACGATGGTATCGTAATGGTTTGACCGTGGATGTTCGTTATCACTGAGGGACTATTTGTTTTATCGTTCCTCCACGACTTATATTAGACGCTATTAATTCTTTTGACGATATAGTCTGAGGGCGACGATTAGAGGATCCGCCTATTGACAGACGCGTGACTTTTTCTTCAGAGGATGACCTACCGACAGAGGTGACTACTGATCGTTTGGCACAGTAGCGTAGGAGAGACCTGCTGCATCAACGTGAGAGGCTGGAGCGTCTGGTGGCTCGATGTAGGGTTTCCCGGGGTTCTATGTCTTAGCCTTCTATTTTTAGCGTCTCATTTCTAAAGGATTTACCTGCGTGTGGTTCTCGGTTGTGTTGACTATAGTTTCTTTTTCGGTCATGTACTCTTTTCTGAATAATTTTCGCCTTGAGGCAGTTAACATATCAATTTCGTTTCGATTTTAATTTCCGTTGATTTTTTGCAATGTTTGTTATTTTTTGATATTTACGATAATAACCTTCTTGAAAATCGGGGTTACAAATTGATTCCTAATGCACCTTTAGACAACACTTTTTACATGTCATTACAAGAATTTTATAGACTAGCTGGTAAATTTTGCTACCGTTATTTTGCCCAGTCAAATGGAAGCCAATTTACTAGAAGATAGCACTACAAAAAATAAGTAAATAAAGTAAGGGTTAATAATATACTGGGTCCTTGTAATTGTAGTGAAATTGACGATGAGTACCTCGCCGGAATTTTTTTTTACATTGGTCCCTACGATTGGCAGACGTATTTTTTTAGTCCCTGCCGTAGCTTGGAGCTCCGACGAGCACTGATGTGTCACGCTGACTGGTTTAATGAGTCTGACGTGTAATATTTTTAATTTTTATAGCCTGCCACGTCAGAAAATGAATAAAAATAATAAATTCTCCCAAATTAACCCCAAATCAAAATTAAACCCAGAAACATATTTGCAACTAATTTAACCCTAATTTAACCCACTAAATCCCTAAACTCCCAATTTTCCTTCTTTGATTTTCATTCAGTCCCGCACATTTTGTCTTCCATCCTGACCATGCTTCTTCTGCCGACCCATCTCCTTCTTCCATTTCGTCTGCAGCTGATTCTCCTTCTTCCATTACTGAAAGAGAAGAGAAACACGTGGTGGTGGTCGTGCGTCGTGAGGTAGGGAGACACATTGCGCTCGCATTCGTCTCGAAGAGAAGACAACGTAAGTGTTTAAGTCCTTTATTGTTGTTTCATTTTTGGTTTTTGTGGGTTCATGGGTTCTATAGTCGGGTTTGATGTTGCATGTGGGGTTACAGGTGGGGTGTTTCTTCATTTGCTTGTGATTGGTTTGGGTTGATTTTGTTGTGTGAATGCAGAATAGTTTTTTCACTTGTCATACATCATGGGGGGAGCTTTCAAGTCACTCCATTCTGGGATTACTTTGGTGGGAGGATGGAAGTTCTTCAAGGTTTAGATGAAGATAGATGGTCTTTCTTTGAGATCATTGATGCTGTGAAAGACATTGGATACACAGAAGCTGTGATTTTATGGAGAATACCACACGATGTGGCTGCTCACCATTTCAGACAGTATGAATCAGATGATGATGCTCTTCTAATGGCTAGGGTTGGTTCAACTTCAGCATCACATGAATGGATGTAGGCCTCCAAGGTGTGGATGGATGTCACCTCAAGACCAAACATGGTGGAATCCTGCTGGATGCAATTGAGAGAGATGCAAACGATCAAAATTTCCCTCTTGCATTTGCAGTAGTGGAATTTGAAAACAAAGAAGTTGGAAATGGTTCATGGAGCTTTTAATTGATGATATAGGAGGTACAAGTGACAAGAAGTGGGTCTTCATCTCTAACCGACAGAAAGTAAGGACTAAATCCATATGGATGTTGTGTTGATATGTATTGTCTCTTCTTGCCGGTTATGATGATGTAAGGTCACTTCTCATGTGTCAAAAGAGATTGGAGAAACTGTTTGGCTAGTCTCCACCACATTCATGGAGCAGGGTGGCATTCCACCTTCAACCAGCCCTGCAACTCTTCTTATGGAAGAATCCCTGTTATCAGTAGTGAGGTTTGTTTGGATGAACCAATTGGCATAATTTCCTAAGGTGTCAATTCCTGTTATTTGCTTTTCTGATTTTATAAATGACCTTACTTTGCATTACTTCAAGATGCATTTTTCTTAGTTTTTATAATGATTGTGTGTGGAAGTAATTGGTGGACTGAATTCCCATCCAGAAAATTCCCATCCAGAACCATCAAGAGGATCCATTGTCAATGCCATGGACATGCTGCGCTTGATCATAGGTATCCTTATAAAGGTTCAGAGATCAGGTTTATAAATTAACTCCAAAAAGGAGACAGATAAGGTATTTTAAAAAAAATAATCAGTTATATTCTAACACATTTGCATTGAACTATAATCAGTTAAATTCTAGCATACTCGGTGGACCGGGCGAGTGCCTTCTCCCGGTGGCGGGCAATGAAGACTTATGAAGACACACTTCGCTTTCATACTTTAAGCTCGGTGTCTTGTGGGCTTGTGGACAGGGCGAGTGCCTTCCCCCGGTGGCGGGCCATGAAGACTTATGAAGACACACTTCGCTTTCTTACTTCAAGCTCGATGTCTTGTGGGCTTGTGGACAGGGCAAGCGCCCCACGACAGTAAGAGGGCGACCAACATTAGTAAAGGGCGGCGACCCAGGGGCACATTTGTAATACATAGGATATTTGGCCTGATCTTTGAGGCCCATAGGCTTAGTCTGAATTAAATGTAATTTATGACCTTCCTCCCTATAAATAGCTAATAGGGGCTCATGTAAAAGGGACCTGAATTATCTATTGATAACACTTCTTCTGTATGCTCTCTCAATTCGAGAACATTTGGCGCCGTCTGTGGAGAAAGGTAAAACTTTTCCCATACCACGAAAAAGCTTTCGTGTTCTACTCACTGAGTGGGAAGTGATTCAAAAAAAAAAAAGGAGAAAAAAAAAGAGCTAGACCTAAAGATCCCTAGTTCTTCTATCCTTACCCAGCGCCATCACCAAGCCTGGCCGTCATCCTCCTCATCCTCTTCTTGCCTCCTTCGTCAATCCACCACCGCAAGTGCAGCCGCCACCAACACTCCTCTCCCAATCGGCCTTCAGCACCGCCACCTTTCTTCCTTCATCTCCTTCGACCTCCTCAAACCCGCGTCCTCTCACCAATCCTCATGCTTTCCTCTTCCTCTCACAAACAGCCGCCCTCATCTCCCTCTCCCCTGAGAGCTGCCACCACCATGCATCCTCCTCTCTGAGCCCCAAATCCTCTTCTTCCTTTCGTTGATTTGACCCTTCGATGGACCTGCAACCATCACTGATTTCATCCCCTGATCTTCATCGAACAACAGCTATCGTTGCGAACCACCAGCCCACATCCGCTGCTCTTCTCTCTTCGTCTCGCGCCGCCACCGCTGCTTCCTCACCGTACCCCCACATTACCAAAAGAGAAAAGGGAGAAAGGAACCGTGGAGCAAAGAAGAGGAGAAGAGAACCGATGGCGAGGGAGCGGTGGCGGACAGTTTTGATATGGTTCGGGCTCTACTCGATCCAAATCGGAAATTGGAGCAAGGAAACCTGGGCGGTACAAATCAGGTTGCCTCGGCGTGGGACCAAAGGGGCGCGGTGCGACACCCTCGCCGGCATTAACCAAGGCTTCCTCTTGGTCGCTCCTTCACTTCACGGGCCACCCAATGGATGATGACCGCCATGCCACCACTCCTACTTTTGATCTTTTCTTCTCTTTTATTGTTGTTCCCTTTGAATATTTTCACTGTGAAACTGATATTATCATTTCCCTGTTAATGTATGTTTCGGAACAGAAATGAACATGATGGATTGAGAAGGAGTGGGTGAATCAGAACCGCATGAAGACGCTGCTTGTCGGAACAGTGTAACATAAGAATGTCACCGCGGAGCTCGCGACCCTCAACAACATTCAATCCAAACTAGAATAGACACACAGAAAAGGCAAAGAGGCTGGATTTGGTTCAATAGACTCTCTCAAACAGGGCAGTACCTTTTCCCTTTTCCTAATTAAATATGCTTAATATTACATGATGATTGCCCAACATGTTGTGAAGATTGTTTCACGATCTCTAGAATTGTGATCTTTACTCGAAAATGCAAGAATGTTTGTCTCCTGCTATGAACGCCATCACATTGTATTTGAGAAATAATGGCTTAGGTCACATGTATGCTCAAAGCCATGTTTTGGAATAACTGAACGCCATCACATTGGTCTCTTATAAAAGATCACAACACCGAAATTTTCGAATCGTAAACCAACACTCATAAACAAGAAAGCAATCCATATGTTTCTTAGTATTGCGATTTGACCTGAATCGAGTGAATTTCATTCCACGGAAATAGTATGTCAAGCTTCTCTATGTCATCAAATAATATTCCGGGAATTACATCATATCGCATCTTTCTTCCTTCGAGGAATTTTCTTTTCTTTAGTTATTGCTTTTCATAGCAATAAAATCTCACTATAGTATCCGTATGTTAGTCTTAAGAAACATTTATCCAAATAATCCCTTAAGTATACACAATTTTCGTCAAATTGTTCACATTGATGATCAACATTGCTGCATAAAGTGGTGGATCTGGTTGCAAAATGTTTACTTTTCTCGTGCTTAGTATTAATATCTTTGAAGAACTAATATGATTAGACTTAAACTCTTAGAAAATATTTGAGTGACGAGAATATTTATACCGTAATTTCCCTTTAAATTTTCAAGAGCTACTATTAAACTATACATACTACTTCAATTTACTATAGTTAAATACTTCAAATTTTCTAATTAAATATAGAAAAATTCTTACTACCATTAAATTTATTATATATGTTTTGAAATAATACAAACACGCCAAAGTTAATAATAAATTACATATAGTGATAATTAAAATTGAATTTTTTTCTAAATTGGATAGAATAGTTTCAAAAGTAAGTTTTTATAAGTAGCATTGTGTCACTTGCAAATTTTAATAATTAAAATATTTGTTAGACTCAATATATGCGTAAAACATAATAAATTATTTCGTTTTATCATGTTATTATTTTTCTAAAGTGGTGAGTGACAATCAAGATTGGAACTAATTTAGTATGTTAATTATATACATGAGAAAATAATTTAAAAATTGTTCATACAATTAAAAATAGAATTGGACATTCTTAATGAATTAGATTCATCCTTAGTGCATAGTTCAAGTTCATTTGACATATTTCAACCAAGAGATAACCACATTAAGTCTTGGAAAAATTTACGAAAATGTATCGACTCCAAGCCATTTGTTCCTTTCGCGTAACTGTGTCAAACTTCGACTTGATCTATTCTAAGAAAAAGGACATGTAAAATGATAATTTATCCCATATTTCATAATTTTCTTGTAAATGCAAGTGTAGGATTAAGGAGTTAAAAATATGATCTTTAAACATGTAGATAGGTTCACTTGTGTAGGATTCGAGTAATGATATATACATGGTTCTTATTTGCCTTTAAAAAATTCCATTATGATTAAGTAGACTTCAAAAAAGTGATGGTTCAAGCGGCAAGGCACACCAGGTGTTTTGGGTTGGAGGAGCAGCGGTTTGTTATCCCTCCACTGTCGAGAGCTAGATGTGTTCGCTGCTCTGTGAAGCCAGCCTAACACAGTGCCCTCATATCTAGGAGCCAAGAGACCCTAGCCTTCGCCAAAGACCCATGACTCAACTCTCATCTTGGAGCGGGCAAGCCAACTTGGTGCAACAACCAACCCAACCTAGCGCAACCAATGTCGTGTTCCATCACTTTGGTGCCCCTACTTGGGTCATAAGTTAGCGCTACCCAACTCGGCATACTCACAAGCATCTCAAAAGCTTTATAAACAATGAGTTTAGTCATATTCTTAGCAATGTGGGACTTGTATATGCTAAGACAAGTCATGCATGTAAACTATAGTTGATGGAGTTTCCATATGGTCTTGGCTCACTTGGCCTGCCCCGGTCAGCATACTCCATGCCCATTGTATCATGTTGTTTACTCGAAATTCATCTCCATCAAAACCAAAAGGATGTGTATTATATTAATTTTATATACCTTGAAAGATGGAAAAGATATGGGAATTGGACACAAGGAATGTTTTACCAACCTTCAATCTTTTCGCATCAAAGTAGTTCAATACCACTACTTTTTTGAGATATAAAAAGATAATAACTTATTAACCAAAACCTAGGACGGTGGTTGAGGTAATTAGTGAGCGGAGCTAGATTAGATTTTCCCATTATACCACTAAAGAAAAATAAGAAACATGTTATATCACAACCTCTTTAACCTCTGATATCTCCTCTACCCACCTATAGCTACTTTGATGGGCTATAATAATGTTTTGCCTTCTCTTATAGTTTAAGAATGCAAGAACGAAGCTAGTAATTTCTACTTCGAACAAATTTTTATCATATCTTTAGAATCAAAATTGTCTATCTCAACTACTGCTTCAATGAATTTGAAATACATAGGACAGAAGGCATCCAAATATTCCATTTAATATATTGACACTACAATAAGTAGTGTTGAAAAGCAAAACAATATCATTGATGTGTTTATGACCTAACTAACAGTATTTGAGAAATAATGGCTTAGGTCACATGTATGCTCAAAGCCATGTTTTGGAATAATTGAACGCCATCACATTGGTCTCTTATAAAAGATCACAACACCGAAATTTTTGAATCGTAAACCAACACTCATAAACAAGAAAGCAATCCATATGTTTCTTAGTATTGCGATTTGACCTGAATCGAGTGAATTTCATTCCACGGAAATAGTATATCAAGCTTCTCTATGTCATCAAATAATATTCTGGGAATTACATCATATCGCATCTTTTTTCCTTCGAGGAATTTTCTTTTCTTTAGTTATTGCTTTTCATAGCAATAAAATCTCACTATATAGTATCCGTATATTAGTCTTAAGAAACATTTATCCAAATAATGCCTTAAGTCTACACAATTTTCGTCAAATTGTTCACATTGATGATCAACATTGATGTATAAAGTGGTGGATCTAGTTGCAAAATTTTTACTTTTCTCGTGCTTAGTATTAATATCTTTGAAGAACTAATATGATTAGACTTAAACTCTTAGAAAATATTTGAGTGACGAGAATATTTATACCATAATTTCCCTTTAATTTTTCAAGAGCTACTATTAAACTATACATACTACTTCAATTTACTATAGTTAAATACTTCAAATTTCCTAATTAAATATAGAAAAATTCTTACTACCATTAAATTTATTATATATGTTTTGAAATAATACAAACACGCCAAAAATAATAATAAATTACATATAGTGATAATTAAAATTGAATTTTTTTTCTAAGTTGGATAGAATAGTTTCAAAAGTAAGTTTTTATAAGTAGCATTGTGTCATTTGCAAATTTTAATAATTAAAATATTTGTTAGACTCAATATATGCGTAAAACATAATAAATTATTTCGTTTTATCATGTTATTATTTTTCTAAAGTGGTGAGTGACAATAAGGATTGGAACTAATTTAGTATGTTAATTATATATATGAGAAAATAATTTAAAAATTGTTCATACAATGAAAAATAGAATTGGACATTCTTAATGAATTACATTCATCCTTAGTGCATAGTTCAAGTTAATTTGACATATTTCAACCAAGAGATAACCCCATTAAGTCTTGGAAAAATTTACGAAAATGTATCCACTCCAAGTCATTTGTTCCTTTCGCGTAACTGTGTCAAACTTCGACTTGATCTATTCTAAGAAAAAGGACATGTAAAATGATAATTTATCCCATATTTCATAATTTTCTTGTAAATGCAAGTGTAGGATTAGGGAGTTAAAAATATGATCTTTAAACATGTAGATAGGTTCACTTGTGTAGGATTCGAGTAATGATATATACACGGTTCTTATTTGCCTTTAAAAAATTCCATTATGATTAAGTAGAGTCCAAAAAAGTGATGGTTCAAGCGGCAAGGCACACCAGGTGTTTTGGGTTGGAGGAGCAGCGGTTTGTTATCCCTCCACTGTCGAGAGCTAGATGTGTTCGCTGCTCTGTGAAGCCAGCCTAACGCAGTGCCCTCATATCTAGGAGCCAAGAGACCCTAGCCTTCGCCAAAGACCCATGACTCAACTCTCAGCTTGGAGCGGGCAAGCCAACTTGGTGCAGCAACCAACCCAACCTAGCGCAACCAATGTCGTGTTCCATCACTTTGGTGCCCCCACTTGGGTCATAAGTTAGCGCTACCCAACTCGGCATACTCACAAGCATCTAAAAAGCTTTATAAACAATGAGTTTAGTCATATTCTTAGCAATGTGGGACTTGTATATGCTAAGACAAGTCATGCATGTAAACTATAGTTGATGGAGTTTCCATATGGTCTTGGCTCACTTGGCCTGCCCCGGTCAGCATACTCCATGCCCATTGTATCATGTTGTTTACTCGAAATTCATCTCCATCAAAACCAAAAGGATGTGTATTATATTAATTTTATATCACCTCAAAGATGGAAAAGATATGGGAATTGGACACAAGGAATGTTTTACCAACCTTCAATCTTTTCGCATCAAAGTAGTTCAATACCACTACTTTATTTGAGATATAAAAAGATAATAACTTATTAACCAAAACCTAGGACGGTGGTTGAGGTAATTAGTGAGCGGAGCTTGATTAGATTTTCCCATTATACCACTAAAGAGAAATAAGAAACATGTTATATCACAACCTCTTTAACCTCTGATATCTCCTCTGCCCACCTATAGCTACTTTGATGGGCTATAATAATGTTTTGCCTTCTCTTATAGTTTAAGAATGCAAGAACGAAGCTAGTAATTTCTACTTCGAACAAATTTTTATCATATCTTTAGAATCAAAATTGTCTATCTCAACTACTGCTTCAATGAATTTGAAATACATAGGACAGAAGGCATCCAAATATTCCATTTAATATATTGACACTACAATAAGTAGTGTTGAAAAGCAAAACAATATCATTGATGTGTTTATGACCTAACTAACAGTATTTGAGAAATAATGGCTTAGGTCACATGTATGCTCAAAGCCATGTTTTGGAATAATTGAACGCCATCACATTGGTCTCTTATAAAAGATCACAACACCGAAATTTTCGAATCGTAAACCAACACTCATAAACAAGAAAGCAATCCATATGTTTCTTAGTATTGCGATTTGACCTGAATCGAGTGAATTTCATTCCACGGAAATAGTATATCAAGCTTCTCTATGTCATCAAATAATATTCTGGGAATTACATCATATCGCATCTTTCTTCCTTCGAGGAATTTTCTTTTCTTTAGATATTGCTTTTCATAGCAATAAAATCTCACTATATAGTATCCGTATATTAGTCTTAAGAAACATTTATCCAAATAATCCCTTAAGTCTACACAATTTTCGTCAAATTGTTCACATTGATGATCAACATTGATGCATAAAGTGGTGGATCTGGTTGCAAAATGTTTACTTTTCTCGTGCTTAGTATTAATATCTTTGAAGAACTAATATGATTAGACTCAAACTCTTAGAAAATATTTGAGTGACGAGAATATTTATACCATAATTTCCCTTTAATTTTTCAAGAGCTACTATTAAACTATACATACTACTTCAATTTACTATAGTTAAATACTACAAATTTCCTAATTAAATATAGAAAAATTCTTACTACCATTAAATTTATTATATATGTTTTGAAATAATACAAACACGCCAAAGATAATAATAAATTACATATAGTGATAATTAAAATTGAATTTTTTTTCTAAATTGGATAGAATAGTTTCAAAAGTAAGTTTTTATAAGTAGCATTGTGCCACTTGCAAATTTTAATAATTAAAATATTTGTTAGACTCAATATATGCGTAAAACATAATAAATTATTTCGTTTTATCATGTTATTATTTTTCTAATGTTGTGAGTGACAATCAAGATTGGAACTAATTTAGTATGTTAATTATATATATGAGAAAATAATTTAAAAATTGTTCATACAATTAAAAATAGAATTGGACATTCTTAATGAATTACATTCATCCTTAGTGCATAGTTCAAGTCCATTTGACATGTTTCAACCAAGAGATAACCCCATTAAGTCTTGGAAAAATTTACGAAAATGTATCCACTCCAAGTCATTTGTTCCTTTCGCGTAACTGTGTCAAACTTCGACTTGATCTATTCTAAGAAAAAGGACATGTAAAATGATAATTTATCCCATATTTCATAATTTTCTTGTAAATGCAAGTGTAGGATTAGGGAGTTAAAAATATGATCTTTAAACATGTAGATAGGTTCACTTGTGTAGGATTCGAGTAATGATATATACACGGTTCTTATTTGCCTTTAAAATTTCCATTATGATTAAGTAGAGTCCAAAAAAGTGATGGTTCAAGCGGCAAGGCACACCAGGTGTTTTGGGTTGGAGGAGCAGCGGTTTGTTATCCCTCCACTGTCGAGAGCTAGATGTGTTCGCTGCTCTGTGAAGCCAGCCTAACGCAGTGCCCTCATATCTAGGAGCCAAGAGACCCTAGCCTTCGCCAAAGACCCATGACTCAACTCTCAGCTTGGAGCGGGCAAGCCAACTTGGTGCAACAACCAACCCAACCTAGCGCAACCAATGTCGTGTTCCATCACTTTGGTGCCCCCACTTGGGTCATAAGTTAGCGCTACCCAACTCGGCATACTCACAAGCATCTCAAAAGCTTTATAAACAATGAGTTTAGTCATATTCTTAGCAATGTGGGACTTGTATATGCTAAGACAAGTCATGCATGTAAAGTATAGTTGATGGAGTTTCCATATGGTCTTGGCTAACTTGGCCTGCCCCGGTCAGCATACTCCATGCCCATTGTATCATGTTGTTTACTCAAAATTCATCTCCATCAAAACCAAAAGGATGTGTATTATATTAATTTTATATCACCTCAAAGATGGAAAAGATATGGGAATTGGACACAAGGAATGTTTTACCAACCTTCAATCTTTTCGCATCAAAGTAGTTCAATACCACTACTTTATTTGAGATATAAAAAGATAATAACTTATTAACCAAAACCTAGGACGGTGGTTGAGGTAATTAGTGAGCGGAGCTTGATTAGATTTTCCCATTATACCACTAAAGAGAAATAAGAAACATGTTATATCACAACCTCTTTAACCTCTGATATCTGCTCTGCCCACCTATAGCTACTTTGATGGGCTATAATAATGTTTTGCCTTCTCTTATAGTTTAAGAATGCAAGAACGAAGCTAGTAATTTCTACTTCGAACAAATTTTTATCATATCTTTAGAATCAAAATTGTCTATCTCAACTACTGCTTCAATGAATTTGAAATACATAGGACAGAAGGCATCCAAATATTCCATTTAATATATTGACACTACAATAAGTAGTGTTGAAAAGCAAAACAATATCATTGATGTGTTTATGACCTAACTAACAGTATTTGAGAAATAATGGCTTAGGTCACATGTATGCTCAAAGCCATGTTTTGGAATAATTGAACGCCATCACACTGGTCTCTTATAAAAGATAACAACACCGAAATTTTCGAATCGTAAACCAACACTCATAAACAAGAAAGCAATCCATATGTTTCTTAGTATTGCGATTTGACCTGAATCGAGTGAATTTCATTCCACGGAAATAGTATATCAAGCTTTTCTATGTCATCAAATAATATTCTGGGAATTACATCATATCGCATCTTTCTTCCTTCGAGGAATTTTCTTTTCTTTAGTTATTGCTTTTCATAGCAATAAAATCTCACTATATAGTATCCGTATATTAGTCTTAAGAAACATTTATCCAAAAATCCCTTAAGTCTACACAATTTTCGTCAAATTGTTCACATTGATGATCAACATTGATGCATAAAGTGTTGGATCTAGTTGCAAAATGTTTACTTTGCTCGTGCTTAGTATTAATATCTTTGAAGAACTAATATGATTAGACTTAAACTCTTAGAAAATATTTGAGTGACGAGAATATTTATACCGTAATTTCCCTTTAATTTTTCAAGAGCTACTATTAAACTATACATACTACTTCAATTTACTATAGTTAAATACTTCAAATTTCCTAATTAAATATAGAAAAATTCTTATTACCATTAAATTTATTATATATGTTTTGAAATAATACAAACACGCCAAAGATAATAATAAATTACATATAGTGATAATTAAAATTGAATTTTTTTTCTAAATTGGATAGAATAGTTTCAAAAGTTAGTTTTTAAAAGTAGCATTGTGCCACTTGCAAATTTTAATAATTAAAATATTTGTTAGAATCAATATATGCGTAAAACATAATAAATTATTTCGTTTTATCATGTTATTATTTTTCTAATGTTGTGAGTGACAATCAAGATTGGAACTAATTTAGTATGTTAATTATATATATGAGAAAATAATTTAAAAATTGTTCATACAATTAAAAATAGAATTGGACATTCTTAATGAATTACATTCATCCTTAGTGCATAGTTCAAGTTCATTTGACATATTTCAACCAAGAGATAACCCCATTAAGTCTTGGAAAAATTTACGAAAATGTATCCACTCCAAGTCATTTGTTCCTTTCGCGTAACTGTGTCAAACTTCGACTTGATCTATTCTAAGAAAAAGGACATGTAAAATGATAATTTATCCCATATTTCATAATTTTCTTGTAAATGCAAGTGTAGGATTAGGGAGTTAAAAATATGATCTTTAAACATGTAGATAGGTTCACTTGTGTAGGATTCGAGTAATGATATATACACGGTTCTTATTTGCCTTTAAAAATTCCATTATGATTAAGTAGAGTCCAAAAAAGTGATGGTTCAAGCGGCAAGGCACACCAGGTGTTTTGGGTTGGAGGAGCAGCGGTTTGTTATCCCTCCACTGTCGAGAGCTAGATGTGTTCGCTGCTCTGTGAAGCCAGCCTAACGCAGTGCCCTCATATCTAGGAGCCAAGAGACCCTAGCCTTCGCCAAAGACCCATGACTCAACTCTCAGCTTGGAGCGGGCAAGCCAACTTGGTGCAACAACCAACCCAACCTAGCGCAACCAATGTCGTGTTCCATCACTTTGGTGCCCCCACTTGGGTCATAAGTTAGCGCTACCCAACTCGGCATACTCACAAGCATCTCAAAAGCTTTATAAACAATGAGTTTAGTCATATTCTTAGCAATGTGGGACTTGTATATGCTAAGACAAGTCATGCATGTAAAGTATAGTTGATGGAGTTTCCATATGGTCTTGGCTAACTTGGCCTGCCCCGATCAGCATACTCCATGCCCATTGTATCATGTTGTTTACTCAAAATTCATCTCCATCAAAACCAAAAGGATGTGTATTATATTAATTTTATATCACCTCAAAGATGGAAAAGATATGGGAATTGGACACAAGGAATGTTTTACCAACCTTCAATCTTTTCGCATCAAAGTAGTTCAATACCACTACTTTATTTGAGATATAAAAAGATAATAACTTATTAACCAAAACCTAGGACGGTGGTTGAGGTAATTAGTGAGCGGAGCTTGATTAGATTTTCCCATTATACCACTAAAGAGAAATAAGAAACATGTTATATCACAACCTCTTTAACCTCTGATATCTGCTCTGCCCACCTATAGCTACTTTGATGGGCTATAATAATGTTTTGCCTTCTCTTATAGTTTAAGAATGCAAGAACGAAGCTAGTAATTTCTACTTCGAACAAATTTTTATCATATCTTTAGAATCAAAATTGTCTATCTCAACTACTGCTTCAATGAATTTGAAATACATAGGACAGAAGGCATCCAAATATTCCATTTAATATATTGACACTACAATAAGTAGTGTTGAAAAGCAAAACAATATCATTGATGTGTTTATGACCTAACTAACAGTATTTGAGAAATAATGGCTTAGGTCACATGTATGCTCAAAGCCATGTTTTGGAATAATTGAACGCCATCACACTGGTCTCTTATAAAAGATAACAACACCGAAATTTTCGAATCGTAAACCAACACTCATAAACAAGAAAGCAATCCATATGTTTCTTAGTATTGCGATTTGACCTGAATCGAGTGAATTTCATTCCACGGAAATAGTATATCAAGCTTTTCTATGTCATCAAATAATATTCTGGGAATTACATCATATCGCATCTTTCTTCCTTCGAGGAATTTTCTTTTCTTTAGTTATTGCTTTTCATAGCAATAAAATCTCACTATATAGTATCCGTATATTAGTCTTAAGAAACATTTATCCAAAAATCCCTTAAGTCTACACAATTTTCGTCAAATTGTTCACATTGATGATCAACATTGATGCATAAAGTGTTGGATCTAGTTGCAAAATGTTTACTTTGCTCGTGCTTAGTATTAATATCTTTGAAGAACTAATATGATTAGACTTAAACTCTTAGAAAATATTTGAGTGACGAGAATATTTATACCGTAATTTCCCTTTAATTTTTCAAGAGCTACTATTAAACTATACATACTACTTCAATTTACTATAGTTAAATACTTCAAATTTCCTAATTAAATATAGAAAAATTCTTATTACCATTAAATTTATTATATATGTTTTGAAATAATACAAACACGCCAAAGATAATAATAAATTACATATAGTGATAATTAAAATTGAATTTTTTTTCTAAATTGGATAGAATAGTTTCAAAAGTTAGTTTTTAAAAGTAGCATTGTGCCACTTGCAAATTTTAATAATTAAAATATTTGTTAGAATCAATATATGCGTAAAACATAATAAATTATTTCGTTTTATCATGTTATTATTTTTCTAATGTTGTGAGTGACAATCAAGATTGGAACTAATTTAGTATGTTAATTATATATATGAGAAAATAATTTAAAAATTGTTCATACAATTAAAAATAGAATTGGACATTCTTAATGAATTACATTCATCCTTAGTGCATAGTTCAAGTTCATTTGACATATTTCAACCAAGAGATAACCCCATTAAGTCTTGGAAAAATTTACGAAAATGTATCCACTCCAAGTCATTTGTTCCTTTCGCGTAACTGTGTCAAACTTCGACTTGATCTATTCTAAGAAAAAGGACATGTAAAATGATAATTTATCCCATATTTCATAATTTTCTTGTAAATGCAAGTGTAGGATTAGGGAGTTAAAAATATGATCTTTAAACATGTAGATAGGTTCACTTGTGTAGGATTCGAGTAATGATATATACACGGTTCTTATTTGCCTTTAAAAATTCCATTATGATTAAGTAGAGTCCAAAAAAGTGATGGTTCAAGCGGCAAGGCACACCAGGTGTTTTGGGTTGGAGGAGCAGCGGTTTGTTATCCCTCCACTGTCGAGAGCTAGATGTGTTCGCTGCTCTGTGAAGCCAGCCTAACGCAGTGCCCTCATATCTAGGAGCCAAGAGACCCTAGCCTTCGCCAAAGACCCATGACTCAACTCTCAGCTTGGAGCGGGCAAGCCAACTTGGTGCAACAACCAACCCAACCTAGCGCAACCAATGTCGTGTTCCATCACTTTGGTGCCCCCACTTGGGTCATAAGTTAGCGCTACCCAACTCGGCATACTCACAAGCATCTCAAAAGCTTTATAAACAATGAGTTTAGTCATATTCTTAGCAATGTGGGACTTGTATATGCTAAGACAAGTCATGCATGTAAAGTATAGTTGATGGAGTTTCCATATGGTCTTGGCTAACTTGGCCTGCCCCGATCAGCATACTCCATGCCCATTGTATCATGTTGTTTACTCAAAATTCATCTCCATCAAAACCAAAAGGATGTGTATTATATTAATTTTATATCACCTCAAAGATGGAAAAGATATGGGAATTGGACACAAGGAATGTTTTACCAACCTTCAATCTTTTCGCATCAAAGTAGTTCAATACCACTACTTTATTTGAGATATAAAAAGATAATAACTTATTAACCAAAACCTAGGACGGTGGTTGAGGTAATTAGTGAGCGGAGCTTGATTAGATTTTCCCATTATACCACTAAAGAGAAATAAGAAACATGTTATATCACAACCTCTTTAACCTCTGATATCTGCTCTGCCCACCTATAGCTACTTTGATGGGCTATAATAATGTTTTGCCTTCTCTTATAGTTTAAGAATGCAAGAACGAAGCTAGTAATTTCTACTTCGAACAAATTTTTATCATATCTTTAGAATCAAAATTGTCTATCTCAACTACTGCTTCAATGAATTTGAAATACATAGGACAGAAGGCATCCAAATATTCCATTTAATATATTGACACTACAATAAGTAGTGTTGAAAAGCAAAACAATATCATTGATGTGTTTATGACCTAACTAACAGTATTTGAGAAATAATGGCTTAGGTCACATGTATGCTCAAAGCCATGTTTTGGAATAATTGAACGCCATCACATTGGTCTCTTATAAAAGATCACAACACCGAAATTTTCGAATCGTAAACCAACACTCATAAACACGAAAGCAATCGATATGTTTCTTAGTATTGTGATTTGACCTGAATCGAGTGAATTTCATTTCACGGAAATAGTATATCAAGCTTCTCTATTTCATCAAATAATAATCCGAGAATTACATCATATCGCATCTTTCTTCCTTCGAGGAATTTTCTTTTCTTTAGTGATTGCTTTTCATAGCAATAAAATCTAACTATAGTATCCGTATATTAGTCTTAAGAAACATTTATCCAAATAATCCCTTAAGTCTACACAATTTTCGTCAAATTGTTCACATTGATGATCAACATTGATGCATAAAGTGGTGGATTTGGTTGCAAAATGTTTACTTTTCTCGTGCTTAGTATTAATATCTTTGAAGAACTAATATGATTAGACTTAAACTCTTAGAAAATATTTGAGTGACGAGAATATTTATACCGTAATTTCCCTTTAATTTTTCAAGAGCCACTATTAAACTATACATAGTACTTCAATTTACTATAGTTAAATACTTCAAATTTCCTAATTAAATATAGAAAAATTCTTACTACCATTAAATTTATTATATATGTTTTGAAATAATACAAACACGCCAAAGTTAATAATAAATTACATATAGTGATAATTAAAATTGAATTTTTTTTCTTAATTGGATGGAATAGTTTCAAAATGTTTACTTTTCTCGTGCTTAGTATTAATATCTTTGAAGAACTAATATGATTAGACTTAAACTCTTAGAAAATATTTGAGTGACAAGACTAGGGATAGGGAGATTTGAGACTTAAGCTCTATTGTTTAAAGCAGAAAAATAAAAGATATATTTTTGAAGTTTTTGTAATGATTGATAACATGAAGAATGGGCAAAAGAAGATAGAAAACTGTGATGGAAATAACTCTTGGGAATTATCTTCACCTAACCAAATTAAGCTTTTTGCAAACAGATAACTATATGAACTTTGGAAATCCTTTCATGGTGATGTAGCCTAAACCTCTACTTGTTAATGCCTTAATCAAGTAAATCATTCAATCTCAGTTTGCTAAACCTAATACCTTAGTGTCTAGTCAATTCAATTGAAGAATGAGTTCTTAATTCTGGCCAACACAAATGATTCCCACCCTTATACCTAAGTGGCAGATAAAAGGATCAGCAGAGATTCGGTGCTAAGAACTTGATACCGCTCAAGTTCTGGGAAATTTACAATATAAGGAAGACAGATTTCGAAATCGTTTGCCATTTCTTTTTTTAACGAAGATTGCTGAACACAGGAAAATAAAGATGTAGGGAAGATGATGGAGTGATGGATGGAGAACTGAGAGATACTTCTGGAATTTATAAGCAAACGAGGAAAGTGAAATGGGATGAAGAAGAGTAACCGCCATGACTGTTGAGAAGCGCAGATTAAAGAGGGTGTTTTGATAAATGTGAAACTCGTATGGGAAAGGAGAACCGGCGTGACTATTTAGAAGAAGGATACCGCGCATGCTGGAGATACTGTGCTGGGAAACATTTATGAAGAGACCACTAAGTGGTTGGAGAGACAAGCAATTAAGAGTAAAACGGTGCACGCTTCTTGTGCTCCGAGAAAAACAAAACCCTAGTACTGAACAACAACAACAATCTTCAAAACAAAACCCTAGAAGTAGAAGCAGGTCAAGAGGACTCACTAGTGAGGTAGAGAAGTGCGGCCAATGGGAGAACACGGGAATGACGATGCACGAGCTTGGCGCGGACGAGCATGCAAAGCAACGTCAGTGGCATTGCGGAAGGAGGGCCGGTGATGAGGTGCAGCGGCCAGGAATGGCGGTCATGAGGTGCAACAGAGAAAGGGTTCACAAATGGGCTTTCGATCTGCAAACTAGGGTTTGCTAGTAAAAAATCAACATTTTATTAATAATATAATATCTATTACCACAGTTGAAGGTATCAACTGTGGTAATAGTCTTTTTTAATTAAAAAAATAATAAAAACTATGTCAGTTATCATGGTTGAAATGGAACCGTGGTAATTGAGGACCTCAGTTACCGCTGATGACCTCAGTTACCGCGGTTCTACACGGCACCATGGTAATAGAGTTTCGGACATCATTTTACCACGGTCGAACACGGAACCGTGGTAACAGATGCGTGAAAAAAAGGCAAATCTGTAGTATTGTCTCCTTTAAAATTGATGAGTTTTCCTCCTTCCAAGCCTCACACTGGTCGCGACTCTCTATGTAGGGCGAGCGGAACGCACCACGCTCCACGTTGTATTTTGGCTTGGTCCTACCGGTCATTCAAACAACCAAGCGAATCCTTAAGGGCCCGTTTGGTGGACAGGATAAACAGAGACAAGATATGATAGTAATCATATCCTGCTGTTATCTGTTGTTTGTTGCGCCAGCAGGATAGGATAACACTATCCTGTCCCTTATCCTATCCTGTCCATCATGTGTAAAAGTTATCCTGAGGGGTAGTTAGGATAGAAATTATCCTGACAGGATAAGATATCGGTCTTTTGTTTGTTTATTACAATGACCCAGAATTAATTTCAATATTTATAATTTATATAATTTATAATAATATTAATTAATAAATATAAATTTTTTATTTTAATAAAATATTAATTTTATTACTTATCAATTACTAATTGTTATTGTTAAGTTAAATTATTTAGTTACTGATAAATTTAATTAAAAAACAAACTTACTTATAAATGGTGAAAATATTGGATTTACTCATATAAAATAATTAAATTTTCATTATCACTTACTACTACTTAGTTAACATTATTTTTCGTTATTTATATTATAATAAAAATACACAAAATAATTCTTCACTAACAAAAAAATAGGCTACTCACATATATATATATATATATATATATATATATATATTAATTTTTAATAGTAAATATAGACTAATTTTATATTATCATATGATATTATTTAAAATTATATCTCTACTTATATAATTATAATTAATAATTTAAATATAAAATATTTTTGAAAGAATAATATCTTTTAATAATTTTTATCATTAATCACTTACCCCTACTAAGTTAAAACCCATTGGTTACATATATAATACTTTTAATTAAAATAGACTCCCTTCGAAAAAATTAAAATAGCTGAATTAATAAAAATTAATTTTATTTTAGTTAATATTAAAAATAAGCTATTTATAAAAATGTAAAAAAATTAAATTTAATAGAATAATCACTTTTTAAAAAAAAATATTTAGAATATCCTATCATATCCTATCAATATCCTGTCCACCCCAAACGCATGATAGGATAATAGTCTATCCTGCTCTTATCATATCCTGTGCTTATCCAATCATTTATCATGTCTTATTCTTATCCTATCCTGACCACCAAATGGGCACTAAGTTTTAGTCTCTATTGCATGCCTCTAAGCTTCCTTACAAACCTTCCTTTGAGTTTCTCTCGTGCTCGCCTTTTTGCTCTTACTCTTTAGGCATTAGGGTTCTTAGTACTTATTCAGAGAACGAATCGTATAACAATTTATAGGTTCAGACACTTGTCTATTATATAATCGACTTTATTTTTTTACCGTTTAATTTTCAAAAAAGGAAACTAATTGAAATAGGGGAAAAAAAAGGCATTCCATGAGTGACACCAAATAGCATCATTTGCTTTAGTATATAGTTAATTAATTAATAGATAGATTCTAAAATATCATTGGATTACGCTAAAATAAAAATTTCCGAAATATATTTCCCCTAATTAAGGTAATAAAGACACAATTATTTTCCCATTCAAAAATAAAATAAAATAAAGACACAATAAACAAAATATATTCTGTCTCTACTTACTACACATCTCAATGATCACCTTTTTTTATAGCTACATCTCAATCACCATCCTAACATATCATAATTTAACCAATTTTTTTTTGGTAAACCACACTACAAGAGTGGAGATGACTCTAAGACACCTCAATTTGTAGCAATATTAGAATCCTCAATCTTAAACTGCCACAAAATTAATGTGTGAAGTAGTTCATCTCAAAAGTAGTTCGCAAAATTATCCATTAATCCATACCCAACCAATCCATCCATCACAAAATCCATCCATATAAAAAAAAAATTAAATGGATGGATTCCAATCAATCCATTTAATCAATTGGATATCCATAATTCACTAATTTAAAATCAAAATCCATTGGATCAATATATTGAAATTTGATGGATTGTGATGGATCAACTTAAAATTCTAGTGGATCACAAAAATGAATTAAACCCAAAAAAACGACTGAAACCCCAAAAGTCAGCCAAAAACTCAAAAATCGGCACGAAACCCAAAAAAACGGCCGAAACCCCCAAAAGTCGGCCCAAAACTCAAAAATCAGCTCAAAACCCAAAAAACGGTCGAAATCCCCAAAAGTCGGCCAAAAACTCAAAAGGCGGCCCAAATCCCAAAAAAACGGCCGAAACCCCAAAAGTCGGCCAAAAACCCAAAATAACGGCCGAAACCCCAAAAGTCGGCCAAAAACACAAAAGTCGGCCCAAAACCCTAAAAGTCGGCCAAAAACTCAAAAATCAGCCCAAAACCCAAAAAAACGGTCGAAATCCCGAAAAGTCGGCCCAAAACCCAAAAAAATGGCCGAAACCCCAAAAGTCGGCCAAAAACTCAAAATTCAGCCCAACTTTTGAGTTTTTGGCCGACTTTTGGGGATTTCGACATTTTTTTGGGTTTTGGCCTGATCTTTGAGTTTTGGGCCGACTTTTGGGAGTTTCGGCCGTTTTTTGGGTTTTGGGCCGACTTTTGAGTTTTTGGCCGACTTTTGGGGGTTTCGACCGCTTTTTTGGGTTTTGGGCCGACTTTTAGGGTTTCCACTACTTTTTTTGGGTTTTACGCCGATTTTTTGGATTTGGGCCGACTTTTGGGATTTCGACCATTTTTTTGGGTTTTATGCCGATTTTTGAGTTTTGGGCTGACTTTTGGGGGTTTCGACTTTTTTTGGATTTTGGGCCGATTTTTGAGTGTTCGGTCGATTTTTGGGGGTTTCGACCATTTTTTGGGTTTTTGGTCGATTTTTGAATTTCCACCGTTTTTTTGGGTTTTCCACTGTTTTTAAGTTATTGGATGGATTGGATATCCATCCATTAAAAATTCACTAATGGATGGGATTGGATGAATTTTTTTCACTAATGGATGGATTTTTTTTAAATAATTTTAATGGATCCTTAATGAATAATGGATTGTTTTGGATTCATCTATTATAATCCATATTCATATCCATATCCATATCCATATCCATCCAAATCCATCCATTTGGCACCAATTACCGCTTTAATTTAAATTAAAATTCTAAATACTTTTGGATTAATGCTAAAATAATATTTTCGAAAAAGTTAGTTCATGCAAAGAGGCAAAGGAAGGAGGCCACCAACCATTAACACATTTCATTCACAAATCAACAAGTACACACTCCTCCCATTCAATTCTTTTACCACTGCATTCTTCCCTTCACGACATTTGATCCTCTTCCTCATGAACTTGAGAACCATTACCACCCTCCTTCTTTTTCTCCTCCTCTCGCAAAATTCCCACTTTACCCTCGCCGGAAAGCGCAGCGTCCACATCACCGACGACCTTGACGACGTGTTCGACGACGAGGAAGACGATGCTTGGAAAGAATGGGGCAAGAACCCCGCGCCCTCTTTCCCACCCTCCGATCTCAACAAGATGGATCCCTCGCAGATCCAAGAAGAGATGGCCAAGCGCCACGCCGGACCCGTCATCGGATTCGTCAAGCTCCGATTTGGGGTTCGCCGGACTCCGGTGAGAAATTTGTTCCTACCCTCTTTTTGTTTTTTGAATCTGAGCTCGAATTTGAGTTAAATTTGTGATCTTTGCTCGTTATGCGTAATAGGTTTGCGTTAAAGTTGTGATTTTGCTCATACCCGTTTCATCTTTCATATTCTATTGTAATGTGAGCTTGAAGTTGTGATTTTGGTCGTTATGAATATAATTTCTGTGTTATTGTGGATTTTGATTAACACATTGTTTCGTACCCCTTTATTGCTTTTTCTAATTTTAGCTTTTTGAGTTGAATTGTGACTTTTCTTGTCGTGCTTGTTGAAGATTTTGGATTGGCACCCTCTTGTCTTGCAATCTTGAAGTGAATAGAGTGGGAGTAATGGTGTATTGGACTTATGGTGATTAAGTTCACTGTTGCTGCTTGAGCCTTGTGTCTGTTCCCGCCAATCCACAAATAGTGTTCTGTGATGTGAAATTTGATATGCCCTTGTGCTTTGTTCTTACTTGGGATCATTTATGTTGGTTCACTGATTTTGTGATAAGTTTGTATTGAACTTTGAAGTGGATTATTATCACGGAGAAGTCCAATTGTAGAACTTTTAACTTTGAAGTTCAGGGATGGCAATTTTGAGAACCACAGTTCACATGACTATAAGTTAAAGGGGATAAATGTAGATAGGTTTCTGATTTGAACCTTTTAGGTGAATGAATTCTTAAGTGCCATTACCATTTTTCCATGTTTGGTTTTAGGACATGGTAGCTGAACTTGCCATGAAATGGACACATGTTCTGAGAACTGGAGCTGTTGGGATAAGGTTTATGGGTGTTGATCTGAATACAGTCATGTTCAACATGGAAAGTATGAAAGACTTGGAAGAGGTATGGCTTCCCTTTTTTTATTTTTTATTTTCTTTTTAAATATGAAGAATGAAGAATAGAAGAAACAGCTTGCTCATTAATTTAGAGCTATTATGTTCTTAACTGGCCTGTCCTGTTTGAAGTAAACTACACAGCTTTTGTTTCTCCTTTGTTGTCTTTCAAAACTAGCTTTAGATTCCGCCTAAAGGAAACAGTAAGGGCATCTTTGATTATTGTTTTGTAAGACAGTTTTTAGTTTTTAAAAACAGAAAAAGACAGAAACTTGTTTGATATAAATTGTTTTCAAAAACTGTTCTTCCAACCGTTCTTATTTTCATTTTTCAAAACTAAAATCTCAAAACATCTCTGATGTTTCCTACTTTTGTTTTTAGTTTTCAAGTCACAAGTCTTTCAGCTAGCTCTGCAAAATATCTCGTTCAAATTGTTATTTTTTTGCTTTTCTACATCTAAAAGACAGGTTTCGAAAATTGTTTTTAAATTCAAAAAACTCATAAGGGAATCAAACCAACCCTAAATCTTTTAGGTCCTTAGTTTATGGTGCGTTTTGTTAATATTTTCTCACACTCATACATCATACATGCCATCAGTTGAAGGAATTTATCTTGGACCAATCAGAGGCATATGAGATTAAAATGGGGGAACAATTTTTCAGAAGACCTGGAGATCCACCTCTAGATGAAGTTATTCAGAAGCTTAATGATGAGAAAGGAAAAGCAGACAACGCTGAACCAGAGGAAATTGATGGAAATTTGAAAACAGAATTGTAGTTAAACGGTGTAGACATAGTTCTCAAGAAGTTGAGATGATGCAATTGTGTCACTTCTTTTCAAAGGCTTTCTCCCACATTTTTTTAATCTTATGGTCCTGATTTACAACTCTTCCTTCCTCCTCTCTACATAGTATGATTTGATCAGCCTGTCTTTCATAAGAACCAATTCTGAAACCAATAAGTTACTTAGAGAAGCTTCTCTTCATAATTGATTCTTCCTTCAAAATCAGTTATACCAGAGTGTATTCAAACATGTACTAATTAAGGCAATAAACTGCTTTTAAATGCTGGTGTAGAACCATAGTTGTAGCGCTTAGTAAGACTAAAAGGCACTTCTAGATGGAAATTTTGGGGGAAAAAACAGAAATTACTGTAATTTGTATTGATCATCATGACCAAATGATCAAGCTGAAAGTGAATGCTTTGAAAACCAATCAACATCATGGCTATTTTTCGTTCTCACTCTGTAAGTCCTAATGATGGAGCTTCTCAAAGGGTCAGTGGTGAAGGATGACAAGGTTTCCACAAATGTATCCATGCTCGGCTATTCAAGTAAAATAGGTAGTTTTGATGGCATAAGCACCTATACCTACAAATAAACTATTTTGAGTTTATTTCAATAAGTAAGTTGTATTCATGAACGCCCCCTTAATATCTTAAAAATGCAAAAGTACCAAACATGCATTATATTTTATGGTAAAAGATTAGAGCCTGGTGAGAGCATAATTCCTTTCTCAAACTAGTTCAATCGGAGTCATCACGCATGTTGTATATTGATATCAAACGCGTGTTGTATATCGATATCAAACGAGCTTATTTATCAATTGCTTCTTAGGGCAAAAATGAAGGTCATAGGGTTTGATGTAATGCTAGTTATGTGGAGCAGTATATCTAACTTGCTAGCAAAATAGCCATACCATTACCTTTGGGGAATGTGTTTGTGTTTCTTGAAAATTCGGGATATGACTAACTTTATTTTGAAAGTTAGTTCAAAGAAGAGGATTATTCTGCCTTATATATAGACTTATGTAGTTATATTTCTAATTAATGTAGGATTTTGACACACCTCTTACGTCTAAGGCTAGACATTTAGAACATAAAGTTTGTAGAATTGGAGATCTAATACCATCTTAAGAACTCGAGCTAGGTCTAACTAACAAAGCAAAAAAATTCGAACATCCTTGCTTCCGGTCCTCTGGTTTGGGCACAAATAGCTAAAATTTAACCAGAAAGGAAAAGGAAAGATTTTTTATATCTCATGATTGCTTAGTATAAAGAGTAGTAGAAAGTCAACCAATTTGTCAATGCTTATAAATAGATAAGATGGGAGAAAATATTAAACTCAATGATTGACAATTCAGTGGAGCAAGACTTCTATTTCAGCTTGTTACTGAAGTCAGAGAGCCCAAGAAGCTGAATCCTTGGGTTGGCTGCTGCTTCTTCCCTCTCTTTCTGAGTGTTGAACCCCCAATCCACTAATCCAAAAAACCAAGCATAACAAACACACAACTCCAAAAAGCACAAATAATTCCAAAAAAAAAAAAGTGGAGATATAATAGAGAAAGCACAAGTTGCACTGAAAAAGAAAGAGGAACTCTACCTAGATACAAGTTCCATTCATCTAACTCTGGCTCTTTGATGACATTTTTTAGGGTTGCAAGTCTATCTTCCACAAAACTGTTTAATTTTTGCCTCAGTTAGTTTCTCCTAAACTATCTTAACAAGTAACTGCAAGATTATATGCATGTTTGAAAATCCTTGTATAACTGATTTTAAACGCAAAATCAATTATGGGGATAAGCTCTTATGAGTAGCTTCTGGGTGCCATAATTGATTTTGTGGAAAGAGAAGTTATCCAAACATGCTAATATATCAATCAAAATAACCTGAGAACACAGAATCTTAACTGTAATGTCAGCCCTTGGTGTTCTGGCATTTTTTGAAGCTTCTTTAGCACTTCTACCTTAGGACTGTAGAGAAAGTACAAGATAGTTTGGAAAAAGGAAAATTTGTCAGTGAAATGAAGCAATATAAAGAAAAGAAACATAATGATTTCTTAATATAATGTAGCAAAGCACTTCAATTGAGCCAAATATATCAAATAGTAATACAAACCCAGTTCCTAGACCATAGATTCTTTCTGGTGGTAGTGTCACTCCAGCAAGCTCTCTTAGTAAAGCATCAGCAAAGCGGCCCTAGAACCAGAGAAAAGATAGGGATAAGGGCATGCCAAAACCAAGATGTTAGAAGTATAATAAAACCATTCATGTATGTTGAACAGTTTAAGCTTTTGGGATAATTGGTTCTTGATATGGTATTAGAGTCTTCATGACTATGTGGTTTAGTATTTGATCCTTGTCGCCCCCATTATTCTAATAAAAAAAGTTGAATTTCAGCACAGTAAAGGGGCCTTATAAAAATATAGTATAAAATCATTCATGTATCTTCACAAGAGTTTAAGACAATGGCTCATTTTTCTTCCATCTCATTCATTTTCCTTAATACTGAAAGTAAAACTATGTACTCTTAGGATTATTGTCTATCATGCTTGGAGCAAAGAGAGTAGGTCAAACCTGTTTTGTGGTGACAATGTACACTCTTGAACTTGCAAATCTTATTGCATCAGTAACACCAGGATATAATCTAGAGGTAAATCATCCACAATTTAGCAATTTGAAACATTATACCAAGATATGTTTATTTACTCAGCAGGGGCAGAACAGCAATACACAGCTCAAGATATTTAAGAAATAAGAACAATATCTGCTTTTATTTAACTAGCAAGAACACTAAATATTGTTGCAGGTACATTTCTAAAATTCACACATCCAAGCTCAATGCTATTACTCAGTCATATTGCTTTAGGTTATTTTACGAGTGATGATTCATCAAGTAGAATTTAAAAATAAAAAAAAGATACCATTTGTTTGATTGGACTACCTGTTGGCTCCAATCCAACCATTGAAGTCCTTCTCCAACCATTCATCTCTGACCTTTCCAAAAAGTTCTATCAGCTCTTCCCTGTTCTCACTCCATTCTTCCATGATAATGGGCTTCAATTTGAGCCAGTTCTCCAATATGCCTTCAACTGTGAGCCCCTCTGCCACCTTTCAGAAGAACTTTGACATCAGTCAAATGGCACCATCATAGTTGACAAACTTCTTTATTATCTAATGGCACCATCATCAGTCAAATACTCAAATGGCACCCGCAAATAGTGTCTGAATTTTTTATCGGACCATTGAAATATTGTCATGTCAATTAAAAAAACATGAGAGGGCTCGTTACAAATTTATCATTGTGGTTTGTAGTTAATATCTCAAAATTTTATTAGAATGATAAAGAAGTCCGAATGAGACACAATTTGAGCACAGAAGATTTCAATTCGTTTTTCACTTGTCAATACATGAATAAAATGAAAGCCAAAGGATTGTACCAAAATAATAAAAAGAATGATTAAATACATTTTTAGTCCATGCAAAAATGCACTATTTTATTTTTTGTCATTGGGAATTTTTTTATTTTCGGTCCTCCAAAAATCATATGTTATGTTTTTCGTCTCTCCCGTTTGTTTTCCCATCCAATTCAGACCTTAAAACACTCAGACACACGCTTAGATCTACTCTGCAAGCGGTGAAATCGGGTTCAACCATCTCAGATTTTTACCAGATTGTAAAAACCAAAATCTGAATGGATGAAAAATAAAACGTATGAATTTTGGACGATTGAAAACAAACAAAAAATTCCCAAAGACAAAAAAACAAAATCAATGTTTTAAACCTAAAAAGAATATACCCACCGAAGACTTCCTGATGGAAGGAACTCTAGTCTCAAGCAACAACCTCACAAGTAAGAGAGTTTCATATCCAGTTTCCACCACTGGTCGCACCTACCATGAAAATAACATGAGCCCACTTTAACATCTCAAACGTGGAAAGAAAAGTAATCAAACTCAAACCTTGTGTACAGAGATTGTCTTGAAATATCAAATTTGTAAAAAAATTGATTCTTGTAGATTAAAATTTAGTACTAAGATCTGCTTGTTATTCAAATCACCCCTATTTGCATTTCAGTTCCTCAAGGGCAAATCTTTTTTTAATCAAATCAAATCCTTATCCTAAAAACAAGGGTCGTAATCTATTCATAGTCATTTTTCTCTTACGCCTCGTTTTTATCTACTTTTTCTTCTTATCTCTGCGATTTTCCTATTACATCACTTACTTTATCTCTTATTTCTCTATCTTCTTTTTCTATCTCTAACCATATAAGGAATTAGGGTGTGGATGAAGTATTGTTAAACGAGCAATCCACACCAAAACGAGTATACTTCTTATATTATACCACTAAAATTTATTACATGATAATATAGTCACACAAATATATAATCAATGAAATTGACTATCCGCCAAAAGAAATTAAAAGTGGACATAAGCCACAATAATATCACAGAAAGAAGAACTGCTCAAAAATGCCTTCAACCAGCAAGTCAACCTAATAATAATATTAATTCCCCTTCAATCTCTTACTTTATGTTTGTAGACTCTTCTACAATTATTCTTAAACAAAATCAATTCTTCGTAGAAGCTTCTGACTTTCAGAATTAATTCTAATAAAGAAAAGCTGATCCAAACATACTACTATTTAGTGTTTGCCTCCAACTACCAAGTTAGTCAAACTCTAAAGTGCAATAGGAGAACCAATAACAACACAAAGTAAAACAAAACCAGCCATAAATTACTCACTGTAATCATCTGTTCCACAATCCAATCTCCTATGGTTGAATCCACACCATCAAACAAGGAAGGCCATCTCAACTTGGCAGCCTACAAATCATGAAACAAACCAATCAATACTTTAGTTTAAAAGTTAAAACCAAAACCAAGTAGTGCAGACTGCATGTAATATCATCAGAATCAGAAACTTTCTGTTGTTTTTTTCCATTTTCTGTTTAACCAAACAGAGGAGATTCAGGAGAAGGAGAGTGAGAAAGCATGAACCTTGAGAGCAGAGATAGCTGTTTCCCCACAGCTGTCACAGAGAACTCCATCAAAGTCCAAGGCATAGAGATGCCCCATTTGCAATGCCTCTCTCCCTTCCTTTCAAACGTTGCCAAAGTTATCACAAGATGATATAATATTGCATGCCACACAAATAACCCGCCATCCAAACTGGATTGAAATCTTTGGTGCCAGCTACCACTGAAATCAAGACACGTGCCTGTGTACAATTTTTTTAACCAAATATAAAAAAGTTATCTAAAAACCCGAAAATTCTGAAAGAATATAATTTGTGGATTGAATCAAATTTAAAATCCAACTTTGGAAATCAATCCAATCTAATATAAACCAAATTTATACCCATATAAACGTCAAATAAAAAACTTATACCCATATATATTTTATTTTATTCATAAATTTATCATATTATTTATATAAATGCATACAAGACATGTATGCGAGGGCAACTACTAGTGGATCTCATTTTCAATAATACCCCTCTGATGACACTCAAAATTTTGTAACTGCTACAATAGTAGTCGAAAGGGAAAACTAGTTATAGTTCAGGAACTAGTCGTTGGCATAACAGCCAAAGTAGCAGGACTAGTCGTTGATATGAAGCAGCAAGAGAGTCGAATGAGAAGAATCATGCATCTAGATGGATTTGTGGATAAAAACGAAGCCCGGGTTTAAAGGAGAAGACATTTTCGGAGCTACACTCAAAACTTGGGTTCACATGCAAATAAGCTTTGGTTCTGTTCCTTAAGAATAGAAATGGTGGTTATTCGCTAGGAACCAACCAATACAAGGAAGATTGGCCAAAATAATCTTCCAGGCTAACTAGGAGTGAAAAGACATGAACACCCCACGATTTAAAAGTGGTTTGTGCGAGAGAAGGACGTGGGTCAGTAGTTATAAGCCAAAATAACTATTAGTTAGCCAATTTCTCCCAATAAAAAAGTTGAAGGTTAATTTGTTAAAATAATACATTCAAACCATCAATAACACATTCAAACCATCAATAACATATACAAAATTTTCGCTATATCTATGTTTATTTCCTTTATTTTTTAGTCGTTATCTATTTTTCCAACCTTCACTTTACATTTTAGCTTTTACTTTTAGTCATTTAAGTTTTTATTTATACATTTTAGTTGTACCTTAGATCCATTCAACTACCTCATCTTCGACCACTAAATATCAATCACTAAAAGCTTTTTGGAGTGTCTTAGGAACCTGCATTCAGGAACAAAGTCTCTTCCTCGAGCTATTGCTTGTATTGGGAATCATTGAGACGATAATCGAAAGTGATCCTCCTCCTCCTCCTCAATCTTGTTCAGCTAGCTTGTTGAGTGTGAGAGACTATTCAACTTTGCTTCTCTTGAAGAACAACCACGACTACCTTTTGTGCATTAAATGCTTATCACGTTTAATGAGCTTGAGATGACTGTTGTTCCAAGGTTTGCCTATATCAGTGGTAACATAGTGTAGCTTGGGCATATGTCAAAAATGATGTTTAAATTTTAGTGCAAGTTAAATGTTGACTCTTGGGCAGTGTAGCTCTTTTGTATTCTTATAGATAGATGTTTAGACTTCTATGTTGGTATGTATCTTTCCATGACAGTATTGTACTTGATTTTGATAAGAGAGTCAAATATTTTTGCTAGGAATCTTTCATATTTCCATAGACGATAGAGACTATATGCACTTTCATAATTGTAGACACAGAGGCTTGTGTAGTTTAGTAAATGATAGCTTCTTGTATAGTCTGGTAGACGATAGATGCTTGTACATCTTGATAGACGATTGATGCTTGTACAACTTGATAGATGATAAATACTTGTTGAGTACGTGCGTCTTTAGCAGACGACATATACATTGAGATTCTTTGACTTTCAACAGTCAATAGAAGTCTTGTGCACTTTGGTAGACAATAAAGTTTGTGCAGAGTTTGTAGATAATGCCTTTAGAATTACAATAGACAATATGGATCAACTTGCATTCTTTGCTTCTTTGGGATACTTGAAATAAAAATAGACTTCTTGCTTATGTAGCTTCCTCTTTTGTTATCATCAAAACTCAAAAAACGGATTATGAGAGAGCGTATATGTTTGAACTTAACAATACACCATTCTCTAAAATGGTCATTATAAATTTTTTTATAGCTTTTCATTCTTCAAAAAGATTGTTTTGGAAAACCCCTTGCAACGTCAAAATTTGTTTTTATTAACTAATAATTGGTCTAGGTAGACTGTCCACATGGATATTTCACATATGTTTTTGTCCCTTAACAATTTCTTTCATCAAATTTGGTCATTCTCCCTTTCCTTCACCTCCATAATCATATCTCACTCATATCTTCATCTTAAAACCAAAAAATAAAATTCCCTTCATCTTCTTACTTTTCCTCCTCCCACCCCCCGAGTCATTTCTTTAGAAAAAAGGTTGCTCCCTAATTTTATCAAAATAATCTATTGCTATGAGAAGCAGAGAGAGAGAGAGAAAGGAAAAGAGGTAAGAGAGAGGGAGAGTATGGATAGTGGGAGAGAGTGAGATCGAGAAGGAGAAAGGAAGATTGAGAGAGAAAGATGGAAAATCAATGCAAGGGAGAGGAAGAAATAGAGAGGGATGTGAGAGAAAGAGGCTACATGTGGTGGCTCTGCAATTCGCAAAGGCAGAGCCTGCGAAGGTTCTTGGTTATTAACAGTGGCTGAGGCACTCATGTCACCACCCAATTTTATCCGCCCATTTTTTTTTCTTGTTGTGTTTCATAAAATTTGAAAAATATTGAAAAGCCATAAAAATAATAAAATTTAAAAAAAGCAAAAAAAGTTAAGTTAACCCAATAGTTTCTAGTTTAATTATATTTTGATTAGACAATCTTTTAATGTTCGGACTTCCCTCTTTCTTTTTTAGTTAATATAATTTTAATGAGTCTCGACCCATAGTTTTTCTTTATCATTTGGATCATCTCTTACCCTAACCCACTATGGTTTTTCTTTAGGGTATCCCTCACCCCGGACATTTACACTAAATGTCGGAGGAGCCTCCAATCATTTTTACCCTAGGATTTGAGTCACTCAATTCCCTTTGACCTTCCCAACCGCCACTTCTCTTTACTCTTCCAGACTTCCCTTCTTCTTCATAAAAAATAAACCAGCTCTTCCTCCAAGCTTCTGGATCTTCCATTCACAATGTGAAATCACCATGAAAGACCATGTAATGGTTATATTACTGTAATGGAGAAAGTAACGTAGTATTTAATTGAAAAGGGAGTAAATTCACCCAGCTTTTGGTACAAAGCAAGGAGAAGTACAAGGAAATAGCAAGAATAGAAGGTTCAGGTGCAGAGAGGAAATATCAGAGGGAAGAGAAAATTACAATCATAATCCATCATGCCTACTACATTTCACTAACAACCATTATACCCACTAGCCACTGATTGAATCTGTTAGCCTCAGGCTTGGCCTCTTCTCTCTCTTACCACGTCCCAACTCCTGAATTTCAGGGAGTTTGTTATGCTCATGATTCTCATTTGGTGACTCATCAATTAATTGGACTTGCTCCTCACGTGCCTTGCCCTGTGTTACATTACCTTCCCCTTTAAGATCAGCCTTGCCCACAAGGTTGAAGTTCGGATAACTGGCCTGGATATGATCTACATCCTCCCAAGTAGCATCCTCTTGTAAACCAGTTTCCCATTGCACTAGTATCTGGGCAACTTGCTGCGTACCTCTAATGACAGTTCTAGTTGCTAGTACCTCTATAGGTCGTAAAATTGGCCCCAATTCAGTAACTGTGAGGGGTAGAGGCATATAAGACTCTTGAGTATCTCCCTTAAATAATTTCAGCTGAGAAACATGAAACACAGGGTGGATTATTGCAGTAGAAGGTAACGCAAGCTTGTAAGCAACATTACCAATTTTGGACAACACTTTAAATGGCCCAAAATACCGCATAGACAACTTTGGATTCTTTCTCAACGCAGCAGAATGTTGTCTATAAGGTTGCAGCTTAACTAGCACTTCATCGCCAACATTCAAATTCACATTGCTCCTCTTCTTGTCTGCTTGGTTTTTCATGACTTGCTGAGCTCTTAATAAGTTGGTTTTAAGCTGAGCTAGTAATGCATCCCTATTTGACAATTGTTCTCTAACTTCATCTGGGTCCGCATTGGTGCATTGTTGTCTGACAAGTGCAGGATGTTCTCTACCATATAAAGCCTTAAAGGGAGTCATTCCTAAACTCATGTGATAAGAAGTATTGTACCAAAACTCTGCCCAGGGTAAAGCTTTCACCCAGCCTTTAGGATGCTCATAAGTGAAGCATCTGAGGTACATTTCCAAACATTTGTTCAATATTTCTGACTGACCATCAGATTGTGGATGATATGCTGAAGACATAGCCAAAGTAGTGCCTTGTAATTTAAAAAAATGTTGCCAAAAGGAACTAGTAAAGACCTTGTCTCTGTCAGACACAATGGATCTGGGTATGCCATGTAGTTTAACTATGTTGTTCATGAATGCTTCAGCTACACTTTTGCTACTATAATCAGCTTTCAAAGGAACAAAGTGTGCATATTTTGTGAGTCTATCTATCACTACCATAATCATAGATAACCCAAAGGAACTTGGTAAACCGGTAATGAAGTCCATGGCGACATCCTCCCAAACCTGTTGAGGAATAGGCAATGGTTGGAGCAATCCTGCTGGGAGAGTGTTACTGGCCTTAGCTTGTTGGAAAATTAAGCAGTGCTGCACAAATGCTTTGACATCCTCTTGCATCTTTGGCCAGTAAAATTGAGCTTTCAATCTCGCTAAAGTTCTAGTGATACCGGCATGACCACCAATAGGAGAGCTATGAAATTCATGCAATATCATTTGTATCAGTCCCTCTTCGCTAGGTATGACCAATCTGTCTTTCCAGTACAATAACCCTTCTCTCACTGTGTACTGATGTGCCTCAGAAGACTTACTGCACTCCTCCATTAACTGTTTCAAATGAGAATCCACCTGTAGTTTAGTTCTTAGTTCTTGTAAGAACAATGAATGAGGTTCTGACCAAGATAACATAAACATTCGTGAAAGAGCATCAGCAGCTTGATTATCTTTGCCAGGTTTGTATTCAATTTTGAAATCATAGCCAAGGAATTTATGGAGCCAAGCTTGTTGTTCTGGTGTCTGCAGTGACTGATCCACCAAACTCTTTAAACTTCTTTGGTCAGTTCTGATAATGAATTTACTTCCCAGCAAGTAATGTCGGAATTTGGCTAAAGATTCCGTGATGGCTAGTAATTCTCTAGTATATGCTGACTGCTTTTGCATTCTAGGAGCTAATTTCTTGGAAAAATAAGCAATAGGGCGTCCATTTTGACCAAGTACTGCTCCCACCCCAATACCTGATGCGTCTGTCTCAAGAACGAATGGTTGAGAAAAATCAGGTAATGCTAGCACAGGAGCTTCAGTCATGGCCTTTTTAAGTGTCATAAAAGTGTCAGCAACTTGAGTCCAAGCAAAACTGTCTTTCTTCAAGAGATCAGTTAAAGGGCCAGCAATATTAGCATAAGATTTAATAAATCTTCTATAATATCCTGTGGGGCCTAAGAATCCTCTCAGCTATTTTACATTAGTTGGTGTAGGCCAATCTAACACTGCTTGCACTTTAGTTACCTCCATAGCCACTCCACTACCAGATACCTTGTGTCCCAAATAATCAACTTCAGTGGCTCCAAATGAACACTTGGAGAATCGAGCATACAACTGATGTTGTTGTAGAACTTGTAGTACTGCTTCCAAATGACCCAAGTGAGATAGCCAAGAAGGACTGTAAACCAAGATATCATAAAAAAAAACCAGAACAAACTTTCTTAGAGCATGCTGAAATTTTTTGTTCATCAAGCATTGAAATGTCGCTGGTGCATTGGTAAGGCCAAATGGCATTACGAGCCATTCATAATGACCATGATGTGTTCTAAAAGCAGTCTTGTGCCTATCAGCAGGTTGTACAAGGATTTGATGGTAACCGGACCTGAGATCCAGTTTCGAGAAGTATTTAGCTCCATATAATTCATCTAACAACTCATCCACTGTGGGCATAGGAAAATTGTCTTTCACAGTGATAGCATTCAATGCTCGATAATCAGTGCAAAACCTCCAACTTCCATCTTTTTTTCTGACCAATAAGATTGGTGAAGAAAATGGACTGGTGCTTGGTTGAATAATGCCTTTCTGCAGCATTTCTTGAACCATCTTCTCGATCTGCTCTTTCTGTATATGTGGATATCTATAAGGCCTAACCTTGACAGGATCTGAGCCTTGTTTTAATGGAATTGCATGATCTTGCTCTCTCTGAGGTGGTAAAGAGTTTGGGACTGCAAACACTATAGCATAAGTGTGCAGTAAAACAGCTATTTCTGGATCAATGTTGGTTGGCAACTACAACATGGTATCTTCTGGTACATTTTGCGGAATCAACTGTATTGCAAAACAGTCCTCAATAGCATTAGTGTTGTGAAATCTTCGGAAATGATGGAGTTGTGCTGCAGTGGGCTGAATGATGCGCTCACCCTGTAAAGTAATGAACTGGCCATTGTGAAAGAACTTCAATGTCAAAGCTGCATAGTCATCCACATGAGGCCCTAGTGTAGCCAACCATGTAGAGCCTAGAATAACATCGGCACCCGAAATTTGTAACAAATAAACAGGCACTGTAATCTCTTGTCCTTGAATTTGCAATGGCAGCTGCTGAATAAGGCCTTCTGCTTGTAATAGCTGACCATTCCCTACTAACACGCTAAGGTTGTTTGCAGGCTCCACAGGTAATCTCAACACTTGAGCAACTCTGGGTTGAATGAAATTGTCTGAACTGCCACCATCCACTAGTATCTTAACACTGATGCTGCCAATTTGTCCAGTAAATCTAATGGTGCCTACACCATTTGATCCTTTCATGGCATTCAGGGACAAATGATGTGTAGCTTGACCTGTATCAACATGTTCCTCCACTGGTTCCTGATGGTCATTCGGAATGTGGTCCGCCTCCGGACCAAGTTGTAACAACATAACTTGTCTGTTGGGACATTTGTGGGAAGGTGAAAATTTCTCATCACAAAAATAACAAAGGTTCTTTTCTCTCCGCAATTGGATCTCAGCAGGGGAAATGGTTTTGATATTTTGGTTTCTATGGTTGAAGGGTTTGGTATTTGGGGTAGGTAACAGTGGTGGTAAATTGGATTTAGCAGTATGGTCAGCTCTGTGGTAATTGTTTGTATTTTTGGATGTGATGGTGGAGTTTGTCGGCACATTTCTGGGTACAGTAGCAGTGATTTTGGGTTTGGTAGATGGGAAATATTTGTCTTCAAACAGTTTGGCTAAAGCCACTACTTTGGTAAGGTTTATAGGTTCCATAGCTTTAACATCCCTACGAATCTCCTCGTTTAGTCCACTAATGAAACAGTCTAAAATGGCTTCTGCACTTAAACCATCAACTCTGTTCACCAGAGCAGTGAATTGCAGGCAATATTCACTGACAGTATCAGATTGAGTGAGCTTAAAGAGAGTAGCACGAGGACAATCATAAGCAGAGGGGCCAAATTCAATCTTTAAAGCTCTAGTAAAAGCTTGCCATGAACAGAATGGGCTAGTTCTTTGCAACATTTGATACCAAGGAACAACAGTATGATCCAAGTGAACCGAAGCAATTATCAATCGATCACTATCAGGGGTGTTATAGTAATCAAAAAATTGTTCAGACTTAAAGATCCAGTCCGTCACATTATTTCCATCAAATCGAGGAAAATCAAGCTTAACAGGTCGCACCTGAATTGAACTGCGTGGAATTTCTTTGTTTGAGCCCGTGGCACCGTGGGGAGACAACGGAATAACTTGTAGTCTTTGTAAGAGCTGAGCCATAGTTGCATTCAACTGATTAAATTGGGACTCATTAGCCATTTGAATGACTTCCATGCGCTCCAGCTGAGCTTGCTTTGCAGCTTCCAATCGGTCCATTTGACCCGATAGTTCAGCACTAACACGAGCAATCTCATCAGCATTCTTTTTCAATTCGGCGTATATTTCTTTCATGCGTGTGTTGTCTGCCATGGTGAGATGAAAGCACCAATTGTAATGGTTATATTACTGTAATGGAGAAAGGAACGTAGTATTTAATTGAAAAGGGAGTAAATTCACCCAGCTTTTGGTACAAAGCAAGGAGAAGTACAAGGAAATAGCAAGAATAGAAGGTTCAGGTGCAGAGAGGAAATATCAGAGGGAAGAGAAAATTACAATCATAATCCATCATGCCTACTACATTTCACTAACAACCATTATACCCACTAGCCACTGATTGAATTTGTTAGCCTCAGGCTTGGCCTCTTCTCTCTCTAACCACGTCCCAACTCCTGAATTTCAGGGAGTTTGTTATGCTCATGATTCTCATTTGGTGACTCATCAATTAATTGGACTTGCTCCTCACGTGCCTTGCCCTGTGTTACAGACCACCATAAAGCCACCTCCTCAAATGTCCTTCTTTTTCCTTCCTCCATAAAAATTAGAGCAATAAAATCCTGCTACATCACTCCATAGCCAAAAATCACAGGGGTTTTACCATCCATATAACCCACAAATCCTCTGCTACATCCCCTTTCCCATAACATCTTCTTCCAACATTAAAAACACACTCACCTTTCCTCTTCAACACCTCAAACTCCATCTTCAACCTCCAATCTATCAACACTCCCAAATCAAATCAGAAACCCAGCCATTACAACCCCCTTCACCAAATCACCATCGACCTTCATTCACCTCGCCACTGGCCCCATCTTCCTTAGCCCCCATCTGAAACGCCTCTCACCACCACCAAAACCCATCACTCTCCTTCAACCTCCACCTTCTCCTTTCCAAAACTGAAGCAGTCTTCAATCATCTTCATCCCACCACCGTGCGGCAGACGCTGCCAGAAAACCGAAAACCACCATCACCGACTCAGTTTCTCGTTCCTTTTTTGATTTGTTCTTTGAAACCATGACTCAGTTTCTTATTTCAGTCAATGCGTGTGTGAGATTTGTGTTCAGCAGACATGTGGGTTGGGCCATGTTATCTCTTGTTCTGATTAAACAGTTGACTGAATGTGTGTGTGTTTTGGGCTGATAAGCCCGATACGTCTGTTTGTATTAATATTAGTTTATTAATTGTCTTCGATTTTCCATGATCTTATTTTGTTGTGTGTTACAATGTGTTTTATCTCCTTAATTTATAATATTAAAAACAAATAATGCGTCGTAACAGCTCGGCTCTTCGCATAGGAGGTCGTGTGTAATTCGGCTCTCCGTATAGAAGGTCGTATGTTAGGTCATGTTAAAAAAATAAAAACATCTTTGTTAAGAAAATAAAAAAAATTAAAAATCTCATAAAATACAAAAAAAAAATACCATTTCATGAAATTCACAAAAAAAAAAAACAAAAGATTAATATCACTTTAAAAAATTCAATTTTTAAGTCACTTTAATCATTAAGAATTACGTAAGCTTTAATGTCTCTTAGGAGGATATGTAGGACGAGTTAATTCTCGACAAGCGCTTTAAAATAAAAATAATTTTTTTTCTTTCTTTTATTAATTAAAATTAACAAAAAAAAAGTAAATAGTTTAGATTAGGGTAAAGAAAATAATAGAGAAATCTTAATAAAAAATGCACAATCAATCTTAGGTACCGTCTTAGACGGCGCTGTGGGGTACTGACACCTTCCCCATGCGTAATAGACTCCCGAACCTATATTTGTAGGTTTCATAGGCCTTTATTTCTCTTTTTGGGTTTTATAGAGTTTTCCCCTAAAAAATGATAGTGGCGACTCTGTCTATTTAATTAATAATTGTTAGCGCCGTTCCCGCCGTGACCCCGGTTGCAACAACTCATAACAGCGATGGTGCGGCGCAAAGAGGGATCACACGGGGCTTTGAAGGTATGGGAAGAGGGTCCTCGATGGCTGATTCAATATAGATCTCTTAGGTTTGTAGTTCCCAGATGAAAGGCTTTCAATTTTGGGGGGTTAATCTCGGGTTAGGTTTTACGACAATCGAAGGGTTTGACGGTGAGTGAGGAAGAGGAAGAAGAACGGGCGAAGGAGATTGAGGAAGACGATGGTGTTAAGTGGGTGGTGGTGGGTGGGAGGAGATTGAGGAAGAGGATGGTGGAGGGTGGGGTGGTTGGTGGCGGTGGGTGGGTGGGTGGGTTGGAGGAGGAAGAAGAAGAAGATAAAGGGAAATTTTAGGATTTTGAGATAAATTTTTGATTTTTAGATGAAGATATGAGTGAGAGATGTTTATGGAGGTGAGGGAAAGGGAAAATGACTAATTTTGATGAAAGAAATTTTTTAGGTACCAAAATGGATGTGAAATGTCCATGTGGACAGCCTACGTGTACAATTTATTAGTTAAAAATATCCACCTAAGCTTGATGACATCACGATATCTTTTTTATAACAAAAAACATTTGTCATGGATGAAAATCTATAAAAAATTTATAAGGAACATTTTAGATTAGGGTGTGTATGTCAGGGATTAAAAAATATTTAACCTTAGATTAAATTCTTCAAAACAGGTGATCATAAAATTGAGATAGGAGGACTGCCTTCGTAGAAGCCGAAGACGGTGCAAGGGGAAAAGGTAGTTTGGAAAATAGATTAATTCGGAGGAGGATATATGGCAAGAAAAAGCAATAAAATAAGGGCAAAACCATCGTAATCAAAATAAGAAAAAAAAAGTACCAATGAATGAAGAAATGGATAAAACACAATCTATCAATTTTGCATTGAACAAATTTTGAGTTGAATTGACGTAAGTATACATTCAGTTTGAATCTCAATTTATTACCTTTTACCTCATTTTGAATTTTAATTTAATAATAATTTTTACTACACGTGCATCGCAAAAGAATTTGACTAATAATAAAATAATTTGACTGACCCTCACAGTTGAATAAGAATAAAATATTCATATGATATTTGACATATTGGTCCAGAGTAGGAATTTCATAAAGAATTTGACCGACACTAACATTTGAATAATAATAAAATATTGATATGATGCCCCATAGTCTGCCTTCTCTCTCCTAAACCTTCTTTCTTATCCTAACAAATATCAGCAGACACTCTCTCACCTATTCCTTGAACACACTATAAATTCCAACTAAGAAACCATTAATTCTCATCCTTCACTCATTGCCTCACTATCTGAGAAAACCAAAAAACAATGGCCGAGAAGTATGGAATTCCAATATCCTTCTCTCCAAGATTCGTCGGAAACTCCTCAGGGCAGCATGCTCCCTACACTGCCTTCGGTTGCAATCTCCAGCCGCCACACTCCAGCCCCATCCCCAACCAGAAAGCAAGGTCCTCCTCCTCCTCTAAGAGACCCATTGGTAGGCCACCTGGCGCCAAGAACAAGCCTAAGGCCCCAATTGTCATCACACAAGACAACAACAGTGGCATGAAGTCAGCCATCATCGAGGTTAGTGCCGGCAACGACGTCATGGAGGCGGTGGTCCAAGTGGCACGCCACCGTAACTGCGGCATCATGGTAGTCCATGCTTCGGGCATGATTTCCAATGTGACCCTTTTCCACCCTCAGGGTCAAGCTCCTACTACTTTCACCCACTATGGACCCTTCGCCCTATTGGGCCTCCATGGCTCCTATTTTGCACCACCTGCTCTTGGCGCTTGTTTTCCTTCTTCTTCTCAGCCTTCGATCATCCCCAACCTCCCTCCCTCCACGATTCATTCCTCTTTCGAGATCGGCCTCTCTGGCTTCCAAGGGAATGTCTTTCGTGGGATCGTTGCTGGCAAGGTCATGGCTGCAAATCATGGGGTCACTGTGATGGCTGTGCTTTTCAAGAACCCCGAGTATCACAGTACTAATGTCGTCAGAGGAGGAAATATTGAGGAAGAAGATATTGATAACCCTCGTGACGGTGGTTGTGGTGGTGATTACAGGGATGCTAATAGTTCTGGCGGCGGTGGTGGTGCTAGCTGTTTTGGTATGCCTGGTTTCAAACAATATTGAATAGAAAGAGATGGTTAATGTATACTAAGGAAATAGAATGGAAGAGAAATTTGGGCGTGAATGTATCAAGATCTATAATACAATGAGAAAGTAAGAAAGAGATGGTGAAAGGTGTTAGGGAGATATTAAAAATGAAGTGTATGAAAAGACCACCTTATATTCTCAAATTTGAATAAATTCTCATTAATTTAATGTTTATAAAGATTTCAATATGTTTTTAGTCTCATACATATACACCCTTATCTAAAATGGTCATTATAAAATTATTTTATAGATTTCCATCCTTGACAATAAAAAAATGTTTTAAAAAAGTCCTTGTGACATTGTAAAACTTAGGTGGTATTTTTTAGAGCTAATAGTTGGTCTACATAAATTTGTCACATGGATATTTTACACCTGTTCACAATTTATTTCATCAAATTTAGTTATTCTGCATTTCCCTCACCTCCATAATCATCTCTCACTCATATCTTTATCTCAAAACCCAAAAATTCCCCTTCATCTTCTTCCTCTTCCTCCTGCACCCACCCACCCACCCACCTTTTATTCAGAAAAAAGGTCTCTCCCTAATTTTATCAAAACAATTCATTGCTAAGAGAAACAGAGAGAGAGAGAGCGAAATATAGGTGCGAGAGAGAGGATTGATGGTGGAGCGGAAGTGAGATCTAGAAGGAGAAACGAAGATCGAGAGAGAAAGATGGGGAATCATTGTGAGGGAGAGGAAGAAATAGAGAGGGACGTGAGAGAAATAGAGAATACAATGGCTTTGTAATTCGCGAAGGCAACGCCCGTAGATGTGCTTGGTTCATGACGATGGTTAAGGGCACTCAAGAAAGTGATGGTGCAGGAAAATAGGGATCAGACAAGGCTTTGAAGGTTAGGGAAGAGGGTCCTCAATGGCTGATTCGGTTTGGCTCTCTTGGTTTTCAATTCGCAGATGAAAGGATTTCGATTTTGGGGCATCGATCTCGGGTTGGGTTTTCTGGTGGTTGAAGGGCTTGGCGATGAGTGAGGAAAATGAAGAAGAATGGGTGAAGGAGATCGAGGAAGAGGATAATGGTGAGAATACTGCTTGGTTTTTCCCAATATGATTGCCTAAATATAGTTAACTATGCAGCATGTTATAAGTTTTCTTTAGGAATTTTTGTCTTGATTTGTGATCTGATGGTTGAAACAGAATACCCAAGGTTGACCTCCCAGGTGTTTGATGAAATGCTTAAATGAAGTTTAGTTTAAATTTAGTAATGTGGTTGTGTGTTTGTGTTGCTATTGTCCTTGGGTTATTTTGTTTTGTTCCAAAGTGGGATTAAAAATTGATGTTATTAGTTCAAGTTTCAATCCTTTTCTCTCGTCACTCCATCTCTACTCCTTGTTTTAAGATGCTTTGCATATTTTAATTACAGTTATGATGCGCGCTTACTGTTTGATTAATTGATTCACGTATTTATCTCAGATTACAGTTCTTTAAACATGACTAAGTTAGAGCATGCTTAAAACTAGGCCTTTTGTAAAGGAAGATTGTATATGTTTCAGCAACTTTGGTTGTATTTTGATCTATACCTAAGCCAATTAATTCATTAAATTCGTTGTACTTAATGCTCCATAACTAATTCTCATAATAGTATAGTTTTTGCTTATCTATTATTCCCATCTGTACCTACTACTTCTGGTTTCAAGCCTCAATTGTCTTCATACTGTGATTCTGTTTTTAAAGCAACAAGGTACTTTTGCAAGTTTTTCCCATGATATTTTAAGATTAGCATGTTCCTTTTTTCTATGTTCATATGGATTAGTAGCTTATTCAGCGTGTGTGTTCTCTAATTTTGAAGATGTATAATACAACTTGATAACTTTGCTCAATATGATAAAGCACATGAGACTTGTGTTTGATGTCCAATTTATGCTGAAATGATGATATGCATGTTGGTTTGATGCTTGAATTTTGCTATTCCAAAATTAAGGTTTTTGATGTGGTTTATGTTGTCTAAAATTAGGGACTCTAATTCTGATTTAATTAACCTTGTTATAATTTCATATCAGATTTAATTGATTTTGCTATCTTACCTTCAATTGTAGCTTGGTTTCTTAATCAGTTATGGGTATTAGGGGTTCTTTATAAGTGTTTAATGGCTGAATTTCCTATTTAAAATAAGGGCAGTGTTTTTGAGGTTTTAATGAGATTAAGCTAGTTGGAAAAGTGGTTTTGGAAAATCAAATAAGTCAGTTTTTGAAGAAAATGGATTATGTGGGTAAGTTAAATAATTATAAGAATAATTTGAGTATTAGTATGAATTTAGAAATAACAACTTGATGTCAGATTCACAATTCACTGAATTTAAAAAATGGTGCCCGTTCCCCTGTCACGTGTTTGATAAATTATCTCTATGCGAACAATAACAATTCATGCTCTGTGATTGGCTGAATGTGAGAAAGACTGTTTACTTGCCATGGTATGGACCGGTAGATTTTTATTTCCCATACTGGTTTTAATTTCATGCTATGAAAATAATAAAATTGAGATTAGAAGAGATAATTGCAAGTTTGTACTATTGTTGTTTACTATCTTTTTGATTCTGAATAGGCTGCTAGTCTTATTCTGTCTAGTTTAATTAATTTTGAGTTCTTGATGCTATTCCTTTTGCATAGATGATATTCCTTATTCTAATATGCATGAGTATTAGTATGATTAGTTGAATATGAGCATCATTTAACTTGTTTTAATATGTTATCAACTACACTTTCTCTTTTAGTCAACTCTTAAAAATGGTATAGATAAATGTTCAAATTGTAATTTATATTTAAAAGTTTTGTAAACTTGAAGATATCCCAGAATTGATTCTTAAGCCTAATTGCATAATGTGCTGTTAGTGGTTACTATGAGTGGTATATTCATGACATTTTGAGTATTTAAACATGCGACTGAAACACGGGGTATCCTTATTTTTATGAATATGTCAACTGTTATGCATATTTCGTTTTTTGAGCTAACAATTTGAGGCAACTTAAGCATAGGAAAAATCAATAATCATCTTCAGAGCAAAGGGAATCTCAAAACCCCAAACAATAATATGCTTTACAAGCTAATCTTCATGGGAGTAAACTACAACGATTGTAAGTATAACTCAATTCTCTAGGAAGACTATTTCTAGAACTTATGCAATAGAAATTTTAGATTCCAAGGCCTAGTGGCGGTCTAAATTCCAAGGCCCAATGGTGGTCTAAATCCCAAGGCTCAGTGGTGGTCTAAATTTCAAATTTGCAACTAAAGAAAAATGGTCCAGTGGCGACCGAAGAAATTACTTTCCGCTGCTTCCAAACAACCAAGGGGGAATAATACCCCCTAGCCTGGCGCCTTTATCCAGCTCTCAAGGCGAGAGAGCGAGGTCCATGAACAGTGGTTCGTTTGGAATAGCATGCGCGACCCTTGTGAGATACGACGAAGAATGCCCAGCCTTGATCGAATTAAATCGAGCACGTCTTTGAGCCAAGCCTTAGGCAACCCCAGTGGCCACTGGGATCCAAGACAAAAGTCTCACTGAGCAGAAGCCTCGCCATGCGAGCCAAAGCCTTGATTGAATTAAATCAAGCCAAAGTCTCACCAGAATAAGGTCGAGCAAAAGCCCCGCCCAGGCGGGCCAAAGCCTCATAACAGACAAATAGCACAAACATAGGGCGTGCGGGTCATTACGTGACTCATAAAATATCTAGCCTTGGCCGCCCTAGTTGCGTAAGACCGAGCCACCCAAAGCCTCGTTAGAAGAGCCATGCGAGTACGGCTCATTACGCGAGCGGAAACCATGCGAGTACGACTCATTTTGCTCGACCTTATTCTGGTGAGACTTTGGCTTGATTTAATTCAATCAAGGCTTTGGCTCGCATGGCGAGGCTTCTGCTCAGTGAGACTTTTGGCTCGGATCCCAGTGGCCACTGGGGTTGCCCAAGGCTTGGCTCAATAGACTGGCTCGATTTAATTCGATCAAGGCTGGGCTTTCTTCACCGTATTGCACAACGGTCGCGCATAGTAATGTCATAGGTCACATCTCTAGAACACATCTCTTTGGTATTTAAAATTTAGAATATAAACCACCACTGGGCCTTGTGTTATAAAAAACCCTTTAATAATCTCAAATTGCCTTTTTATTGAATTGAACTAGGTCGCCACTGGAATTTTATTCGGGCACTCCCACATTTGTCCCAATTTGCATAATATTGACATGTGAGGCGGGCGAATGTTGCCGCCAGGGTCGCCTCTTTAGAATTTGTTCATAAGGATAATCCTCCACGCCCTTTCTTTGTACTACATTACCTGTAATAATGCTCTTAGGTTCGAGGCGTTCGTGTACTTCTTATCCTTCCTCTTGTCTGAAAGAAACATAAAAAACATGACCGCCTAAAGAAAAAGTTCCATAAAGATTCCATGGCAGCCTCCATTAGATCACCCTTCAACCCATACTCGAACGCCCTCATCTCCTAAACCAAAAACTTCATCCTAAACCAACACCTCCCTTCAATCAAAACTCCAACACCATCATCCCCATAAACCAAAACCTCGCCCTAAACCAAACAGCCACCAAATGCTACCATGGAATTTTATTTACAAACAGAGGGCGGTCACTTGCAAGAGGGTCGCCAAATGGCGGTTGCCAAGGAAACATTATTAAATTAAATCACAAGATTCTACACATGCAAGATTCATAACAACTATTGGAGTTGAACTATATTAAAAAATTATTATGTGAGATCGTGAAGCAAATAACTTTATTAAAACCTTTGATTCATTGAATTCCTCAAATCGGGCTTCCTTACGCCAATTATATTATCAAACGAGATGACCACTTTTAAAGTATACTCTTGTACTTTTTTCATTGTCCACAAAATAAAACCAAACTCTGAAAAGAATTTCTGCCATATATCCTAGCTTTTGTAAAGATTAACATTAAAGTCATGCAGGAATGCAATCAATATAATTTTCCACTATGATCATTTTCTATCTCGAGGTCTTTAAAACAAAACTAAGATCTCATCCTTAAACTTTAAAGTTTCACCAACTGCCATATATTTTGAATAACTATACAAGACTCTTGAGCATATTAAACACATAAAAGGGGAACATGCATGTAAATATAAACCAAAACACCTGACAGAAGGTGGATAGAAAAACTCATTGTCTCTAAGACTCCACTTGTTTTGAGGCCAAAAGAAAAAAATTGAATCTCAAGGGAAAAAGAAAGGAAAAATTAAAATGAACGCTATATGTTTAACATGCGAGCACAGTACTAAACCTTACACGAGTTGCACTTGAGCATTTTATCAATCGTGCAGAATACAAAGTTTGGTTAAATTCAAGAAAGTGAAGATAAAAGCTCTCTTCTAGCAGAATAAGGCTATTTTAGAGTTAGAAAAATAGCAAACAGCAATAATATTCACATTGAATTGTGAATCTGACATGAAATCGTTGTTTCTAAATTCATATTGATACTCAAGTTATTCTTATAATCCTTTAACTTATCCACATAACCCATTTTCTTCAAAAACTGACGATGTTGATTTTCCGGAATCACTTTTCCAACTAGCTTAATCTCATTAAAACCTCAAAAATAACATTAAATCATGTTGGCCAAATGTTCTAGAATTGAGAGAGCATAGAGAAGAAGTATTATTAGAATATCAAGAGATAATTCAGGTCCCCTTTTACATGAGCCCCCTACTAGCTATTTATAAGGGGAGGAGCCATAAATACCTTTAATCCTAACAGACCTATGGGCCTCGAGAATTGGGCCCAGTAAATTACAAATTATCACCCCCTTATATGACAAATATACTCCCTAAGTAGTCTGAGTCGCCCTATTGAGTAACTGGGTCGCCCTATTACTGGGCAAAGGCACTCGCGCAGTCCAATATATGACGTCAATTCAACTCATCTGAGGTGCTTTGCCTAATTATTTACTTACTAATTCCTTAGTTAAACAAATTGTTTAATTGGTTAGTGACAGTTAATCCCTTTACACAATCTTAATCAATTAAAGATTAAGTTCAGGTTCAGACCAACACAGATAATCGCTACCCTTATTCCTAAAGTGTAGAATTTCCCTTATCTAGTTTCTTCCTAAATCCATAATTTCTACCAACTTCTCAATTGTATAGAAATCAACAAAAACATTCACTCATGATTGGGTTCAAATTAAATAGAGAAGAGACACACATTTGAACTTAAATAATCATATATAAATCAAAGTGTATCAAAGCATAGAAAAGTAACTACATCTCTCCCCCCCCCCCACAAAAGATTTTAGCTCTTCATAATCATGAAAACTAAAACCAAATTAACAATAGAAATCATAACTGTACAAGAGAAGGTTGAAAAGTTCCCTAGAAGACCTAGAATCGCTTCTCTCTTGGTCTCCAATAAGTCTCAACAACCAAAGATACTAAATTAGGTCTAAAAAATTGTATTTAAGTGACAAAATACCAAGTCAGCGCGCACGCCCCAATACACGAGTGTGTGCGCGCCAACCCAAACAGGAACAAAGGAGATAAATAGTGAAACCGGCACAAACACGCCCAAACAGTGGCATAAACATGCCATCCTTGAAGAGGACTGGTGGATCCTGGCTCCTAAGGTGCAAACACGAACCAGTTCTGGCGCAGACAAGCCGGATCTTGAGGGATTTTGGGAGTTCCAGCGCGGACGCGTCCCCATCCTAGGGTGGACGCGTAGGCTTGGAAGAGAGCTAGTCCACTTACAGTGATCTGGCGCAGACGCGCCCATCTTGACAAGTACCTCCTTCCTCTTGCTCTGCTCACTTGCTTGTTGCAACCAAAACAAACCAAAACACCTCAAAAATACCAAATAAATGCATAAAAATCCTAAACTCAACTAAAAAGAGCAAAATGCATGAACTAAACCTAGAGTATCCTAAAATAATAAAAATAGCCTAAAAAACTAAAGAAATTACATGCAAAAAATAACTAGAAAAATAGATTTGAATTCTAGGTCATCACAACCTATACTCAACGATAGCTTGTCCTCAAGCTCAAGAAAAAAAACTCTAGGTAAGATGCATGCAACATTAACTTAACACAAGACACATAGGATGAACTCCTCAAAATAGTTCATGCAAAGAATCAAGGTAGGAGATTGAGTAACCTTCAATAAGTGCAAATAAAAATTACAAGGAAAAATAAGATGTAAGGGTTTCACAATCAAATCCTAATTCCCCTGCCCCATATTGAGAATCCACTAATGATAGTTAACGGTCTTTTTGTATTATGAGCACACACATGTCTTTTTTCTTCAACCCATTTGGAAACATAGTCAACCGCCAGAAGAACATACTGACAACCGTAGGAAAATGAGAAAGGTACCATGAAATCAATTCCCAACACGTCAAAAAGCTCAATTTCCAAAATATAATTCAGAGGCATCTCATTCTTCCTAGGGATGTTACCAATTCTCTAGCATCTGTCACCTGTCACAACTCTCAATAAATAGCTTAGCATCATTAAACAGTGAGGGCCAATAAAAACCACTTTGGAGGACCTTAGCAGCAACCCTCTCTCCATTAAATAAAAACCACTTTGGAGGACCTTAGCAACAGCCCTCTCTCCACTGAAGTGGCCCCCATACTCATAACCATGGCAATTCTACAATATACTCTCATATTCCTCTTACGAAACACACTTCCTTATCACTCCATCAGCACACCACCGGAAAAGAAAAGGTTTTTCCCACAAATAAAACTTAACATCATGTAAAAATTTCTTCTTTTGATTCCACTAAAGGACATGTGGCAAAATATCTATAGCCTTAAAGTTTGCAAACCAGTATACCAAGGTAAAGAAGATTTAAGAGTAAAGAGCTTCTCATATGGAAATTCTTCAGTGATAAAAATCACGGTTGAATCTCCTCCTTCAAGTCTGGACAAATAATCAGCAACCTCATTGCCTTTCCTTTTCTTATCCTTAATCTTGAGATCAAATTCTTGCAAAAGAAAAATCAATCTAATTAACTTGGGCTTAGAATCTTGTTTAGAAAACAAATTCTTCAAAGCAACATGGTCAGTATGCACAGTAACTTTGGATCCTACCATGTAAGAATTTAATTTTTCACAAGCAAAAAGTATTGCTAGCAATTTTTTTCCAGTAGTTGCATAATTCCTCTGTGCCTAATTTAGCACCTTACTAGCATAGTAAACATCATTCATATTTTATCTCTTTTGACACAAAACAACGCCCACTTTTGTGTAACTAGCATCACACATAGTTTGTCATAGGCTTCTTAATCAAGTGCAACAATTATAGGAGTTGTCACAGGACTCTTCTTAATCACATTAAAAGCACTCAAACAAGCTTCATCAAAAACAATTGGAGCACCTTTTTCAAGCAAGTTTGCCATATGCTTAGCAATTTTAGAAAAATCTATTATGAAACGCTTATAAAAATCTGCATGACCAAGAAAGCTCCTCACACCTTTCACATTCACTTGGGAGGAAATTCATCAATTACTTCATTTTATGCCTTATCAAACTCAATCCCTAATTCAGACCCTCGTTGACCAAGAACAATATCATCTTTCACCATAAAATGAAATTTTTCCGAATTTAAAACAAGGTTTGATTTTTGGCACCCTTCCAACACAAGAGCAAGATTAAAAGAATAATCATCAAATAAAGGACAAAAAGTGGAAAAATCATCCATGAATATCTCAATGCAATTCTCAATAAGATTAGAGAAAATAGTAAATATGCGTCTTTGAAAATTTGCAGAATTGCAGGAGCATTACAAAGCCCATAGGGAATTCTCCTATAAGAAAACACCTCATAGGGGAAAATAAATGCGGTTTTCTCTTAATCTTCTGGGGCAACCACAATTTGATTTACTCAGAATAGGCATCTAGGAAACAGTAATATTTGTGCCTAGCCAATTTTCCCAACACTTGATCAATAAAGGGGAGAGGGAAATGGACTTTCCAGAATTCTCAAATCCAAATCGACTAATTGTTCTCGAATAGCACCCACGCCACTAGATATTTTGCGATTTCAAAATGTATTGAAACCGTGGGTAGTGAAAAAGAGTGGAATGTTGTATTTCCAAAATTGGATTTCATATTTACCAATGGGGACCCTCCCTTCATCACTCCCATGGGGGTGGTCTACAGGGTTCACAACTACTCTTCTTACTACAGGACGCTTACCTAGCTAACATTTCGATCCGGCCCTGCCCAAATTTTTCTGGTTAACCCCAACATTTCCTACTTGTCTGATTGTTGCTGAGCAGTTTTTGGATATCAAACGAACCTCCCCAGAAGGTAATTTTAATGTTGTTGTTGCTTTTACCAAACTTCCCTCTTGTATCATCAAACCATCGCCCATTAATACAACACCAACATTTTTTTATTCCAAATTCATTTTTGATTTCAAAATTTTCTTATAATTTAATCCATAACAATTTTTCGCATTCAATCCACAAATCGAACAAGGAAAAGGATCCAATGACTTCGAAAGAATTGAACGAGGAGCCGTATGAGGTAAATATCTCATGTACGATTCTGTAGAGTGGTGGTAAGTATTACTTATATGTCAACTTCTCCGTCCTGTGACTTGTCTATTAGGAATCAACTCATGGTTCTCATTAGGTACCACAGTGATTCCCCCATTCTTAGCCATTTGATTCTTGAGGTTCTTGATGGATACCTCTTGATTCTTGAAGTTATTCGGGGACTCATTGATGAAAGAGCCCAAAATTTCCTCCAAATTTTGCTTTCCACTCCCTGGATCTTGGGGTGGTTAATGCATTTGCTCTTGAGCATAGAACCTTTGGTTGGAGTATTGCCTCGGGTTTTCGGGTTGATTGAATATATTTTGCCCTCCCCAAGAGAGATTGTGGTGATTTTTCCAACACAAATTATAAGTGTTTGAATAGGGGTTATATTGGGGATTGCCCAACATTTTCACCTCTTAATCAAAATCAGCATCTTCAGCATTGATATGGCTATCATCCGTCCATTGTACTATTGCGTCCATATTTTGTGACAACTTTCTGTTGGAGGAAAAAATAGCATCAAACCCCTCCACTTCATGCACTCCTTTCCGGTTCTTCATATCATTCATTGAATTTGCTTCTCTTGTATCCAAATTACTTATGAGCTCAAGGCCAGCTTGAGCAAGTAACGAATCAAATGCCCCATTAGTTTCTACATCAAGAGTGCTCCTTGAAGAATCAGAAAATGCCTCATAAAAATTTTCTATTTGGTATGCAAGAGAAATGTTGTGCTCAGGCATCTCCTCAAGAGAGCTTTAAAGCACTCTCAAGCCTCATATAAATTCTCTATCTCTAATTGGACAAATACATTGATTTCTTGATTCAATTGGTCGGAGTGGTACATGTGACCATGGGAAACATTTATAGTCCTCTCTGTAACACCATGTTTTTATAACACAGTAGGGCGTCACGTTTTACAATAAAAGCAAAAGTTACAATAAACCATTTTCCAAAACTCATGAAAGAGCGAGTAAATTTTTTTTGGAACGAAACAAAACTATAAACATCCTTTAAACGAGAAGATAACTCATAAATCATAGTAAAACCATAAAGCATACATAATACCCATATTACATCAATAGTCATAAGGTTTGATCAAATATTATATAGTTCTAGAGAAACTCCCCATCGAAGTCAAAACTAGGGAAAAACATACACAGAAGGCAATAAAACCTTGCCGGCATACCCTTGGGCTAACACGCAGGAGAGCTCCTACGAGGTAAATAACTCTGGACTTAAACCTGATCAACCCACAAAATAAAAATAAAGAACCATAGAGAAATGTATACAACTAGCAGTCGGCGGAATGCTCCAGAAATCCTCCTCCTCGTCCTCCATAGATGGGTCCTCCTCCTCAAACATAGGTGTATCCTCCTCCACTGCCTCCACTTACTCCTTGATGTAGCACTCAGGTTCTAGGTCTACGATCACTCGTGTCATGTCGACATGCGTCGTCTCGACCACGGTGCATCCACCACCAGGGGATGCAGAAGTATGACTGGTAAACTCGGAGAGTTATCAAGCTTAGGCTTCACCAATGAAAGTGGCGGTGAAGCTCTAGAAAGACCAGCCTCGGAAGAAGGTACTGGTGGAATGGTCTAGCCTATGAAGAAGAAGCAAGGAGATGGCTCGCTGAAGGAAACTCGGAACTGGAAGGCATAAAAGAAGAATCTTTCTCTCGGACGTCGCTCAAGTTCATCCATGAGGGGATGGTCCACCATTGAGCCTAAGAATACCTTTCCCTCGACAGAACTCTGTCGTAGACGTCCTAAGTAGTCTCCTCGACATGTCCAAGGTACCATATGAGAAATAATGTAGTAACACAAGTAAGGGGGAGCTCAAATTGTTTCTTTTAAATACAACTTATTTTGTGATATAAACCGAATATCTGTTCAAAAACCTTTTCTAAAAACTCATGTAAGTGCAGCGGATAAGATAAAGCGATAGACGATACTAAAAGTAAAGCACACAAGCTATTCATCCTGGTTCACCCAAAAAGTGTGGGCTGCGTCCGGTCCTTGGTCTTTCTACCAAGATTTTCACTACTCAACCAAGTATCAAGGACTTGTCCTTCACAAGTGTTCTTAGGACTTCTCCTTAACAAGTATTCTTAGGAATTCTGCTCAACAAGTATTCTTAGGACTTCTCCTTTACATTTGGAAGATAATTTTGCTTCTACTTAGAATCTCTTCAAAAATAGTGTAGTAGAAAATTTTTAGCACTGGTGGCTCTATAGAGTTTTTCTATCAGTGTTTGACTCTAAAAGAAACTCCTATGAGCTTTTTACAGAGAGAGAAAGATGGACTTTTTTTTTCTCTGAGCTTGAAAAGAAGGCAAGCTTTTGACTTTGAAAATTTTGATACTTGATTGATTTTTCACTTTGCAACTTGCGTTCTCCTTTTTAAATTCTTCAAAGTCTTCATTTTATATTTCTCTTAACTTGGCTGAGTAATGTTGAAGCAATTTGAGTCTTTCTGTCAGTTGACCGTTGGAACCAAACAACTCTCTGTTTGAGAAATGAATGCGGCAATTAATGCTTTGCTCGTTTGATGTCCTTGGGTCAAAGACATATCCCAAAAGGAGATACATAAGGATTGTTGAGGCCCGACGGTGAAAGACCCACGCCATGGGATCCTCGGCGTCAATCAAATCGTGCCCGACTTCGCTAGATGGGGCTATCATCTCCCCGGGACGGATTGGCATCTATCGAACCAACATGGATAGAACATAGCGCGAAGGAGAAACGCAAGGGTCTACTACATAATACAAAACGGAAACGCAAAATACCCAGTGACCCAAGCACACCCAACAATTTACAACAACGATCATAAGGGAACTAGAGTTTTTTATCTAGGTTATAGGGAAGTTTAGTCAGATGTTAGATGCATGAAATGAAAATGTCATGTCAGCAAATCGGGCAACACCTTAATCCTTATAGGAGGTAAGACTTTACAACCTTCAGCTATTCAGGACCATTGAAACCACAAGCCAACGCCAACTGAGAGGAACGCCACTTATCAGGAAAGTTTTACGCAACCTACAACTATTCAGGACCATTGGAATGAAAAGCCAACGACAACTGAGGAATGCTACTTATCCTGTGGTAAGCCTACAATGGCTACCATAAAGTAACCCCACATGGGCCCACCAACTAGACTCTCGATCTCTAAGGATCTCACCATGGTGTCTATGCTATGTTATGCACAGATGATAAGTTAGTTGTCCACCACAGATCATCCATCGACGTTCTTGACACATGTCTCGAGTAGGATTACCACGAAAAGGGTATCCACACCTCCAAGCCAATCTCACTCTCAATACGAGCAACCGCCATAAATTACTTATCAGTTAGACAAATCATTCATGGTATCATTATCACAGAAGTATCCCATAAGCAGTCATACTTTGTACATTTAAAGCATGGTAGACAAATCATCATGTTATCATCAAAGCATTAGCATGTCTAACATCAAAGATGCATATCAACCCATGTTATCATATAACAAGTAATCATGTAGCATTTCGACATATCATGATTCACATGAACAAAGCATATTATCAATCCATTGATAAGCAATCACATAATCAAACATTGGTTCAAAATCATGCTACTTTAACCATTGATTCACAGTCATGCTATAACAAATCATTTCACATTCATAATAACTACCTATTAATTCACAGTCATGTTATAGCAATTTAATTTACAAGTGTACTAACTACCCATTGATTCATAGTCATGTTCTAATAATTCAATTCACAAGATAGCAAGCATAATATTGGCCACATAGGAGTTACGTAGTGCCCTTACCGGTCAAGCGTTTCTCGTGAGCCTCTACCTTCGCACGAACTCCTTCACCAACGGGAAACGTACCTTGTACAAGACATACAACTAGTTTAGATCTTAAGCCACTACTCCTTAACTCTTTTCTCTAGAGGATACAATTTCATTATAGTCTTATGATTTCTACATGCTCATACATTCACATTCAATGATGCACATAAGAAACCTTTATTCTTTCATAAAATCCAAAACAAGGCTTTCAACAACAAAACCCACTTAAAAGAGGTGCATAGGTTCAGCCATGCCCTCCTAAAGCTATCAAGCTTCCTAAAATTTTCCAAACTCATTTTGTAGTGTACATGGACATCAAAACAAGCTTGAAAAACAAAACACCCAACCCCAACATCACATATTAGGTTCGACCAAGCCCCTATAATAGGCTAGGTCAAATCTTTTCTATAAACTAGTTTCATTTTTTGATATAACTCAAGATTTTAAGCTAGGTTCCTTCACAAAGTGTGTAAGTACATATAGGAACCTAAGAGGGGGGTGAATTAGGTTCTCACATTTTTCGCCTTATTGAAATCGTATCACTTTCAGTTTGATCAGAAGCACAATTGACAATTGTAAATGCAGCGGAACTATAACTTGCTGAAAGTAAAAGATAAGGGATAATAGAGCCACACAAGGATTTTATCCTGGTTCACCTTCAACCACCGAATGCTACATCCAGTCCCCCGTTCAAACTTGGGGATTTTTCCACTATTGATAAAGAATTCTTACAAGCACTCACACCAAGAACCTTAAGAAATCTTATCAACATTCAGAAAGCACACCACTTTCTGAGTACTACCATTCACCGAACACTACGGTGAATTTCACTCTAACCAAGAATGAAAATGAAGAAGAGTTTTACATAGCTGACTCAATCCTTCAATATTCGAATGGATTGAGCATGCAAGTTATGCTTTAGGCAATCACATATGAAGGCTCTAACAACTGTAAGTTCTTAATGTTTGAACAGCATAAGTGTTATTTTGAAAATGAGAGATTATAAACTCAGAATGATTGCTCTAATGAATATGAAAGTTGTGTGTTGAGTTCTGAGCATCATTGGACTAGGCACTAGAGGTCGTCCATGAACCATCACAAGGCTTCCCAAACACTTTGGGACGCATTGGTTCATGAAAAGACACATCTGCTGACCTGGTAATCGATTACATTAAATAAGGTAATCGATTACGCTATTTAGTCGTTGTAGTTTGAATTTCAAATTTAAACATGTAGTCGATTAAAATCTTTATGGTAATCGATTACTTGCCTATGTGTGGTAATCGATTATGCAAAGTGTGTAATCGATTACACTTAAGTCCAAATTCTAGTTTGTTAAACTTTAAGCCCTAATTGAGTATTTCTACCATGTTTTAATTATGAAATCATGTTATACTGAACTTATTCAATTGTCTATGAGCCTTCATAAGTAAAGTAACCTTAAAAGCATAACTTACTAAGATATGGAGACTTAGGTAAATCTAGAACCCTTTGGATAATCTTTGAAGTCCGTTGAGCTAGTTCTTCTAAGTCTTCTTTGCTTCTTTTTGTAATGTATGCTTGTCGTCATCAAAACTTTAGCCAGAGTCCAAGGACGAGACCTTCTTCACAAAGTGTTGTCAAACAAGCACTTCTACATTAAGAACTACGTAAGCCTTGATGTTTCTTAGGAGGGTACGTAGAACTGGTTAATGCTCGACAGGAGCTTTAAAATTAAAATTAAAAATTGTTTCTTTCTTTTAATAATTAAAATTAATAAAAAAAGTAAATAGTTTAGATTAGGCTAAAAAAATAATAATAGAGAAAGCTTAATAAAAAATGCACAATCAATCTTAGGTACCGTCTTAGACGGGCGCTGTGGGGTGCTAACACCTTCCACACACGTAATAGACTCCCGAACCTATATTTTTAGGTTTTTTAGGCCTTTATTTCGCTTTTTGGTTTTCTAGCGCTTTCCCCTAAAAAATGTTAGTGGCGACTCTGTCTGTTTAATTAATAATTGTTAGCGTCGTCCCCTCCGTGACCTCGGTTGCAGCAACTCATAACAGCGATGGTGCGGTGCAAAGAGGGATCACACGGGGCTTTGAAGGTCTGGGAAGAGGGTCCTCAATGGCTGATTCAATATAGATCTCTTAGGTTGTAATTCCCATATGAAAGGCTTTCAATTTAGGGGGATTAATCTCGGGTTAGGTTTTATGGTAATCAAAGGGTTTGACGGTGAGTGAGGAAGAGGAAGAAGAACGGGCGTAGGAGATTGAGGAAGACAATGGTGTTAAGTGGGTGGTGGTGGGTGGGAGGAGATTGAGGAAGAGGATGGTGGAGGGTGGGGAGGTTGGTGGCGGTGGGTGGGTGGGTGGGTGGGTTGGAGGAGGAAGAGGAAGAGGAAGAAGATAAATGGAAATTTCAGGATTTTAAGATATATTTTTGGTTTTTAGATGAAGATATGAGTGAGAGATGTTTATGGAGGTGAGGGAAAGGGAAAAAGACAAATTTTGATGAAAGAAAGTTTTTAGGTACCAAAATGGATATGAAATGTCCATGTGGACAGCCTACGTGTACTGTTTATGAGTTAAAAATATCCACCTAAGCTTTATGACATTACGATAACCTTTTTATAACAAAAAAACATTTGTCATGGATGAAAATCTATAAAAAATTTATAAGGAACATTTTAGATTATGGTGTATATGTCAAGGACTAAAAACATATTTAACCTTAGATTAAATTGTTCAAAATAGGTGATCATAAAATTGAGATAAAAGGACTACCTTCATTGAAGCCAAAGACGGTGCAAGGGGAAAAGGTAGTTTGGAAAATAGATTAATTCGGAGGAGGACATCTGGCCGAAAAAGCAACAAAATAAGGGAAAAACCATCGTAATCAAAATTAAAAAAAAAAACCGAACCAATGAATGAAGGGATAAACACAATCTATCACTTTTGCATTGAACAAATTTTGAGTTGAATTGACGTAAGTATACATTCAGTTTGAATCTCAATTTATTACCTTTTCCGTATTTTTGAATTTTAATTTAATAATAATTTTTACTCCACGTGCATCGCAAAAGAATTTGACTAACAATAAAATAATTTGACTGACCCTCACAGTTGAATAATAACAAAATATTCATATGATATTTGACATATTGGTCAAGATCAAGAATTTCATAAAGAATTTGACTGATACTAACATTTGAATAATAATAAAATATTGATATGATGCCCCATAGTCTTCCTTCTCTCTCCTAAACCTTCTTTCTTATCCTAACTCATATCAGCAGACACTCTCTCACCTATTCCTTGAACACACTATAAATTCCAACAAAGAAACCATTAATTCTCATCCTTCACTCAGTGCCTCACTATCTGAGAAAACCAAAAAAAATGGCCGAGAAGTATGGAATTCCAATGTCCACCTCCCCAAGATTCTTCGAAAACTCCTCAGGGAAGCATGCTCCCTTCACCGTTTCCTTCGGTCGCAATCTCCAACCGCCACACTCCAGCCCCATCCCCAACCAGAAAGAAAGGTCCTCCTCCACCTCTAAGAGACCCATTGGTAGGCCACCTGGCGCCAAGAACAAGCCTAAGCCCCCAATTGTCATCACACAAGACAACAACAGTGGCATGAAGACAGCCATCATCGAGGTCGGTACTGGAAAAGACGTCATGGAGGCGGTGGTCCAAGTGGCACGCAACCGTAACTGCGGCATCATGGTAGTCCATGCTTCGGGCATGATTTCCAATGTGACCCTTTTCCACCCTCAGGGCGAAGCTCCTACTGCTTTCACCCATTATGGCCCATTTGCCCTATTGGGCCTCCATGGCTCCTATTTGCCACCACCTGCTCTTGGCGCTTGTTTTCCTTCTTCTTCTCAGCCTTCGATTATCCCCAACATCCCTCCCTCCGCAATTCACTCCTCTTTCGAGATCGGCCTCTCTGGCTTCCAAGGGAATGTCTTTCGTGGGATCGTTGCTGGCAAGGTCATGGCTGCGAATCATGGGGTCACTGTCATGGCTGTGCTTTTCAAGAACCCCGAGTATCATAGTACTAATGTTGTCACAAGAGGAAATATTGAGGAAGAAGATATTGATAACCCTCGTGACGGTGGTTGTGATGGTGATCACGGGGGTGCTAGTAGTTCTGGCGGCAGTGGTGGTGCTAGCTGTTTTGGTATGCCTGGTTTCAAACAATATTGATTAGAAAGAGATGGTTAATGTATCCTAAGGAAATGGAATGGAAGATAAATTTGGGCGTGAATGTATCAAGATCTATAATACAATGAGAAAGTAAGAAAAAGATGGTGAGAGGTGTTAGGAAGATATTAAAAATGAAGTGTATGAAAAGACCACCTTATATCCTCAAATTTGAATAAATTCTGATTAATTTAATATTTATAAATATTTAAATATGTTTTTAGTCTCATACATATACACCCTTATCTAAAATGGTCATTATAAAATTATTTTATGGATTTTCATCCTTGACAATAAAAAAATGTTTTAAAAAAGTCCTTGTGACATCGTGAAACTTAGTTGGTATTTTTTAGAGCTAATAGTTGGTCTACATAAATTTTCCACATGGATATTTTACACATGTTCACAATTTATTTCATCAAATTTAGTTATTCTTCATTTCCCTCACCTCCATAATCATCTCTCACTCATATCTTTATCTCAAAACCCAAAAATCCCCCTTCATATTCTTCCTCTTCCTCCAGCACCCACCTTTTCTTCAGAACAAAAAGGTCTTTCCCTAATTTTATCAAAACAATATCCATTGCTATGAGAGAGAGAGAGAGAGAATTATAGGTGCGAGAGAGAGGATTGATGGTGGAGCGAAAGTGAGATCTAGAAGGAGAAATGAAGATCGAGAGAGCAAGATGGGGAATCAATGTGAGGGAGAGGAAGAAAGAGAGAGGGACGTGAGAGAAATAAAGCATACAGTGGCTTTGCAATTCGCGAAGGCAACGCCCGTAGATGTGCTAGGTTCATGACGGTGGTTAAGGGCACTCAAAAAGCGATGGTGCACGAAAATAGGGATCAGAAAAGGCTTTGAAGTTCAGGGAAGAGGGTCCTCAATGGCTGATTCGGTTTGGCTCTCTTGGTTTTGAGTTTGCAGATGAAAGACATTCGATTTTGGGGCATTGATCTCGGGTTGGGTTTTGTGGTGGTCGAAGGGCTTGGCGATGAGTGAGGAAAAGGAAGAAGAATGGGTGAAGGAGATTGAGGAAGAGGATAGCAGTGGATGGGTGGTGGTGGGTGGGAGGAGATTGAGGAAGAGGATAATGGTGGGTGGGAAGAGGAAGAGGAAGAAGACGAAAGGAAATTTCTGAGGTTTGAGATGAATTTTTGGGTTCTGAGATGAAGATTTGAGTGAGAGATGATTATGGAGGTTATGAAAAGGGAGAAAGACTAAATTTTATAAAAGAAATTTTTAAGGGACCAAAATGGATGTGAAATTTCCATGCGGACAACCTACGTGTACTCGTTATTAGTTAGAAATATCCACCTAATCTTTATGACATCACTAGGACTTTTTTAAAACAAAAAATATTTGTCAAGGATTAAAAACTATAAATTTTTTATAAAAACCATTTTAGATTAGTTTGTATATGTCAAGGACTAAAAACATAATTAACTCTAGATTAAATTTCTCAAGTGACCATAAAAATGAGATAGGAGGAGTACCTTCATAGAAGCCAAAGTAGATGCAAGGGGAAAGGGTAGTTTGGCATATAGATTGATTAGGAGACTGATATCTAGCAAGAAAAATCTTGAAAATAAGAGCAAAACCTTCGTAATCAAAATATGAAACGAATCAATGAGAGAAGAAAGGGATAAAACACAATCTATCACTTTTGCATTGAACAAATTTTGAGTTGAATTGACGTAAGTATACATTCAGTTTGAATCTCAATTTATTACCTTTTACGTATTTTTGAATTTTAATTTAATAATAATTTTTACTCCACGTGCATCGCAAAAGAATTTGACTAACAATAAAATAATTTGACTGACCCTCACAGTTGAATAATAATAAAATATTCATATGATATTTGACATATTGGTCCAGATCAGGAATTTCATAAAGAATTTGACTGATACTAACATTTGAATAATAATAAAATATTGATATGATGCCCCATAGTCTGCCTTCTCTCTCCTAAACCTTCTTTCTTATCCTAACTCATATCAGCAGACACTCTCTCACCTATTCCTTGAACACACTATAAATTCCAACAAAGAAACCATTAATTCTCATCCTTCACTCAGTGCCTCACTATCTGAGAAAACCAAAAAAAATGGCCGAGAAGTATGGAATTCCAATGTCCACCTCCCCAAGATTCTTCGAAAACTCCTCAGGGAAGCATGCTCCCTTCACCGTTTCCTTCGGTCGCAATCTCCAACCGCCACACTCCAGCCCCATCCCCAACCAGAAAGGTCCTCCTCCACCTCTAAGAGACCCATTGGTAGGCCACCTGGCGCATAGAACAAGCCTAAGCCCCCAATTGTCATCACACAAGACAACAACAATGGCATGAAGACAGCCATCATCGAGGTCGGAGCTGGCAACGACGTCATGGAGGCGGTGGTCCAAGTGGCACGCAACCGTAACTGCGGCGTCATGGTAGTCCATGCTTCGGGCATGATTTCCAATGTGACCCTTTTCCACCCTCAGGGCGAAGCTCCTACTGCTTTCACCCATTATGGGCCATTTGCCCTATTGGGCCTCCATGGCTCCTATTTGCCACCACCTGCTCTTGGCGCTTGTTTTCCTTCTTCTTCTCAGCCTTCTATTATCCCCAACATCCCTCCCTCCGCAATTCACTCCTCTTTCGAGATCGGCCTCTCTGGCTTCCAAGGGAATGTCTTTCGTGGGATCGTTGCTGGCAAGGTCATGGCTGCGAATCATGGGGTCACTGTGATGGCTGTGCTTTTCAAGAACCCCGAGTATCATAGTACTAATGTTGTCACAGGAGGAAATATTGAGGAAGAAGATATTGATAACCCTCGTGACGGTGGTTGTGATGGTGATCACGGGGGTGCTAGTAGTTCTGGCGGCAGTGGTGGTGCTAGCTGTTTTGGTATGCCTGGTTTCAAACAATATTGATTAGAAAGAGATGGTTAATGTATCCTAAGGAAATGGAATGGAAGAGAAATTTGGGCTTGAATGTATCAAGATCTATAATACAATGAGAAAGTAAGAAAAAGATGGTGAGAGGTGTTAGGAAGATATTAAAAATGAAGTGTATGAAAAGACCACCTTATATCCTCAAATTTGAATAAATTCTGATTAATTTAATATTTATAAATATTTAAATATGTTTTTAGTCTCATACATATACACCCTTATCTAAAATGGTCATTATAAAATTATTTTATGGATTTTCATCCTTGACAATAAAAAAATGTTTTAAAAAAGTCCTTGTGACATCGTGAAACTTAGTTGGTATTTTTTAGAGCTAATAGTTGGTCTACATAAATTTTCCACATGGATATTTTACACATGTTCACAATTTATTTCATCAAATTTAGTTATTCTTCATTTCCCTCACCTCCATAATCATCTCTCACTCATATCTTTATCTCAAAACCCAAAAATCCCCCTTCATATTCTTCCTCTTCCTCCAGCACCCACCTTTTCTTCAGAACAAAAAGGTCTTTCCCTAATTTTATCAAAACAATATCCATTGCTATGAGAGAGAGAGAGAGAGAGAGAGAATTATAGGTGCGAGAGAGAGGATTGATGGTGGAGCGAAAGTGAGATCTAGAAGGAGAAATGAAGATCGAGAGAGCAAGATGGGGAATCAATGTGAGGGAGAGGAAGAAAGAGAGAGGGACGTGAGAGAAATAAAGCATACAGTGGCTTTGCAATTCGCGAAGGCAACGCCCGTAGATGTGCTAGGTTCATGACGGTGGTTAAGGGCACTCAAAAAGCGATGGTGCACGAAAATAGGGATCAGAAAAGGCTTTGAAGGTCAGGGAAGAGGGTCCTCAATGGCTGATTCGGTTTGGCTCTCTTGGTTTTGAGTTTGCAGATGAAAGACTTTCGATTTTGGGGCATTGATCTCGGGTTGGGTTTTGTGGTGGTCGAAGGGCTTGGCGATGAGTGAGGAAAAGGAAGAAGAATGGGTGAAGGAGATTGAGGAAGAGGATAGCAGTGGATGGGTGGTGGTGGGTGGGAGGAGATTGAGGAAGAGGATAATGGTGGGTGGGAAGAGGAAGAGGAAGAAGATGAAAGGAAATTTCTGAGGTTTGAGATGAATTTTTGGGTTCTGAGATGAAGATTTGAGTGAGAGATGATTATGGAGGTTATGAAAAGGGAGAAAGACTAAATTTGATAAAAGAAATTTTTAAGGGACCAAAATGGATGTGAAATTTCCATGCGGACAACCTACGTGTACTCGTTATTAGTTAGAAATATCCACCTAATCTTTATGACATCACTAGGACTTTTTTAAAACAAAAAATATTTGTCAAGGATTAAAAACTATAAATTTTTTATAAAAACCATTTTAGATTAGTTTGTATATGTTAAGGACTAAAAACATAATTAACTCTAGATTAAATTTCTCAAGTGACCATAAAAATGAGATAGGAGGAGTACCTTCATAGAAGCCAAAGTAGATGCCAGGGGAAAGGGTAGTTTGGCATATAGATTGATTAGGAGACTGATATCTAGCAAGAAAAATCTTGAAAATAAGAGCAAAACCTTCGTAATCAAAATAAGAAACGAATCAATGAGAGAAGAAAGGGATAAAACACACTCTATCACTTTTGCATTGAACAAACTTTGAGTTGAATTGACGTAAGTATACATTCAGTTTGAATCTCAATTTATTACCTTTTACGTATTTTTGAATTTTAATTTAATAATAATTTTTACTCCACGTGCATCGCAAAAGAATTTGACTAACAATAAAATAATTTGACTGACCCTCACAGTTGAATAATAATAAAATATTCATATGATATTTGACATATTGGTCCAGATCAGGAATTTCATAAAGAATTTGACTGATACTAACATTTGAATAATAATAAAATATTGATATGATGCCCCATAGTCTGCCTTCTCTCTCCTAAACCTTCTTTCTTATCCTAACTCATATCAGCAGACACTCTCTCACCTATTCCTTGAACACACTATAAATTCCAACAAAGAAACCATTAATTCTCATCCTTCACTCAGTGCCTCACTATCTGAGAAAACCAAAAAAAATGGCCGAGAAGTATGGAATTCCAATGTCCACCTCCCCAAGATTCTTCGAAAACTCCTCAGGGAAGCATGCTCCCTTCACCGTTTCCTTCGGTCGCAATCTCCAACCGCCACACTCCAGCCCCATCCCCAACCAGAAAGAAAGGTCCTCCTCCACCTCTAAGAGACCCATTGGTAGGCCACCTGGCGCCAAGAACAAGCCTAAGCCCCCAATTGTCATCACACAAGACAACAACAATGGCATGAAGACAGCCATCATCGAGGTCGGTGCTGGCAACGACGTCATGGAGGCGGTGGTCCAAGTGGCACGCAACCGTAACTGCGGCGTCATGGTAGTCCATGCTTCGGGCATGATTTCCAATGTGACCCTTTTCCACCCTCAGGGCGAAGCTCCTACTGCTTTCACCCATTATGGGCCATTTGCCCTATTGGGCCTCCATGGCTCCTATTTGCCACCACCTGCTCTTGGCGCTTGTTTTCCTTCTTCTTCTCAGCCTTCGATTATCCCCAACATCCCTCCCTCCGCAATTCACTCCTCTTTCGAGATCGGCCTCTCTGGCTTCCAAGGGAATGTCTTTCGTGGGATCGTTGCTGGCAAGGTCATGGCTGCGAATCATGGGGTCACTGTGATGGCTGTGCTTTTCAAGAACCCCGAGTATCATAGTACTAATGTTGTCACAGGAGGAAATATTGAGGAAGAAGATATTGATAACCCTCGTGACGGTGGTTGTGATGGTGATCACGGGGGTGCTAGTAGTTCTGGCGGCAGTGGTGGTGCTAGCTGTTTTGGTATGCCTGGTTTCAAACAATATTGATTAGAAAGAGATGGTTAATGTATCCTAAGGAAATGGAATGGAAGAGAAATTTGGGCTTGAATGTATCAAGATCTATAATACAATGAGAAAGTAAGAAAAAGATGGTGAGAGGTGTTAGGAAGATATTAAAAATGAAGTGTATGAAAAGACCACCTTATATCCTCAAATTTGAATAAATTCTGATTAATTTAATATTTATAAATATTTAAATATGTTTTTAGTCTCATACATATACACCCTTATCTAAAATGGTCATTATAAAATTATTTTATGGATTTTCATCCTTGACAATAAAAAAATGTTTTAAAAAAGTCCTTGTGACATCGTGAAACTTAGTTGGTATTTTTTAGAGCTAATAGTTGGTCTACATAAATTTTCCACATGGATATTTTACACATGTTCACAATTTATTTCATCAAATTTAGTTATTCTTCATTTCCCTCACCTCCATAATCATCTCTCACTCATATCTTTATCTCAAAACCCAAAAATCCCCCTTCATATTCTTCCTCTTCCTCCAGCACCCACCTTTTCTTCAGAACAAAAAGGTCTTTCCCTAATTTTATCAAAACAATATCCATTTCTATGAGAGAGAGAGAGAGAGAGAGAGAATTATAGGTGCGAGAGAGAGGATTGATGGTGGAGCGAAAGTGAGATCTAGAAGGAGAAATGAAGATCGAGAGAGCAAGATGGGGAATCAATGTGAGGGAGAGGAAGAAAGAGAGAGGGACGTGAGAGAAATAAAGCATACAGTGGCTTTGCAATTCGCGAAGGCAACGCCCGTAGATGTGCTAGGTTCATGACGGTGGTTAAGGGCACTCAAAAAGCGATGGTGCACGAAAATAGGGATCAGAAAAGGCTTTGAAGGTCAGGGAAGAGGGTCCTCAATGGCTGATTCGGTTTGGCTCTCTTGGTTTTGAGTTTGCAGATGAAAGACTTTCGATTTTGGGGCATTGATCTCGGGTTGGGTTTTGTGGTGGTCGAAGGGCTTGGCGATGAGTGAGGAAAAGGAAGAAGAATGGGTGAAGGAGATTGAGGAAGAGGATAGCAGTGGATGGGTGGTGGTGGGTGGGAGGAGATTGAGGAAGAGGATAATGGTGGGTGGGAAGAGGAAGAGGAAGAAGATGAAAGGAAATTTCTGAGGTTTGAGATGAATTTTTGGGTTCTGAGATGAAGATTTGAGTGAGAGATGATTATGGAGGTTATGAAAAGGGAGAAAGACTAAATTTGATAAAAGAAATTTTTAAGGGACCAAAATGGATGTGAAATTTCCATGCGGACAACCTACGTGTACTCGTTATTAGTTAGAAATATCCACCTAATCTTTATGACATCACTAGGACTTTTTTAAAACAAAAAATATTTGTCAAGGATTAAAAACTATAAATTTTTTATAAAAACCATTTTAGATTAGTTTGTATATGTTAAGGACTAAAAACATAATTAACTCTAGATTAAATTTCTCAAGTGACCATAAAAATGAGATAGGAGGAGTACCTTCATAGAAGCCAAAGTAGATGCCAGGGGAAAGGGTAGTTTGGCATATAGATTGATTAGGAGACTGATATCTAGCAAGAAAAATCTTGAAAATAAGAGCAAAACCTTCGTAATCAAAATAAGAAACGAATCAATGAGAGAAGAAAGGGATAAAACACACTCTATCACTTTTGCATTGAACAAACTTTGAGTTGAATTGACGTAAGTATACATTCAGTTTGAATCTCAATTTATTACCTTTTACGTATTTTTGAATTTTAATTTAATAATAATTTTTACTCCACGTGCATCGCAAAAGAATTTGACTAACAATAAAATAATTTGACTGACCCTCACAGTTGAATAATAATAAAATATTCATATGATATTTGACATATTGGTCCAGATCAGGAATTTCATAAAGAATTTGACTGATACTAACATTTGAATAATAATAAAATATTGATATGATGCCCCATAGTCTGCCTTCTCTCTCCTAAACCTTCTTTCTTATCCTAACTCATATCAGCAGACACTCTCTCACCTATTCCTTGAACACACTATAAATTCCAACAAAGAAACCATTAATTCTCATCCTTCACTCAGTGCCTCACTATCTGAGAAAACCAAAAAAAATGGCCGAGAAGTATGGAATTCCAATGTCCACCTCCCCAAGATTCTTCGAAAACTCCTCAGGGAAGCATGCTCCCTTCACCGTTTCCTTCGGTCGCAATCTCCAACCGCCACACTCCAGCCCCATCCCCAACCAGAAAGAAAGGTCCTCCTCCACCTCTAAGAGACCCATTGGTAGGCCACCTGGCGCCAAGAACAAGCCTAAGCCCCCAATTGTCATCACACAAGACAACAACAATGGCATGAAGACAGCCATCATCGAGGTCGGTGCTGGCAACGACGTCATGGAGGCGGTGGTCCAAGTGGCACGCAACCGTAACTGCGGCGTCATGGTAGTCCATGCTTCGGGCATGATTTCCAATGTGACCCTTTTCCACCCTCAGGGCGAAGCTCCTATTGCTTTCACCCATTATGGGCCATTTGCCCTATTGGGCCTCCATGGCTCCTATTTGCCACCACCTGCTCTTGGCGCTTGTTTTCCTTCTTCTTCTCAGCCTTCGATTATCCCCAACATCCCTCCCTCCGCAATTCACTCCTCTTTCGAGATCGGCCTCTCTGGCTTCCAAGGGAATGTCTTTCGTGGGATCGTTGCTGGCAAGGTCATGGCTGCGAATCATGGGGTCACTGTGATGGCTGTGCTTTTCAAGAACCCCGAGTATCATAGTACTAATGTTGTCACAGGAGGAAATATTGAGGAAGAAGATATTGATAACCCTCGTGACGGTGGTTGTGATGGTGATCACGGGGGTGCTAGTAGTTCTGGCGGCAGTGGTGGTGCTAGCTGTTTTGGTATGCCTGGTTTCAAACAATATTGATTAGAAAGAGATGGTTAATGTATCCTAAGGAAATGGAATGGAAGAGAAATTTGGGCTTGAATGTATCAAGATCTATAATACAATGAGAAAGTAAGAAAAAGATGGTGAGAGGTGTTAGGAAGATATTAAAAATGAAGTGTATGAAAAGACCACCTTATATCCTCAAATTTGAATAAATTCTCATTAATTTAATATTTATAAATATTTAAATATGTTTTTAGTCTCATACATATACACCCTTATCTAAAATGGTCATTATAAAATTATTTTATGGATTTTCATCCTTGACAATAAAAAAATGTTTTAAAAAAGTCCTTGTGACATCGTGAAACTTAGTTGGTATTTTTTAGAGCTAATAGTTGGTCCACATAAATTTGCCACATGGATATTTTACACATGTTCACAATTTATTTCATCAAATTTAGTTATTCTTCATTTCCCTCACCTCCATAATCATCTCTCACTCATATCTTTATCTCAAAACCCAAAAATCCCCCTTCATATTCTTCCTCTTCCTCCAGCACCCACCTTTTCTTCAGAACAAAAAGGTCTTTCCCTAATTTTATCAAAACAATATCCATTGCTATGAGAGAGAGAGAGAGAGAGAATTATAGGTGCGAGAGAGAGGATTGATGGTGGAGCGAAAGTGAGATCTAGAAGGAGAAATGAAGATCGAGAGAGCAAGATGGGGAATCAATGTGAGGGAGAGGAAGAAAGAGAGAGGGACGTGAGAGAAATAAAGCATACAGTGGCTTTGCAATTCGCGAAGGCAACGCCCGTAGATGTGCTAGGTTCATGACGGTGGTTAAGGGCACTCAAAAAGCGATGGTGCACGAAAATAGGGATCAGAAAAGGCTTTGAAGGTCAGGGAAGAGGGTCCTCAATGGCTGATTCGGTTTGGCTCTCTTGGTTTTGAGTTTGCAGATGAAAGACTTTCGATTTTGGGGCATTGATCTCGGGTTGGGTTTTGTGGTGGTCGAAGGGCTTGGCGATGAGTGAGGAAAAGGAAGAAGAATGGGTGAAGGAGATTGAGGAAGAGGATAGCAGTGGATGGGTGGTGGTGGGTGGGAGGAGATTGAGGAAGAGGATAATGGTGGGTGGGAAGAGGAAGAGGAAGAAGATGAAAGGAAATTTCTGAGGTTTGAGATGAATTTTTGGGTTCTGAGATGAAGATTTGAGTGAGAGATGATTATGGAGGTTATGAAAAGGGAGAAAGACTAAATTTGATAAAAGAAATTTTTAAGGGACCAAAATGGATGTGAAATTTCCATGCGGACAACCTACGTGTACTCGTTATTAGTTAGAAATATCCACCTAATCTTTATGACATCACTAGGACTTTTTTAAAACAAAAAATATTTGTCAAGGATTAAAAACTATAAATTTTTTATAAAAACCATTTTAGATTAGTTTGTATATGTTAAGGACTAAAAACATAATTAACTCTAGATTAAATTTCTCAAGTGACCATAAAAATGAGATAGGAGGAGTACCTTCATAGAAGCCAAAGTAGATGCAAGGGGAAAGGGTAGTTTGGCATATAGATTGATTAGGAGACTGATATCTAGCAAGAAAAATCTTGAAAATAAGAGCAAAACCTTCGTAATCAAAATAAGAAACGAATCAATGAGAGAAGAAAGGGATAAAACACAATCTATCACTTTTGCATTGAACAAATTTTGAGTTGAATTGACGTAAGTATACATTCAGTTTGAATCTCAATTTATTACCTTTTACGTATTTTTGAATTTTAATTTAATAATAATTTTTACTCCACGTGCATCGCAAAAGAATTTGACTAACAATAAAATAATTTGACTGACCCTCACAGTTGAATAATAATAAAATATTCATATGATATTTGACATATTGGTCCAGATCAGGAATTTCATAAAGAATTTGACTGATACTAACATTTGAATAATAATAAAATATTGATATGATGCCCCATAGTCTGCCTTCTCTCTCCTAAACCTTCTTTCTTATCCTAACTCATATCAGCAGACACTCTCTCACCTATTCCTTGAACACACTATAAATTCCAACAAAGAAACCATTAATTCTCATCCTTCACTCAGTGCCTCACTATCTGAGAAAACCAAAAAAAATGGCCGAGAAGTATGGAATTCCAATGTCCACCTCCCCAAGATTCTTCGAAAACTCCTCAGGGAAGCATGCTCCCTTCACCGTTTCCTTCGGTCGCAATCTCCAACCGCCACACTCCAGCCCCATCCCCAACCAGAAAGAAAGGTCCTCCTCCACCTCTAAGAGACCCATTGGTAGGCCACCTGGCGCCAAGAACAAGCCTAAGCCCCCAATTGTCATCACACAAGACAACAACAATGGCATGAAGACAGCCATCATCGAGGTCGGAGCTGGCAACGACGTCATGGAGGCGGTGGTCCAAGTGGCACGCAACCGTAACTGCGGCGTCATGGTAGCCCATGCTTCGGGCATGATTTCCAATGTGACCCTTTTCCACCCTCAGGGCGAAGCTCCTACTGCTTTCACCCATTATGGGCCATTTGCCCTATTGGGCCTCCATGGCTCCTATTTGCCACCACCTGCTCTTGGCGCTTGTTTTCCTTCTTCTTCTCAGCCTTCGATTATCCCCAACATCCCTCCCTCCGCAATTCACTCCTCTTTCGAGATCGGCCTCTCTGGCTTCCAAGGGAATGTCTTTCGTGGGATCGTTGCTGGCAAGGTCATGGCTGCGAATCATGGGGTCACTGTGATGGCTGTGCTTTTCAAGAACCCCGAGTATCATAGTACTAATGTTGTCACAGGAGGAAATATTGAGGAAGAAGATATTGATAACCCTCGTGACGGTGGTTGTGATGGTGATCACGGGGGTGCTAGTAGTTCTGGCGGCAGTGGTGGTGCTAGCTGTTTTGGTATGCCTGGTTTCAAACAATATTGATTAGAAAGAGATGGTTAATGTATCCTAAGGAAATGGAATGGAAGAGAAATTTGGGCTTGAATGTATCAAGATCTATAATACAATGAGAAAGTAAGAAAAAGATGGTGAGAGGTGTTAGGAAGATATTAAAAATGAAGTGTATGAAAAGACCACCTTATATCCTCAAATTTGAATAAATTCTCATTAATTTAATATTTATAAATATTTAAATATGTTTTTAGTCTCATACATATACACCCTTATCTAAAATGGTCATTATAAAATTATTTTATGGATTTTCATCCTTGACAATAAAAAAATGTTTTAAAAAAGTCCTTGTGACATCGTGAAACTTAGTTGGTATTTTTTAGAGCTAATAGTTGGTCCACATAAATTTGCCACATGGATATTTTACACATGTTCACAATTTATTTCATCAAATTTAGTTATTCTTCATTTCCCTCACCTCCATAATCATCTCTCACTCATATCTTTATCTCAAAACCCAAAAATCCCCCTTCATATTCTTCCTCTTCCTCCAGCACCCACCTTTTCTTCAGAACAAAAAGGTCTTTCCCTAATTTTATCAAAACAATATCCATTGCTATGAGAGAGAGAGAGAGAGAGAATTATAGGTGCGAGAGAGAGGATTGATGGTGGAGCGAAAGTGAGATCTAGAAGGAGAAATGAAGATCGAGAGAGCAAGATGGGGAATCAATGTGAGGGAGAGGAAGAAAGAGAGAGGGACGTGAGAGAAATAAAGCATACAGTGGCTTTGCAATTCGCGAAGGCAACGCCCGTAGATGTGCTAGGTTCATGACGGTGGTTAAGGGCACTCAAAAAGCGATGGTGCACGAAAATAGGGATCAGAAAAGGCTTTGAAGGTCAGGGAAGAGGGTCCTCAATGGCTGATTCGGTTTGGCTCTCTTGGTTTTGAGTTTGCAGATGAAAGACTTTCGATTTTGGGGCATTGATCTCGGGTTGGGTTTTGTGGTGGTCGAAGGGCTTGGCGATGAGTGAGGAAAAGGAAGAAGAATGGGTGAAGGAGATTGAGGAAGAGGATAGCAGTGGATGGGTGGTGGTGGGTGGGAGGAGATTGAGGAAGAGGATAATGGTGGGTGGGAAGAGGAAGAGGAAGAAGATGAAAGGAAATTTCTGAGGTTTGAGATGAATTTTTGGGTTCTGAGATGAAGATTTGAGTGAGAGATGATTATGGAGGTTATGAAAAGGGAGAAAGACTAAATTTGATAAAAGAAATTTTTAAGGGACCAAAATGGATGTGAAATTTCCATGCGGACAACCTACGTGTACTCGTTATTAGTTAGAAATATCCACCTAATCTTTATGACATCACTAGGACTTTTTTAAAACAAAAAATATTTGTCAAGGATTAAAAACTATAAATTTTTTATAAAAACCATTTTAGATTAGTTTGTATATGTTAAGGACTAAAAACATAATTAACTCTAGATTAAATTTCTCAAGTGACCATAAAAATGAGATAGGAGGAGTACCTTCATAGAAGCCAAAGTAGATGCAAGGGGAAAGGGTAGTTTGGCATATAGATTGATTAGGAGACTGATATCTAGCAAGAAAAATCTTGAAAATAAGAGCAAAACCTTCGTAATCAAAATAAGAAACGAATCAATGAGAGAAGAAAGGGATAAAACACAATCTATCACTTTTGCATTGAACAATTTTGAGTTGAATTGACGTAAGTATACATTCAGTTTGAATCTCAATTTATTACCTTTTACGTATTTTTGAATTTTAATTTAATAATAATTTTTACTCCACGTGCATCGCAAAAGAATTTGACTAACAATAAAATAATTTGACTGACCCTCACAGTTGAATAATAATAAAATATTCATATGATATTTGACATATTGGTCCAGATCAGGAATTTCATAAAGAATTTGACTGATACTAACATTTGAATAATAATAAAATATTGATATGATGCCCCATAGTCTGCCTTCTCTCTCCTAAACCTTCTTTCTTATCCTAACTCATATCAGCAGACACTCTCTCACCTATTCCTTGAACACACTATAAATTCCAACAAAGAAACCATTAATTCTCATCCTTCACTCAGTGCCTCACTATCTGAGAAAACCAAAAAAAATGGCCGAGAAGTATGGAATTCCAATGTCCACCTCCCCAAGATTCTTCGAAAACTCCTCAGGGAAGCATGCTCCCTTCACCGTTTCCTTCGGTCGCAATCTCCAACCGCCACACTCCAGCCCCATCCCCAACCAGAAAGAAAGGTCCTCCTCCACCTCTAAGAGACCCATTGGTAGGCCACCTGGCGCCAAGAACAAGCCTAAGCCCCCAATTGTCATCACACAAGACAACAACAATGGCATGAAGACAGCCATCATCGAGGTCGGAGCTGGCAACGACGTCATGGAGGCGGTGGTCCAAGTGGCACGCAACCGTAACTGCGGCGTCATGGTAGTCCATGCTTCGGGCATGATTTCCAATGTGACCCTTTTCCACCCTCAGGGCGAAGCTCCTACTGCTTTCACCCATTATGGGCCATTTGCCCTATTGGGCCTCCATGGCTCCTATTTGCCACCACCTGCTCTTGGCGCTTGTTTTCCTTCTTCTTCTCAGCCTTCGATTATCCCCAACATCCCTCCCTCCGCAATTCACTCCTCTTTCGAGATCGGCCTCTCTGGCTTCCAAGGGAATGTCTTTCGTGGGATCGTTGCTGGCAAGGTCATGGCTGCGAATCATGGGGTCACTGTGATGGCTGTGCTTTTCAAGAACCCCGAGTATCATAGTACTAATGTTGTCACAGGAGGAAATATTGAGGAAGAAGATATTGATAACCCTCGTGACGGTGGTTGTGATGGTGATCACGGGGGTGCTAGTAGTTCTGGCGGCAGTGGTGGTGCTAGCTGTTTTGGTATGCCTGGTTTCAAACAATATTGATTAGAAAGAGATGGTTAATGTATCCTAAGGAAATGGAATGGAAGAGAAATTTGGGCTTGAATGTATCAAGATCTATAATACAATGAGAAAGTAAGAAAAAGATGGTGAGAGGTGTTAGGAAGATATTAAAAATGAAGTGTATGAAAAGACCACCTTATATCCTCAAATTTGAATAAATTCTCATTAATTTAATATTTATAAATATTTAAATATGTTTTTAGTCTCATACATATACACCCTTATCTAAAATGGTCATTATAAAATTATTTTATGGATTTTCATCCTTGACAATAAAAAAATGTTTTAAAAAAGTCCTTGTGACATCGTGAAACTTAGTTGGTATTTTTTAGAGCTAATAGTTGGTCCACATAAATTTGCCACATGGATATTTTACACATGTTCACAATTTATTTCATCAAATTTAGTTATTCTTCATTTCCCTCACCTCCATAATCATCTCTCACTCATATCTTTATCTCAAAACCCAAAAATCCCCCTTCATATTCTTCCTCTTCCTCCAGCACCCACCTTTTCTTCAGAACAAAAAGGTCTTTCCCTAATTTTATCAAAACAATATCCATTGCTATGAGAGAGAGAGAGAGAGAGAATTATAGGTGCGAGAGAGAGGATTGATGGTGGAGCGAAAGTGAGATCTAGAAGGAGAAATGAAGATCGAGAGAGCAAGATGGGGAATCAATGTGAGGGAGAGGAAGAAAGAGAGAGGGACGTGAGAGAAATAAAGCATACAGTGGCTTTGCAATTCGCGAAGGCAACGCCCGTAGATGTGCTAGGTTCATGACGGTGGTTAAGGGCACTCAAAAAGCGATGGTGCACGAAAATAGGGATCAGAAAAGGCTTTGAAGGTCAGGGAAGAGGGTCCTCAATGGCTGATTCGGTTTGGCTCTCTTGGTTTTGAGTTTGCAGATGAAAGACTTTCGATTTTGGGGCATTGATCTCGGGTTGGGTTTTGTGGTGGTCGAAGGGCTTGGCGATGAGTGAGGAAAAGGAAGAAGAATGGGTGAAGGAGATTGAGGAAGAGGATAGCAGTGGATGGGTGGTGGTGGGTGGGAGGAGATTGAGGAAGAGGATAATGGTGGGTGGGAAGAGGAAGAGGAAGAAGATGAAAGGAAATTTCTGAGGTTTGAGATGAATTTTTGGGTTCTGAGATGAAGATTTGAGTGAGAGATGATTATGGAGGTTATGAAAAGGGAGAAAGACTAAATTTGATAAAAGAAATTTTTAAGGGACCAAAATGGATGTGAAATTTCCATGCGGACAACCTACGTGTACTCGTTATTAGTTAGAAATATCCACCTAATCTTTATGACATCACTAGGACTTTTTTAAAACAAAAAATATTTGTCAAGGATTAAAAACTATAAATTTTTTATAAAAACCATTTTAGATTAGTTTGTATATGTTAAGGACTAAAAACATAATTAACTCTAGATTAAATTTCTCAAGTGACCATAAAAATGAGATAGGAGGAGTACCTTCATAGAAGCCAAAGTAGATGCAAGGGGAAAGGGTAGTTTGGCATATAGATTGATTAGGAGACTGATATCTAGCAAGAAAAATCTTGAAAATAAGAGCAAAACCTTCGTAATCAAAATAAGAAACGAATCAATGAGAGAAGAAAGGGATAAAACACAATCTATCACTTTTGCATTGAACAAATTTTGAGTTGAATTGACGTAAGTATACATTCAGTTTGAATCTCAATTTATTACCTTTTACGTATTTTTGAATTTTAATTTAATAATAATTTTTACTCCACGTGCATCGCAAAAGAATTTGACTAACAATAAAATAATTTGACTGACCCTCACAGTTGAATAATAATAAAATATTCATATGATATTTGACATATTGGTCCAGATCAGGAATTTCATAAAGAATTTGACTGATACTAACATTTGAATAATAATAAAATATTGATATGATGCCCCATAGTCTGCCTTCTCTCTCCTAAACCTTCTTTCTTATCCTAACTCATATCAGCAGACACTCTCTCACCTATTCCTTGAACACACTATAAATTCCAACAAAGAAACCATTAATTCTCATCCTTCACTCAGTGCCTCACTATCTGAGAAAACCAAAAAAAATGGCCGAGAAGTATGGAATTCCAATGTCCACCTCCCCAAGATTCTTCGAAAACTCCTCAGGGAAGCATGCTCCCTTCACCGTTTCCTTCGGTCGCAATCTCCAACCGCCACACTCCAGCCCCATCCCCAACCAGAAAGAAAGGTCCTCCTCCACCTCTAAGAGACCCATTGGTAGGCCACCTGGCGCCAAGAACAAGCCTAAGCCCCCAATTGTCATCACACAAGACAACAACAATGGCATGAAGACAGCCATCATCGAGGTCGGAGCTGGCAACGACGTCATGGAGGCGGTGGTCCAAGTGGCACGCAACCGTAACTGCGGCGTCATGGTAGTCCATGCTTCGGGCATGATTTCCAATGTGACCCTTTTCCACCCTCAGGGCGAAGCTCCTACTGCTTTCACCCATTATGGGCCATTTGCCCTATTGGGCCTCCATGGCTCCTATTTGCCACCACCTGCTCTTGGCGCTTGTTTTCCTTCTTCTTCTCAGCCTTCGATTATCCCCAACATCCCTCCCTCCGCAATTCACTCCTCTTTCGAGATCGGCCTCTCTGGCTTCCAAGGGAATGTCTTTCGTGGGATCGTTGCTGGCAAGGTCATGGCTGCGAATCATGGGGTCACTGTGATGGCTGTGCTTTTCAAGAACCCCGAGTATCATAGTACTAATGTTGTCACAGGAGGAAATATTGAGGAAGAAGATATTGATAACCCTCGTGACGGTGGTTGTGATGGTGATCACGGGGGTGCTAGTAGTTCTGGCGGCAGTGGTGGTGCTAGCTGTTTTGGTATGCCTGGTTTCAAACAATATTGATTAGAAAGAGATGGTTAATGTATCCTAAGGAAATGGAATGGAAGAGAAATTTGGGCTTGAATGTATCAAGATCTATAATACAATGAGAAAGTAAGAAAAAGATGGTGAGAGGTGTTAGGAAGATATTAAAAATGAAGTGTATGAAAAGACCACCTTATATCCTCAAATTTGAATAAATTCTCATTAATTTAATATTTATAAATATTTAAATATGTTTTTAGTCTCATACATATACACCCTTATCTAAAATGGTCATTATAAAATTATTTTATGGATTTTCATCCTTGACAATAAAAAAATGTTTTAAAAAAGTCCTTGTGACATCGTGAAACTTAGTTGGTATTTTTTAGAGCTAATAGTTGGTCCACATAAATTTGCCACATGGATATTTTACACATGTTCACAATTTATTTCATCAAATTTAGTTATTCTTCATTTCCCTCACCTCCATAATCATCTCTCACTCATATCTTTATCTCAAAACCCAAAAATCCCCCTTCATATTCTTCCTCTTCCTCCAGCACCCACCTTTTCTTCAGAACAAAAAGGTCTTTCCCTAATTTTATCAAAACAATATCCATTGCTATGAGAGAGAGAGAGAGAGAGAATTATAGGTGCGAGAGAGAGGATTGATGGTGGAGCGAAAGTGAGATCTAGAAGGAGAAATGAAGATCGAGAGAGCAAGATGGGGAATCAATGTGAGGGAGAGGAAGAAAGAGAGAGGGACGTGAGAGAAATAAAGCATACAGTGGCTTTGCAATTCGCGAAGGCAACGCCCGTAGATGTGCTAGGTTCATGACGGTGGTTAAGGGCACTCAAAAAGCGATGGTGCACGAAAATAGGGATCAGAAAAGGCTTTGAAGGTCAGGGAAGAGGGTCCTCAATGGCTGATTCGGTTTGGCTCTCTTGGTTTTGAGTTTGCAGATGAAAGACTTTCGATTTTGGGGCATTGATCTCGGGTTGGGTTTTGTGGTGGTCGAAGGGCTTGGCGATGAGTGAGGAAAAGGAAGAAGAATGGGTGAAGGAGATTGAGGAAGAGGATAGCAGTGGATGGGTGGTGGTGGGTGGGAGGAGATTGAGGAAGAGGATAATGGTGGGTGGGAAGAGGAAGAGGAAGAAGATGAAAGGAAATTTCTGAGGTTTGAGATGAATTTTTGGGTTCTGAGATGAAGATTTGAGTGAGAGATGATTATGGAGGTTATGAAAAGGGAGAAAGACTAAATTTGATAAAAGAAATTTTTAAGGGACCAAAATGGATGTGAAATTTCCATGCGGACAACCTACGTGTACTCGTTATTAGTTAGAAATATCCACCTAATCTTTATGACATCACTAGGACTTTTTTAAAACAAAAAATATTTGTCAAGGATTAAAAACTATAAATTTTTTATAAAAACCATTTTAGATTAGTTTGTATATGTTAAGGACTAAAAACATAATTAACTCTAGATTAAATTTCTCAAGTGACCATAAAAATGAGATAGGAGGAGTACCTTCATAGAAGCCAAAGTAGATGCAAGGGGAAAGGGTAGTTTGGCATATAGATTGATTAGGAGACTGATATCTAGCAAGAAAAATCTTGAAAATAAGAGCAAAACCTTCGTAATCAAAATAAGAAACGAATCAATGAGAGAAGAAAGGGATAAAACACAATCTATCACTTTTGCATTGAACAAATTTTGAGTTGAATTGACGTAAGTATACATTCAGTTTGAATCTCAATTTATTACCTTTTACGTATTTTTGAATTTTAATTTAATAATAATTTTTACTCCACGTGCATCGCAAAAGAATTTGACTAACAATAAAATAATTTGACTGACCCTCACAGTTGAATAATAATAAAATATTCATATGATATTTGACATATTGGTCCAGATCAGGAATTTCATAAAGAATTTGACTGATACTAACATTTGAATAATAATAAAATATTGATATGATGCCCCATAGTCTGCCTTCTCTCTCCTAAACCTTCTTTCTTATCCTAACTCATATCAGCAGACACTCTCTCACCTATTCCTTGAACACACTATAAATTCCAACAAAGAAACCATTAATTCTCATCCTTCACTCAGTGCCTCACTATCTGAGAAAACCAAAAAAAATGGCCGAGAAGTATGGAATTCCAATGTCCACCTCCCCAAGATTCTTCGAAAACTCCTCAGGGAAGCATGCTCCCTTCACCGTTTCCTTCGGTCGCAATCTCCAACCGCCACACTCCAGCCCCATCCCCAACCAGAAAGAAAGGTCCTCCTCCACCTCTAAGAGACCCATTGGTAGGCCACCTGGCGCCAAGAACAAGCCTAAGCCCCCAATTGTCATCACACAAGACAACAACAATGGCATGAAGACAGCCATCATCGAGGTCGGAGCTGGCAACGACGTCATGGAGGCGGTGGTCCAAGTGGCACGCAACCGTAACTGCGGCGTCATGGTAGTCCATGCTTCGGGCATGATTTCCAATGTGACCCTTTTCCACCCTCAGGGCGAAGCTCCTACTGCTTTCACCCATTATGGGCCATTTGCCCTATTGGGCCTCCATGGCTCCTATTTGCCACCACCTGCTCTTGGCGCTTGTTTTCCTTCTTCTTCTCAGCCTTCGATTATCCCCAACATCCCTCCCTCCGCAATTCACTCCTCTTTCGAGATCGGCCTCTCTGGCTTCCAAGGGAATGTCTTTCGTGGGATCGTTGCTGGCAAGGTCATGGCTGCGAATCATGGGGTCACTGTGATGGCTGTGCTTTTCAAGAACCCCGAGTATCATAGTACTAATGTTGTCACAGGAGGAAATATTGAGGAAGAAGATATTGATAACCCTCGTGACGGTGGTTGTGATGGTGATCACGGGGGTGCTAGTAGTTCTGGCGGCAGTGGTGGTGCTAGCTGTTTTGGTATGCCTGGTTTCAAACAATATTGATTAGAAAGAGATGGTTAATGTATCCTAAGGAAATGGAATGGAAGAGAAATTTGGGCTTGAATGTATCAAGATCTATAATACAATGAGAAAGTAAGAAAAAGATGGTGAGAGGTGTTAGGAAGATATTAAAAATGAAGTGTATGAAAAGACCACCTTATATCCTCAAATTTGAATAAATTCTCATTAATTTAATATTTATAAATATTTAAATATGTTTTTAGTCTCATACATATACACCCTTATCTAAAATGGTCATTATAAAATTATTTTATGGATTTTCATCCTTGACAATAAAAAAATGTTTTAAAAAAGTCCTTGTGACATCGTGAAACTTAGTTGGTATTTTTTAGAGCTAATAGTTGGTCCACATAAATTTGCCACATGGATATTTTACACATGTTCACAATTTATTTCATCAAATTTAGTTATTCTTCATTTCCCTCACCTCCATAATCATCTCTCACTCATATCTTTATCTCAAAACCCAAAAATCCCCCTTCATATTCTTCCTCTTCCTCCAGCACCCACCTTTTCTTCAGAACAAAAAGGTCTTTCCCTAATTTTATCAAAACAATATCCATTGCTATGAGAGAGAGAGAGAGAGAGAGAATTATAGGTGCGAGAGAGAGGATTGATGGTGGAGCGAAAGTGAGATCTAGAAGGAGAAATGAAGATCGAGAGAGCAAGATGGGGAATCAATGTGAGGGAGAGGAAGAAAGAGAGAGGGACGTGAGAGAAATAAAGCATACAGTGGCTTTGCAATTCGCGAAGGCAACGCCCGTAGATGTGCTAGGTTCATGACGGTGGTTAAGGGCACTCAAAAAGCGATGGTGCACGAAAATAGGGATCAGAAAAGGCTTTGAAGGTCAGGGAAGAGGGTCCTCAATGGCTGATTCGGTTTGGCTCTCTTGGTTTTGAGTTTGCAGATGAAAGACTTTCGATTTTGGGGCATTGATCTCGGGTTGGGTTTTGTGGTGGTCGAAGGGCTTGGCGATGAGTGAGGAAAAGGAAGAAGAATGGGTGAAGGAGATTGAGGAAGAGGATAGCAGTGGATGGGTGGTGGTGGGTGGGAGGAGATTGAGGAAGAGGATAATGGTGGGTGGGAAGAGGAAGAGGAAGAAGATGAAAGGAAATTTCTGAGGTTTGAGATGAATTTTTGGGTTCTGAGATGAAGATTTGAGTGAGAGATGATTATGGAGGTTATGAAAAGGGAGAAAGACTAAATTTGATAAAAGAAATTTTTAAGGGACCAAAATGGATGTGAAATTTCCATGCGGACAACCTACGTGTACTCGTTATTAGTTAGAAATATCCACCTAATCTTTATGACATCACTAGGACTTTTTTAAAACAAAAAATATTTGTCAAGGATTAAAAACTATAAATTTTTTATAAAAACCATTTTAGATTAGTTTGTATATGTTAAGGACTAAAAACATAATTAACTCTAGATTAAATTTCTCAAGTGACCATAAAAATGAGATAGGAGGAGTACCTTCATAGAAGCCAAAGTAGATGCAAGGGGAAAGGGTAGTTTGGCATATAGATTGATTAGGAGACTGATATCTAGCAAGAAAAATCTTGAAAATAAGAGCAAAACCTTCGTAATCAAAATAAGAAACGAATCAATGAGAGAAGAAAGGGATAAAACACAATCTATCACTTTTGCATTGAACAAATTTTGAGTTGAATTGACGTAAGTATACATTCAGTTTGAATCTCAATTTATTACCTTTTACGTATTTTTGAATTTTAATTTAATAATAATTTTTACTCCACGTGCATCGCAAAAGAATTTGACTAACAATAAAATAATTTGACTGACCCTCACAGTTGAATAATAATAAAATATTCATATGATATTTGACATATTGGTCCAGATCAGGAATTTCATAAAGAATTTGACTGATACTAACATTTGAATAATAATAAAATATTGATATGATGCCCCATAGTCTGCCTTCTCTCTCCTAAACCTTCTTTCTTATCCTAACTCATATCAGCAGACACTCTCTCACCTATTCCTTGAACACACTATAAATTCCAACAAAGAAACCATTAATTCTCATCCTTCACTCAGTGCCTCACTATCTGAGAAAACCAAAAAAAATGGCCGAGAAGTATGGAATTCCAATGTCCACCTCCCCAAGATTCTTCGAAAACTCCTCAGGGAAGCATGCTCCCTTCACCGTTTCCTTCGGTCGCAATCTCCAACCGCCACACTCCAGCCCCATCCCCAACCAGAAAGAAAGGTCCTCCTCCACCTCTAAGAGACCCATTGGTAGGCCACCTGGCGCCAAGAACAAGCCTAAGCCCCCAATTGTCATCACACAAGACAACAACAATGGCATGAAGACAGCCATCATCGAGGTCGGAGCTGGCAACGACGTCATGGAGGCGGTGGTCCAAGTGGCACGCAACCGTAACTGCGGCGTCATGGTAGTCCATGCTTCGGGCATGATTTCCAATGTGACCCTTTTCCACCCTCAGGGCGAAGCTCCTACTGCTTTCACCCATTATGGGCCATTTGCCCTATTGGGCCTCCATGGCTCCTATTTGCCACCACCTGCTCTTGGCGCTTGTTTTCCTTCTTCTTCTCAGCCTTCGATTATCCCCAACATCCCTCCCTCCGCAATTCACTCCTCTTTCGAGATCGGCCTCTCTGGCTTCCAAGGGAATGTCTTTCGTGGGATCGTTACTGGCAAGGTCATGGCTGCGAATCATGGGGTCACTGTGATGGCTGTGCTTTTCAAGAACCCCGAGAAATTTGGGCGTGAATGTATCAAGATCTATAATATAATGAGAAAGTAAGAAAAAGATGGTGAGAGGTGTTAGGAAGATATTAAAAATGAAGTGTATGAAAAGACCACCTTATATCCTCAAATTTGAATAAATTCTCATTAATTTAATATTTATAAATATTTAAATATGTTTTTAGTCTCATACATATACACTCTTATCTAAAATGGTCATTATAAAATTATTTTATGGATTTTCATCCTTGACAATAAAAAAATGTTTTAAAAAAGTCCTTGTGACATCGTGAAACTTAGTTGGTATTTTTTAGAGCTAATAGTTGGTCTACATAAATTTGCCACATGGATATTTTACACATGTTCACAATTTATTTCATCAAATTTAGTTATTCTTCATTTCCCTCACCTCCATAATCATCTCTCACTCATATCTTTATCTCAAAACCCAAAAATCCCCCTTCATATTCTTCCTCTTCCTCCAGCACCCACCTACCCACCTTTTCTTTAGAACAAAAAGGTCTTTCCCTAATTTTATCAAAACAATATCCATTGCTTTGAGAGAGAGAGAGAGAGAGAGAGAGAGAGAATTATAGGTGCGAGAGAGAGGATTGATGGTGGAGCGAAAGTGAGATCTAGAAGGAGAAATGAAGATCGAGAGAGCAAGATGGGGAATCAATGTGAGGGAGAGGAAGAAAGAGAGAGGGACGTGAGAGAAATAAAGCATACAGTGGCTTTGCAATTCGCGAAGGCAACGCCCGTAGATGTGCTAGGTTCATGACGGTGGTTAAGGGCACTCAAAAAGCGATGGTGCACGAAAATAGGGATCAAAAAAGGCTTTGAAGGTCAGGGAAGAGGGTCCTCAATGGCTGATTCGGTTTGGCTCTCTTGGTTTTGAGTTTGCAGATGAAAGACTTTCGATTTTGGGGCATTGATCTCGGGTTGGGTTTTGTGGTGGTCGAAGGGCTTGGCGATGAGTGAGGAAAAGGAAGAAGAATGGGTGAAGGAGATTGAGGAAGAGGATGGCAGTGGATGGGTGGTGGTGGGTGGAAGGAGATTGAGGAAGAGGATAATGGTGGGTGGGAAGAGGAAGAGGAAGAGGAAGAAGATGTAAGGAAATTTCTGAGGTTTGAGATGAATTTTTGGGTTCTGAGATGAAGATTTGAGTGAGAGATGATTATGGAGGTTATGAAAAGGGAGAAAGACTAAATTTGATAAAAGAAATTTTTAAGGGACCAAAATAGATGTGAAATTTCCATGCGGACAACCTACGTGTACTCGTTATTAGTTAGAAATATCCACCTAATCTTTATGACATCACTAGGACTTTTTTAAAACAAAAAATATTTGTCAAGGATTAAAAACTATAAATTTTTTATAAAAACCATTTTAGATTAAATATTTGACATATAAAAACCATATGTCAAGGACTAAAAACATAATTAACTCTAGATTAAATTTCTCAAGTGACCATAAAAATGAGATAAGAGGAGTACCTTCATAGAAGCCAAAGTAGATGCAAGGGGAAAGGGTAGTTTGGCATATAGATTGATTAGGAGACTGATATCTAGCAAGAAAAATCTTGAAAATAAGAGCAAAACCTTCGTAATCAAAATAAGAAACGAATCAATGAGTGAAGAAAGGGATAAAACACAATCTATCACTTTTGCATTGAACAAATTTTGAATGCTCTCCATATTTCCTCAAAACCATGGGTCGAAAAATGGTCAAGTATACTGCAAAAAACTTAGTTGAAACTCACTTGGTAGATTAAAATATTATCATGGCATATCTTGTGCCAATCAATTCAATTCAATCCACTTGGTAGATTAAAATATTATCATGGCATATCTTATGCCATTCAATCCACTTAGCACCACGTAAACTTACTTGGTTGAATTAATAATAAAAACAGTAAGGTTGAAATTGGTCAAAATATTTTGACCAATATTGCCAACACCATATTTCGACTAAGAATTTAAACTTAGCACAACTTATTAATTTTGGTCTCTTGGTATTTCGACCAAGATAAAATTCTGGTACTAACAGGAGGACCTTAGCAGCAGCCATCTCTCCACTGAAGTGGCCCCCGTACTCATAACCATGGCAATGCTACAATATACTCTCAAATTACTCTTCCGAAACACACTTCCTTATCACTCCATCAGCACACCACCGGAAAAGAAAAGGTTTTTCCCACAAATAAAACTTAACATCATGTAAAAATTTCTTCTTATAATTCCACTAAAGGTCATGTGGAAAAATATCTTCATCCTTTTGCAAACTCAGCATACCAAGTGATGAGTGGATATTATATGATGTTTTTAGGTAGTTTTTAGTCTTTTTATTTTATTATTTTTGAGTCACATATAGGTTTTTTATTATTTTTATGTAGATTTTATATTTATTTTGCATTTTGCATGTAGATTAGATTTTATTTGTTTTTCTAGCTTTATTTTATATTTTTAGGAATTTTTATAGTTATTTTATATTTTTAGGAAAAGCTGGTATAGTTATCATTTTTGTCCAGGGACCGATTTATAAAGTTTCAGGAAATCAAGGACCAAAATGTGAAAGTTCAAGGGTGGAGGGCTAAAAGTGAAGATTGAGAGAATGAAAGGGCTTGAATTGGAGTGCTAACCAAGAGAGGACTAAAAGTGAAAAAGAGGAATATGAAGCAACTCTCTTCAAATGAGCACATGGGAAAATAAGGATTAAAGGATGGATGGAGGATTGATGATAGTGGAGGAGAGGTTTCAGAATTGATTAAGGGCTGATAAGTGGGTTTTAAAGGCATTCAAAACCCACTACCATGAAGAAGGAAGGAAAAGCTTGAAGTTGAAGAATCAGTAGCCAGCGCTGCAGCGCTAGAACCCAGCGCTCAAGCGCTGGGTCTCGGTCTGGAAGTGGATTTTTAATGCTTTCTAGCGCCCAAGCGTTGGGAAAGCCAGCGCTGAAGCGCTGGAGGCTGGATTTTTACTATAAATAGGACCCTCCTCTTCACTTGTAAAACACACCTCTTAGAATACAACAAGTATTCTCTCTTTCTCCCTCTTGAGCATTGTTCCTAGGACTTGTGGGAAGCCATATTTGAGCTCCTATCCAGGGTAATTCAATGACTCCTTTAGCCATGCTTGGCTAACTTCTTTCTTAAGTATCTTGGGTTGTTTTAGTTTATAATCTATGTTTTAGTTTTCTTCTACTCTTCTGAATTTTATTGCTTTAGTTCATGTTTTATTTACCTTGTTCTTAATTTTATCTTGATGATCAAAAGTGTTTTTACTTATTGCTTATAACAATGGAAATTGGTAAGTAGTAAGGGACTTAGGAAACAAAAGAAGCTATATGACATATCACTAAGGTATTAGGATAGACTTAGCTTTATGTTGGCCTAAAAATTTTGTCTTCATCTTCTTCTTGGTTTTTTCTAGATTACAAGGTATTGAATTTAGTAATTGTGGAGAAAGTTCTACAATGATTAAGGTATTAACTTGTAGAAACATTAGGCTATAGCATCATGACTTGGTACTAAAATTCAGAAATAAAGTAGTAGTTGCTAGCATATTTTATAAATTATATAAATCAACCCAAGTGCTTAAGATTCATCATCATCTCTTTCTCTTATCATTTATATTGTTTATTTCTTGTTCTAAAAACAACAAAACATTTTCATCTTTTATTTTTCTGTTTAAGTACTAAATATTATAATAATAAGAATACCTATCCCTTGGGTTCGATCTTTTTACTACGCGATAGTCAATCGTACACTTGCGATTCCGCTATCACCAAGGTAAAGAAGAATTAAGAGTAAAGAGCTTCTCATACGGGAATTCCTCAGTGATAACAATCACATTTGAATCTCCTCCTTCAAGTATGCACAATAACTTTGGATCCTACCATGTAATAATTGAATTTTTCACAAGTAAAAAATATTGCTAGCTGATAACCAAAACCGCAAGTACACGGAGGATATCGCGTAATATAAAAGATGTTGAACCCACAGGGATAGGTTGAATCTCAAGACCCCAAAATCAATTGTTTTAAGCTTAAAAACAAAAAATAAAAAGGTTTTGTTTGATGGTTGTTTATATGAACAAATGAACAGGAAAAAGACTAAGATAAATATATGATCAAAACAACACTTGGGTTGAGCATCTCTACTTCTAACTTAAGTTATCGGAATCAATTTCATATATGAATTCCAGCATGTGTTCTTAGGTGATATAGCCTAGTGTTTCTACTTGTTAATTCCTTAAGCAAGAAGAACTTCCAATTTGATTACTAAGCCTAATGCCTTAGTGATTAGTTAATCCCATTGAAGATAAATTCATGAATTCAGGTCATCACTAACAATTCTACCCTTATACCTAAGTGGCATGCAATTGTTCTTTCTATTCCCATTTCCCCCAATTCCTAACAACTACCATTGCATAAGAATAAGGTAATAACACTTGTGTACAGCAAGATAAATGATAAGCATGGAATAGAAACATAAGAACATAAACTTTTATTCATATACTGAAAAGAGAAACCTAAAACATAGCTAGAAAGCAGATAAACTACAACCCAAGATACTAAAGAACTTAGCCAAGCATGGCTAAGAGAAACATGATAAGAGCCTGAATTGAGAGCTCAAGAATTGGCTTCCACACCTCAAGCAATGCTCTGAACAAAATATCTAAGTGTTTCTCCAAGCATCCAAGTGTGTTTACAAAAGAAAACAAGAGGCCTATTTATAGATTTTTGCTGACTGAGACCCAACGCTTAAGCGTTGGGTTTAAGTGCCATCAGTTGTGGCCAAACAGGGGCTCAACGCATGAGTGTTGGCTCTCCAACGCTTGAGATCACAACATTTCTGGGCTCTAAGTCAGGGAGCCAACGCATGAGCGTTAAGGATCCAACGCTCAGGCGTTGGACTCGTCTGATGGTTCATTGGCCTTGCTTAATCAAGTGCAACAATTATAGGAGTTGTCACAAGAATCTTCTTAATCACATTAAAAGCACTCAAACAAGCTTCATCCAAAACAATTGGAGAACCTTTTTCAAACAAGTTTTTCATAGGCTTAGCAATTTCAGAAAAATCTATTATGAAACGCCTGTAAAAATATGCATGACCAAGAAATCTCCTCACACCTTTCACATTCACTTGGGAGGAAATTTATCGATTACTTCATTTTTTGCCTTATCAAACTCAATCCCCAATTCAGACAGTCGTTGACCAAGAACAATATCATCTTTCACCATAAAATGAAATTTTTCCCAATTTAAAACAAGGTTTGATTTTTGGCACTCTTCCAACACAAGAGCAAGATTAAACACATAATCATCAAATAAAGGAATAAAAAGGAAATATCATCCATGAATATCTCAATGCAATTCTCAATAAGATTAGAGAAAATAGTAAATATGCGTCTTTGAAAATTTGCAGGAGCATTAAAAAGCCCATAGGGCATCCTCCTATAAGAAAAAACCTCATAGGGGCAAATAAATGCAATTTTATCTTAATCTTCTGGGGCAACCACAATTTGATTTACCCAGAGTAGGTGTCCAGGAAATAGTAATATTTGTGCCCCGCCAATTTTCCCAACACTTTATCAATAAAGGGGAGAGGGAAATGGTCTTTCCAGAATTCTCAAATCCAAATCGACTAATTGTTCTCGGATAGCACCCGCGTCACTAGATATTTTGCGACTTTGAAATGTATCAAAACTGTGGGTAGCGAAAAAGAGTGGAATGTTGTATTTCTAGGATTGGATTTCATATTTACCAATGGGGGCCCTCCCTTCACCACTCTCATGGGGGTGGTCTACAGGGTTCGTAACTACTCCTCTTACTACAAGACGCTTACCTAGCCAACATTTCGATCCGAACCTGCTCAAACTTTTTTGGTTTACCCCAACATTTCCTACTTGTCCGACTGTTGCTGAGCAGTTTTTGGATATCAAACAGACCTCCCCAGAAGGTAATTTTAATGTTGTTGTTTATTTTACCGAACTTCCTTCTTGTATCATCAAACCATCGCCAATTAACACAACACCAACAATTTTTTATTCCAAATTCATTTTTTATTTCAAAATTTTCTTATAATTTAATCCGTAACAATTTTTCGCATTCAATCCACAAATAGAACAAGGAAAAGGATCCAATGACTTCGAAAGAATTGAACGAGGAGATGTATGAGGTAAACAACTCATGTATGGTTCTCTAGAGTGGGGGTAAGTATTACTTATCTATCAACTTCTCCATCCTGTGACTTGCCTAATAGGAATCAAGTCATGGTTGTCATTAGGTACCACAATGATTCCCCCTTTCTTAGCCATTTGATTATTCAGGTTCTTGATGGATACCTTTTGATTCTTGAAATTATTCGGGGACTCATTGATGAAAGAGCCCCAAATTTCCTCCAAATTTTTCTTTCCACTCCCTGAATCTTGGGGTGGTTGATGTGTTTTCTCATGAGCATAGAACCTTTGGTTGGAGTGTTGCCTCAGGTTTTCGGGTTGATTGAATTTATTTTGCCCTCCCCAAGAGAGATTGGGGTGTTTTTTGCAACCCAAATTATACGTGTTTGAATAGGGGTTATATTGGGGATGGCCCAACATCTTCACCTCTTCATCAAAATCAGCATCTTCAGCACTCATATGGCTATCATCCATCCATTGTACTATTGCGTCCATCTTTTGTGACAATTTTCCGATGGAGGCAAAAACAGCATCAAACCCCTCCACTTCATGCACTCTTTTTCCGGTTCTTCATACCATTCATTGAATTTGCTGCTCTTGTATCCAAATTACTTATGAGCTCAAGGCCATCTTGAGCAATTAATGAATCAAATTCCCCATTAGTTGCTACATCAAGAGTGCTCCTGGAAGAATCAGAAAGTGCCTCATAAAACGTTTCTATTTGGTATGCAAGAGAAATGTAAAAAAGGTTCACTCTCTTGATCAACCATCTAATTTCTCTTGGAAGAAATTTCTCCAACAGTGATCTGAACTTAAAAGTCCTAAGATCATTATCAAGAGAATGGCAACCAAAGGTAACAGCCATTTCTGAAAAGAAGAGTCTATCAAAAATGACTTTGGCTTCACTCTTTGGCAAGTTGCAACAACATGAACTTGAACTCAAAAAGATGGAACAACAAGAAGCAATTGACAAGTACATTCGACCTATTGCATTGAGAACTAAAGCTACAAGATATGATAGTGCACAAGAGGAAGATTCTCAATCCGATAGTGATGATGATGATGAGGATATAAGAATCATTGTGAAAAATCTTTACAAAATCCTCAAAAATAGAGATCGTCATAATCTTCAAAGAAAGAAGCATGGCTTGAAGAAAAAATATGAGAAAAAGATTTCCAAATCATGGAATGCATACATGAAAGAAAATGAAGCAAGTTCATCATCCGATTCAGAGAATGAAGAAGCACATCTCGTTCTGATGGCAACACATCATTCTGATGATGAAAATGAAGAGGTTAGTAATGCAATTTCATATGTTAAATTACAAAGTATCTTTGATAGATTGCATGATAGTTTCTTGAATATTTATGAAGTATATACATATCAAAGTAGGATCATCTCATATCTACAAAGTAAAACTAAAAGCATGCAAGATGAGTTAAATCAAGTAAAATCTAGAGTAGATATTCAAAGTAATTTTTCATCTTTAGATCCATGCATAACCCTTGAGTCAAAGATTGATGAATTAACACAAGTGGTAAACAAAGGTAAAGATAATGTGGATAAGTTATCATGTAATCAAAGACATGCCTTTCATAAAAGTGATTTAGGTTTATCTGATCATAGTCATCCTAGTGATGTTAAGAAAATCACTTTTAGACCGAGTAGTTCATACAACTTTGGTCACACAAGGAGAGTACATGATGGTGCTCAACTTAGAAAGGCATGTATCAAATCTTTCTATCATATTAAAGAGAAAGTGCCTAACATGAAATTTAAGTATTCCTATTATTCTCCTAGTTATCAAAGAAATGATGGAGTTCCCAATGAAAGGTTCATATGGGATGTGAAAGATACTAACCCAAAAGGACCCAAAGATAATTGGGTACCTCGAAAATACCATTAAGCTTATTGTGCAGGTGTGCTTGAAGACCTTGTGATCAGAATTGTCATATATAAAGGATGGTCTTTCAAGACACAATATTAGAATATGGTATTGGTAAGAGATATTCTAAAGCTCTATATCTTTCAAAAGGTATTAAGTAGAATAGTAATGCATTCTTAGGCATCTGCATTTACATCATATTTCTATGTTATATATATCCTTCATGCAGTGCTTATCTTATCTGGAATTTCAGTTTTTAAGTCATGTTAATCGATTACATAGGTTTAGTAATCGATTACAAGGATTCTTTTGGCCCTGTTTCTTTTCAGAAAGGTGAGTAATCGATTACCTAGATAGTGTAATCGATTACCTCCTCGAAATTTGAATTAGTATTCAAATTTTCCAGCATGTAATCGATTACATGGAAGGTGTAATCGATTACATGCCCGATAGTATATATATCTGTGTTCTTCAGTTCTTAATCAATTACACAGTTATTCCATTTCTTCTCTCTCTCGTGCGACACCAGAAGACATAAAATCCCTATATCTCCTTCAATTCTTGTTCATTTTCAAGAATTATTTGTTGGTTTTGCTCCTAATTTCCGTCTTTATCTATTCATCCTACCAATTGTTGTTGAATTGGTCTAGATTAAAAAGCCCCAATTTGGTCCTGTCAAACCCTAGAACTCGAGAATTGTCAATTTCAGCTTCCATGGCTTCTTCCTCGCGTAAACCTCATCGTTCTAAGAACCCATCCATGGATGCTTTGGACCTCTCAAGGCTGTTGGCGACCGAAGAACAGAAGCAACACTTCCTTGCTCACTTTCTTGATCGGCCAGTTCTCACACCAAAGTATGGTGTTCTGGATTCCTTCATGACAGCAGGGATGACATTTCCCACTCTGTTTGATCACCAGGGACTTGACTCGTTCATTGAAATAAAAGGTAAATTCTATCCCAAACTTGTCAGAGTCTTCTATTGTAATCTGATTAAACGTGGTGGCAAAATCTGCACATCTGTCAAGGGTATTGACATCTCTATGACCCTTGATGAGTTGGGAGAATGTCTTTCTATTCCCAACACCGGAGCAAAATTAGGTTCTAAATTGCCTTGCCCTTGGGAAGAATATGATAAGAGATCATTCTACTTATCTCTATGTCGCTTCTCTGAAGAGCAAATTCAATCTAAGAAGCAGCGGGTTGATGTAAACCGTTCTAGAGATACCCTTGTTGTTGGGCTTCTCACTGTTGAAAACAGACTGCTTCACTATTTGCTTAGTTATGTGATCTTACCTCAGAGTTCAAATCATGCTCAGATAAGCGATCTAGAGTTACAAATTCTATATGGCATGATTAATCAAAAGTCTATTAATTGGGCTTATCTGGTAATGACACATATGTTGCTGCATAAGGAAAGAACTAGCCCTCTTCCATTTGCTTCTGCAATCTCCATCATTCTGAAGAAGAAAGGTGTTTCAACTCATGGAGAGTACTCCGTTAAAATGGATAGTAAGGCTTAGCGCATCGATCTGAACATTCTGAACAAGATGGGATTCATTCAGGATGTTGATGGATCCTTCAGGAACAAATCTGACCTGACATCTGAGGATCCTCCTGCCCCTACTCCTGCAGCCTTCTTCCCTCCATCTGAGAGTTCTCCATCGTCATCTGCTGGTACCGATGCTTCTACACAGCTTATTCTTTCACATATTGATAGCATGAAGCATTTCATCAACCAGCGCTTTGATCGCATGGAAGGTTGGGTCGAGTCCATGTACAGTTATTTGCGTGCAGATATGGACAGTCTAAGCCTTCGTGTAGATAAGATGACTCGTTCTCCTCTCCATTTCTCCGATGAGTCTGAAGACCTCTAGGCTATTTTTTATTTTTATTCAGACTATTTATATTTTGGATTGTAATAGTTTAGACATAACCTTTGGATGGTTTTATTTCTGCTTGCATGTTTAGTTATGTATTCTGAACCCATCTGGTTATGCTTTAATTGTGTGTGATGCATAAGTTTCAATATTTTGTCTTGCTTATCCCCACTCCCTACGATTTAAATGTCTATACTACTTGTTAGCATGTATGGAGTATGCTTGGACTCATCTTCTTTTTTATGAAGTCAAAAGGGGGAGAAAGGGTCCTGTGCTTTGTAAAGTTTATTTACAAGGAAAGCTACAAGTGGAACAAAAAGGGGGAGAATAGTTCTGATATATATTATGATTCCCTTTATTTCTATTATCCTGGAATATTTTGTATGGCTTTTTCTTCTTTTTGATGATGTCAAAAGGGGGAGAAAAGTCTTGTGTATGCTTGATCACTTTTCAGGATACAGTGCTTTATTTGCAAAACAAATGGGGAGATATAATTGCAAAACCAAGGGGGAGATATACAAGACAAGAGAAAGTCAAATGATCAATCAATGTTCAAGCATGATGTTTGTCATCATCAAAAAGGGGGAGATTGTGAAGAAGGTCTCGTCCTTGGACTCGGCTGAGGTTTTGATGAAGACAAACACATCACAAAAAGAAGAAAGACTTCAGAAAAGAAAAGAAAGATTTCAAGAAGACTTCAAGAAAGAAAGGAACAAAAAGAAGAAAGACTTCAAGAAGACTTCAGAAAAGGAAGGAAGACTTCAAGAAGACTTCAGAAAAGAAAGACTTCAAAGAACCAGGCTCAGAACGTCAAGATCAAACATGAAGGTTCTTGTTTTAAGTAAGTCTTGTCAACTTAGTGTGCTATGCTTTATTAAGGTTTAAATGCATTTGAAGGCTCATAAAAGATCAACTAATTGAGTACGATATGTTCTCACAAGTAAAACTTGGTAGGGACACTCAATTAGGGCTTGAGATGGTTAAAACTGAGTTTCGGACTATCTGTAATCGATTACAGGTTGTGTGTAATCGATTACAGGAAAGCAGTAATCGATTATTGTTAGTATAGATAGCAACCTGAGAGGGGGGGTGAATCAGGTTTACCCGATTTTCGCCTTAACAACTTCTTACTTTCAAGATATATGTAAATGCAAACGATTGCAGCGGAATTAAGCGTTGTTTGAAAGTAAAGATGAAGGATAGAAGAATTCGCACATACAGAATTTTATCTTGGTTCACATTCTATCCACCGAAGGCTACGTCCAGTCCCTCAAGAAAATCCCTTGAGGATTTTTCCACTATTGATAAAAATCTCTTACAAGTTCTTACACCAAGGACCCTAAGAATTTCTATCAATTTCCTGTGAAAGTATACCACTTTCAACAGCCCCTGAAAGTATACCACTTTCAGTTCCTGAAGGCAAAACCACCTTCAGACCTTGAAGGCTAAACCACCTTCAATCAACACCCTAAAAGTACACCACTTTCAGTACCAACAACCCTTCACCGAGATCCACGGTGAATACTCAATCTATCAGAAAGAGATGAAGAAGAGTTTACAATTGGCTGTATCAATCCCTTAACATACAAGTGGATTGATCATGAGAATTTATGCTTTAAGGCTTTTAAGCATAACAAGATTCTGAGTTCCTCAAGATATGAACAACTAGAGTGTTCTTATAAACATGAAGATCATGAACTCAGAATTTAGACTCTTGAAAGTTTAAGTTCTAAAAGACTTAATGAATGAACTAATTTTGGCAAAGCTTTGTCCTAATGTTGTATTCTCATGTGTTGTTTGTGTTCTAGACTCAAATGGACTTTATATAGGCAAGGGAAACATCCTTGAACCAATGCAACCTTTCCCAAAAGGTTTGAGACACAATGGTTCATGAAAAGATGCAACTTTTCGTGTGTGTAATCGATTACATCACTTAGGTAATCGATTACACTAAAAGCCGTTGCAGTTTGAATTTCAAATTCAAACATGTAATCGATTACAAGCAAGTGGTAATCGATTACTTGCCTATGTGTAATCGATTACCAGAAAGCTGCAATCGATTACACTGAAGTCCAACTTCCAGAAACTTGATCTTTTAAGATCGGCTTAAGTTTTTCTACTTCTTTTAAGTTATGAAAACATTAAGCTTGATTAGTTTAGGTGTTTTAAAGAGCCTTTATTCTTTAAGAGACCTTCAGAAGCATAACTCACCTAAACTAAGACTTCTAGGTAATTGATGAACTTTATAGCGCTGTTTCCTCTAAGTCTTCTTTTCTTCTTTTTGCCGATGAGTTTGTCGTCATCAAAACCTCAGCCAGGGTCAGGAGCAAGACCTTCTTCACAATTACCACCTTAGTGTAATCGATTACACAGTTTGAATTTTGAATTCAAACTGTAACGGCTAGTGTAATCGATTACCAGGCTTCTGTAATCGATTACCAGGTCGACAAATGTGTTATTTCATGAACCATTGTGTCTCAAAACGTTTGGTAAAGGTTGTGTTGGTTCGTGGACGACCTCTAGTTCCTATATATAGTCCATAGACGCTCAGAAACATCAATGACTTGGTCCATAACTTTCATATTCATTAAAGTCATCATTCTGAGTTTATGTTCTCTCATTTTCATAAGAACACACATGTTGTTCATCTTTTGAGAAACTCAGAAAAAGAGAGCCTTCATTGTAATTGCCTGGAGCATACAAACTAAGATCAATCCATCTTGTTTAAAGGATTGAATCAGCCATTGTAAAGGCATCTTCTTCTTCATCTCTTGAATCGGGTTGATTCATTCACCGTGGTTTTCGGTGGTTGTAAAAAGGTCCATCGTGGTGTTCGACGGTTGTGGAAAAGGTTCTTTGAATCGGGTTTGATTCAAAGTCCGCTGTAGGGTTCGGCGTCTGTGAAAAGCTCCTTTGAATCGAGTTTGATTCAAAGTCCACCGTTGGGTTCGGTGATTGTGGAAAGGTCCTTTGAATCGGGTTTGATTCAAAGTCCGTTGTAGGGTTCGGTGATAGTGGAAAAGGTCCTTTGAATCGGGTTTGATTCAAAGTCCTCCGTAGGGTTCGGCGTCATCAGTTGGTGGTTTTCCATCTGAGGTTTGATAAGAGTTCTGAAGGTTCTTGGTGTAAGTACTTGTAAGAAATCTTGATCATAGTGGAAAAATCCTCAAGGGGTTTCTTGAGGGATTGGACGTAGCCTTCGGTGGATAGAAGGAGAACCAGGATAATATCTTGTGTGTGATTTCCTCTTCCCTTCATCTTTTACTTTCAAGCAATCCTTAATTCCGCTGCAATCACAACTATCATTTTGTGATCATCATTATCTTGAAAGTAATAATTTCGATAAGGCGAAAATCGTGCAACTCTGATTCACCCCCCCCCCTCAGATTGCTATCTAGGCTAACACGGGCTTCACCAATGCAAGTGGTGGTGAAGCTCTAGAAGGTCCAGCCTCGGAAGAAGGTACTGGGTGGGATGGTCTGGCCTCTGAAGAAGAAGCAAGGAGATGGCTCGCTGAAGGCAACTCGGAACCGGAAGACATAAACGAAGCATCTCTCTCTCGGACGTCGCTCAAGTTCATCCATGAGGGGATGGTCCACCAGTGGGCCTAAGAATACCTCTCCCTCGACAGCATTCTGTCGTAGACGTCCCAAGTAGTCTCCTCGACATGTCCAAGGTACCATATGAGAAATAATGTAGTAACACAAGTAAGGGGGAGCTCAAATTGTGTCTTTTATAAACAAGTTCTTTTATGAAATAAACCAAATATTAGTTCAAAAACATTTTCTGAAAACTCATGTAACTGTAGCGGATAAGATAAAGCGATAGATGATACTAACAGTAAAGCACACAAGCTATTTATCCTGGTTCACCCAAAAAGTGTGGGTTGCGTCCAGTCCTTGGTCTTTCTACCAATATTTCCACTACTCAACCAAGTATCAAGGACTTCTCCTTCACAAGTGTTCTAAGGACTTCTCCTCAACAAGTATTCTTAGGACTTCTCCTTAACAAGTATTCTAGGACTTCTCCTTTACATTTGAAAGATAATTTTCCTTCTACTTAGAATCTCTTCAAAAAGAGTGTAGTAGAAAAATTTTAGCACTGGTGGCTCTATAGAGTTTTTCTATCAGTGTTTGACTCTAAAAGAAACTCCTATGAGCTATTTACAGAGAGAGAAAGATGGACGTTTTTGTTTCTCTGAGTTTGAAAAGAAGGCAAGCTTTTGAATTTGAGAATTTTGATACTTGATTGATTTTTCACTTTGCAACTTGTGTTCTCCTTTTTCAATTCTTCAAAGTATTCCTTTTATATTTCTCTTAACTTGGCTGAGTAACGTTGAAGCAATCTGAGTCTTTCTGTCAGTTGATCGTTTGAACCAAACAACTCTCTGTTTGAGAAATGAATGCGGCAATTAATGCTTTTTCCTGTTTGATATCCTTTGGTCAGAGACATATCCCAAAAGGAGATACATAAGGATTGTAGAGGCATTGAGCAGAGAATCTTTCTTATTTGAGAAAGAGTTGGTAGCTTCTACTTGATGTGACATGTTGGTGTTCTACAATGATGTACTTCTACTTTGTTCCTTGTGCCTTTAATAGCTTCGAAGAGTCATGTGAAGAGCCTTGAATGTATATGATTGTTAACACGTGGACTTCAGGTTCTCTAGCTGCTTTGAATTAAGTGAAGTTTTCTTGGGGAGTAATTGTAGGATTATTCTTCAGATTTAATCCCTTCAGTAAACTGTGACTCTTCTTAAACTGTAGATCTGCAGGCGTCACTTATGATAATAAACGATAAGAGTATAGAGATGATAGATTTTCCTGAAAGAGTAAACCATTAGAGTTTAGAGATAATTTTGACTATACTTTTTAGATTTTGTTATTATTCAACAAAGGTTAGATGATACATGGGTCGTTTGAACTTAACACCATAGGCATCGGGCCCAACGGTCAAAGACCCACGCCACGGGATCCTCTGCGTCAATCAAATCGTGCCCGACTTTGCTAGATGGGGCTATCATCTCCTCGGGACAGATTGGCATCTACCAAACCAACATGGATAGAACATAGCGTGAAGGAGAAATGCAAGGGTCAACTACATAATGCAAAATGGAAATGCAAAATACCCACTGACCCAAGAACACCCAACAATTTACAACAACGATCATAAGGGAACTAGAGTTTTTTATCTAGGTTATAGGGAAGTTTAGTCAGATGTTAGATGCATGAAATGCATATGTCATGTCAGCAGTTCGGACAACACCTTAATCCTTACAAGAGGTAAGACTTTACAACCTTCAGCTATTCAGGACCATTGAAACCACAAGCCAACGCCAACTAAGAGGAACGCCACTTATCAGAAAAGTTTTACGCAACCTACAACTATTCAGGACCATTGGAACGACAAGCCAACGCCAACTGAGGAATGCTACTTATCCTGTGGTTAGCCTACAATGGCTACCATAAAATAACCCCACATAGGCCCACCAACTAGACTCTCGATCTCTAAGGATCTCATCGTGGTGTCTATGCCATGTTATGCACAGATGATAAGTTAGTTGTCCACCACGGATCATCCATCGACGTTCTTGATTCATGTCTTGAGTAGGATTACCACGACAAGGGTATCCACACCTCTAAGCTAGTCTCACTCTCAATACGAGAGACCACCATAAATCACTTATCAGTCAGACATACCAGTCATGGTATCATTATCACAAAAGTATCCCATAAGCAGTCATACTTTGTACATTTAAAGCATGGTAGACAAATCATCATGTTATCATCAAAGCATTAGCATGTCTAACATCATAGATGCATGATGAGTGGATTTTATATGATAATTTTAGGGTCTTTTTAGTCTTTTTATTTTATTATTTTTGAGTCTCATGTAGGTTTTTTATTGTTTTTATGTAGATTTTATATTTATTTTGCATTTTGCATGTAGATTAGATTTTATTTGTTTTTTCTACTTTTATTTTATATTTTTAGGAATTTTTATAGCAATTTTATATTTTTAGGAAAAGCTGGTTTAGTTATCATTTTTGTCCAGGGACCGATTTGTAAAGTTTCAGGAAATCAAGGACCAAAATGTGAAAGTTCAAGAGTGGAGGACTTAAAGTGAGGATTGAGGGAATATGAGGGCTTGAATTGAAGTGCTAACCAAGAAAGGACCAAAGTGAAAAAGAGGAATATGAAGCGACTCTCTTCAAATTAGCACATGGAAAATAAGCTTGAAGGAATTGATGGTAGTGGAGGAGAAGTTTCAGAATTAAACAAGGGCTGAGTAGTGGCTTTTGATGGCATTTAAATCCCACTAACCATGAAGAAGGAAGGAAAACTTGGAGCTGAAACAGCAGGTCCCAGCGCTGCAGCGCTGGGAAGCCAGCGCTCAAGCGCTGGCTTTCGGTCTGGCAGTGGATTTTTAATGCTTCCAGCGCCCAAGCGTTGGAAATTCTAGCGCTGAAGCGTTGGAGGCTGGATTTTTACTATAAATAGGACCCTTTTCTTCACTTGTAAAGCACACCATCTTAGAATACAACAAGTATTCTCTCTTTCTCCCTCAAGAACATTGTTCCTAGGAATTGTGGGAAGCCATATTTGAGCTCCTAGTCCAGGGTAATTCAATGCTTCTTTTAGCCATGCTTGGCTAAATTCTTCCTTAAGTTTTTGGGTTGTTTTAGTTTATAATTCATGTTCTAGTTTCTTCTACATTTCTGAATAATACTTTCAAATCATGTTTTATTTCTTTGTTCTTCATTAATCTTGTGTACAAAAGATTTCATGTTTTCTACTTATGCATAAGGCCATTTGGTGAGTAGTAAGGGAAATAGGAAATAAAAAAGGTTATATGTTTGCATTTCTTAAGGCTATAAGGATGTACGTAACTTTGTGTTGGCTCGGATTCTTTCTTCATCTTCTTCTCTAATTAACTAATAACCAAGGCTATGGAGTTAGTAATTAGGTAAGAAAGTTCTACATTTCTTAAGGCTATTAGGATGTAGAAATTTAGGCTATAGCACCATGAATTTGAATTTAGAATTCAGAAATTAAGTAGGAGATTTCTAGCATGTTTTATAGACTATGTAAATCAACCCAAGAACTTAAATTCTTATCATCTTTTCTCCTATCATTTTATGCTATTCCTTGTTCTAAAAACATCAACATATATTCTCATCTTTTAAATTTCTGTTTAAGTACTAAATATTGTAATAATAAGAACACCTATCCCTTGGGTTCGATCTTTTTATATTACGCGATAGTTAATCGTACACTTGAGATTTTCCTTATCAATGCATATCAACCCATGTTATCATATAACAAGTAATCATGTATCATTTCGACATATCATGATTCACATGAACAAAGCATATTATCAATCCATTGATAAGCAATCACATAATCAAACATTGGTTCACAATCATGCTACTTTAACCATTGATTCACAGTCATGCTATAATAAATCATTTCACAATCATACTAACTACCCATTAATTCACAGTCATGTTATAGCAATTCAATTCACAAGTGTACTAACTACCCATTGATTCACAGTCATGTTCTAACAATTCAATTCACAAGATAGCAAGCACAATATTGGCCACATAGGGCTAAGCTGTTTGAGTTACGTAGTGCCTTTACTGGTCAAGCGTTTCTCGTGAGTCTCTACCCTCGCACAAACTCCTTCACCAACGGGAAACGTACCTTGTACAAGACATACAACTAGTTTAGATCTTAAGCCACTACTCCTTAACTCTTTTCTCTAGAGGATAATATTTCATTATAGTCTTATATTCTACATGCTCACACATTCACATTCAATGATGCACATAAGAAACCTTTATGCTTTCATAAAATCCAAAACAAGGTTTTCAACAACAAAAACCCCCTTAAAAGAGGTGCATAGGTTCGGCCATGCCCTCCTAAAGCTATCAAGCTTCCCAAAATTTTCCAAACTCTTCCAAACACATTTTCTAGTGCACATGGACATCAAAACAAGCTTGAAAAACAAAACACCCAACCCCAACATCACATATTAGGTTCGGCCAAGCCCCTATAATAGGCTAGGTCAAATATTTTCCAAAAACTAGTTTCATTTTTTTATAGAACTCAAGATTTTAAGCTAGGTTCCTTCACAAAGTTTTGTCAAACAAGCACTTCTACATAATCACTTTTCTAGAATCACTTTTAGTGACAAAACAACTTTTTCAAGAAACAACTTTAGAAAGCTATAGGTCATGACATTGGAAACAACTTTTCTCAAAAGCACTAAGTCAAAAGCTATTTTTCAAAATCACTTTTACCAACAACTTTAGCTTCCAAGCAAAAAGAAAGCTCATGAGATTCTTAACAACTTTAACAAGAACACTATGTAGAAACAACTTCAAGAAGAGGTAGAAAAACGAGATTCAAGAACCACACACACACAACATGAATGCTCTTAGGAACCAAGAATAAGGATGAACAAACCTCCATAGAAGAGGTAGAAGCCAACACAAGCTACAAGGCCTAGGAAATGGGTGGAGGGGGCGGTTTAAATGATTTATGAGGGGAAGGAGAGTGATTCCTCCAAACCCTACTCTTTCTCTCTCAACACTCACTAAGAACTCACTCTGAAGAAGCACAATGGTCTCCAACTCTTACATGTTGGTCGACCAACATGGCCTTATAGAGGCTAGATATTTTCTCCTTCAAATGTCCTTAAAGTCCCTCCCTTATTTGATGATATTCCTTGGTTTCCCTCCTTACATCAACATGTTTCCACTTTTCCTACAACCATTAATATGTTGATCTTCTTTTTCAAATTTCCAATTTCTTCACTAGTCAAACAAGCAAGACTCCACTTTGTCTCCTATTTAGATGACTATTTAAAAAGTTAATCTTGCCCCCAATATAGCATCATGACATTCGACCCATATTAAGCTTCATCTAACCATCATCATCTTTTTAAACCTTGGTCAAAATGCTAGTCAAAAGCTTCATTATAATTAAGTCAGTTATACATGTCATTGTCCAACAACCATGTCTTTTGTCTTTTTCCTCTTTTGGACAAACATTCTCCTTCGCAATATTCTTATGACTTCATCAATCCTTAACTATCCTACTATCATTAAAAGCTAATATTCCCCCTAGCACATGGTCATGAATTTCGACCCTCATTGATGAAATGATAATCCTCTTCATCTTTTCTAATTACAATTAACTAGTCACTAGAATACGAAAACGTCATTTTCCACATTAATGCATAACATAGGATTCTATTCACTTGTGTCACATGTCATTTTCTTCTACTTTCACACTCAACCTTAATCAACTATCATCAAATAACTCAAGCTTTAGGAAAATAGATTATTTTCCCTTCCAATGCCATGTGGTGCGCAACACACATATTTTAAACGCATAATATTTTTCCGTCGTCGCTTAGTTACGAAATGAACGAAATATCACGTCGTTTGTTATTTAAATATGCATACCATTAATACATCAAACATGTCAATCCCCGTCTAACGATATACGGCAATCGCAAAAGACAACAATCGGAAATAATAATAATAATAATAATAATAATAATAAGCATAAAACATTTACGTCATACTTTAATTTTTAAATTATCCAACATCAAACATAATTATTAATTACATAATAAAATTAATACCTAATCAATTATTTCGGGTCTTACACTCCTCATTGTAACGAGTACTCTGTACTCCTTCCATTCATATCATGACTGGTTAGTTACTTATACCTCTTTTTTTCAAGTTCATACCTCTTTTTTTCAAGTTTAAAATTATAGAAATTGTCATTTTTGCCCTTAGTTCACAAAGGAGAAGTATTGAGTGTTCAGTGCTACTGCGGGAGGACCGAAAAATTTCTCGTGACCATTAACATTCATAAAGAATTTGTCTTGAGTCTTGACACTTGCAAGAGTTTCAGCAATTCTATCTTCATTTAAGAGAGATGCAAATTACTGCAGTTTAACAAGACAAAAAGGAGGAATTTTCGAAGTCTAGAAACTTTTTATTGTTCATAGTTCAATATGGTTGACAATTAAGAATCCATTGCAGACTCCTATTTCAATTTCTTGCTGAAGTCAGAGAGCTCAAGAACTTGAATTCTGGGGACACCTGCAGCTTCCTCTTTCTCTTTTCGAGTGTTGTAACCCCAATTCCCTGATTCAAACAACCATCCTTATCAAGTAAACACAACATATTTTAAGGAAAAAACAGAAGCAATAATACACTATTAGGGAAAGGTGCAAAAATAGTAAACAGGCAGAGAAAACTACCTAGATACAAATTCCATTGGTCTAACTCAGGCTCTTTGATGACATTTTTTAAGGTAGCGAGTCGATCCTCAACAAAGCTGGATAAAATTAACTGGAATTAACTTCGAGAAAGCCATTACTAGCAAGGGAAGAGTTCTGTTCATATGAAAAGCCGTAACGAAAATGACATTTATTTTTGCTAATAGCTCAGTATCTTACTGCAGTGTCAGCCCTTGGTGCTCTGGTATCTTTTGCAGTTGCTTCAGAACTGCTACCTTAGGACTGTAGGTAAAGTTACAGATAGGCCAAGAAAAATTAAGTTCTTATCAAAATAAACAAGAAGAATAAGATGAATATAAATATTGCACTGTGTAATTTTGGTAAAATAGATCAAATACTAACCCAGTTCCTAGACCATATATCCTTTCAGGTGGAATGGTCACTCCAGCAAGCTCCCGGAGTATAGCATCAGCAAAGCGGCTCTGAAATACGAGGCACCAGGAGGTGGGAGACAAGAAAACACAAAGGGAAAAGGGGATGATGAGAAATTGATTAAATGAGTTGTCATAGTATTAGGATAATGAACCAAATATCCTCTTCAGGTCTTAATTTTTTTAATACTGAAAGTAAAACTATCTATTGTTTGGATTTTTGTCCTCTGGCTGAGGCAAAGAGCAAAAGTTACCTGTTTCGTGGTGACAATGTACACTCTCGAGCTTGCAAATTTTAAAGCATCTGAAACTCCAGGATATATTCTAGAAGCAAAACATCGCTAATTAATAATAGGAAATCTCATGCATGAAATGTGCAAAGAATATAAACATTACTGCATAAAATGATTTATAAGATGCAGATATTTAGTCAGCAGATGTTCAGTCAACAGGACTAGAGAAGATCTCAATGTGGAATATTATCTGTAAAGGGACTTACTTGAACAGAAAGAATAAAAATTGTTCTACCTTATCATAATGTTAGAAATATATATAAAGCTATTGTGTATTATAAATATAATGCAAAGTCATTCATATGCTTTCACCTAACACCTTAAGCTTTTGGGATAGTAGGTTTATGACCACAAGGTATCAAAGCTTCTATAAGTAAATAGTCTAGAATCTAGAGTTAAATTCTTCCAATAAAAAGTTGAATTTCAGCATAAGGTGAGTGGGCGTATGCAGTATCTATGGTTCAAGTCTAGAGGGCTCTTGTATGAGGGGCATGACAAAAATATAGTATAAAGCCACTGCATTTTAGAAATATAGTATAAAGTCATTCATGAGTCTTCACTTAGTAGCTTACAGCCTTAAACGTTTGGAATAGTTCCTAAACTTCCCAACCTGCTTTCTATGACCTCCCACTCTCAGGGCAAGTGGTCAACTGGGAACAATAACTGTTTAACATTGCACTGATAAGTGGTAACTTTTATAATTTGAGTGTTCATGGATTTGTGTTTAATGATATCTCCTCATAATGCTTTAGGTTTCTCATCATGCATCTGGTAAATAAGCATAAAAAACTAATCCACTGTCAGGAGATTTCATTGGCATACCTATTTGCACCAATCCAAGTAGCGAAATCCTGCTCCAACCACTCATCTCTGACCTTTCCGAAAAGATCTATCAGCGCATCCCTATTCTCACCCCATTCTTCCATAATAATGGGCTTCAACGTGGACCAGTTCTCCAATATACCCTCAACTGTGAGCCCCTCTGCAACCTTGCACAATAACTATAACATCAGTTAAAAGGCCCAGAGTTCATTCTGGTTATTCGAAAGCATATGCAGATTCAGGGAAATTGGCATCATAACAAATTATGAACCTAGATCCGGTTACACGTTGCAATTGCTAATAATTAACGAGAAAAATATGAGTCATAGATATTTTACCCACCGAAGACTTCCTGATGGAAGGTGCTCTGGTCTCTAGCAACAATCTTACAAGTAAAACATTCTCATATCCAGTTTCCACCACCGGCCGCACCTGACATGAACAACTATGGAAGTTCATCTCTAAAATGAAAATAAGATTGTTTGGTTTAGTAAAAATCAGTCTTGAAATCAGTTAAGTAAAAATTTCATGACATAAAATAGTTTAAAGATCAGCCTGCAATGGAAATCTATGATTGAAGCAATCAATCAAATACAATTTGTTACCTCAAGACATGAAAGTTATAATGGAATGTAAGAAACAACACTCAATAAAAAGTAAGTAAAAAGTATTTTTCCTATCATTTCCTCTCTATAGTACAAGATTTCCGTTTGAATGTTTGCAGACTGTGTACAATACAATTTCATGGTTCCAAATTGCCTTATTTTATAATTACAAGTGAACAAATGTTTTACACTTCATTCAAAATAAAATACCTCTAAAGTGTATACCCAGAATTCAAATCAAATGCCTCCAAAGATAAATCAACTGATAATAAAGTCAAACTAAATGCAAATTCAAGCATATTTCTCACTTCCTATCTTCAACTAAATATTATTGTTTCCAATCAAATCACAAAACTACCAACATAGCTAAACCAAAGCCTCCTAGGATAAAATCCATAAAAGCAAGGCACAAATTTATACTGTATGCATCTGATCAACAATCCAATCTTCCGTAGCTGAATTCACCCCATCAAACAAACCAGGCCATCTCACTTTTGCAGCCTGCAGAGAGTCAAACAAAGTTAACCATGAGCTGAATTCAGCATACCCATGAATACCCATAAAAAGAAAATAAGAAAAGATTGAAAATTTAGCACATTTAAAATCAAAGTCCAAAAACAAATGTTCAAAGACTCGGTTTATTTGTTCTTCTGTTGCAGTTTTCTGGGAAAGGAAATGGGAAAGGGATGAGGAGAGAGGAACCTTGAGAGCTGAGAGAGAGCTTTCCCCGCAGCTATCACAGATGATTCCATCGAAGTCCAACGCGTAAAGCTCTCCCATTTCACTATATGCCTTTTCAGTTTCACTGCAAATGTTTTTTTCAAAGAGATTGAGTATTTAAGTGCCGTCCAAACAGCCCCTAATTCCATCTTTGTGGGAAATCGAACCACGTGACTATGAGGTAGATAGATAGGGCATGATCTAGTTCAATAAACCGAACTGAAATGTTTGAACCCAATTGCATTGTCTTTTTAACTTATGATTTGTAAACGTCTAAATTGTACAAATACCCCACAAACACAAAATTTTATTCGTTTATTTTTTACCTTTTATCACATCATCTATCATACATAACCAAAGTTTTGGTATAATGATAGGCAAGTAATTCCCGTTAAATAAAGACATAAGATTGAACCCAAAAAAATTATTTATAAAAGGGATTGTCACCGTATTATATCATGTACATTACTTTTCTAATTAACATTTTAGTTTATTCAATCAATTAAAATTGAATATTTTTCAGATGATTATTCAATCAATTAATAATTGAATATTTTTCATGAATCAACATTAAATAAATTGTGGTCGAATGATAATTTAAATGGTAAGAGTTGGAGTGGTGTTGAAGACCAGAGAAGTTTTTCCAGTCATAGAAGTTCATCATCGGGCAGCTTGGTGGTGATGTTGGTCGCCTTGGTGGGGCCTGCATTCAGTTGGAGTGGCCTAGAGTCCCCGTCCAGGTGTCCTCTTTGGCCTTCATCCCAGTGGTCAATTCGAGGGTCAAAATCTGTCAGATAAAAAGCCTCATGGCGTCTTTTACAGGGCCTGTCGGGCCCTTATCTCGGCCTAGAACTGGTTTCTTTCGTGCTCGCTCTTCTCTAGCCATTCTGCAGCTGTCCGTGTAACAGCTTCTTGCGAGCTCGAGGCTTCCTCGGACGAAGACCACCTTCTCGTCATATGGGTACTTCATCATAAGGTGGAGAGTCGAGATGATCGCCTTGAAGCTGTTGATGGAGGGGCGCCCGAGGATTACATCGTAGGCGATTGGGCAATTGACCACTATGAAGCGGGTCTTAATCGTCTTGCAACTCCCCGAGTCACCAAGTGAGAGGTGAGCATATAGGTACCCCGAGTGGTGTTACACGATCCTCGGTGAATCCGACCAGCTCGTTATCATAGGGAACCAGGTCGCTACTGGACAGGTGTAAGATTTGAACGCTTCATGAAACATGATGTCCGCTAAGCTCCCCGTGTCCATGAGTACCCACTTGAGGCACTGGTTTTCCACTACGGCCTTGACCACTAAGGGGTCGTCATCCTCCCCCGTTTCTCAACCGCAATCCTCCTTGGAGAAGGTGATGGGAACGTCTTCAAGGTAATTTCTTCTCTGTCTCGATTTCTGAATGTCCGCTTTCATGACGTTCCTTAGGTGAGTCCTTCGGGAGCTACTTCCAGTCCCTCCCCCGGCAAAGCCTCCTGCTATGGAGAAGTTGTGGTGGTGGCGCTTCCTCCGGTCGTCGCCTTGTTCTCTTCTCTTGTCGTCGTTGAGGTCATGTTGTCGGTCTCTCTGGCGATCCTCACACCTGTCGGTTCTGCGATCATCATGGAGGTTGTCTTCCCTTCTTCCCTGATTGTTCCCTCTCCGGTCGTGTCTCCCCCTCCATTGTTAGTTGTATCTCGAAGGGGGCCTCCTCTGGTAAGGGCTCCTTGAGCATTGGCAGTTTGGTGCGTAGAGCTGACTCGAGTTTACATACTTTTTAAGGTGTCCCTCCCGAATGAGTTCCTCAATTTTTGCCTTCAAAGTTCGGCACTCGCTAGTGTGGTGGTCGGGCCCTGCGTGGTAATCACAATATGCTGATCCGTTAGAGTTTTTTGACATTTTGACCGGGGCGGGTCGGTTTTTCAGTTCAACATGTTGATTCTCTCTGAATATCTGAGACAAGGGGGTGTTAAGAGGGGAGAAGTTTTCGAACCGCTTATTGAAATTCTTTGGTCGGAGCCTTTGCTCGTCGGGGCCAAGACATTGCGCACAACACTCGGCGGATTGTTCGCGGACATGCTCGGCGGGATTTCCTGAGCAATTTCCTTCACTAATTTGCGGATGGCCTAACTGTCTTCTTGGTTCAGGAACCTCTCCGGCCGTGTGGTGAATTCCTTCATTTTCGTAGGTTTTTTCTTGTCGAGGGAGGACAAGAATCGGCTAGGTTTCAGCAGCCTTTGTTGCACTAGCTGGAGTTGCATCAGCTCCGGCAGATCCATCACCCGACTAGCCTCATCGTGGAAGCGGTTGAGGTAGCTCCGTAGAGGTTCAGTGGCCCCTTGCCTGACCAGTGCCAAGGTTTGGGAGGTTCTCGAAAGTTGCCTGGCAGTGGCGTAACGCCTCAGGAATATTTGTTCCAACTGGCCCCAGTGGGTAATGGACTCGGTCGTCAGGGACTGGAACCAGGTGGTTACCGTGATTTTTTTGTAAACGAACAGAATCCAAAAATAGTTAGAGGAGTGGATTCAAAGTCCTTTTTGGGTTCTTTGTGTGAAAACGTTTGTGTCGTTTCCGGGTTTTGATGAAGAACGGAAGAATGTTCTTCAAAGTAGAAGGAAAGAGATGAAGTAGAAAGGAAAAGATGAAGAACAAAATGAAAGTAAAACTGAATTCAAAATAGAAAAGGAATTAAAAGGAAAATACAAACCAAAATAAAGAAAGAAATCAAAATGGCAGAAGTAAATTGCATTGCATTGAATATAAAAGTGAGAAACACAACAATCGTACTCGTGATCTCGTAATTACCGTATTGTCGCAATCATCGGACGTGTTAGCTTTCGGAGTTTGTAGAGCGTGAATGTGTGAATCTGCCTTATTCCTAGTTACAACCTACTATTTATAATGCTTGAAATAAAACTGCTAACATGATCCTACGGTCAATATTCAAACATAACAATAACTTCCAATAATAAAGCCACACACTTGGCATAATTACAATCTAACTTTGCCACCTAATAGAGATATGTCTATTTTAAAATAAATTAACTAACTATCAATAACTTCCACTAACTTCCTTTCTTAACTCTTGTAGTCACCTTCCGTGTTGTTATCTCTTCATCATGTGCTTGGCTCCTTCCGTTCTATTTTGGTAGAAACGCTAATATAGATATTAGTCACAATTTTACTAACACTTGATGCCTTTAATTCTTCGATCAAAAAGTATGGCCTTAATGTGAACTTCGACCAAGAAGCTTTTCATTTTTCAACCAATATAATGAATTGATAATAATTTGACACCGTGTTAGAGATTGTAACCAAATTCCACCAATATTTCAATTGCGTCTCAGTCTCACACTGGACATATAAATTTTGATCAATGTCAATTTCTACTCATAATTGCCACTTGACATATAATATCAAAATAACTGGCATTATAATTTAAAGTGAATATTGAGGTTGAAGTAAACTTCGGCAACTAGAATTCTAAATTAGAATTCAGTTATTCAGGTCGAATTATTTCTCTAATCCACTATGGCATATTAATATGATAGTCAAATTCATTGATATTTTGACTAACTTTGCCAACACCATATTTCGACTAAGAAATTAAAGTTCTTAGCACACAATTTATTATCTTTGGTTTCTTGGTATTGGAAATTAGACCAAGATAAAATTCTGATATTAACACCAGGCCATAGGGTTTCTCCCAGGCTGAGAGGGAAACATCGGCATGTAAGGATTTTGTCAGCCCCAGCACATTGCATGGAGCCTAAGTAGAAGTTTAGGTGAATCTGGGGTCTGTGTTCCCAGCATAGGGGTGTGAAAAAGTTGGTCGGACGAAACCCCGAGGCCAGGGCCTTAAGATTATCTCCTTGCAGAATGGGCCCCTTGCAATCAGAGCTGCCATGGGGACCTGGTGATGTGTTGGTTGATTCGGTCGGCCTTGGGTCGATGGTGCTTTCCTTAGTTCAAGGATCCGGATGGAACCCTCGTCCCGGAGAGAGGGTGAGTGTTTGCTGCTCTGCCTAGCCTCTGCTTGGGCTTGGTCTCTTTCTGACCGTAGCTGGTCACGTTCTTGTTCTAGCTATCTGATTTGAGCCTTCATTTGTCGGAATAAGGCGAGAGGCTCCTCGGCTAGGGGTCGCGCCTCTACCTCCTCGGAGGCCTCGTGTCTACGTTCCAAGGCCATAACCCGTTCGTTGAGTTGGTCTAAGGTCATTCTGGCATCCCTTGGCCGGATGGATGGTCCGGGGACGGCCCGGGGTTGAGATGGGTTCTGCCCTTGTTGGGCCCGACTAGTTGCCCTGGTGATTCGGGCAGCAGCTTCTTCATGCTCCGATGCTGGTCGGGATTGATGCGAGTGTCCTTCGGCCAGAGTCTCCACGTGCCCTTCCGGTGTGGGTTGACTCTTGGAGTTCTGTTGCTTGGATGCTTTGGCTTTTCCCATACCGGTGAAGGTAGAGTTTTACCGGTTCCCCACGGACGACTCCAAATGAACAGACTAAGCCTGCTCGGGATAGGAGAGTCGGTAAGCGGATGGTCAGGACGTCTGAGTGCGGTAGTCTTCTGTCGTTCCTAAGCCCGGGGGGTCCTGCAAAGACACTCCAATGCCAAAGTTAGAGATTGGTGTCAGAGGATTAATCCGAGAGAGTTCGGGTTAGAAGGATGTGTGTACCTTATGGTTCAAGGGGATCCCCTTTATATACGGGTTTGGAGGTGGCACGATCCTCGAGGACCGGTGATGTAGGACCGTTGAATCTTCTGCCCAGTGGATCCGACGGTCGCTACTTGTCCTCGGCCGGCGCGCCTATGGAAGTGACTTCGTGATAGGACGGTTGATTTGACGTTCATAGGTGGCCCACTGATGCGCTTGTCCATCATCGATCTAGGGTCCGTTGGGGCAGAAGAGATGGGGAAGTGCTGCTAGGGTCAAGGATCCAGGTGTCTAAGACGGTAGAAGGATGTCGAGGGGGTCGTAGGGGTCCGGGAGGTCTACTTCCGGAACAGTAGCCCCCCAGCCCGAGTCCTCGATTACGAGGACCCAGGGTTAAGTTGAGGCGTTAGTCAAGGCGTTTTGTGAGACGTTACCTTTCGCTTGCGGTCAGGGGATTACTCCCGAAACATAACCATTGTAATGTTTCAGTTTCTTCTTAATGAATCAGTAGCTTGCCTTAAAAAAAACCATTAGAAAATTGAAGTACTTTTTTTTTCGAAAATCATTAGAAAAACAGTCTATTGAAGTAGAAATATAAAAGTGTAATTAAGTTGCACAGATGTCCACACTATATGTCAAATAAAAAAATCAGATAAAATAACATAAGATCACATAAATTGATTCGTTCGATTCAAGTGTCACTATCTCACTCACGGTCGCATCCATACTTTTTTTTTTTCTTGATACCCCATGCTGAATGTTTAAAACAGTTTAATCTTCCATTTCTTATCCTTCATTATTTTTCACTTTTTTTTTCTCCAAGAGATATTAATTTTATTTTTATCTTTTTTTGGTAGATAAGAAAAAAACTATTTCTTCTAAAAATCTCTCAATCTATGCTGAATATTATAAAAATCTCTCAATTTATACCAGGAGTTTAATATTTATGCATAGACTCTTCTAAATGTCATCCAATCATATAAGGTTGTCCATAGGTCGTGTTTGGTCGGTTCGAACCTCAGTTTTGGTCAGGTTAAAATTGCCAAAACTTCAGACCCTGCACCGTCCGGCACCAGCCAATGGGTTGCTCGGGTTCGAGTTGTCGAGTCACGGCTTCGTCGGTTCGGTGTTGTCGATTTGCAGATCGAGAAGAAGATTCAAAAAAAAAAGCTGGGAGGATGAAGAAGAAGTCCAAATCAAGATAATCGAGACAAACGAACTCAGATCTATTCAAATCAAGACCCAAATCTTCTTCGATCTCGCAGATCCAGAGCGTAAGAAGAGTGGTGAATGGTGGATGGAGCTTGGTCGTGGCTTGTTGGACATGGTGGTGGCTAGCAGCGAAGAGAAGAGTGTGGCGGATGGTGCGACGGATGCGGCGAATGGTGGACAACTCAGTGGAGAAGAGAGCTTGGTGGCGAAGAGATCTATGTGGAGAAGACAACTCCGAATCTGATGCGGTGGCGGCGAACCTAAGCATGGGTCAAGAATGGGCGGCGGCAAACCTAACGAAGGGATAAGAATGAAACACGTTGTACACTTTTTTCTCCCTATGCCAGAATGAAATGGCCTGAATGAAGGGAGAAGAAACACGTTATTTTTTGTCAATGTTCAAACGCGTTGTGGATTTTTTCCTAGGCCAGCCGTTTATATTTTTTTGAGACAAAGAAGGTCTTTGCTGGGCCAATTTTTTTTAATAGCAGTGTTTCAATCGGGCTCGGTTTTTTTTTCTAAATCTTTCCAATCCGAGCCCGACCGATTCAAACCATGGCAAACCAATTTTAGTGTTTTTTTGTCCGAAAACCCGACCCAACCCGAGAATAAAAAACAAATCAGAATGAACGATTTGGGCCGGGTATTGGATTGAATCATATTATATAACTTTATCACATCATAAAATTAAAAAATACCAAGAAAAAGCTATGTTTTCTCATCACAGACACACTCACAAACATTATATACCAAAGTAAGTAATTGCAGATAAAGCTATTTAAAACTAAAAATAAACCAATTAAGAAGAGCAATAAATCTTTAGAATAAGAAGTTATTCCTTAACAAGGTAAATGGCATGAACTAACAATGGGGCACTAATTTAAGGATCAATGTCCTCTCATGTGCAGTGGCAGAGCTTAAACTAAATTATTAAAGGAGCCAAAAAAATGCTTAATACATAATGAAGCTTTTTATGGTACTTGAAAAAATTAACTTTTGTGAAAGCTCGTTGAATAAGTATTGCGATGATAGGTTTAGTTAAGAGACACGTGATCAAATTCACCATCACATTTTCTAAAGAAAAAAGCTTTGAAGTTAGTTTAATATCAATGAATTCAAAATTTAGGTATAGATATCATTATTTAAACATATCTATTTGATCTTGCATCATTTGGTAGTACTCTTATTGTCATTTTTTCTCTTTTTTCTTGTTATATTTGAAAAACTAAAGACAAATACACAATCAAAGTCATGACAAAAAAATAATAATATTGAAAAAGGATACTTCCAAAGTCCAAACAAGAAGAGGAGGGTTGTCTCTAGCTTGCCATGTTGCGATCTCTTGTGATATAGGACAAGGAAACCAATCAGCTCCAATTCAACATACTCCTAACCAACCTTGAGAATCACATCTCTCAACCAACAAGTACTAATGTTGGTATTGCTCGTAATGATATTGATAACCTCCAAGCAATCAGATTCACAACCAACCTTTTTAAAGCCCAAGCCCCAAGCATGTTGTAAACCAACCTCCGTTGAGGTAACTTAGTATGAAAACATTTTCATTACTGAAACTGCAAGAGGTATTAGAAATTTGTGTTAGGTCTATCTCAACTCGAAATTTAGTTCAATAGTTGCGGATTGTCTTCCCATATATAAGGGCTATTTTGGTCATATCTCTAGTCAGAGTAGGACTTCTCAACACACTATCTCACACCCAAGTCTGGTATCCGCTAAATGGATTTAGGATAGACTCTGAAACCATATTAGAATTCGAGTAAGACCTCAACCCAAAAGCTAACTCAAGAGTTGAGGATTGTCTTCCCATATATAAGGGCTATTTGACCATATCTCTAGTCGATATGAGATTTCTCAACAAGAGGTGTCAGATACTCATCTCCCATCCTGATCACGCAGAACGACTCCACACCCAATTCAACATATGCTATAAATCAAACTGTCATCAACATTTAAATGAATACCACCCTAGCGCATGGCCTTTGGCACTATGGAAATAGCGCTCACCAACCTTCCCAAATGCTTGAAATCTTAAACAGAAACTAAAATCCGCCTTGAAACAAAATTAGCATGCCAAACATATATGTCAAACATATGGTTATTACGTCATTTTCATATCCACTAAAGAATTGCAACCGCAAGGTTAAAAATTCATATTCTTAAGTATCAATCATTCTCAAAAGTGAAATAACCGCCAACTTTTTATCATTCATTCTCATCAAATAGGTTGAGAATCTTACATAAAAAGTGTTATTATTAACATAATTTCCCACTTTGACCACTTTTTTTTTTTACACTTTTACCACTTTCTATCATACTTTTCTATTTTTCAAATAAAATAAATTTAAGAATAATCAAGTGGCATTGGAAATGAATTTGCTGAATAATATGGAGTAGATTCATATAGCTTCTGAGAATCTTGAGCTTTACGCTTGAATGAGAATATGTTTTGCTATTTTCTTTCTTTTTGTGTTATTATTATTATTTTTGAATTATATTCGAGAGTATCCTCCGAACTAATTATAAGTGGGACTTTCAAAAGTATCTAGCTTTTTTTTTTTAAGTTTTTTTTAAGTATCTAGCTCAATTCGTTTACTTTAAAAAAATCCCAATGTCTTAATTTTCTACCTCCCACAAAAATAAAGAAAATATTTTTTAAAATAATGGCTAAAAATATTTTTTTCCTTCACGGATATCATCTCAGGATACGGTTGCATGTCCCTCCTAATAAATATCTTTCCCAAAATAATGGCTAAAAATTCTCCTTGTTAATTTATTTATTTTTTAATTAAGTTTTGAAAGAACTTTTCACTACCTTTAGAGAGAAAGAGATATATAAATAGTGAGGGAGAATTGAGTGTTATGATATATAATAGAAACAATAGAGAGACAAGAAGAAAAACGTGATGAAAATGGATTGTAAGAAAAAGCGAAGTGTGAATATATCATAAGAGTTTGTTTGATTGCAGTTTTAGTTTTATGTATCTAAAAATAGTTTTTTAAAAGAAAAGATGAAACAATTGTTTGTATGAAAAGTTTTCCAATATTAAAAATTCTGTAATTTGAAAAATGGAAATAGAAATTGAAAATGAACAAGCTAAGCCTGCTCGAGGATTGGCAAGTTGGTATGCTAGTGGTTTGGTCATCTGAGTGCGGCGGTCTTCCGTCGTTTCTGAGCTCGGGAGGGGTTCTTGCAAAGACACTCCGATACCAAAGTAAGAGGTCGGGGTCAGAGGATTAATCCGAGTGAGTTCGGGTTAGAAGAATGTGTGTACCTTATGCTACGTGGGGATCATCCTTATATAGAGGTCTAGTTAGAAGTGGCACGATCCTCGAGGACAAATGATGGTGATTCTGTCAGAGGGTCGTCCCTAACCGTTGGATTTCCTGCCACGTTCAGTAGATCGGACAGTCACCAACTGTCTTCGGTCAGTGCGCCTACGGAGGTGACCCCATGACAGGACTGTTGACTTGACGTCCGTAGGTGGTCTCTCGATGACACTCTGGTCAGACGATACATACATTTCCACGCACTAGTTGGACAGAGCAATGCCGAGAGGGTCGCAGGCGTTCGGGAGAGATACTCCCGGAACAATAGCCCCCCAGCCCGGGCTCTCGGTTACGAGGGCCCAGGGCTCAGTCTAGTGGCCGGCCGAGGGTTCTCAAGATGCCACCCTTTGCGTGTGATTGGGAGGGTTACTTCCGGAACAGTAGCCCCCCAGTTCGGGCTCTCGGTTACGAGGGCCCATAGTTAACTTGTCTAGCGGTTGGCCTTCTGGGAAGTTCTTTTTTACCTATGGCTGAGAGGGTTACTTGTAGAATAGTGCGGTTTGGTGTAAGTGTTGTCTGGCAAGATCGCACCGTCTGGTCCTCTTAGTAGTCTCCCGGCCCCCAGCTCTAACGCTCGGAGAGGGTCAAGAAGTGCATTGGGAGGTCCAGTCGGGCGTGAGTCGTGTGTACCTCTCGGGTCGTTTGACTTATCGGCCATATGATGGAAGTGAAGAGGCGTGGGTAAGTGGCTGAAAGGACATTATCGGGTTTTGTGGGACACGTGATGCGTGATGGTAGGACATGACGCTTCCCTTTCCCATGATGTGCTCTGGTGAAGGTGAGGAGATGTGTCGAACGGACACGTGCCGTTTTGAGTGGATGCGTGGCGTGTTCCAGTTGGGCACGATTGTTCATTCTCCTGGGTGTCTGCTCGGGCAGGTGAAGGGACATTCCGATGGGACGTGCCTGGAGTTGAGTAGACGCGTGGCGTATACCAATTGGGCACGACGTCTTGGTTTCTGTGACGCGTACTTGAGAACCTGGAGACTCTTCAGCGCACCTCTGAAATTCTACAAATAGGGGACTCTTTCCGGTTTCTTCTTACTAAGAATTCCCTTCCCGAAGCTCTGCCAAAATTTTCCTCCGTCGCGGCTGTTCTTCGTGTTCCTTGTTTCCAGAGTTTCCAGGCCATTTCTTCTTCTTCTAACAGGCAACTTTGCCCTCATTGCTTTAGATGACTTTGTTTTTCTTGTTTTTTCATGTTTTTGGCCGGATTTGGGGTGGTACAGTGGGGGTTTAGTGAATGTGACGCGGCGTTGGTGGTTGTGTCGCGCCACGTTCTGCGGGGTTGGGGTCGTGGGCCTCACCAGTACCCTTCCATTTTTATTGGTGGTAAGGGTTCTGATGCGGTATCCTCCCTTGCAGATTCGTGGCATAAAAAATGGTGAAGAGAGCACCACAAACGGAGCTGGGTGGTCCTTCCCGGGCTCGAAAGAAGTCCGAAGGGAAGGTACCGAAGAATGAGCAACCCGTGAAGCTGTCTCGGAAACAGCGAGAGTTAAAAGCGAAGCATGGGCCCCTGCCGGATGATTTGATGTCGTACGATTGGTTCTGCCGAGAGGTGCGGTCTCAGCAATCCTTCTAGGCTAGTGACGAGGACCCTTTCTACATTCGGAGGTATGGGCCCATCTATGAGCATTATGTAGGTCGGGTATATGAGATATATTCCCCCCGAATGGATGATCAGATATGTTTTAAACCCGAGGGTGGGCTCTTTATGCATATCTACACAATGCGGAAGCTGAAGGTCTAGTTTCTGCTTACGAAGTTTCATATGGAGGTGTTAAATTATTTAAAGATTGCCCCCTCACAGCTTCATCCTAGGGGGTGGGAATTTGTAAAAGGGTTTGAGGCCGTGTGCCATTTTTTCGGCCACCGAGAGGCCTCTTGTTCTCTCTTCTTTCATCTCTACGAGCCCCTCCACACAAAGGCTGTCGGTGGATTCGGGCTTGTGAGGGTGTACTGCACCCATTTACTCACTTGTACAAGGATTTCAAAGACTTGTACTTCATAGTTTCCCCAGCTACCGGGGTTGAACCATTTTGGCGTACCTACCGGGAGGATGGGCACAGATGCACCCGGTTTCCCTTGGCATGGTCTGAGCGTCATTTCCACCGAGGGACCACTTGGTATAATGTAGATGAGGACCAATTGTCCGGTGAAGACCAAGTCTTCTTGCAACTGCTTAGCAAGACAACTTTGCAGTAGAGGGGGAGGAAAAATACAGTCGGCTATTGAGGTGTCACAGTCTCATAACTTTAGGGGTTACTGAGTATCGGAATCAATTTATGGAGGAGATCGGTAATGATTGTTAGGAATGTACCTTAAAATCCACTATTATTTTTTTTCTGTTTCAGACCATGTTCTGTTCGAATTGCAGTTGACATGCAGGGCCTCAATTCCGACTTGATGGAGTGCCTCAAACTTGCTGATCCGGGTGCCGACCCCATTCAGGAGGTACCCGAGGCACCTACTTTTGCTGGGCCATTACCCGAGCTCACCGTGGGTTCTGAAGCTTCTGAGGAGCAAACAGATGCCGAACCTGCTCCGGCAGGGCATGACGTTGGCCTTCCTGCAACTCCTTCATGCGGAGTTGGTTCAAGTGCTGGTGGTCGTTCAAGTGATCCTTCTTCGACCGAGAACGCTACCCCGAGGAGTCCTGAAGGCTCTTTGCCCAAGAGGCGAAAAGTTACTAAGGAAGATAACGGCAAGATGATTCAATCCTTTAATCCGACCACCCCCCATCTGGGAAGAAACAACCGGTTTCTGCTAGGCCCTTGGTGATTGGTGGGTCGCGTCCGAAGGACAAGTCGGAAAGGTCCTCTGCGGGGTCAAAGTCAAGAGGTCAGGGTTCCCCGGTTTCTGTGTGGAACGAGTCTTCGTCTCTTTGGCCTCGGGTCATTGGTCGGGTGGAGAAAGCCTTATCCACTCGGGAGGACCAGAAGTTCCTCCTTTCTAGTGCTGAGTCCTGGGTGGATGAGATCCGATTGTAGATGTTCAGGGCCTTTAGCATGTTGGGTTACTTGGGGACTGGTTCTGCAGCGGCTAAGTCCCAGCGGGTGGCCGACTTGGAGGCAGAAGCGGCGAAGCAGAAGAAGCATCTCGATGAGTGTCAAGGGCTTGTGAAGCGTTTGACCGAGACTAATGAAGAGATGGGCCTCAAGTGTGACATCACCGAGGAGTCTTCCCGGAAAACTCAATATCACCTTGCCAAGCAAGAGTTGGAGATAAAGAAGGTAATGGATGGTGCTACCGCCACTCGGACCAAGTTGACCCGGGCTGAAGAGAAGTTTATTGAGGCCGAGGCGGGAGGTTGCAAAGGGTGCGCGAAAGGTCACCGAGGAGTTGGGGGCTGAGAACGCCCAATTGAAAGCTTCTAAGGCTGAATTGGAGGCTACCCTTGCTGCCAAGAGGGAAAAGTCTGAAGCACTTGCTGATGAAATGGACCGTTTGAGGAAGGAATCCGAGTAGGCACTGGCTGCTCAAGAGAAAAAGCGCCAAGATCAAATTCATCGGGTTTACCTGAAGTCTTTCAAGAACACCATTGATCAGCTGAAGTTAGTGAATCCGGAATTGAATACCGAGAGCACTAGCTTTCAGTATGCCGTCCTTGATGGGAAGACGGGGTATGTGAAGGATGATAAGTTCATCATTGTTTTCACCCTGGCGGAGCAGGCTCCTCCTTCGGCATAGAAGATTGTAGTTCGCGACTTTGCAACTGAAAATGATTTGCTCAAATTGTTATTTTCTTTCCCCATCGGCTTAAGATTTTAAGACCTTTTAGGTGTTAAGTGTTTGTGTTTTAGCCTGTCGGTCGAGAGTTTAGGTTGTAGCCTTCAGGCATAGGTATTTGAATTTCTGTTGTGTGGCCTTCGGGCCTTAAGTTTATAATTCCTTTGATGTAGCCTTCGCGCACCAAATTGTGACATCTGAATTCAATTTTAATGAAGACTGTTTTAATTTACCCGATTATTATTCTTGTTTGTCCGTTTAGTCGCGATGTGTCCGACTTTGTAGTGGCTTCCGGCCTTGTAAAAACTTGGAATTTATTTTAATTTCTACTTTCTAGAGAGATAGTTAGCATTCTCTTTAGGTTGTTAATTGTTGTGGTATTATTCGGGATCAACTTATGACTGCTGAAATGCAACTTATAGTACTAGTAGCCGTGGGAGTGCTCGGGCTCGACCTGTGACTGCTGAAAAGTAGTTTAAGGGAGGAGCTACCGAATGAGTGCTCAGACTCGACCTATGACTACTGGAAAGCAGTTTAAGGGAGGAGCTGCCGAATGAGTGCTCGGACTCGACCTATGACTGCTGAAAAGCAGTTTAGGTGAGGAGCTGCCGAATGAGTGCTCGGACTCGATCTATGACGACTGAAAAGCAGTTTAAGGGAGGAGTTGTCGAATGAGTGCTCAGACTCGACCTATGACGGCTGAAAAGCAGTTTAAGGGAGGAGCTGCGAATGAGTGCTCAGACTCGACCTATGACTGCTGAAAAGCAGTTTAGGGCCCGTTTGGTGGACAGGATAAACAGAGACAGGATAGAATAGTAATCATATCCTGTTGTTATCTGTTGTTTGTTGCGCCAGCAGGATAGGATAACACTATCCTGTCCCTTATCCTATCCTGTCCATCATGTGTAAAAGTTATCCTGAGGGGGGAGCTAGGATAGAAATTATCCTGACAGGATAGGATATCAGTAAACATAGACTAATTTTTTAATAGGCTACTCATATATATATATATATATATATATATATATATATATATATATATATTAATTTTTTAATAGTAAATATAGACTAATTTTATATTATCATATGATATTATTTAAAATTATTTCTCTACTTATATAATTATAATTAATAATTTAAATATAAAATATTTTTGAAAGAATAATATCTTTTAATAATTTTTATCATTAATCACTTACCCCTACTAAGTTAAAACCCATTGGTTACATATATAATAATTTTAATTTTAATTAAAATACACTCCCTTCGAAAAAATTAAAATAGCCGAATTAATAAAAATTAATTTTATTTTAGTTAATATTAAAAAATAAGCTATTTATAAAAATGGAAAAAAAATTAAATTTAATAGAATAATCACTTTTTAAGAAAAAAATTATTTAGAAAATTAAATTTTAAAAAATATTATGTATTTTTTATTTCAAGGAAAATTTGATACATTTTTCATTATTTGTATCATATCCTATCAATATCCTGTCCACCCCAAACGCAGGATAGGATAAGAGTCTATCCTGCTCCTATCCTATCCTGTTGCAATCCAGCTTTCATATCTTATCCTATCCTATCCTGTCCTGACCATCAAACGGGCCCTTAAGGGAGGAGCTGCCGAGCGAGGTCGGGGTCAAATGAACAAGCTAAGCCTGCTCGGGGATTGGGGAGTCGGTATGCTGGTGGTTGGGTCGTCTGAGTGTGGCGGTCTTCTGTCGTTCCTGGGCCCGGGAGGGGTTCCTGCAAAGACACTCTGATGGCAAAGTAAGAGGTTGGGGTTAGAGGATTAATCCGAGTGAGTTCGGGTTAGAAGAATGTGTGTACCTTATGCTACGTGGGGATCATCCTTATATAGAGGTCTAGCTAGAAGTGGCACGATCCTCGAGGACAAATGATGGTGATTCTGTCAGAGGGTCGTCCCTAACCGTTGGATTTCCTGCCACGTTCAGTAGATCGGACAGTCACCAACTGTCCTCGGTCAGTGCGCCTACGAAGGTGACCCCATGACAAGATTGTTGACTTGACGTCCGTAGGTGGTCTCTCGATGACGCTCTGGTACCCTCTCGGTCAAAGGCTCATCGGGACAGACGATGGTAGAGCAGACGATACAGACGTTTCCACGCACCGGTTAAACAGAGCAATGCCGAGAGGGTCGCAGGGGTTCGAGAGAGATACTCCCGGAATAGTAGCCCCCCAGCCCGAGCTCAGTCTAGTGGCCGCCCGGGGTTCTAAAGATGCCACCCTTTGCGTGTGATTGAGAGAGTTACTTCCGAAACAGAAAATATCATTGATATTTTAGTTTTAAAAACTAAAAATATTAATTGTGCATAATAATAGTAAAAAAAATAACAGTTTTTGAAAACAAGTTATTTTTAAAAAAAATCAATTTTTAAAAATAAATATTTCAATTCTTTACTCGTAGTGGCGCTACACCTACGCGCTTGGCTCAAAAGCAGTGGGCGTGACAGTTAGATACTTAGATCCCAAGTCTCTGACACCACGCAAACGACCATAACCAGTAACCCTCTCTCTTCAGCACCCTTCACTCGACCTGCTATAGCCGGTAACAGATAAAATCATCGGTATAAAAATCCCAAACCTCCGTTTCCCGAAGCAACTTCTCAGTTTCAACCTCATCGACATCGAACCCACGTTCACGCAGATCGTGCTGTGTTTATCTTCGGTTAGTGTTTATATCTCCATTTTTGTTAATTTTAATTTCTCGCACGTTAATAATCTCTATTTGTGTTGATTTTAGAGGAAAAAATTGGTGGATGATGATGATGTTGTTGTTGTTGAATTATGGTAGATTTTTTGTTTTTGTTTTTATGGTTTTGGATGTTTTTCTGATTTGTGCAATATTTGGATCTCTCTGTGTTGGATTGTAATTTGATTTTCACTTAGATGATGTGTTTTTGTGTGTAACTGTGCTGTGTGCATGTTTTGTTATTTTAGTTCAGTGTATTGATGGAGTTGGTGACTGGTTTAGGGAGCAAGGAGGGAAAGATGATGAGGAATTTGTATTGGGACAAGGGGAGATTGGGGAAAGAGGTGGTGTTTATTTTATGGTGTTTTTGAATTGAATATTGGAGAAATGAAAATTCAGATAGGTGTTTGCGAGAAATTTGAATGGATTCAAGTTTGTTGTTTCTAATTAATTACTAAATTGCATCTAGTTTTTAGTTTTTCTCTGGGAAATTCACCTTTGTTATGAATGAAGTTGATTTAGAATTTTGTTATTGATGTGTTTTGTTTTGAAATTGAGAAATGCTACCTCCATGCCTGAAAACACACAAAAAAAAAAAGAATGAGCAGCCCAGTGCACAAAGCTCCTGCATATGCAGGGTCCGGAAAAAGAATGACTCACTCATTTTTCTGTACTTATCTTTCACATGCACTCCATTGACTCTGCACATGGTTTTGACTTTTTGAAATTGAGTCTAAATTTGTTTCTCAAAATTAGCTGTTTTCTTGTAGATTATTCACTGAACTGTACTATTCTTTTATGTTGAATGGTTGATATGTTAGCATGCATTTGTATATATATTTTTTTTGACTTAAAGCGCGCATTTGTATTTATTGATGCTTAAGTTTACTCTTAAGTAGAACTGGAACTCTGATATCATTTTTTGATGAAAACAAAGATGGCAGACAATGAAGAAGGAGGGGAAAAGACTTCTCGGGGGAATGATTGGGAGGTTGTATCTCTCACAGCATCAACGTATGCTGCTGCTCCTGGTCCTAATGAAGTTGAGTTGAAGGATGATGACAAGGAAGATGTATATGCACAGGATGAAGCTGAGACATCACGTGCTTTGTTCATGTCTGGTCACTTTGTCTTTCCACCCAATCAACATGAAAACTTGCCAGTGGAACCTGACTGTAGTGAGATTCACGATGAATCTAGAGACCAAGATATTACCTCTGAAGAGACTCGTGAAAAAGCAACCAGACATAGTGGAAAGGATGAAGAAAACTTGACATTAGCTGGATTAAATGTTTCTGAGTTTGAGGGTATACAATATTTTGACGAGAAAATCAATAGATTATCTGTTCATGGTAAACAGTTTGAGGAAGGTACAGCTCTTCCAGGTTTTGGTTTGATGGAAAAGGGGGAAAGTATGTATGGCCCTGCAAAATACACTAACTTTCACAGTGAGACAGCTATTGGAGATGTAACAGCATATGGCCAAAGCATAGTTGAGTCTGAAGCAACCAAATCAGAAGAGCAAGGGTCAAATGTGTCTGCTGATTTATCACCGTCAAAGAACTCTTCCAAAGATGACGAATCTGCTACTTCTGATCTTCCTTGTGGAGCTTGGTGGAAACGAACAGCTGCTTCCTTATATGCTCATGCCAAAGAGGCAAATAAAGTCTGGTCTATTTTCATTGCAGCTACAGTTATGGGCCTTGTAATGCTTGGCCATCACTGGCAGCAGGAAAGAGCTTTACAACTTAAGTGGCAAATCAGTGTAAATGATGAGGTATGTCCCTAATCATCAATTGTTCCTGTAAGAAACATTTTTATTTTGTCATATTTTAGTTTCTCTTTGACAGAAAATTTATGCATTTGATAAATGCTGTAAGGTCATTGGAAGTAAACTTTTACTTTGTAGCACTAGAATCGTCTAAAGATGAAGCATGATCAAGCACTTCTTATGTGTTATATTGAAAAATGCCTTATTTTATCAGTTATGTAGACTCTTTTGTCAATGATTCAAATTGTTAACTAGCTTGTCATGATGTAGACTAATTTGCCTTGACACTGGGCAAAGGATCGGACAGTGGTGATCGGTGATACAGTGATGAATGATTATGCAAATTGTTTAATGGCTTTGGCATCTTTATATGTGGAAACTGTGACTTAAGAGTTAAGACTGAATGACCATGTGTTTGTGTAGTGACTTTTACACAAGAATGAACTTGATTCCACTTGATGCTACTATTACTTTTTAAACAATGTTTTTATTTATTTTCCTTATTTGAAACATTAGCAGTAGTAGATTTTTTAAGAAACACATCTTTGAATTTTCTTAACTATCGAGAAACATAACCCTTAGTATCTTACTACAAATTAAAGGGTATTTTGTGTGAACTTGATGCTATACAATATCATTAGGAAGATGACCATGAATTCTTTTCTGTTGCAGTGCTTCTTTGTCCTGTTTGATTCCTGTTAATACTTCAAAGATTCTAATATTCTTATCGTTATCCTTTCCACAGGTGAGGAGCAAGGTGCTTGGTCCCATATCTAGACTCAAAGATGTGATTGTTGGTGGCCACCGTCGCGGCTCCTTGATCAGGGGAAGCTCCTCTAGTGAAAGTTGAAGTGAAGGTAGCTCAGTTCATGTGGCTCCTGTCATTGTGGTAAAAGCTAAGACGGTGACAAAAAGTTGAATGTCAGTGCGAGCTCGAGGATGAGAAATGCTGCAGTAGTTAAATGCAGGTTTGGTACTGGGATTGGTTGACCTTCCCAATTATGAATGCCCTTGTCAAAACATTTTATATTGTGAACTTTCTTTGTGGTTGCCTTGATTTGCATTGTATAGCTCTTGATGCTCTCATGGTAAGTGATGTATTCTGATTATGTGAAATTGGCAGTGTAGACACCAAATATGAGATGTAAATGAGTTGATTGCTTTAATGGTGCGTGTTTGTTTGCTTTACTCTAGCAGCTGTAATCTTGCTAACCAGACTATACCAGGTGAATCCAATTAAATATACCTTCTACTGTAGGGTTTTCACGGGTTAGGGTGGTTCATATCTAGTAAAATAGAATTCGAATAGATTAAATATTACTGGTTTGTTTTGGTTTGATTTTTAAATTTTTTTAATTAAATTCAAACCAAACCGATCCAACTAAAATTGAGAGGTGGTTTTGGTTCGGGTTATCAGGTTTTTTTTTAATAATGCCAAAAAAAATTTGGGAAATATGTTAAAAAAAAAATTAGCCAACTATGACTGTTTTGGCTACGTTGGCAGCTTAGGTGGCCTGGAGGGGGGAGTTGCAGCCCTTTAAGCGACTCCCAAGAGAGAATCGCAGGGCTTATGCGACTCCCAGTCCTAGGAGTCGCAGGCCAGCATGCGAATTCTAATAGTATAAACCACCTGCTGCCAGAACTTTTCCATTGCAGAAGCTGTTGAATTTGCTTCATTTTCCACTCTAAACCCCAAACCTTGAACCCGAAACCTCTGCGATGGATCAACAAATTGTCTTTGTGTACTGCAATGGTAGGGCTTACGAAGGCGGACAAGGTGTTATGTTTGAAGGTGAGGCAAATGCCATATATCTGAAACGAGACATTTCTTTCCAACGTTTGAAGAGGAGAATTCATGAGAAGTTACAATTCAAAAGTAACCAAGTTATTTCGAGTTATGTATAGATTTTTGGCTTCAGATAACCTTATTTCTTTTAAAGTCTTCAGATATGTGATACTAAAGATGTCAGTATCATGATGAACGCTTTTAGCCAACAATCATTGATGAGAATGCTGGGGTTGTACGTTAATATTGCTGAGGCCCGAGGTTCGTCAATACCGGTGTCAACGTATCCGATAGATACGCAACAAATGTTGTCGGATGAAAGGGTTAGACACGTTGAGGAGGCGGTTGCTGATCCAAAGTATATGAATTTTGGAAACACCGTTAATTTGGCGGACGATATTGACAACGTCGACACTGACAATGTGGATCTAGTTAACCATTCAGAAGATGAAGTGGATGAAGACGATAGATTGCTTGAAGAAGGTTCGTCAGACTTAGACATAGAGATTGATTTGGGTGGTAATATAGGACCTCAGATAGCACATACTCATCTTCATATTGCATCGCTTGTACCAGTGAACGTATACTCCGAAACCCAAGGTATGTACATTCTCAATAGCTCTTCAGTCCTTCAATTTATGTAATGTCGTGGCTTCATTAAATCTTTTTGTTTAAGTGTCCCAAACTCCAACCCTTTCTGGACTATACATATGTTAATTGGGACCACCAAGATGAAGAAACCGATTTTTCCCTGGTCTGGTTGTGCATGGGTCATGACAAGTAGGTGAAGAATTATATGAAGGTTTACGTTTCAAAACCAAGGTAGATGCTCAGACGGTCATGAAGCACTACTGCATCAAAAAAAAAATCATACATACGTTGTGCATGAATCTTGCATTAGATATTTTACCGCAAAGTGTCCAAATTCAGCAAATGACTGCAGTGGAGGATGAGGGCAATACTGTCCAAAAAAACAGATTACTAGGTAATATTCAAATGGAAGGACCCGCATACGTGTGTTAGTGCAACAGGATCCATGGACCACGACAAGTTGAATTCTGATTTCATTTCCACTTACATTATGAGTATTTCAATTTTTAATGGTTATTACACACTTGCTCTTCATGTTAATTATATGGACTTACGTACTTTATTTTACGTTGCAGGCATGGTTAGTCTGCAACCAGCCATCCCAATTTCTCTTATACAAGAGAGAATCAGCGGTGAACTGCACTACAAATGTCTTACTTCAAAACGTGGAAAGCAAAACAGAAGGCACTTGCAAAGATATTCGGGGACTAGGAAGTGTCGTACGACGAGCTCCCAAGGTGGCTGGAGTATATGATGATGTATTCTCCTGGACCGTATTTCAAGATTGTAAGGGATGACTATGTCAGTGGTGATGGTGAGATTGATGTTCGTTTTAAGAAATTTTGCCGGGTCTTCTAGACGTACAAACAATGTTGCGATTGGGATCCATAGCATCTTCGACCAACCCACCTCTACTCGAGCTCTGAGGAATCCATAGCCACCGCTACTTCATCATCAACCCCCCTCTTAGCTCACAACTCGACCCAGCTGCTGCTACTCTTCCCCTTTTTCCTTTGAAATCGAACCAGCAACCACCCCCGAAGAAGAAGAAATCGTGTCCTGATTATGAAACCCACAAGTCTTCACTGTCAAGCTTCTCTCAGCAAGCTCACGAGAACGAGGGAAGAATCGAGGGTCCAACTCTGCACCCCTCAGATGCTCTCTGCCTTGCGCTCCCTCATCGTGTCGAAATACAACAACGTTCAGGTGAACGCTCTCGCCTCCTTGGTGAACCTCTCTCTGGAGAAGACGAACAAGGTGAAGAAGAAAGAAGAAAGAATGAAGAAAGCAAAAGGTGTCGAAATACAACAACGTTCAGGTGAACGCTCTCGGCTCCTTGGTGAACCTCTCTCTGGAGAAGACGAACAAGGTGAAGAAGAAAGAAGAAAGAATGAAGAAAGCAAAAGGAACTTAGTCTGAAGAAGAAAGGTCTGAAATTAGGGATTTAGGGTTTAATCATTTTAATTTGGGGAAAATTTTGGGAAATTTTAATTTTATTCATTTTCGGACGTGGTAGGCATTAAAAATTTAAAAAAAATTACACGTATTACTCATTAAACTAGTCAGTGTGTCACGTCAGCGCTCACCGGAGCTCCGGGCTCCGACAGGACTAAACAAAAACGTCTGCCAATCGTAGGGACCAATGCAAAATATTTTTCTGAGGAGGGACTGATCGCAAACTTGGGTACAAACACAGAGACCCAGTATATAATTAACCCTAAATAAAAACACTTGAAACTAAGATGAAAAGTTAAATGATTTTAAAATAAAAAAAATACAAGAGTTATACATTAAAAAAAGCTTAAAAGGCATAAATATAAATGTTAAGTGTGTAAAAAATTACTGGGGTGATTGTGAAATAAATTAATTAACTAGACAAATTTGACCAAATGATATTGGTTTGTTTTTGGTTTCCCAATTTCACCGTCGACAATGATTAGACTAATTCCCCGAGGTTCTGAGATCACATTAAATAAATGTATATTTTTTAATAAATATTTCTCCATAAACACCATTTAAAGATTGAACTTGATACGACTTGTTTGGATTATGGTTCAATCCAAATTGACCACTAATTTAAGCATGACATATAGAAACAAATACATATGTAGTTTTTTTTTCTTTTTCAATGTAGATTGTTGAAAACATACTGACTCAATACTAATTAGTACTTACTTAAAAACAACATAAAAGTATATGAGAAAACGGTTTATGCAATAGCATGCTTTCAATTGATTTCTAACACATTTAAAGTTTATTTTTATTTTATTTAAAAATTAAAAAATGTAACCGTTTGATCCTACGTAGCATAATATGTTTGGATATCAGTATAAACATTTTTTACACTTACATTACATATCTATTAATCTCAAAGTATATTCAACCCCTAAACTTTAAGGGGTTTTAAATAGAGATCTTTCAACTTTTCTTCTATTATAATTGATCCTTAAATTATTGTTTTTAGTTGTAACCATTGTTTTTGGTTTTTTATATTTAGTATAATATATCATTTTCTTAACCTAGTGGCGAGGTATTAAGTGAAAAGACTTAACTATGAATAAATGCACAAAATTAATACAATGTCATATTACTTTTTAAACACTTTTAATTTCAACCACTCATGTATGCTTGTACAATCATGATTTAATATTTTTATCTCTCACAATAAGCACTCTTCTCACTTGATATGTCATCTTCTTAAACTTTGGTAAAATAATCAACAGGCCGTGTAAGCCACAAGACAATTGAGGCAATTGCTTTCTCAACTGTCTTAGGCCTAAAAAAATTTTAGTACTTTAATGGTATATACTATTGAAACTTGAGAGAAATAATGAAATAATGAAAAAACAGGTTATATTAATTATGATATGGGCAATGCGTGAGAACTAGAAAGTGCAGTGTGGGAAAGACAACTTTGACAGTTATTAGTAGTAGTGTTTTGTATAGCCAAATTTACTTTTCAAAAAACTAAAAAATAAAATATCCGTTATTTTTTACATTCCCAAAATCGAAAAATTAATTTGTGTTTACTCATAACATTAGTTTTTTTATTTATGATTTATATATCTGCAGTATTGTACAAGTTTACTCTTCACTCATTGTTTCTTCTCTCAAAAAAAGAAAGTTTTCATTTTTTTTACATAGAATGAATTATTAAAGGAGATACTTGATATCAAACTGTTGCAAAATCTCTCATTGTTTGATTGTTTGCGTTCCAAATTCTATTGTTCACCATTTTTTATTTATTTTACAGTACTATTTTATTTATATTTCTTTATCATTTTATTTGTATTTTTGTATTCTTATTCTTTGCGAGAGAAAATGTCAAATAAAAATTATGTAGCTAAAAAAATAATATAAAAATGGATAATTTATATGATAAAAAATTGATAATTTAAATAAAAGAAGAGATAGCCCATTGAAATTTATTATATTTAATTTTAAAATAGAAATTTATCATTTTATAAAATAAAAATGAATGGTGGAATTTGATGCAGTTGTGGACGATTAAATCCAAATATAATGTGCCACCCTTGAATACTTTCTACATTTTTTAAAATTAGAATACTTTTTACATTCTTTACATATACATTTATTCTTGTTATATATATAAAATTATTTAGACAAGACTTTGCTTTTTTAATAACAAAAGGGAAATTTAGATAAGAGTATATATATCTATCAAAAAACACTGAAAATAAGACTATATTATATTATATAAATCGTGGATCAAACATAGGAGATATCTGTCAAAATTTTATAATAAGTGCATAAAACTTACTAACTTAGGTTAAATTTTCCCGGGTTGTATAGATTAGAATTAGAATTGGCGCCATCACAGTACCCATTTTTGCATCGCGCATACTCTCCGTGACTCCTTCTTCGTTCTCTCCCCTCAGTTCATCCTTTCACTCAATCGACTCCACTCACACACAGATTTGTCTAATTCGGTGCTCCAACCAAATCAAAGATCAGATCTTTCCCCCAAATCTGTCCTTGAATACAGTGATAACCTATCACAACATCCATTCAACAGCAAAGAAGATGGGAAAAGAAGCATCTCGACGCCACACAGAACTGAGACGGCGGAGGCAACACCACGTCGGCGCTTAGAAGAACAGCGGCAACCACCACGGAAAAAAGAGAGAGGTCAGCTGCATTCTGTTGCGGCGTTACGCAATCGCTTGACGCGGTCTGCAATTTAGAACACTCGCTTTGTAATTGCTACTGTAGTTGTGATCTTTAACTTTGATTTTAACTTTCAACCCGAGTAGTTATGTTCTCTGTTGTTAACTGATTGCATTGAATAATTGAATTTGATTTTTTTTGGGGGATTTCTGATTTATAGGGTGCTGCTATGGTAAGATTGAATAAAAGTTTAAAAATTTAGATTTTTTATAATAGGTTGGGTTAGGGTCACCATTTTATGTTTTCGTATCATATGTGTTACAACCAACAATTGGATTTCCTACTTGTTGTCTTTATCTTTTCGATTTCATTTCTAATTGATGATTCCCTCATTGATCAGAAATTGAGGGTCTTCAGCAGCTGAAATACATGGATACAGAGGAAGCCCCAAAAATCCTCAGAAGATTAACCAGGTCTTTGGCATGTTCATCATCCACTTCAAATGCTGTACCGGCATCAAAAGTAAATAGCCTTGAACCTCTAACAATCAATGACCTTTTAGTTGGAGGAGGCCCCATTAGCCTAGATGATGTAATTTCTAGTTTTCCTGGTAGAAGTAACCAGATTCTTGAGATTGTGCGCCTTTTGGGACCTCTGAATTCACCAATACCTCCTTTGTTTGTGTATGGAGGTGCTTCTACTGGAAAAAGCAGTGTCATTCTACAAGTATTCAGACATCTAAACAGACCTGTTGTTTATTCTAGTTGTAGGACATGTTATAACCAGCGTATCTTGTTTGAGTCTATCTTAAATCAGTTACTTCTCCATAGAAAAAATGCTGCCAATGGTTATTCAAATGCAAAGCGCTGTGAAAGACCATCAGATTTTGTCAATTTCCTTCGCGAAGCATTGACCAATGTTGTAAACAATCTGAAGGAGAAGTCAATCTCAAATAAGATGAAACATGGTGGAATTGGAAATATGATCTACTTGGTATTTGACAATTTTCAGCTTGTTCGGGACTGGGATAAGAGCTCTACTATATTGCCCTTACTGTTTAATCTCTATGATCTGCTAAAGATGCCTGAGGTGGGTCTGATTTTTATCAGCAATACTTCCCCAGATACCTTTTACTCTAACATGGGTTATGTGGAGCCTATCCCCGTTTACTTTCCTGATTACGCAGAAGCTGATATTCGTCAAATATTATTGAGAAACCAAACGAACCAGAAGTTGTATTCCTCATTTCTAGAGTAAGACATTTTGATCCTTACATCAGTTTCCATTTTCAGATTTACATTATCTCATATAATGAACACTTTTTGTTTCTTTTCATGCAGTGTAGCTCTGAGGCCTTTCTGTAGAGTTACTAGGCAGGTTGGTGAAGTGACTACTTCCTTAAAGCCACTATATGAAAAATATTGTGAACCTTTAAGTGATAAGGGAGTTGTTCCTAGTGGAGACATGAAACGAAGGCTTTTCGATCTTATCAAGCCTCATATTGCCTCCTCTCTGAATGAGATATTTAAGGTTTCATCTCTCCCTTCAACTGAAGTTGAGACCTGTAAAGAAACAAAGCGCAAAGGGAATCCCAGGAGATTGGAGCAATCTGAAGAAATTGGCCATCTCGATTTTCATATGTCTACTAGTGCTAAGTATCTTCTTATTTCAGCCTTTCTTGCCTCCAGAAACCCAGCTACTCTTGATGCTTCACTTTTTGATTCTAAAGGTGGTTCTGATAATCGAAAGCGAAAGAGGAAGTAAGTATGGTGATTTAAAACTATCTGTTTTCTTTTTTAGATTTAGTACTCAGGTTGCGGAGGAAGGCTTTTCTACCTTTGTTTTACTTTCCTTTTCAATATTGTCTTTGTAGGAATTATTTATTAAGGCTCTAACTATTTTCTGATTGGACTTGTTATTCTTTTGTGGTTGATGATAAAATATTAGGGGTATTACATTTTCACATTCTTTAATTTCTTCTTATTAAGCATGGCCTGTTTCATTCTATTTGTTGTCTGAGTTATTCTTTTTCATGCTAGGGCCTCTGCGAAAGTGCTGGAAAAGAAGGAGAGTTTAGAAGAGGAGCTACTGATGAAAGGACCTGGAACTTTCCCACTTGAGAGGTTGTTAGCCATCTTCCAGTGTCTTGTATCAGTTGCAGAAGACCCGTCAGATGAGGAGGAACAAAGCAATTACGAATTAGGAGTTCAATGTGGCAATGATGGACTCATGTCTGATGTTCTTTTGCAGCTATCTAGTCTCTGCAATGCTAATTTTATATTCAAAGGAAGAAGTTGTCCGATAGAAGGCTCAACTCGGTATAGATCAACTATATCTGAAGACTTGGCTTTGAAGGTAACATCCTTGTCTCACTTAATAATCGTATAAATATCTTCACTATTGTTTGTATAAGGAGATTCAGCATAGAATGATGAATAGTACTTTCAATATTGTTAAGCAGGTTGCAAGGAGCCTCAAGTTCCCATTATCGAAGTATTTATATAGAAGCTAGTAATATTTGACATTGTCGCTTCGCAAAGCATGGTTGTCAAGTTCTTTCTGATAGATTTGCTGAAGTTTTTTCTGAATGAATCTCCTACGAATGCTTGAAACCAAACCAATGGTAGAATGGATAGTTGTGATCATGCAGGTTCATTGGATGGATCGACTGAGTAGAAGTGTTAGAAATATAATAGAAAATCATTCGTGTCTATCTTCAACAAATTAAATTTGTGGGTTTAATTCATTCATAACATAAAGAGCAAAGTGAATACAGATTCCTAAAGTTTACGAGTCTGATTTTAGGATCCTTGCCTATTGTGTGGTTAAATATTGTGTCTAGAGTATTAGTTACTATCTATGCAATAAAAATCACCACTGCAGGTGAAGGAAACCATCCCTGCAAATGAAGTAAAACATGTGAGCAAAACAAGTGAAGTGAACCATCTCAATGAGTAAACCAAGTGAAGTGTCAGAGAATAAAAAGAGCATGTTTATAGTGCCTCAACTAATTTTTGGCAAATAGAAAAGGTTTCTAGTTTATAGGAAGTTATTCACTACCGCTTGTATTAAAAAAAATGGTTGGTAATAAAATATGAGCTGTTTGGACTTTGCTAGTATGAATCAGAATGCGAAGCAAGTAATAGCATTAAAACAATGCAAGTTATCGTGCCAGCAATTGCAGTTGAAATCAACATCCTGGATCAATCTAATATTATAAAGTTGAAAATGAGAAAATAATAAACAATGCATTTGAACTTTTAAGAATTGATTGTGGTAATTGATGCACCTTACTAGTGCACATTACATACCTGGTGAATGTGATTTGTTCAATCTGAACCTCTAGACAAGAATGCAGTTACACATAGAAAAGGCAGTAGATCAATTAAAAGTACAAATAAAAATATCACAAAGAACTCATAAATCAGGATTAGATAGTGTAAAAATACATAATGTTAATTGAATGTGAAGGAACACTACTACGGATTTTCCATGTTACTACGGTTCCGAGCAGCATATTACCTCGGTCGAATCGCGGTAACAGGCTGAAAGATAATAGATGAGTCACCACGGTTAAAGGCAGAATCGTAGTAACATCGTACCTCAAAAATACCCGGTTTTACACGGAACCGCGGTAATATCAGGCCTCTGTTACCACGGTTCAGACTGAAACCAGGGTAAAATAATACATATTACCCCAGTTCTCCTTTAAAAATATTGCAACAGTTCACTCCTGTGTTAATAGGCAAATAAATTTAGAGAAAAATGGAAAAGAGACACAAACGAGAATGATTTGTAAAAAAAAAAAGGAGTAGAGCTAAGGTTGTGTTATAAATGTTGTCATTTTGGTAAAAAAATGATTTTTCTCCATTTTTTGCTAAACTCGTGAACTCGGAAGTAAACTCGTGAGTTCACAAGAGTTTACTGAGTTCACCCGAGTTTACCAAAAGGAGAGTTTACATGCGATGTAACTCGTTTTGGTTATCTAGGTTCGTAAACTTGTAAGAGTTTAATAACCATACTCGTGTCAAATGTAATTGGCTTGATGCCTCCTCTGTTTCTATTCTCTTCTATATATAATACAATTACATTTACAAGTAATAATGACTAATTAACTCTATTTCCTAAGTTGTACAACCTAAATTAGGAAGTCTAATTCAATACATTCAATTAGGAATATTCCATATTCTATTTTCTGATTTCTCAAAAACATAAAATAGGAAACAACCATAAATGACAGATATCCTCACTGACAACTCGTACCTGCTCCATACCTACGTGGATATCCATTAAGTGAGTTTTAAATGGATTTTGGAATATCTGTCGATATTTATGGATAACCATTGACATATATGGATTCATAAATGTTTATTCAAATGAAAAAATTTAAAAATTAAATTTAAAGTAAATTCAAGATTAGACTCGTGGCCCAAGGCCCATGTGTGAAGGCAAACATTTCTTTTCTTCTTCCTTTTTTGGGTCTCAGGGCTTCTTTTTACCACTATTATTATACAAGTTTACTTGAAAAAGAAGCACGGTCTAAGACCCAAGCACAAAGGTGCACCGAGACAATTTATGACAGCCTCTTGCAATATTAGAAATAGGAAACTTTCTCACAGTACAATTAGTAGATTATTAGTAGAAAATTTTATATATTTTGGTGTTTATCACTAAAAAGAAATTAGACTTTCAGTGGAAGGAAATACATTTTTTTCCTTCATTCAAATGTGCAGCCCAAAGCTAATGCCTAAAACAAACTGGCAAGTTAACCAGCAAGACATGTGACAAGTCTTCCATTGGTCCTAAAGAATATATCAATTGAGATTTGTTCATTGTTTAACTTGGCAACATTTTAAAGTCTACCTTCTATAGACCTGGACACCACTGCAAATTGCTAGTATTCAAATAAATTCTTCATAAAGCTAAATGAGTCACTCAAACTATTTCTAAAAAGATGAATATTATTAGTTTACTCCTATCTCCTTTGCTTCATCATTCTTCTATGAGCTTTTCCACCTTAAAATAGCAAGAATCTTGCTGAACTAGCCCCATCAACTTAAAAAAATAATTTAGCAAGGGAAAGCTAACAACACCCATTCCAAAGTCAAGCAGTGCAGGGGAGGGTGATCATTAATTAAAGTTAAGGGTAATGCATGACTTAGATATGCCTTGAGTGAAAGGATTTACTCTTCATTTTATTTATTTGCATCTGGTTGCTTTTCATCAAGCAACATAGAAAACAACACCTAAAATGAGAAACTACTGAAAACTGCACCAAGAAATTCCCTTTTCTAAATGACATGGATATAGAGAATTAGACTAAAAGAAACTACCATGACACAACTTTTGCATTGTTCAATCATAGCCCACAACTCAATCTCATGGACTCCAACAAGATAAGAGCATTATTATTAACAGCATGCTAAGAAGCTAACAAACTAACCCAAAAACATGTTCCCCCTAAAGTACAGTCTATTTGATTAAAGCTTAACAAAAAATCAAATTCATCTGCTACACCTGCAAAAATATCCCCCACAAACTGAGAAGAAGCAAGTATCCTATGGAAAAACTAAATAAAATCTACAATTTTACATGAAAACAAGAGGCAACTCAACAATCTAGAACAGAAACAGCAAAAGGGAACGCTTCACATGATGTAATAGCAAGAAAATAGGCATTGTATTTATTATCTTTATTATCAGGTATGGGTTTCAGCATTCAAAGCCAGCTCCAGAAACAACAATACTATGAACAACAACTAAATTCAAAACCTATATATCACACTAAATTACTAAAAAATGAAAGTGAAATTTCAGTTCATAACTGAAATTTCAGCTCAGATTACACAGAATTTCAGTTTAGAATGAAAATTACGTCAGTCTAAACTGACAAAGTTTAAAAAGCACCGACGTAAATTCAAAGAAAATTATGGTAGCTGAAGTGACCGACGTTGTTTACGTATAAAACGTCGATTTTTTATAACCGCCACATTTTGACTGGCGTAATTTTCTTAATTTTTTTTAGTGCAACTAATTAAATTCCATCTTTATGTCAATTATTTTAATTAGTGCTGTCATTAATGTGAGGAATATTTTTATTTAACCAATTTTTATATTTAATATTTTGATTATATATCGAAGAGGTTTTACGATTAATATTAATATAATTAATAATATAAAGAGTCATAAATAATTAGTTTGTTTGTTATTATGTACCCAAAAAAAAATTTTGTTTGTTATTAATGTATGAGTTAAGTCACTTTTACATATATAGATAAATATATAGATGGATTTGAATTCTTTAAAGTGAGAGAGACACTTAGAGGGTAAAGTAAGTCATTGCGATCATTAATATTGATTCAACTTTGGAAAATTAATAGAATAACTGGACCAATAATTTTGATGACTTAATTTTCAGTTGAAAGTTAGTTTGTTATTAATGTGAGACTTAAGTCAATTTTATTTGCATTGATATAGATAGATACATGAATAATAGATAACTAAAGCATAATATGGATAGTTTTCAGTGCAATACAATTGATGAATAGTCAGGTTTCTTAAGCATTTAATTTTGGGCTCAATTTTTTGGTATTGTGTATAGAGAAATATTTATTGCGAAATGTCTGATTAGTGTGATCTCAGAGTTTCAACGAATTAGTATCATATCTATGTAATATCTTGTGAAGAAAACCTATTTAGGCTCCCATATTGCGGCGTCGTTTGGCGATCCTTCTCCCTGTTAAACCAAACTGATTTTTTTTATTTTGTCTGGTGATTTTTTTTATCGAAATCAAAATTCTCTTTCTCTCTCTCTCTTCCCCTTGTATTCTATCTATCCATTTTTCTGTCCTTCGCCGACAACCGCCAATTCCCTCCATTTCAAAGCAAACCCCTCTCTCCTTTCGTTCCCAGGTACTCCATGCTCAACCCCTTTTCATCTCTCTCCCTCTCTCTCTCTCTCTATATATATATATATCTTTCTCTCTCCCCCCTCATATGCACACAACACATGGATTTGCTTGTTCCATTTGAATGCAGCCAATTTTGTTATGAATTTTCCCCATATATCAGCGTTCTTTAACCTAAAACTCGTGGCAAAGAATCTTGGGTTGTCTTCAAAATGTGTTCTTTTTATCAATATGCTAGTATATATAATCTTCTTTTTTGTTATGTTATTGGACTAATTTTTGTTTGGCTTTCTTGAAATTATGAATGATATAAGCAAAGATAGTGCTAATGAATTGTGTTACAATAAAGAAGACAAAATTTACCTTATTTGTACTTTTCAATTACCTTTTTTGGGGTGGGGGGTATGTGTGATTGTAGTATTATCCTTAGTGTGATGGGAAGTAGGGGTGTTCATGGTATGGGTTGGGACGAGTTTGTCTTGACTTTTACTCGGCCCTAAATACTAATAGAGTCCGTTTCTAAACTCGAACCTGTCCCTAGACCCGGAGAGGTCTGAGGTGCGGTTTAACACAGACCCGACCATTAAATGACAGGTCCGGGTTGGCCCGAAGGACAAATTGAATATCAATTTCAAATCTCACCAAAGAATTACTAATTTCTATCATATCAATGAATTATTAAAAAAACTATAAGTTTTTCATAACAATATACTTAATTAGAGAAAAGAATACAAATTATATTCACTTGAAACCAAACTATAAATGACGATATACAAAACCATATTTTGAAGTTAGCGTGTAAATGGTGTTTGAGGGATGGGTTGAACTTGACTTTCAATATTGACCGGGTTCAATTTTTAAACCTGAACCCGTCTCTAAACCCGAAGAAACAGAAGAGATGCGGATTTAAGGGACATGGGCCGGGCCGGGTCTAGGACAGGGCCGGGTCCTGTACACCCCTAAATTGGGAAGTGCTTCTGTTCACTTCTTGATTGGATAACAAGCAACCCTGAATTATTTCTTTATATTTTCTTTTCATTCCTAAGTTCTTTTTTGCGAAAAAAAAGATAAAAATCACTTGTGCCTTTTTAACTTGGTGGAATCACAAATTTTGCTGCACATATTTTCTTTTCATTCCTGAATTAACCCTGAACTATTTCTTTATATTTTCTTTTCATTCCTAAGTTCTTTTTCTCGAAAAAAAAAGATAAAAATTACTTGTGTCTTTTTAACTTGGTGGAATCACAAATTTTGCTGCACATATTGTTGTAGTATATATTTACCTACTATCCATTTGTAAGTAACATTTGCTGCACATATTGACTTCTTATTTTCAACTTGACTGCTTGTCACATTGAATTTGGAAGGTGCTAATTAGTACTACTCTCCATTCTGTTCATTTGCAAGATTACTCCAGTTTTGCTTTGTGGCGTAGAGATTTGTGTATCGTGACAAATCTTTTCATGGACCTTGTGCATTTGACAAATGTTGCTGGAGCAACTTGATCCTGATCGCTGAAGTCCTTAGATAAGTGGATTGTCTGGACTTGAAATTAAAATTTCCCCCTAACCAAATATTGCTTGCATCGCAGAGGAACTTCCCATATCAACAGATTTTACTCTTCAAATTGGTTTAATATGTCAGAAATTGACATGGCGGTAATTAAACCTGAGGTAAGTACCTTTCTGGATAAGTGTTTTTATAATCCATCTACTTCAGTGGTTAACACTTTATTAATTTAGTTGTACTTCTTTTTGAGTTTCTTTTTCTTATTTATCTCCTTTTTTTTGGTTGTCATGGTGAAATCCTTTAATCTTTATTCATAAAGGATGCATTCTGTTCTGCATGTTTCAGTAGTCCATTATCTGTATTTTTTTTATTTTTTTTTCCATTACTCAATTTCAAAGTTGAAAATAGTTCTATTATTTCTCTTACAATAATGCTTATTTTTCGCACTCAGGTCAGAGATTTTTGAAATTATGGATTATTAAGTTGGTGTTTCATGCGTTGAGCTTTAATTATTGGCAAGAGTATGAAGTGTCTTGAGTTTTGGCTCTTTAAGGGAATGGTTTAGTGTTGAAATGGATCATGGGTCGTATTCCCATCTTAATCTCTTTAGGGATTGGGATTCTAGTGAGATCATAGATTCAAAATTGATTTTGTGTGCATGTATGCCCCATTAATTAAATAACAGTTAGCTTGAGTGGTGATTCTCGATGTACACATCCAGGCATTGAAATTTTTCCTTTGTCCTTACTCCTTACCATAGTAGTTCTTGTCACACTGATATTGGTGATGATCCTGTGAGTCTGTGACAATGTTCCGGAACGATACACCATTATTTACTAAATTTTAAATTTTTCCTTACATCTTACCCATGGATCTCTTACTTCATCTCTCTCTCTCTCTAACACGCCTTGAATTCTTGAATAACCTCAGTTTAGTCTCTTTCATGGTTGTCAATGTCGCGATATATCTCGTAATATTACTGAGTTTAGGGTGCCAAATCGCGATATATCGAGTGTAAACTCTCTTTTGGGTATCTCGTGTAAACTCGTGTGACCTCGCGATATTACCAACGAGTTCACAAGTTTGTTTAAAGCACATGATAGGATGGTAAAAAAAAGTTGGAACAGGGGCATTTTAGTGATTTCGGGCTTAACTATTAGGGTTTTGCTTTCATCTTTCCACACCCATTCTCATTAATAGCTGAACACCATCGACCCACCTCTTCTCTCTCGCCATCGACTAGGAACCTGCGACCAGCGGCGCGACCACCGTTTCAGCACAATGACCCATTATCTGGCCTCACCTCCGACTCTTTCCCCTTCAATCTTCTTTGAACTGACCAAGAGAGTGAGTTGCTGATTTAATGAGTCTTGCTGATTCTATTTTTTGTGATTGAAAGACTCTCTTCCCGTTCTGTTTTTATGAGTTGTTGTCTACTTGTCTTGCTGATTCTATTTTATCTTCTACTTCTACTCGCTCATTTGATGAGTTGCTACCTTGTTGATTCTGTTTTGATGAGATGCTATCTGAGATTTGGATATTTGGTAATTTTATGCATAGTTTTAATTCTTATTATTGGATAATTTGGTTAATTTTTAATGTTATTAGTGTGTCTTCATCATTATTATGGATCTTACGATACAAGTTTACGATACGAGATTAACCCCCTCCATGAGATTACGCAAACTCTCGAGATTGCCTTGGTCTCTTTGATAGCACATTCACGAATTGCAGCTAAACTAAAATGATTTTTTTTGTCATTGTTCCACCACCCATTGTGGGTAAGCAGAAACCCATCTGAATAAGGCCAAGTAAAATTTGATTGTTTTCTATCTTCCTACCTTATCTGGAAAGACAATATTGTTACACTGGAATCTAAGAAAATATCTCTACTATAGAATCAAGACCTTGATTTGCTTCCTTTTTACATTGAGCTTAAGGCATACTGAATATTAATTTCATTTTCAGATGTTGAAGCCCTATATTTGGCTTCAGACTTCAGATGGTTCAATCCAACAAGTGGAACAAGAAATTGCAATGTTTTGCCCTCTGATTTGTCAAGAAATAATACAAAAAGGTGCGGGATCTTCCAAGAATTGTGCAATATGTCTTCCTCAACGAGTCAGTCCTGCGATGCTGAGCTTAATTCTTGATTATTGCCGTTTTCATCAACTACCGGGTCGCTCAAACAAGGTTCTACCAATTTCTTTAATGCTTTTACATTGTTATTGTCTTTAGTCGAGACAATTTAAGGCTTTACAAGAATGAATGTCAAAGATGACCTGACTTGGGGGGTATTCTTTGTACAGGAAAGGAAGTCCTATGATGAGAAATTCATTAGGATGGACTCAAAGCGGCTCTGTGAGTTAACATCTGCTGCAGACAGCCTTCAGTTGAAGCCATTGGTTGATCTTACAAGTCGTGCACTTGCTCGAGTAATTGAAGGAAAATCTCCTGAGGAGATACGTGAGATATTTCATTTGCCAGATGATCTTACCGAGGTGTCTGGTGCTTGTGAGAACTCTCTTTGCAGATTATCTTTCTTCATTTTTAATTTTCATTTTTCACACTTGCTCTTGATCCAGGAAGAGAAGTTGGAGCCCTTGAAAAACACAACTGATGACCCAAGAATCAGGCTTTTGAACCGTTTGTATGCCAAAAAAAGGAAAGAACTAAAAGAGCGTGAAAGGTTAAAGGTGCTGCAATGTTGTTCCTTTATTTTTATCATATCACAGCATAGGACAATATAGTCCTGATTTCCTTATTCCTTAATTATATATTTCTATGAATTGAACTTTTGCTTCCTAGATATGTTTCCTTGCATCTCTTGTCTTTACATGTCCTAACCCTAAATTGTTGAGCGTTTGGTGTTGACTTTGATAAGAATTGGTCCTTACATGTTTCAGAATGTTGAAGTCAAAGATGAGCATGTAGATCAACGTTCGGTTGACGACCTTTTGTCTTTTATCAATGGAAATGATAGAGGTAATTGAGCATTTTTTCATTCTTGCTTTCATGTAGTTCAATTCCTGCTTATTTAGATTGAAGTATTTCTGTTAACATTACCTGTGGTCCACATATGAGATTATTCTGAACTCAAATAATGAGCCTAACCAGTTAATTGATGGACATGATCATAATATAAAAATTAGTATTGATTAGTAACTTTTTTGACCATCTAATTCTGAATACTTGCATAGACAGATTTTAGGAGCTATGGTTATGTTAAAGTTGTTTGGAGTTAGGGTTATGTTAAGAGTTAACCTTAGACGTAGAGTCTATGGCCTAGGCCTATATATACTTTTAGTTTGTACTATGTACTACACATTGTATTTCGCTCTTCTAGTAATATATATCATGGTGGCTGCACCTAGCAAATTATCCCATTACAATATTTCTCTCTCTCTCTCTCTCTCTCTCCCCCTCTTAATTTTCTCTCTTTACATGGTTTCAAGAGCCTAGGTCACCAGGCTCTTTGCAAAAAAAGATCGAAAAAGATTATTCTTTCTCCCAGCCACTTCAAAAAGGGCCGACCAAGGCTGCTGGGAGGGGGGGTTGAAATTTTTTTATGGCCGGATCTTGAAGAAATCGTCAGAGTACCGAAATCGCAGTTTATTTGAGCAACCGCGAAGGTGCTTTTTCGTAGCCTGGTGATGCAAGGTTCAGGGATAGAGCAGGGCAAGTTTGCTGTCTAAGGAAGGCCCGGTTGTTTTCGCATCTGTCGGTAGTAATTTGGTGAGGCTTTGAGATGCGATGATGTGCTTCGTTAGTACTCTGAAGGTGGGAGCGTGCATTTCTGTTTACCAGCGTTCATATCGGCCGTTAGAACTGTTATTGAGCCTTGTCCATTACCATTTACCAATGTAAATACAGTCTGTTCCTTCAAAAGGTTCAAGCTGTTAAATGTTCTGAACATTAGGTTTCACTTGATGTGAAGCTCCTGAATCCGGATACCAGCTGGTAGCACTGGTAGCAACATTGGATCAACAACTTGCAATGATTGCTTGTGGTGGTTGCTGTGAAGATATTGCTTGATGCTGAACTGTTGAGGCTGGAAGGAATACGTTAGCTGGTGGCCTAGATGGAGGCTGTGTAGATTAGGTTGGCAATGTCCATTGGTGAAACTTCGTATGATGAAATGGAGGTGGCTGCTGTGCAGAATAATTGTAATCAAATCTGTGGTAAGAGATTGATGCATCATGGCCAGGTTTAGAACAAACTTGGCTCTGCACATTAGATCTACCACCTCGTCTCTGCATTTCTGCCTCCTCGGTCCTTTCCTATGCTGTCAAAATGTCATGAAAATGAGGTGAAGCAGGAGCCTGAGCTTGTCCAACAGTTAAACTAACTGTCACAACTAACTCTTAATAGTAACAGCTGTGGGATAAATAAATTCTTACTGAACACTAGACGCTTAGGATACTGTACAACCAATCACATGATATTCTATATACTTCAATATGTCCTTTCATATGGCAGATCATTTAAATTCATATCATTCTTAATAGTAGTGGTCTACAGTTTTCCTTGGTCTACCCTCTATCAGTGACTATTTGTACACTCTTTTTTGCTGGTTTACAATTGAATGTAGGTCCTATTATGAGTTTATGACAATGTATGGTATCTTTGTTTTGCTTGACCTAGTATGTCACTATGTCTATAGCATCCAACAACAAGACACCCAAACCTTTTCCCACTAGGTGAGTCGGCTACATGGATCAAATGACGTCATAGCTCCCTATCACGAATTAAGTTCAAATATAGGTCATTTAATCTTTCTTCATGGTTTGATCTGTAGCTTCCCTAGCCTCTCTCTTACCTATCTGATTATCATTCATCTGATCAACCCTTCATACCCATGCTTCTACTGGTCTTCTTCAAACATGTTCAAACCACCTGTAGGTCTAGCATTGTTCTTTATAATTTTTGTTGCTGTTGTGTTTTTCCCTGTTTCATTTGTTAACTGTTGTGTAATTCTGTTAAGTAGAAATTGTTTGAGGGTAAGGCTTTTTAATTTATTTTCTGCTTTATTTCCTTTTCCTTTGAGTGCCTGATTAGTGTTGAAGAATTTTGTCACAGATCGAAAGGAGATTAAAACTTCTAAGAATAAAAAAAAGAACAGAAGGAAAAAAGAGCAACAGAAGTTCTCTTCTTTGAAGGAAGCTTCTGAACCGAATAAGAAGGTTGTTGTCAATATTCTGTTCTTCTGACCCCCACCCCCTCTTACTCTAATGAACAACGTTAATTATTTTTCATGTGATTTCAAAATTTTTGTTGCCTTTTTTCATGCAATAGGAGGTTAATTGTCATGATATTGAATACCAAAATGCTGAAGCTGATAGAATTGCTCAGACCTCAAATTCACATACAGAAGATGACACTTCTGCTCATAAAGAGATTGATGATGGAGATATAGATGATGAAATCGATCCTGCACTAAAGGAAAAAATTGACAGGTGGGGGCTGCAATCTAAATGCATTGTTTACACTAATAGTTTCTAAAAGCTAATGCTAATTTTATTTTCTATTGTGGATGGCTATTGTTATCTTTAGCATAGTTGCCGTGGCAGATAACTAGCTTTTCTTCTCATTAGTGGTCGTTGCTGAATATATTTTGTATGGAGTATATCGTATCAAGAGGACAAGGCATCAGAATGATTGAACTCTATCCTCTAGGACCTGTAATCTGTTGCTGGTTGAATATGGCATAAAGTGGTTGGGTTCTTGTGTTCTTCAGAGAGAGGGAGACATGACAATGCTGAATTAAATATATTGGATTCTGACTTGACTATTTAATCCTGACCGTTATTTGGAGAAGAATGATAAATTTACTAATATTGTATTCCATAGCAGTCTAGCAATGGACTTTTCATGATTCTGAATATTGTAAAACTTTTGGATAGGTAATATTTTGATTTGGTATGCGTCAGTGTTATCAAATACCGTGGCACTGCCACGGCGAAATCTCATGGCTGGTTTCCGGCCATGGCCGATATCCCGCCATCCGCCATCATTACTTGTCAAATATGGCGGGTTTTTGGCTCTCCGCCATCCGCCATTAACAACATTTCAATAAAGTTTTTATGCTAATATTGCTTCTGGCGCAACGGTAAATTGTTATTGTCATGTGATTGAGGTCACGGGTTCAAGTCCTTGAAACAGCCTCTTGTGTAAAAAACAGGGTAAGACTGCGTACAATACACCAAATGGTGGGACCCCTTCCCGGACCCTGCGTATGCGGGAGCACTTGTGCACCGGGCTGCCCTTTTTTTTATTACTTCTGGCTTCCTGGTTTGGTTCATTGTAACTTTATAACCTTAATCAATATACTACATGCTGGCATAAAGTTCAATTACTTGCTTAGGAAGTCATCAATTTTTCTCTTTTCTTTTCAAGTCTTCAGCACTGTTATGATGATGGTTGAACCCCTTTAACTTTGCTTCTACCATTGCCTCCCTTTCTCTCTCTTTGATTTACAAGTATTAGAGTGCAGTACTCAAAGAGGAAACTCCTGGTGTTAATGACATTTTTGTTAATTGTCTTCCACGTGTTGGTCCTCATTCCGTTCATTTTCGGTAACGAAGATATCAGTTTGATATAACGGGATGTTCACGTGATAGTTACATAATTGTGCTTTGAAGATGATACACACATGACACGTGTTCTTCTTTCCTTGGTTCCCTTGATATCATTTGATATAAAGGGACGTTCACGTGACAGTTATGTAACTGTCCTTTAAAGATGTTCTTATTTGCTTGGTTCAATTTGATACAGGGAGGTGGAAGATTTTGCCCGCCGATTGAATTCTGATTGGCCAGAGAGGATGCAAGAACTTTTATCATCAGGACAAGAAAGGAACACAATGTTTTTCACTAGCAACGGAAACAGTTTTCTAAGGAGAGCTACTTGTATGTTTTTTCCATGTGTTTTCAGTAATTTTACTTACATGTATTATGCCTTACTAATCTGTCATGTGCTATTTTCCACGTGTTTCTCTTCTTTTCCTTTTTATATGGTAACTGAAAAACTTAATTATATAATAGATATTTTTTGCATTCAATTCACTTCCTCTTCTAATTTAGTTTTTTCTTACTTTAGTTTCATCTCTCTTCTGCATTTTTGCCTGCTATAGTTGATGACATGGTTTTAATGTTTTCCTTTTATTGTTCCCTGAAGCTTGCTTTCTTGTTTTTCATTCTATACATGTTATAATGTGTTTGGAAAACCTCTTGCCCACACTCCGAGGCACATATATGTACAATACAAAGCTTACTGCGGTTTTTAGGCTAGACAGGGTAAAAAAGCGCTCATCCAGACACATGCTTAGTCTGTTAGCATACCTTCCTGTGCAGAGTAAAAATTGCATCCTACAATGATGTGCTACTACTGTTGCCAAAGGAACTTTTCTTCTTATCTTATACGTGAACTTGACATAAATTGTGCTACCTATGACCTGTTTATTATCTCCTTGAACAGTGATTAAAATTATTTAGTAATTTAGTAGGAAAGAACTTTCATATGATTATATGGCTTCCCTATTTTTGACATAACATGCTCAAAAACTGATGGTGTTTCCCCCATTGCATTTATGTATGTGGTGTCTTCCCCAACTCAATAAACATCTTTCTATGTGCAGGACTTGACTCAGAATGGAAATAAATCCAAACAAGCCCACCCGTACAGCCAAATGGCTTGACCAATTTTGAGAGATGCTAACAAGCGCTAGAAAGTGTGGCGTGTCAGTTGTTTAATTTTTCCCATTTACTGTTAAATTTTATTCTTTGCAGTTCATTGTTGGTGCTTAGCCCAGGTGCAATTTGATGCTGGGGGCTGTCTCCTGTACTTAAAAGAATTCTGATATTGTAGGAACATGTGCAAAGCCTTTTTATTGGTGTTGTCTACTGATTCAGTGTACTGTTAGTTAATTTTAAAGTCAGATTCCCAATAATACCCTTTTTTCTCCCATCTGCATCTGAGAACTTTCTTCCTCTGTCAACAACTGTTCAATCTCCTGCAGCACCATTTCTCTGAAACTGCTCCATCTCCCTGTCTGATGCTTGCTCTGCCACTGTACTGCTCTCAGACATGGAAAGATTGGTTCTTGATGGAGGAAAATTAGTGGGTCACTGTAGCCGATAGAAAAATTGGTTTTTGATGGAGATAGTGAAAGGGAGATGCAATTAGGTATGTGAGTGGTGGCCGAGGTGAGATCGGAGGAGGTGGTGGAGCCCTCTGTATCCATATTTTAGGTTGACTCGGTGGTGGTGGCTGGAGGGGTGGAAATGACGCGGTGGAAACCAATGCAGGTAGGTTGGGATTGGTGGGGGTGGTTGTGGTGCTCTAGGGTTTTGCTTCGCTGTTTGAGTGGTCGTTGTGGTAAGTGGTTTTGGGTGGGGTTTTTTTGTATTTGTGTGGTGGAGTTAGGAGTCTAGTTTGAGGGAGTTATTGATTGGGGGGTGGAGGTTTTGGGTTCACCGCAGCGCTGGAGCGGGTGTTGCGGTGCGATTTAGTCTGGACTACTTGGGGTTGGCGGGTGTTGCGGTGCGATTTAGTCTGGACTACTTGGGGTTGGCGCGGTCTGGGGTCGGTGGAGGCTGGTTGGAGCTGGTGGGCGTTGCTGTGGTGCAGAAAGGAACGAGTGGAAGTGAAAAGTAAAAATGATCATCTTTGTAATTTAAGTGAGAAAAAAGTCATTGAACCCCTTCGTGCTTTTGATTTGTTATTGAGTTTTGATTTAAATGCTCATTTAATACCTTTGATTTATGTGGAGTAAAGGAGGGGAAAAAGTTCCTCTATCCATTGATTCTGTAACGTATTTGGATGGTGTCACTCAATTATGCATTAAAAGATCATTAAATATTTTGATTTTTAAGCTGTTACCATAAAGTCTTTTTTAACTGATGTATTAATGCTTTTCAGTGGTGGTGTGGAATACTCTTTTTAAGTCTTTGCAGTTTTGGCTTCGTTGCTAGTTCTCACATTGATAATTTCTTGTTGCCCTCTAACTTCGTTTCATTAAATCTTCCTGATTTTATCTGAGCTTTATGTGGATCATTTGGAACTTGGAAGTTTCTTCTTTGGGTTGATATCCACTTTTATAAGTTAAAGCTGTTGGTGAAAGTAAGGCTCATTCAGCACCGCAAGCGTATTTGAGTGATTGATATTTCATGACATGAAATGAAATAGTCTTGCTGAAAATGGAAATTAAGCCAACCTCTGATTCACAATTTCTTTATAATTTTCAGATAATAGTAATATTGATAATAGTCATCTTCATACAGCTCAAGTCACTGGCAACACCAAACAGCAGTTTGAAATCCTCTTCCTGAGTCCTGACTTTCCTCTGGTGATTGAAAGTTGTCACCTCGTGGATGCAAACTTCTAAAAGATAATCATAAAGTTGTCACCAGAAAACAAAATCTCTTAATTTTCCTAACATCAGATCATCTTCTAACTTGGTGAAAAGGTCCTAATCATTTGGCTGGTGATTAAAGTACATGCTATCATATCATTTGGCTGAAATTTTGTTAAGACGAAGTTACAAATGTTACATGATCTCCTAAGGTTTGCTGCTATAAGTTTCTAGGATTCTATTCTGGTAAGGATTTCTGGTCGATTGATTGATGATGATCCTCTTGGATGTGAGGGCAAGGCATTCTTGGTTTCCCTCTTGTCCATAAAAGCTCGAGTTCACCTCTCTTCTTTCCCAATGACAAAAAGGTTCCTGCATACACAGAAAAGAAGATTTAAAAAACCAGTACTAGATTTCACAGTCATGCTGTAACTAAATATGCCTCATATGGAGATCATGGAACGCCTCGATGACGCGCTCCATTGGCCGGGAAACATCAAGCATTGAAATGAAAGAAACAATTAGAAACTGTTTGTATGGACTTGCATCTAAGTTTCTCCCTATTTCGTTCTGCATACAAATTTAATTGTACTAACCAAGTGTAAATGGGACAATATAAAGCAAAGCTGGTTGACCATGCCCATCCATTAAGTTCAAAGCCAAGTATGTGACAAGGAGACCTGCAGATCAAAATTCAAGGAATATGATGTGAAAACCAAGCAAATAGTCACCTCTTCCAAGCCAAAGATTGGGCTGGCCTGATTTTTGGCCTAAAAGTTCCTGAGCAGGCCCTATTTTAGCCCGAAAGTTAGCTGGCCAGATGTCGGACATAAAGTTAACAGGGCCCAATGTCTGCCATAAAGTTAACAGGTCCAAACATTTCCAAGGAAAATTACCCTGATGAGTGTTGACACATTCATAAACTTAGTTTCGTTGTCAAATCTATTTGGGGAGTTTTTTCACTTTTTAGATTATTTTTCCTTTGAGTTGCAGATATGTCAGCTAGCATTCTATGATTTGTATAGTTTAATTCTGCAGCATTGTGTTATTTCTCTAGTATGAGGCTTATCTTCTATTTACTTGATGTAGGTGCCGTTTGGCTGCTCTTAATGGCTTTAATCTAAGCATGATTGAATTAAAAAAATCAATGAAAACTACCACCAGATTAAACATAGCATACCTAAACCATAAGCAGTCATTGCATACAAGAAGTATCCAGCTCGAAGGCTCTTCTTTGCCAACCAATCATACCTGTAAAGTTATCAATAGAAATTAAGTTCGTGAACTATCAAGACAACTTTTTCTCTCCATATATCTATGGATTTTTAAAAGGACTTTGTATGGACTTGAATTTTAAGACTAAAATGAACGTTAATAGTCCAAGAAACAGGATAAAGAAGACATCCATGTGTGACTTATGATTCCACCTCAGTGAAAATGCTACTAGAAGCCCTGGTAAGATTATGTCCCCAAAACCGATCACGCTGTAACCACCCCAAGGATCAAACAAATGCGGTATCTTGAGTAGCATGGGGATACCATCTTCTCCGCTCTTGTCTCCTCGGGCTACCTGCAAAGAAATGAAAATGTTGCATTAAGTTTTCGGTTTGAGAGGAGGGGGGGTTATCATGTTATATGAGACTAAAATCGAGTTTCGTAAAATGGTAAAGAAGGGAGATCTTTCTTGAAAACACTAACCACTATCATCACACTCTCGTGGAACCACCATTTCGAGACAAACACCCAGAAGATGTCGTATAGGAAGGCACAGCTGAGAAGAACAGTTCCAACCTTATGGAGAAGAATGTGCAAATTAGTGTCTTCTTCATAATAAAAGGTCATAGTATGCACAAAATTCATATTCAACTGTTTCAATGATACAAAGACTCCATTTATGCATCCCAAGATTAAACTTGAAGAGCATCAACAACATCCTAAGTGACAGATTGCGCCAAAGGCCTTTCTTTAAAACCAGAAACAGTGACAAAATGAAGAATGAATAATCACCTTGAGATTTGGTATGTGGACAATCTGAAGAACTGTAATTATCAATGCGATCCCCTGAATGACCAAAAACAAAAAATTTAAAATGAAAAAGAGAAATATGTTATTAATTCATGTCTTCATTTTAATTACTGACAGATGAAGATATGTGATTCAATACTCATTTAAAAACATTGTCAGTTATATACCATTAACATTCCAATGGTTAATGTAGAAAAAAAAGACATTCCAATGGTTAGGAAGAAAATCTGCAATTGGTAGCAAGGAGCTACAAATTTATATATTTTACTAGCCCATAAAAGAATAAACAGAATAAAAAGCACGTAAGAAGAAATGGGACAAAAAAACAATTTGACAACAGTATTATTCTTACAAGAATATCTTGACCTATCCAAGCAAACGATACATGGCGATAAACTCCCCAAATGACAGAAAACACTATGCAGAAGGGAGTAACAGCAAGTGTCAGGTATGATACAGCTCCAAAGAAAGGTGCTTTAACAAATGTTTGTCCAGCATGTTGAAACCATCTGAAACTATAAACATCAAGCTGTCAGTTATCATTGTGGGAGAATCTAATAGAATAAGAGCCTGTTTGGATACAGACCAAAAAACACTTATTTGAAGCTTATATACTATAGAAAAAACACTGAACAAAATGTTCTTTGGTCCGCATCCAAACAGGCTCTAAACCAACTATTAACAACCATAAACTCCACACTGATATTGTTCCTTTTCAAAGAATTTGATTTTTTGTAAAGCTGACATTAGAGGAAAACCCTAGCTGGTGCAAAACTTAGTCCAAAGAAGTGAGGTAATCTATTCAATGCTACATCCATCAGGACGAGATATATGGAAATGAATAGACGACTAGGTCAGTTATCCCCTCCCCCCTCTTCTGTTTACCATTCATAACTACGATAATCAAATTAGCTAATCACAATTTAACTAATAAACAAAGCATATCATAATCATAGTTTAAGATCATAAATAAATTATATGCCACCAAAAAGATCTTCGGGTCAACATTGGTTATTAAAAGCACAAGATAACTTGCTCAACAAGACTGCCACAAATTCAAAACAAAACTCTACAAATTAATTATCAAAGCCTCCTCTCACCCAGTACACTTTCTTCATATGGTTTTGCACATGAGAAAACAAGGATATAAGACTTACCAAGATAACAGACCCACCAAGCAAGTTTGCAGTCCCTGAAAGCATGTAAGGAATAAAGATTCAGCAGCTAAATATAAAATTAACATCATGCTACATCCAATGACTAGACCTGTTTGATAGGATAAGGCCTCAATAAAAATCATGATATCAGGTCTGACTGCATATGGCTTGATAACATTATAAAAGTTAACTCAGCGTACAAAAATATTCCTTAAATAAAACATTTTTATCCACGTTTGTCATGTTATTAACAGCTACGTACGCCGAGATTAATAAAATTCTAATCAGAATTGAGTTACATAACTACCAAGTACCAACAGATTTGGGTCGGTCTTACCGGCTGGATCCTCATGATGACTAAAATTTATTTATATATGCATGTGTAATAGGCTTCTTTTAAATATTTAGATGCATTATTTTTTTTTATTATCTATGCATTGCTATATAATTTATTAAGTTTAAATTTTACTATTGTGTTTTATATGTATAGTTTAATTACTTTAAATAATATTATTAAAAATATTGAGACTGATACAATAATATTATTAATAGTACGTTGGCGAATTCCCAAACGCAGTCCAAGAGGGTGGTACTACCATCCTCTTCCCTCCACTTGTGCATTCCATACTATATGTTCCTGATTCCTCATTTAACTTCCTCTCTATTCCTCATTTCTTTCACTTAAGGATTTTGTTTTTCTACAAAACTAGAGTTCAAAGCGATGATTGGTGTTGGATGTAAGTCCAACAGCTTCTACCAATTCTGTAGCAAAAACTCGAATTTGTACCCCCACTGATTCACCACTCCCCATACATGCTCAGTTGAAACAACTCAGACACTTCTAACCTGTGGTAGTGTTCCTTTTTCTTTTGGGAGGATGTTGTCCTCATACATGTTACCTAATTAATTAGATGTCATCCTCTGTCCTTGATAACCAAGTACTCCACTCAAATACTCAATTTTATTTCCTCATCAGGATTCCTTAACACCTTTTGTTTTTAGTCCACCACCATAGCACTTCCTCCTGTCCCTGTTTACTTGCACCCGCCAAAGATGACTCATGTTCTTGAAGATCCACCACCATTGTTGCCTCCTCTATAGATGTATGATTGGCAGCCCCTCTAGCTCCAACACCATAGCTTGATCTCTCTGTTGCACTTGAGAAAGGTATATGCTCAACTCATAAACCTTCACCTCATTACGTCACTTTGAGCGATCACCATTGGTCTCCTTCACAAAAAAAATTTCTCTCTTCCTTGTCCTTCATGTCTATTCTTAAGATTGCAAGTCATGCCTTAGCCATCTAGGTTGGACACAATCCATGATTGATGAGATGTGTGCACTTAGAGGAATGATACTTGGGATCTCGTTTCTCTTCCTCCAGGGAAGTCTGTTTGCAAGCTGCCAATGAATTTTCACAATGAAGGTTGGTCTTGATGGTATGGGTGATCAGCATAAGACCCATCAAGTGGCCAAAGGATATACGTAAGTTTTCGGCTTGAATTATAGTGACATTCTTTCTCTTGAGGGTAAAATGGCCTTTGTCAAATTATTCTTGCTTACCAGTTTGATATCAATGCTTTCCTTCACAGCGATTTCACAAAAGAAGTTTATATGGATTAGGAGTAACTTTTATTTATTGCTCAGGGAAGTCTTCAAGGTTATTCTGTCATCCCCGCAAATATTTATTTGGTTTCAAACAATCCGCTAAGACATGGTTTGGCAGGTACAACATCGTGGTTCAGCCAGTTTGATATGATTCGGGGTGAGGAAAAGACCGCTTGTTTTCTATCACCATTCAACTGCAAGGTGCATTTAGATCTTTGATAACATTGTCATTTCAGTTAGTTATTACCCTGGCATCCCACACGTAAAGTGTATCTTTGGGAACATTTTCAGGCAAAAGGTCTTGACCTATGAAGCACCGACACGCCATTTCTGCGGCGTGTCGTGTGTCAGACACGGACACGCGTGCGACATGCCCAAAACGTGTCCAATTTAAAAACAATTTTTTCTCGGCTGCGACACGGCTTGGAGAACAAGCTGACACGCATCCATGGCTCGACACGTGTGGCAGGACACATATGCTATTTTAAAAAAAAAAATTAAGTCATTATTTTAAATTTGAAATCAAATTAAATAAAGTGAGAGAGAGAGAGAGTACTGTACAAAGCTGTTTGCATTGACTTTTGTGATTTTTAGGAAGTAAAGCTGTTTGAAGCTCATTGACATATGGCTTAGATAGTATTATTTTAGGATCTCTTCAGTTGACTATTAGATCTCTTTGATCGGACGGTGATATTTTGGCTTTTGAATTCATGTTTGTTAGTTCGTGGCTTCTCTTTTTGAATTATGTTCATAGCTTCTCCTTGATAAAATGGTGATCTTTAGCTTTTTATTGTGTAAGGTTGTTTATTATGAGAAGAGTTTTTTCTTATGTTCCCTTAATTCTATGAACATAATTTTCTTTTTACATTTTTTATTTTTTTAATATCTATATATATGTCGTGTCCCCGTGTCCTACTTTTAGATGTTAGTCGTTCGCAGTGTCCGTGTTAGTGTCCTGTCTGTATCCGTGTCGGTGTCCGTGCTTCATAGGTCTTGACAAACTTCGTTAGATCTAGGGGATAAAGTTAGCACAATCCAAGAATAGCAATGTGATTTCTCAAATTAGGTATGTAATGAACAGTTTAGAGTAAACAAAGTTGATGAATGTGAAGCTTGTTGATACTCCTATAGTTAAACTTCAGCCAAGTTAGGGGGGGGGGGGAGGCACTTTCATATAAAGAGTGTTATATAGGACTGCTTGGGACATTGAATCATCTAAGTATCACTCCTCTAGGTATGTCCTTCATAGTTAGCGTGGTACGTCAATTTCTTAATTCTCCTTGTGAAGGACATTGGGATGCAGTTATTGGCATCCTAAAAATATTAAAGGAGCTTCAGAAAAAGGTCTCTTGTAGGAAGACAAAGGTCAAACTCGATTTGAGAGATATTCAAATGCAGATTGGGCAGGCTCTCATACTCACAAGAGATCCACTTACGAGTATTGCATTTTATTTGTGACAATTTGATTTCCTATAAAATCAAGAAACATAATTTTGCAAGATCAATCTCAAAAATGGAATATTGAGCCATGACTTCAACCACTTCTGAACTCATGTGATTTAGACAGTTGCTTAAAGAACTGAGGTTTGAGGAAGTTACATAATGACACTGTTTGTAATAACCAAGATGCCTTAGCCTGAAATCTAATTTTCCATGAGACAACAAAACGCATTGAGATGGATTGTGATTTCATCAGGGAGATCTTATCTCAAGACATCACTAGCTTTGTCAATTCCAATGATCAGATGTCTTCACCAAGTACTCAAGAGGTCCTTGAATTAGTTATGTATGTTCCATCCATATGATTCATATGCTCCAGCTTGAGGAGAGTTTTAGAGATCATGTGAACAGAGAAATTAGGTGCTGTATATTATTGTGATTACAGTAATTAGGGTAGCTGCAAATCCTTAGATTTATGACTTTTAGTATATATAATATCCACCATTAGAAATTGAGATGCACGGATTCACTTACATGTGTCCTTTTTATTTTTCTCCAACTAAATAGTGGATAAGGATATACATCTGAAACTCTAATAAACCACCTAAGAATTTTCAAGTTTCTTAAAGAAGATGCAAATGATGATGAGAGAAGTATGGTAATATGGCAGAAGAATTATAATCAACAAACAATAACCAAGCATGAGAAAGTAGTAACTCACCTCAACCCCACCAATGCAAAATAGAACCACCAGAACATCAATAAACCAGGATGACATTAATTTGTAAAGCATAACCAAGAAACAAGAAGCAATAACAACAAATGAGATTGCTGCTGTAGTACTGATTTCCACAAAAGCACTCGAACCAGTATCCCCTATATTTATATACTCATCCGAAACATCCTGCAAGGTTAACATTTTATATATTAGTAACGGCCTAACGGGATTCATGAGTTTTCAAATATGAGAAGAAAGCATCCTTTACAAAGAAAAAAATTAGTTCATCTCAAAAAGAGAATAAAGGTCATATTACCTTCATTATCTTCATGCAAATAATATATCTTTCATAATAAAATAAAAAGAATAAAATTGACATGAAAAGGAACTAGGTAACCTTTAATAGTTTCTCTTGCTCAATAGCAGCCTCGCTGGCTGTCCAGGCAGACCAATAAGAAGCACAGAGAATAGAACCAACCGCCATAAGCCATAAAAAGACTTCTGCAACATCAACTATTGGGCGTCGTGGAGAGTATAACTGCACAGACACTTAAAAGTGGCCGTACCAGCAGAAGTGCAAAGTACATCATGCAAGACACAAAACCAAGTCAGGTTCAAAATATGAAGTAATTTTAAATTTCTCTATGGTCAACAAAAGCATAATTGATTACAAGAGAATAGGCACATGCACAAAGAAAGTAAAACATACCTGTAGACTTGTTTAGTATATGATTTTCCAAGTTCTCACCAGCATCTTGTGGTAGCATTACAGAAGGGATTCCAATATCAATATCTGTTTCATTGTCTTCACAAACCATCTTGAAAAGTTCTGCATAAAAAGGACATAACAAAATTGCTTAAAAAAACAGAATATAACCTTTTTTTTGCAAAATATACTTTTTCTAACAAAAAATAAGGTACAACCGCACAAACAAATTATTTAGCATTTTTTGAAACTATAAACCACATTATCACTATTAGAATTTGGGCAAAGCCTAACTCAACTCTGAAAGCTAACTTAAAGGGGGAGAAGGATTGCCCGAGCTTTATAAGAACTACATTGATCATATCTCTAATCTATCCGAGATCTCAACAATCACCTTAAACTGTAACATAACATGATAATAAAGAAAAGGAAAATGAAATAGACTAGAGGTCTGAAAAAGCATTTTAAAAAAAGAAAGTGCATTGTAATACCTGCACGGTTATTTATAATGAGGATCGCTGAAGCACCAGCTTCTTCCGCTATATTTGCCTTGGTTGTGAAACTACATTGTCCTCGGTAAACCAAAATGATCTCGCCAGTGAGCTAACAAAATTGCAAGGCACTCTATATTAGTAAGATGAATATTAAAAAAATAGAGCTTTTAATCTGGACATCTATGATTTACATGCGCAGAAGTTGCATTTGGTAAGTTCTAAAGCATAAAACAAGAATACCTTATTCTTAGGCTTGCTACAACAATCAGGAGGGTCTGCAATGGCAACTCTAGTATGGTTAGCACGCTTTTCTTTCGATTCCAAGGTTGGGCCAAATCTTGCGCCAACACCAACATATTCACAACTTTCCACACCATCAATCCAAATAGGGACTTTAACCTAACAAAAGAGAAATTGGTCACAGCTGTTTAAAAAAGATTAAATCATCCTACTTATCAATACTCTATGCAAATAGCAACAGGCCACATAGTAGTTAGCCGAAAGCCTGAAAAACATAAGCTAAAATATTTGCAGATTTCATCTTTAAATTTCATAAAAACTAAAATATGCTTTTATCAACCAGCTGGTCATCATCACCATTTTAAAGATGGAAAAGAATTAAAGGAAAGAGAGAGATTAGGAAACTGTAATAAGATAAACTGCTAGGTGCAATCTTCCTGATTTGTATAATATTAGGCTAAGACATTGGGTGTGAGGGTCTCATCTCTTACATTGTCTTCAACAAGCACATTCTTAATGAATGTGAGACTCTACACTCACACTTGCATTCACAACAATCTCTCCCTCTAGTGTGATTCACCACCACATTACTATGATCCACCTTAGTGGACTTTGTAATTGTACTGCCATTCCCACTTATGATATCAACCGCCTGGCCACCACATTGCCAGAAAAACTTTTGTTACAAGGAGCCACCCATGGCCATTGCCACCAGCTCTGATACCATGTAAAGATGGAAGAGAATTAAAGGAGAGAGAGAGAGAGAGAGAGATTCGGAAATTGTAAGAGGATACACTGCTACATTGAATACTAGGTCAAAAGAGAAGTAAAATGTCTAGTACAAAGTACGAGATAGAAGTACATATAGGCCAGACTCATACACTCTCAATAATCTACGTCTAACACATAACGCTACCTCTTAACAACCATGTTCCAATTCAAATTTAGAATGCATTCAAGCACTCAACATTTACTTCTTTTCATTACAGAAAACAGACCATAAAGGAAGGCCTATCAAGAAAAAAGAGACATAGAACTGGACAAAATTTATGGGAACATAAAAGGTTATAATTGAGGTCTTCAAGTGGTAGAGTTATGGAGAGCTTGTCTTATTGTTTGGATAAGCAGCAGGATAAAGAGTTATGAAATTTAAGATACCATACCAAAGTTAGCAACTTAAATTATCATACTTGAATCACATAACAAAGATCTTCCCATTGCAAAAGCCGGGGGAAAAATTCAAGGTGAAAAAAATTCACTGCACAATTAAACAGGCCAGCACCTCACAAACATACCTACAGAGAGCAATTCCACTAAAAAAATAGCTTTAATTAAATCACTCTGGAATTATTGCCTTTCCCCCATTTCCTTAATATCACGAAAAGTTGTGCTAGAGATTAATACATTGGAAAAGTAAAAGAACGAAAAAAGAAACTGGTATCTATCAATTGACAGAGCCAGATACCACAAGCAATCTAAAATCTAAAATAAGTATAACAGTATAAGAACAATTTAATTGAAGATACACCCCAGCGTCATTCATTGGGGGAAGGAGAGGGGAGGGGAGCAGAAAAAGATCTCAAATTTCCAAAACAGAATAATAATTTCAATCCTATCCAACTCTTAACCTTCCCAGAACATACAAAAGAGAAATTAAGAAGAAAAAAAATCATCGCTTTATCAAATCCCCAACTTGTTTCTCCACCTTCCCAGAATCCAAACAAACAAAAAAACCCCAAAATCAAGAACCAGCAATGATGGCATTTTCACAACCATCTCAGCAAGCAAAATTCACAGCAGGTTTTGTCTCCCACTCATTTTTTTTGCTTACCAGAACGAAGTTGTTGTCGCAGCCGGGCCTCTTGGGAGCAACGTTATCAGTGTGTACTATGTCCCCAGCCAAACTCAAAGTGACAAGAAGCATGAACACGGAGCACACAGCAGCACAAAAAGCTCCAAGTGAAACCATGTTGTTGAGAGCTTAGAACAGAGATTGTAGATGCAAATTTGAGGGGAGAAAACAAAAGGGGTTGTGGTATCAAAGGTAAAGATGTTATCTTTGAGAAGAAAAAAGAGGATGAAGGACAGACGGAGGGAGAAGTGGAATTGGAGTGTAGTGAGAGAAAGAGAAAGAGTAAGAAAGAGAGAGAGAAAGGAACAGAGAGGTTTTTAACTTTTTCTATTTTTATTTTTTTTGTGTTTGTCGAATGTACTATTAAGATTAAGATGGAAACATGAGGAAAACACCGCGTGGTACCGTTGAACTGCAATTCCTCCGTTCCAAGTTCATGTTTCGGTGGGTTGGCCACGAGCTTTTTGTGTGCGTGATTTCCACGCTGCATTCAATGGTGATAGTTTAAAGTGAAGATACATATAATAAGGTCAATTTTAGAATGCTTAATATCATAAAGTGATAGCAACGTGTTTAATAGTCTAAGATAAAGAGCAGTTCAAAAAAATAAAAAAAATAGTCGAAGATAAAGAGAATGATGAAAAGTATGGCATCATTTCAGAGTGTGATATTTCACTATGCTTTTATTTATCAAAAGATGTTCGGATTAAACATTTAAATGATTGCTTAGCGACACTTATAATATGTGAGAATAAAAATTCAAAAACGATACTCCAACGCATAAAGATAAGTAAATTAAGAACAAGCATGCTCACAGCTGGTATATCAAGTTAATACATGAAGTAAAAACCCTAGGCAGTAAAAAGCCCTTAAACTCCAAATTCTACAGAGAATCCAACTGACTATTGAGCGGAGCGAGCTTTTAACTCTTTTTAATAAGCGCTCTAATTTTAACATCTCACCCGGCTCTGTTGGAGTTGCAAACTGAGTAACCACTAGAGAAAAGAAAATATCACAACTTCAACGACACTGAAAGGGGTCAAACCGACAACACTGAGAACACAGAAGGGAGAGGGAGGCTTCTGAACAACCCAAACGAATAGTAGAAGAAAGTTGATGATGGAGATGGAGGAGGCGCCGGTGGAGGTGGAAGCGGTGGAGCCGAAAGCGGCAGTGGAGGCGAAGGAAAACAATTAAAAAGCTTTTTTCCCTCAAAGAGTGTTGTAAGTACAAGCAGACCTCTGGAGATGTTACACATGGACTTGCTTGGACCTACTAGAATGACTAGTTGTTGTGGAAAAAGGTTCCGTCTTGTCATTGTTGATGACTACACGAGATTTACTTGGGTACATTTCCTAAGTTCCAAAGATGAAACATTCAAGACCTTCGCCATCCTCGCCAAAAGAGTCCAAAATGAGAAGGGATACTGCATTACATCTATTCGAAGCAATAAAGGAGGAGAATTTGTCAACGATGAGTTCAACGTCTACTGTGAGCAGAACAACATCTCTCATCAACTGTCAGCTCTAAGGAAGAACAGGTCGTTGCAAGAGATGGCCAGAACAATGCTAAGTGAAACTTCTTTACCAAAGTATTTTTGGGCTGAAGCTATTCACACTGCCTGTTACATCTAGAACAGGATTCTCATGCGACCAATTCTGAAGAAGACTCCATATGAACTATGGAAAGGGAGGCAACCTGACATTTCATATTTCCATCCTTTTGGATGCCCATGTTTTCTACTCAACACAAAAGATGATCTTGGGAAGTTTGATGCCAAGTTTGACAAAGAAATATTTCTGGGATATTCCCCTCACTCAAAGGCATACCGAGTGTACAAATCGAGAACAATGATGATTGAAAAATCTATTCATGTGAAGTTTGATGATGTTAGCTCCTGTGAAATTCAAATTGATCTTGAAGAAGACCTTGAAAATCTAGATTTAAACGGTGAACCATCGTCTACCAATGCCCAACCATGCAATGAGCGTGTGCCATCGAAGCATGTTGTATCGTCTGTTAGTCATCCATCTACAAAGGAAGATGATACTACTTCAACTGGTACTCCATCGTCTGACCCAGCATCGTCTGATCAAGTCATGACATCCAGTGGGATCTCTCTTCCAAGAGATTGGAGATTCATACCTGACCATCCTCCTAACCAGGTCATTGGAAGTATCTCAGAGAATGTGAGAACTCGTTCTTCTTTCACAATTATGGCATCTGTGCATTTATATCTGAGATAGAAATGAAGAATGTAGCTGAAGCACTACAAGATGAAGGCTGGATTCTTGCTATGCAAGAAGAGCTAAATAAATTTGAGAGAAGCAAAGTCCGGAATCTTGTCCCCAGACTTGAAGGCAAATTCATCATCAGAAGCAAGTGGGTTTTCTGGAACAAAGTAGATGAAGATGGCAAGGTGACAAGAAATAAAGCCAGGCTGGTTGCTCAAGGATATAATCAGCGAGAAGGCATAGACTACACGGAGACGTTTGCTCTTGTTGCTCGCATTGAGGCCATTTGTATCCTTCTCACATTCGCATTCCGACACTCAATCAAGCTCTATCAAATGGATGTGAAGAGTGCTTTTCTGAACGAATATATTGAAGAAGAAGTCTACGTGAGACAGCCCCCAGGCTTTGAAGAACCATCATTGCCAGATCATGTGTACAAGCTTAGGAAAGAATTGTATGGATTGAAACAAGCTCCAAGAGCTTGGTATGATCGTCTGAGCTCATTTCTGATGTGTAATGGGTTCAATAGGGGTAAAGTTGACAATACTCTATTTAAAAGAAAGTCATCAAATGGTTTTATTTTAGTTCAATTATACGTTGATGATATAATATTTGGTTCTACTAATGAAACTCTATGCAAGGAATTTTCAAGTCTTATGCATAGTGAATTTAAAATGAGTATGATGGGAGAACTGAAGTTCTTTCTAGTACTACAGATTCGTCAAGAACAAGGGAAGACATATATCCAATAGACGAAATACATCAAGGATCTCCTAAAGAAATATAGCCTAAGAAACGCCAAAGAGATGAGCACTCCCATGAATCCTAGAGTTATATTAGATAAAAGTGATGAATCAACACCTGTTGATTCTACCAAATATAGAGGCATGATTGGATCACAGCTCTATCTAACGTCTAGCAGGCTAGACATTATGTTCAGTGTCTGTATATGTGCTAGAGTCCAGGTAAATCCTCAAGAATCTCACCTAAGTGCTGTTAAATGAATATTTATATATTTATCGGGTACTGCTAATCTTGGATTAGTGTACGAGAAAGGTGATGATTTCAGGTTAAGACGATTTTGCGACGCATATTACGCTGGTGATCGCATAGAAAGAAAAATCACAAGTGGTGGATACCACTTTCTGGGTCAGTGCTTGATATCTTGGGCAAGCAAACGACAGAGCACAATATCACTGTCTACAGCTGAAGTCGAATACGTTGCTGCAGGATCATGTTGTACCCAACTCTTGTGGGTAAAACATCAATTAGAGGATTATGGTATCTTCGAGCATAGCATTCCATTATTATGTGATAATACCAGTGCCATAAATATAACTAAAAATCATGTTCAGCACTCAAGAACAAAGCACATAGAGATTAAGCATCATTTCATTTGTGATCATATTGCTAATGGAAACATTGATATATCATATGTGCACACTGATGATCAACTCGCTGATATATTTACTAAGTCTTTGATTGAAAATAGGTTTACATAATTTTTATACATGAATATAGAAAATTTATTATAAGTTATATTCATGATCTTCCGAATTCGCTTTTCATTTGTTTCAAATTTTGGATTTTTGATATATTTTTTTCCCTTAAATAGTAATTTTATAATTATTCTCACAAGGATTTCTCTCGAAAATAGAATTTATTCTTTTATTGTTGATTTTTCTGAGAGAAATTTGTTATATTCATATATTGTTTTTATATTCTAAAATTGTTATATTTTCATCTTTATTTTTCTATTCAAAGAAAAAATGTCATTGTGATTCATCCTGAGCTTATATTGTAGTTAAAAAATTTGATGAATTGTAAAATAAATATTTAAATGATAGTAGTAGAGCTAGAAAACATAAGTTTTAAAATTTCTACTCATATTGGTAAACACTGGTGAAAATCAAGATTTCAAACAATTAGTAAAAATGAAGAAATACAAAAATATTAGTTAAAAATAAAAATACCAGAAGAGTGATTCAAACTTTGGAACTCCTAACGAAATGTAAATGCACTTACTGCTACACCACAAAGTTGTTTTCAATGTTTATTCACCATAATACACTTATGAAGGTTTATAAGAACATAAAATATTTATTCTATAAGATTTTTCTTAAAATTTCCGGTCACAGGTCCGCCTCTGCTCTCAATGTCCCACTAAGAAGAGCTTAAGGAAAATGGACATTATTCTAGTCTAGAGCTTTCATCCTCCCATTCTTCATCTTCCTCTAGTAAAGAAAAGATTGTTTGATGTGCTTTAGAAGGGGATCTATTATACCTACGAGACTATTATATAGTGTAGATGGTGAGAAAAACCAAAGACAGAACATCTTTCATACAAGATGCCTTTTAGATGGGAATATTTGTTCTCACATCATAGATAGTGGGTTTTGTACTAGTGTAGCTAGGACCAAGTTACTAAGTAAATTAGGTTTAGTTACACATCCTCGCCCTAAGCCATATAAGCTTCAATAGCTTCTTGATGAAGAGGACTGCTTGTCAATAAGCAAGTCCTTATTTCCTTGTCTATAGGAAAATATCATGATGATTTCTTGTATGATGTTGTTCCCATGGCAGCAAACCATGTCTTGCTTTGTAGACCATGGCAATTTGATAGACAATTGAGTCATGTTGGACATAAAATAGTTATTCTTTTATTTTTAGTGATAAGAAAATTACCCTTATACGTCTTCCCCCTAGTGATATATATAAAGATATAAACATGATTAAAGACAAAAGGGAGAAGAGAAAAAGAGTCTAGTTAAGGGTAAGAAATAAAAAGTGTAAGAAAGGGGATGGTGCTTTTCAAGACAAAATCAAATCTAGTTCATTCATGCAAAGAAAACGTCTTCTTTTGGTTAGGAAATCACCTTGCATGCTTTCTTGCATGAGTGATTCAAAAATACATTGTCTAATTATGATGTTTTATTTTGCATAAATATTTAGATAATTTACTCTTTGAGGTACATAATAGGTGAACAACTATTAGAGGCATTACACAAAATATAGTTTCTTTACCATTTAGTTCTTCATTTGTTCTTAATAGACTTATACACTATATTTTGAGAAACTTTTCCAATTATATTAACAACTACTATGAGAATTTGAGACCTAACTCATTCAACTTAAAAGAAACATAGGCTTCATGTTGAGTTTGATAGTTGTTCATTCTACATGGATCTTGTAGTCTTCCTAGACTATGTAGTGCACTTTATAGAGGGTAGATTTGCAGCTACCTAGAAGACGTGGTCGACCCAAGAAACTGGGGGGCGAAGGCGATTCAAATCTGGCAACAGACACGACAGATAGGGTTCGAGGTCATGGGGAGAAGAGGGCTCGAGGCCGCCCAAGGAAGGAGTTCAGATGCCAAGAGGTGAGCAATCTTGTCAATTCCACTCCATCTAGTTCTCTAGTGGGGGTCGTGGCAAGAGATGATGGAAACGAAGGTAACCATTCCTCCCTCTTGCCGTCCGAGTCTTTAGTGCCTCCGGGTGTTATGACGAGGGCAAGACGTGGCATTTCGGTGGGTAAGCAGGTGGGTATTGTTTTTTAGTATCCTGAAGATGTGGCAGTTAATCAGATTGCGGCTCAAATTATGGAACGCAGTTTCTTTCCACTTTTCACTCCTTTCAACATCCTCCCTGCAAATTCTTTCTATGTTTTTTTGTAGGTCAAGAAGAGATGGTCTTGTCACTTTGCATGGTTAGATTAATGGGCATCATTCTTTTTATGTTTCTTATGTTCTCCCTTGTATTGTCGTTTTTGATAGAGGATGAATCATCTTGAAGATGGGGGGAATGATGCATGTAGGACAATGAGAGGCATTACTATTGAATACTTATTGGAATCGTCAAAGGTATGGGTTTTTGAGACTGGGCTTTTGGGCTTGTATTTCTTGTCCAATTAGATAGAAGAATTTATGTGCTTGTATTTCTGGCCAAATAGTATAGGAATTACACTACATAGGAGAGCTAGTATAGTGCATTGGGCCAACTTGGGATTTTCCTTCACCTAGCCCAACATGCAGGGCCGCCCCTTCCACCATAAAAGGGGATCCATTTTGTAATTTTGGACACCTTCGATCATCTGATGAGATTCATGTCTTTGTGAGTGTAGAAACTTTCTCTAGTTTTCTCTCTAGGAAGTTTTCAAGTGTACTATCACTTATGGCTTTCCCTCACCAAATTCTTATCCTTCTTCATTCCTTGAATATGTGTGACACATGAAGAAGTAGAGTATATCCATAGCTTTCAGAGGTGGATCCACATTAGAAAGTCCAAATCGACAATGCCATGTGTGCTTGCATGCTAACATAGCAAATTACACGGCACCTTATTTGGTGACTAACGTGGCATTTTCAGTCATTTCACTATTGAAATATTAAAAAATATGCAGTGGTTTACTTGTTGGCGGTTTCAACTGCCACTAACTCAAAAAAAAAAAAGGTTGTGGGATTTCAAAACATACTCCCACTAATTCAACAAAAACAGTTCTACAAGAAAACATATGCAAAGGTCTCTGCCATTGAAACAAGTAGGAGAAAAACACCAAAGTGAAACTAGCATAAGGATCAACAATCCTCTAAATCACTTTGCAAATCTAAAATAGTAAAAACGTTCACATGACCAGAACACCACATAGAAGCCAAAAAAGCATTTCAATGTCACACAAAAATTGTATTAAAGAAGACTTCAAGACCTAGCGTTCCATCGAAAAAATATCAAAATTATTCCCATGATGACATGATATAGCATCCTTAATCAACACTACAATATCTTACCATAATAAAATACCCATGCAAAGGTCTCTGCCATTGAAACAAGTAGGAGCAAAACACCAAAGTGAAACTAGCATAAGGATCAACAATCCTCTAAATCACTTTGCAAATCTAAAATAGTAAAAACGTTCACATGACCAGAACACCACATAGAAGCCAAAAATGCATCTCAATGTCACACAAAAGTTGTATTAAAGAAGACTTCAGGACCTGGCGTTCCATCCAAAAAATATCAAAATTATTCCCATGATGACATGATATAGCATCCTTAATCAACACTACAATATCTTACCATAATAAAATTACCCATTAAAATTCTAATCTCCATGTCAGGAACTATAATACTTTATTTACTTAAATAAAGAGAAAGATGTAATAATACCCATAAACCCCAAAAACAGCCACACAAATTTATGTTTTCATCATTTCGTCAAGGTTCCATGAAGTCACACAACAAATTGAGAAGCCAATACATGCAACAAATTTCAACATATATATGCAACACCCAATAAATAATCATGGCCAAGGAAGCACACATCTAATTGTCAAGATTCAAAAAAAAAAGAGTTGATTAGAATAGACTGGGTATTGGGAGATTGAAAGGAAAAAAAAAACTCTAGAATTGAATGGAACCCTGGAGGTGTTGGAGCCGAATTTGGGGAGGACAAATTTTGTTAATGGGAGACCAAATGTATGCGTAGACACTGCTTCTCATGCCAGAGCTCAACTGCAACTTCTTCGGCAGAGGAAAAGCTAAAGAAATACTCAAACCCTTGCTCATTTTCCCTAGATCTCCTTGTTCCATCACAAATAGGGTTTTGAAAATCCTTCAACAACTGAATCTCTAAGAAGAAGAAGAAGAAGAGGAGGAGGAGGAGGGTGGCGTAGGATCTCACTTAGCCAACTTATCACACAACGTAGAAACACTAAGGGCACACACTAGCTTTACCTATTTCAATAATGTGAAGGACCAAAACGTATGAAACTGTTATGAAGGGACCAAAATCGATACACGCCTATTTTACAAGAAATAAAAATATATTTAATCCTTTATTTAATTAGGTCAAGATAGAGGTGAGTTAAAATCAAATCTAACAAATATATAAATTCATAAACTAATATTTAAAATGATCTTTACATATTATGGGCATGCCTAATGTGGTCCTTTAAAAAAGTTCAATTTTGGACCTCTTCCTTTTACTAGGTATTGGCAGACGCAACCCTCACCCACACTCTCCACCATTTCCGGCAACATTTCCACCTCTATTTCCGGTACCGAGGAAGGAGGCAACCACTTCCTCTTTCCACTCCTCCCCCACTACCCTCCCCCGCACCCACCACCATTTCCGGCAACATTTCCACCTCCATTTCCGATGTCAAGGAAGGAGGAAGTCGCTACCACCACGACTCCTCCCCTACGACCATCACCCACAAACCATGGTCCACAAACAAGATATAGCTCCACACTTAACAATTTTGTGACAAATAAAGCGATTCTGGAAATGATTTGAAGTGGGAATGTAGGAGTTCACGGTGAAAGGGACACAAAGGAAAATATGGAGATTGCATGGCTTATTTCCATGATAGCAAGGGAATAAGGTGCAACCTCCACATTGAGCCTTCCAATTCTCCGATCGCTAAGATCTGCCCATGTCAGAGGTGGGGAGAAGTGTGAATCTGTCAGAGGCGACACCTTAGTGGTTATTACGATGAGCCTACTCTTCCCTTCATTTCCTCCATCACAAAAAATACACACTCCTCCACCTCCATTTCCCGCATTGAGGAAATAGGCATCCACCGTTGCCGCTCCTCTCCTGCAACGCTTAGACACACCCAACACCACCACATCTCCTCCCCACAACCATTTTGCACAAAACATGGGGCAACACCCTACATTGCAACCTTTTCCACAAAACCTTCATTGCCGCAATCAGAAGCTTCGGTGGCGAAGAGGCATGGCGGCGACGGAAGAACTGGCGAAGAGGATGGGTGGAGGAAAAGGGGAAGAAAGAGGTTGTTGATACGTGTCTAAAATGCATGATTTATACCTTGCTTTTGATATGGTTTTGTACCTTAATATGCATTATATCTATAATAGCTGATATATTTTACTATATATTTGCATTAATAATTCAAAACCGGGACAAAGTTGAATATGCAAGAAAAGTAGGTAAAAAAGGGCAAACATGTTGACTTTACAATGTTGGCTACTCTGATCACTTGTCATAGACTAGACTGTGCGGCTTTTTTCACTATTGGTCAGGCTCAAATTTAGATATGTTGTTATACACTCCTAGATATGCAATTTTACCGGTCCTATTGTCCAAATAATCCCCATGGCGAGAGAATGAGCCAAAACAAGGAGCCACAGTCGTGTTGAAACTGCTGCGTCATGGACACTGAATATTAATCTGACCACAGTTGTGCCACTTATTAAGCATGACCATGTTGCCTCCAGAACTTGTAAGTAACATCCAACCGGTCCTAGAACACCTTTTTAAGCTCTATAAAATGATTCCAATCCCTAAACACTTCATATCAGGAAAATAGACCATAACAGACAACACTAGTACACTCTAGACTTGCTGTAGAGTCCCTAGAGCATCGTGGAGGCTAGGGAGCGAGGTGGAACACCTCGGAGGCACATTCAAGATGAGGTACTTCCCTTTATTGGTTTGTCTTTTCTCTATTTTATCTGCATTTTAGCCATGATTATGATTTCTATGCGCTTATTGTATATGATTCTTGGCTAAACTTCATCTCTCGAGGTTGCGGTGCAAGGATATAGTTTGAACCCCATTTATTATTTATGTTATCTCTTTGAACTCAGTTTTAGAATTTATTGTTGTGATTCTCTTTTATGAACTTAATTCTATATGGCGTCATGAACCATATCATTAGTAATTAATTGGCTCCTAATTAGAGGGATTAATTTATGAAACCATAAGAGAGAATGGACATAGGGGGTTAATAATAATTCAGTCTTAATCGAGGTTTTACGATTAGCTTTGTATGTTTCCAATTTCCTATTCATGTTGGTAGTGAAATACCCATAGGACACATCTATGAACTTCATGCCTATTTTCACTGATCACCTTGCAATGACATTTGCTTGCAAATTAGTGCAGCCGGGTAGGACAACTGACAATAACTTAACAGTGAGTTGATTAATATAAGAGGGTATGGTTAGCACAATTAGATAATAAGGATAGCATACATAATAACGGGAGAAGATGATCCAATTTCATCATAGTCTTGAGGCTTCCTCTATTTTTGTCTTTCACTTGTTTACTTGCTTGCTTGATCATAGCCACATCCAACTTTCGATTGTCTAACCATTGATCCATCCTTTAGAATCACGTACTTACCTAATGCTTACTCCCTTGGGTTCAATAATTGAGACTTAACATCCTATATTACTTGAGTGATAGAGTGCACTTGCTCTTGCGTGTGTATTTTACCGCAACAGCTGCTGAAAATGTTATAGCTTTTTTCTTTAACAAAAGTGGTATAATCTACTATAATACTATGATTCAATGGTCCAAAATTGGACTTCCATTTTAGGGATCCATATTAGGTAAACCATATTTTAAGCAAGAGTGACATTGGCTCTTGATGAAGGTCTAAGGTGGTGTTTTTGACTTTGACTGCCCGACTGCAAGTGGTGACGAGGAAAAGATCTCAGTAGCTATGGTGGTCTGATACTTTTCTAGAAGAAATTTTCTCTACAAGAGTTAGATTGGGATCGGTGACGCTAGCATTTTGACGAGCAGGAGCGTCTCCTTTGCGTCCTCAAGGTGCAACCTTGAAATAGACAGCAATTTCAATTCATTGTTTTTCACGCTCATGAACCTTGATTCGATTAAACATGAAGGTTTGTTGAGAATATGTTGTGTGTTGTGTTGGCGGAGGGTAATGGAACACTGGGTTTTGGGAATGGGATGAAACATGAGGTTGGGAGATGTCTAAAAAGAAGAAATGTGTTTTTGGGGTTTTTTAGATTTTTCTAGGTTTGAAGATGATGAAGATGGTAGATGAAGATCATGTGCTTTCTAGATTTTGAATTTTTTTTAATTAATTTTATAAATCAAAATCGTTAATCTTTTTTACGGAAAATTGAAGGGTGACCAAAACTGTTGATGGAGTGTAACGCCAGGGGCTAAAAATGTTGTTTCCGAAGGACTCCAACTACACATATAAGTAAAGTTGGAACCAAAAGTGCAACTATTTAACTTTTAGGAGGAAAATATTAGTATAATACCTTATTTGGACACGTTGCATATGAACACCTCCACAGTATAAAGTATAAACCAAAAGTATCCCATAATATAAATCAAAAGCAACAATGGTACGCACGGTGTAAATAATTACCCTTAAGTTTTCATGAATAATTGACAATAACATATTAGAAAACGTTCTTTCAAAAAAAAAAACATATTAGAAAACGTTGCAAATATATTTATATAGGTTTAATTTTCAGAGAAAGTATTTTTATTATTAAATTACGTTTCAAATGTACTTTTTAAAAACTTGATTTCAACGATCAAATATGTAAGAGATATATCTTTAAAAAATGTAAGAGTGTTTTTTTTACATGACGAAAAATAAAACAAGGAAGAAAAATTAAACTATAGTGTTAAGATAAAAAAAAACGTATAAACAAACGAAGGACGTGGTCCAGACGCGAAAAAATGCAAGAGTATGAAGCAATACCAAAATAATTGTTAAAGAGAATATTATGAGTTATTCAAAAAAAAAAAAAAAAAAGAGAATATTATGAGAAAAATATCAGTGGAAGGTTGTGAACAGTGTGATGCGCGTGGAGCATATCTTATATCCAGGACGCAGGTTACCGGCTACCTTCTAAACCAGTCGCTGTTTCCGTATGAGCCGTACAGATAAGACTGCAGTACGATTCACGAAATTCCAACTTATATCCACTGCTCTCCAACACGTGTCGAAAATTGATTGGACTTCACGAAACACTTTTTTTTCATTTACAGTTTTTAATAAAAATAAAAAACCATTTCTTTTTTCAAAATACTACTCCTCCGTCAAATTATAAGAGCCTTTAGAGATAAATTCGGTGTCCCAAATTAAAAGATCCCTTCTAGATTTCAGGGAAAAAAATAAGCTTTTCTTTTTTTACCCCTTGCATTCATTATATTTTAAATTTCAAAACTTTAATTACCACCTCTACTAATTACTTATTTCATATTCTCAACCAACTTTTGGTATATCCAATACTTATATTAACAATTTATAGATCTTTTTTAAATAGGGGTATATTTGGAAGATTTGTATAAAAAGTAACAAAGCCAACATATTAATTAGTTTATTATATGTTTTCTTAATTGGCGTGATTGTCTGAAAATGACCTTATAATTTAGGGAGAGGGAGTACAAACTAAGTTAGCACACACTATTATTTTGCCATTAAAATATCAAGTTGCGGCTGGGTAAAGCTTTCAACTATAAAGCGAGAAAATAATAATATATTTATCTTTAACTTAATTTTTAAATTATATTATAACATTATTATATTATATTATATTTTATATTATTTTAGAATTTGTTATTCTAAAATTTCAGTCGGTCTCTTGATATTAAGTGGTGGTTCAGGGTTCTGAAGGATCTTTTGACACATGCTATTTGACACGGTAAAACAAGTATTTGTAAAAACACTTCAATGCTCAATTTTATATGTGAGCATACGGAGAGAAACTCAATGTCATAAAGAGCAATAAGTTAGCATAGTGGGCAATATAATGCTTACATAAATGAGTTATCAAACTATTTATAAACATGCTAAAATTCATATTCGAGGCAATGAGGTATCTGTGTATGACTTCCGTGATGAGGGCTACTCTTAGGGAGCTTTGCAATTTCTTCTCTTTAAATCTATTTAAAGATAAATTTGTCATCTATTTAAAATCTTATTATAATTTATATTTTTTTAAAAAAAATTATATCATACCAAACTTTAAAACAAGTTATATCATTAGGTTTGACTCATATATTAAAAGTGTGTTTGGCAAACAACTTAATTAGGCGCTTAGGACAATAAACGTTTATCACATAAACATGTATTCATAAGTTAATTTGAAAAACTTGTTGAAATAAGCTCCAAACAAATTATAGGTAAGCATAAGTTCTTTTTCATAAGTTAATCTGAACAACTTGTGAAAATAATCGCAAAACAACTTATATGCCACAAGCTATTTACATAAACTCTCTCAAACACTTGCATAAACATGTATACTATAAGATCAACTCAAATAAACTGTCCCAAATGAGCCCGAATTCGAGAAGCATGGGAGATTTCAACTTCAAAAAGATACAAGTTTAAAGAGTGAAAATTGAAAGAATTAAAGTAGAGTTTAATTTTGATGCACTCTTCGTGTAAAACTCTTATACTGACGTTCGATATTTTCACGCAGTATCAACTCACTTGTTTAAGAATAGTTGCATAATTTTATGTTTCAATAAAATTTAAAATCTACTTTCTAACGTGGCAAAAAAATAGTTACATCTTAGTGTAAAAAAGTTTTACGCTAACAATATACAATAAACCCCTAAAATAAACACCTGCTGTTTGGAAGACTGAAAAGAACGTTTACATAATATGAAAAAAAAAAATCAGGTTTAGTGTGTGTTTGAACACAAATTAAACCTAAAGTGGGAGTATTTTTTTAATTCATAGAAAGATGTTCGTTTACTTTTATCTTGAAGTGAGTGATAATATGGTAATATTTGTTTGAAACAAATGGTTTGTGCTAGCAGATTGAAGATTTGATAAGTAGATATTATTGGGGTGGTGATGCAGATAAGCGGGACTTCAGTGTTTAAAACGAGTCTGTCTATGTTCATCTAAAAAAGAAGGAGGTCTTGAGTTTTGTGACTTTAAAGCTTTCAAGACAACTTTGGTGGAAAAAAGTTGGTGGTGTATTTATAACAACCCGAATTCTTTGATTAGTCGAGTGTTTAGATTTGTTTATTGCTCTCATGGTAACTTTATGACAGCAAAAAATGGTTACAAGCCAAGCTATGCTTAGAGTAGTATTTATAAAGCAGGGCAAGCTATGCGTGCAGGGGGTGCTTGGCGTATTCGTAAAGGGTGATGCAGCAAAGCTCGGGAGGACCGTTGGTTTCCCCAAGATGCTTCTTTGATTTACCGAGAGGATGTTGCCCAAGAGTTGAATATCAATTGGGTTGCAAATTTAATGGCTCCATCTCATTCAGCTTGGAACCGAGATTCGGTGGAGCATGTGTTTTGACCTCCTACAACCCATTGTGTGTTGGCTATTCCTCTTTCTTTGCGTGGTCAGGAGGATATCTTGTTTTGGCCTCTCTCCTCGGACAACCAATACTCAATAAAAATAAGTTATCATTTTATTAGGCAGCACGGGTGGTGACTTTGGCATCTTCGTCAGAGCCACCCTCCCTACCCGTGAGATGCTGGACAAGTAATGGAAAATGGACTCTTTTCCCCGGTGCAAGGAAACGACTTGGCATAATTGCCTGAACCTTCTTTCGATTTGATCAAACCCAATTGGCCAAGGAATGAAGATAGATTTAGTAGATTCAGTGTGCCTGCAGTGTCTTACCGCTCCTGAGATGATGCATCATGCGCTCTTATTGTGTCCTGTTTTACAACCTTTGTGGTATGCTTGTTTCTTTGGTATTAGAGTGGGTTGTATTATCTCTACGCCGGACTTGATGTGTGGTTTTTTTACCTTGGTTGATGCTGGTTGTGCAGATATCCCCATATCTTCATGTTATTCCATTTGGGAGGATCGTAATAACATGTTGTTTCGCCACCAACCTGTTGCCTCGATGGACTCTATGTTGCACCGTGCTACTGCTTTACACCCTTCCTTGGTGGCTGCCACTCCCCCAGTTTGGTCAGCCTCTCAGGAGCTTCCTTCGACGTGGGCACTACCTTCTCATATGTGGTGAATGTCAATTTTGATGCTTCCGTGTTCGTGCCTAGTTCAACTGATTTTGGCTTCATTGCACGGGATGCTAGTGATGAAGTGCTTGCAACAACGACGTCAGCTTCCATTGTTATTTTATCCCCGGTGCTTGCTAAGGCTATGTGCTTTTGTTGGGCTCTTTCCCTGGCCTATAACCTTTGCTTCCGTCAAGTTTGATTTGAGATGGATTGTTTGCTACTTTTGGAGGTTTGGAAGAGACCTTTCCGGATGACACTCTTATTTATCTGTTATTATTCACGATTGTTATGACTTAGTTTCTTCTTTTGATTTTGTGATTTATCTTTTTTCATAGAACCAGTAATTCTGTGGCCGATTGTTTGGCCAAATTATCCTTTTAGACCAGTGACTTTGTTTAGATTGGTAGAGTTTCACCTAAGCTTGTTTACTTGATTGAAGTTGATTGATGTACCGGCATCTGTGCCCATTATTTTTGTTTAATGTATCTAAAAAAAAAAATTCATTAAATTTCTTAGTTACTTAGAAAAGGCAATTTATACTTTGTGTTTTTTAATTTTAACTTTCGGCATCAAATTAGTTAGTATTTTTTAAGGTACATAGTCCATAGTAGTCGTAAATATTTTATGAATAAAAACTAATTTAACGTCACTCATAAATATAAAGCCAATTGATTGATAAAAAACAAAAATATAACATGCTAACGAATGATGTGATGACGCGTACCAAAGAGATGTAGACGTGACCGCATGGTGAAGTTATCGGGTTTGCCTTAAGCACAAGACACGAAGGCTACAGAGTAGGACCCTCACATGAGCACACGTTATGGGAAAGCATATCCACACGCGACACACGTACCGGCACTGGTTGATGGTAGGGATCACACGTGTGCAGATTCACTCACTATGTGGGGCCCTAGCTGCAGTTTGGCCCAAATTACTCGTCAGCACTCACTCATGCTACAGTAGAGATAGACATCAGCCCACTAAGTTAACGGGAGAAAGTACCTGCTTTAAAATTACGATATTATTATCTTGACAAAAAAAAATGTAGGATATTACCTTTTGTACTACCGATCACAAATTTTTTTGAGGGATCGCCACCGTAAAATAATTTTCAAATTTTTTAAATATCTTTAAGTATTTTATTACATATGGAAGGAAAAAACATCTTTAAATTAAAGATACTAGTCACGTATTTTATTCACACATTTACATTTGCATTTATGGGATTTTAAGTTTTGCGTCTGAAACTCATTTTTCCTCGGGCCTGAACTTTGGATGATGGTCCTCTCGGTGCTTCGGTGGTGGTGCACAACCTGGGCTGACCATGGTGCAAGGTGTCTCTGGTTGAGGTGCACGAAGGGGGACTTGCAAAAGACACTTCGAAACTTAAGTCAGTGTGAGAGCAAAGAGAGAATCCTAGAGCTCAAGCGAACTCAGGAGTATGCAAGTAATGAATTACATTCTAAGTTAATGAACGATAAAACTTGTATTTATCGACATGGTGATCGTGTAGAGTGCCTCTGCAAGTACGGAAGGAAGTCCTTAAGTTGAGCTTCTGACCGAGGAATGGTTCTGAGCCGATATGCTGTGGAAGTTCCCCTCGGCCCTTGGTTAGGGTGGTCGGACACTTATCCAAGCGAGCTAGGAGGTTCCGTTCCTAAACCAAGTTGTGTGAGTCGTCCTGAGGGTGGACTCTTAAAGCACTCCCGTGTGGACTGGCTAAGACGTTTTCGGGTCGTATTGCTGAAGAGCCGACTGAAAAAGGAGCCCCCAGCTCGGCGTGTCAATAGTTGGCATGCCAAGCTCATGAAGCTTTTAGACAAGAATATTTACGTTGCGCTTGAGATTCCTCTATTTGTACCTGAGGCCCCCTCGGTAGTCGTGTTAAGCCACCACTGTGTCGTGTGCTTGCTTATGTATGGTTTGTGGCCTACAACATACTTGTAAACTTCGCTCGAATATAGTTGCAACCCGAGCGCAATGTGCATAATATGTGAATCTGGTCAATGACCCGTACAACTGAATTGTTGCTCCGTTTTCGCTCAGCCATGCCTATTCACTGAAGTGTTTTCAAATCAAACGACCTACTAGCCTTACCTCCTATCATTTGATCACGTCCCTTCACTTTTGAACTTACTCTTCTTTTGAGGCAATTGTAACAATGTCTTCATCTTTTGAAAAGGTTTAATCATCAAGTGAATTTGTCTTTTCACCACTTATCTTGCCATAGCTTCCAATCTTAGAAACTCTTGCTATTCCAAAATCTCCAACTCCTTCGTCCTTTTCTCCACAAAGCCCGGCCAACTTCGTTCGCTTGCTTCTACAAGAAGTTTTGTCTCCAAGCCTCCAAGGTTTCTTCCACCAGGTGCTTCCGCTCACCCTCTGATCTTCCTACTTCATATTTTTGCAAAAATGGAGTCTTTCTCCAACTCCTTGGATGGGCAGAGCATGGAGTCCGCTATTTGATGTAGATTCCCTACCTGATCCTCCTCCTATTTTGGCCCCCTCATCGCTAAGGGTTTACCACCCCGCGTATAAGTATAATGAGTAAGTATCCCAAGTACTAGGGGAGCCTACTTGGGATACCGATTCTTCTGATTCAGAAGACCTCAATGATTTTGACCATGTTGTTCTTGTCATCAATCCCACATGTTTCCAAAAAAAGGGTCATTGATTTGAAGCCGAATCACAAATTGAAATCCCCTCGTCCTTGACAGATTTTGAATGGATTAGCAAGGAGGTATGCGATACTCCATGCTGCCACACCTCCTAAGACAACGAGGCTCTAAAAGACTCACTTTCTTCTTCCTTCCATGAGGACTACTCCCTTTCTTTCCCATCTCCATCCGATTAGGTTTTCAACTCTTGCCCCGTCGGACTTTTCATGTACTCGTACATTTTAACAGTGATGACTGGAATTCGTATGATGTTTTTAGTATCTTTTTCTTTTGTTTTTATGTCTTTTTATTGAGTCTTATATAGTTTTTATTTCACTTTGTTAGGTTTTTCTCTTTATTTGTGCATTTGCATTTAGTTTAGTGAGTTTTGTGTTTTTAGTCCTTTTTAGTTGTTTTTTTATTAGATTTTGGTCCTTTTTAGAGGTTCTGGTCAATTTAGTACATTTGTGGGATCTTGATGTAATTAAAGGAAGTATGAGGGCTGGAATTGAATGCAGAAGATGAAGCACCATTTCTTCAATCTTGATTTAAACATGTGGAAATAGAGCCATGAATGAAGGTTTGATGATGAAGAAGGAGTTTCAGATTAAGAGGGGAAAAGGAAGTGGTCACATGATGGGCATTGATGGCCATGAAGACTCATCAAAGAGAGAAGAGAAAAACAACCAAAACATGAAGCATCAGACGTGTCCAACGCCTGAGCGTTGGCAACCCAACGCTCATGCGTTGGCATTCTGCCTGGGAACCTGAATTCCACTTATTTCCAACGCCCAAGCGTTGGAAGGGCCAACGCTCATGCATTGAGCCCCTGTTTGGCCAAATCTGGTGACACTTAAACCCAACACCTGAGCGTTGGGATCCAGCGCTTGAGCGTTGGGACGCAACTTTGAAAAATCTATAAATAGGCCACTTTGTTACACTTGCTGGATATACCTAGGCTTAGATACTTTATACCACTCTTGTTTTGAGTTTTGCCTGGACTTGTGGGAGGCCACTTTGAGCTCCCAATTCAGGTTTTATTTTATGTTTTCCTTAGCCATGCTTGTCTAAGCTTTCTTGTATTTGGGTTGTAGTGAATCTGCATGTAGCTATCTTTTCGGTTTTTGTTTATATATGAATATAGTTCAAGTTCTTAGTTTCTATTCTCTGTGTTAATATTATTCTTGATGATCACAAGTCTTCATGCCTAATTCTTATGCAATGGTAGTTGTTAGGAATTGGGGGAAATGGGAATAGAAAGAACAATTGCATGCCACTTAGGTATAAGGGTAGAATTGTAGTGTTGGCCTGAAATTAGAATTTAATCGTCAATTTGAGTAAACTAATCACTAAGGTATTAGGATTAGAAATTGAATTTGAAGTTCTTCTTGCTTAAGGAATAGAATCTCTAGGCTAGAGCACCTAAGAACATGTTTTGAATTTCATATACAACATTGATTCTGAATAGCTTAGCTAGAGATAGTGAAACTCAACCCAAGTTCTTGTTTTATCAAGTTTCTATTTCTGTTCTTATGCTTTCTTCAAAATCCAAAATCAAAACAAATATTTCTTTTCTCTTTTTCAAACTCTAAAGAACCGATTTTAAGTCAAACCAATCCTTGTGGAGATGATAATCTTTTATATTACTTTGATACAATTTGTACACTTGCAGAAATTGTTATCAAATAGAGTACAAGCTGAGCTTTCCCTTTTCTTCTTTCTAGAACTGGGTTCTCTCATGTTTAGACATTTCTCCGTATCCACTTCACCCAAATGCTTGGGCCTTCGTGATAGCGTATGAAAGGTTCTTTGAACATCTAAACATTCCTCCCCCGCCTTTGCTTTTCTTTTTTATGTTCGACATGGATGACGGATTCTGCTCCCTCCGAAGCCACACCTACCGTAGATTCTTTGATAGCTTTACCTCCTCGGCCAAGAAATGGTATAAGGATGAGTTCGTCCTAATCACATATGCCGCCAGGGATGCCACTGACAAGTCTCTTTTTTGGAAGGGTGATGACGAGAGTGACAAATTTTGTCTCTCCTGGAAAGACATTGTCATAAGGGACCCCAAGGTCCCTCCTAAGAATTCACTTTACAAATGGGAGAACATCATGTTTGACGACCGATAGTACTTCCGACTGCTTTGCTCCTTGGTCAGTGAAGGCCATTTCCTATCTAGCAAGGATATTTTGGAAAAACCCACCGTGTACTTGGGTAATTATTCTCCTCTGAATTTCTGAATGAACTTGCTTGCTACTTTATAATTTCTCACTTCCTTTCTTTTTACTCTTTATTTTCAGGTCTAATAATATCCTGGAACCCTCAACTCGTGGCGCAGATGGTGAAAATCCATTTTCTAGAAGAAGATCTCCTCCAGGCTGAAGCAAACAAGGAATTTAAGATTCTAGCTGATCAGACCACCGACCCGGACTTAGCCGAGCATAGGAGGCGCCTAGACAAGAGGCGTGCTAAAGAGCTCAAGGCCATTCAACCTGCACCCTCCGTCAGTAAGGCATCCGCCGAGCAGACTGTGTCTACTCTCCCAAAATCCATGAGAAAGCAGTTGAAGAAAAAATATAGTGGCCACGAGAGCCCTTCCAAGAGAAGGAAGACTACCTCTTCAACCCAACAACCCAAAACTCAACAAGCCCCCCTTCTTCCGTGTATGTTGATCTTCCTGCACTTGACAGGCAACTAAGTGACAACAATATTGTCACTATGCTCCACAAAGTTGATCCCTTCGATGTCGTAGAAATTTCTTACCAGAAGTTTGCCGAGGCCGCTTATGGGTTTGCCTTTGTGAAGGATCATATCCATCTGCAATTCCGGGGAGCAATTGCGAAGTAGTCAGAGGAAAAGAGCAAGCTGGAAAAGGAAAAATCCTTTCTGGTTGCCGACCTTCTGACGACTCAACAAAAGGAAGAAATTTCTGGTTGAGGTGCGATAGAGGGGGAACCTGTAAAGACACTTCGACGCTCAAGTCAGTGTGAGAGCAAAGAGAGGATCCTAGAGCTCAAGCGAACTCAGGGGTATGCAAGTAATGATTTGTATTCTAAGTAAATGAACGATATAACCTATATTTATAGGCATGGTGATCGCGCATATTGTCTTTACAAGCACAGAAGAAGTCCTTAAGTGGAGCTTCAGATCGAGGAATGGTTCCGAGCCGGTGTACTGTGGACGTTCCCCTTGGCCCTTGGTCAGGGCGCTCATACATTTTGCCCGGCGAGCCAGGAGGTCCCATTCCTAAAACAGGTCGTGTGAGCCGTCCTGGAGGTGGACACTTAAGAGAACCTTCGTGTGAACTGGTTGAGATGCCGTCGGGTCGTATGGCTGAAGAGGCGACCAGAACAATTTTGCTTTCGTAAAATGAAACTTAAAAGAAATTAGCTTCCGACACTTGAAATCTTGAGATTGTAAATAAAAACATTCTTATGAATTACACATTTGAAATTCCAAAAACAGAAATTTTTTACACATTCAAAAGTTGAAATTTCGAAAGTAAAATATTTTTATTGAACTTGAATTTTTGAAAGTGCTAAAAAAGTTATTTTAAATTACAATTTTGGGACTTGAACTTTCGAAAATCAAAAGTTATACATTTTTAGAAATTGAAGTTTCAAAAGTAGGGAAAAAATAACTTTTCGAACTTGAAGTGTCAAGTTTCGGAAGTGAATATTTTTTTTTACTTATGGAACTTAAACTTTCGAAAATGCAACATTTTTTATTTTCAAAAATTGTAATTTCAGAAGATTTTTCTTACACTTATGGAAGTTGAAATTTAAAAAACATCAAAGAAATCATTTTAAAACTACTGAAAGTTAGTGATAATCCCTTTGGTGTGCAGGAGGACTGGAAGTAGTCAAAGTGGTTTAGGGTGAATTCGTATGAACGCCGTTGTGTGATTTTCTATCACTTAACTCTTTCAATTAAGTTTTAAACTAACATGTGGAATTGAACTTAGTTGGTAAAACGATCACTTTAAGCTTAAGAAGCTATTTTTTATGTTGAACTCTTGAGATTGAACTCTGGTGTTGAACCTTATTAGTACGTACTAATCTTCAGAATTTTCCTCCCATGTATTCTTGCTATCAACACCTAATAAGCTTTTTATCAATAAAGTTTATATTCTTAAAGTTAGAAAATAATTATATAAACACAATTCAACTCACTTTCTTGTGTTATCTTTGTTTATTTCTAGGAGATGTGCATCCAGACTTTCTATAGACAAAACCCAACGTAGAAGAAACAAAAGTTAGCTTATGATCACTTTCTCCACCTTCATAACCAAGTCCAATTTTATCAATGGCATGCCTTCCTTATCCAAGAAGAATTTTAAATTTATATGACCTTTGTTAAAGTTGGCTAAGTCATTGGTGAGAACCTTAACCTTTTCTTGAAGTTTAGAAACTTCATCAGAAGATTCTAACCTACTAGTTTCTCAAGATGCTTAGCTTTTAAAACAAGAGAATTATTCATCACAAATTGTGTTACATTTTTTGAAAACAACCTCATAGAAGTTTTTAGAATGAAGAACTTTTTTAGAAACATTTTTAAAGTTCTTCTTCATTTCCTTGTATTTTATTACAAGATTTTGAGAGTTAGTCTAAAATTCTTCATAAGCATCTCTGAGTTTTAAGTTAGAAATTACTTCCTCATATTCTTCATACTCTCACATTTCAGCATATTTTGTATAACCCACCAAATAGATGTTGGCTTCTTCAAAATCATCTTGTTCAGTATTAGAAGATTCCTCCTCCATATCTTCCTTATTCGTTGGGATCTTCCTCTTAAAACAATATGGACGTTAGATGGATGCATTTAATGCATGTTTTGTAGCATTTAATGTATGACTTTTGTTGTGCACAATTAGGTACAACCACAAGATCAAAAGGGAACATAGTATGTTCTGACTTATGGAACCTTCTGAAGAGTTGCCCAGAAAGTGTCATTAATTCCTTAAAGTATCTTCTATGCTTGAGCAATATTCATTTGGTCAATATAAACTATTTTTCTTTTTCCTTATCCAGCGAGAGAATAAATGCGTGTTTGATTGCACTTTTAGTTTTCTGTTTTTAAAAATTGTTTTTAGAAACTGTTTTTTAAAACTGTTTTTCAAGAGAAAAAAAAAACTGTGTGAATAAGGTGTCTTCATGCATTTAAAAAACGGTAGTTTGAAAACTAAAAACAGAAACAGAAAACATCTTTTAGTTGTTCTAGTTTTTTAGTTTTAAAAGCTAAAAATAAGATCTGTTTTCAAAACAAACAAGTTTTTAAGGGCATGTTCGGGGTGGTTGCCGGTTTTTGGTTTTTGGTTTCCAAATATAAATTTGAAAACAAAACGTGTTTGAGAAAAATGGTGTTGAACTAGTTTTTACCCAATTTTAAAACGGTTTTGGCCTTATTTTTAAAACTACAAAATATGATTTTATGTTTTGAGTTTTAATTTTTAGTTTCAATAACATGTACCATCCCTACCACCACCCATCGCAACAACCATCCACCACCCCCTTCATCACCGCCACCACCACCTCCGCCCCCATCACCATCTCCAATGGCGCTACCATCACCCTCACCACCGCCACCACCACCCTCCGTCACCACCACCACCACCTTCCATCACCATCTCCACCCTTACCACCACCACCATCGCCGCAACCACCACCGCCACCACTACCACCACAACCCATCGTTATCACACCGCCACCATCATCTTCATCGCCATCACGATCGCCACCACCGCTACTACCTCCACATCAACCGCTACCCTCCAACACCACCACTGCCAACACCGCCACTTCTACTATGCCACCACCTCCACCACTGCAACCTCCACCCTCCACCACTGCCACTTCCATCGCCGTCACTGCGGCCACCTCCGCTACTGCCTCCACTGCCACCATTATCATCGCCACCACGATCACCAACACCACCGCCGCTGCCACCGCCATCGGACAACGTCCACCTTTACACCACCTTCATCGCAACCATGACCACTTTCGTTGCCGCCACCACCACCGGTGATGCAGGCATCACCACCTCCACTGCCACCTCCACCACCGTCATCGTTGTCACCTCCTACACCATTACTTACAAAGTTGACAACAAACCTTTTAAAACTGAAAAACCACAAAAAACTAAAATTGAATTTATAAAATTGAAAGCCAGTTTTAAGTTTTAAAAATTTCAAAACATAAAATAAAAAACCACCCCGAACGGGGCCTAAATCAATTTTTAAAAACAGAAAACAATTTTCAATAGCAGTCTTCTATTAGAGAAGCCTTAAAATAAAGTCTTCAGAACATTTTGGCTTTAGTGGCATTTAGCATGTTCTAACCCATAGAACACCTTCTGTTTGTCTTAGCGAGTAGCATCTTCTATAGCCTTTAGAAATTGATGCTCACTTACAATGCTTTTCATCTTCTATCAAGTGGAAGTAGAACTTGTTCAGTTGTTCTTGACTAGTCTCAGAACATTGACTTTCCAGTAGCACGTTGACCCGCCATCAGAAAATGATCCTTCATGATATTATATGCTTCCACTTACCAGATATTCCTACAAAACTTTGAAAGTATAGAATATACTACAAAACATATTACTTTTAGAAAATTGGATCTTCAAAATACAACATACAGACTTTCCAGATTTTACACTTTTACGTTTTGTTTTGATTTCCTTAAGTTTCCTGCAATTTACTTAAAGTTTTCTTCATGTCTCTTTTGTTTCATTTGAACATTGTTTCTTCATATTCAAGTAATTCTCCATACAATTTGAGTTTATGTTCTTCATACTTTGACTTGAGTCTAAATTGTTGGATGTACTCAGATCATAAAAAGACAAAAAAAAAACTTGTTTAAACGCTTTAAAACTCGTAAGGCAATAGGTTCCTATAGGACCTATCTAATCCCAGATTGTTATGTAGATAATTTCACACGTAAGCAGAGGGAAATATGGGAATAGAAAAAAAAAGAGCACTCAATAATCTAAGAAACTCACTTGATTTGAATTTCTTGGCTTGATTGCAAATGGACTAGTACATGGGTATTTATAGATGCAGACACCTTTGGGTACAATAGACATACTTTGAAATAATACAACTCTTTGAAAATATAAGGTTGTAAATGAAAAATACATGCACAGGGAAAATACTAAGAATCTAAAATTACATGGACCAAATAATGAATCAAGTTTAATTAAATGCTCCAATAATGGGTTTGAAAGAAAAAGTTCAGGATCAATCTCTTAAAAAAAAAATTGGCCTATAAAAAAAATCTCCAACAATATACTAATACAATTTCTTCACTAAAAACTCAATTTTTAACACCCCTCCTCCATCAAACTTGATTCTTCTTGGTGACTCCATTTCGTGCACACAACTTAGCAAAACTTTCAAACTAACTGTTGGTGAAAGTATCAGCTACTTGACTATCACTTCTCATATGAGAAAATCAACTTGTTTGTTCACTCCCTTATGAAATTAAATCAGGTATCTATGTGCTTACTTCAGTCTAGAACATAGCTTCTTCCTCAATGCTACAACATATTTGTTATTCATAAAATAGAGGCAACTCCATCTTGAGTCACGTGTAGCATCTTCAACAACCTACTTAGCCGAATTTCATGTGTGGTAGAAGAAGTAGTTGCAACATATTTGGCCTCACATGTAGAAAGAGTCACAATTGCTTCTTAGAACTCCAAATAAGGGTAGTGTCACCCATGAAAGGTATAAATTTGCTTGTGCTCTTTCTATCATCAATATCAACTTCCCAATCACTGCCACTATAACCAACAAGTTAAAAATTGGATGAAGAAGATTACTGCAAACCATAGTCAATAGTAACTTTGATATATCGCAAAGTCCTTTGTCATTGCCATATGAGTACTAGTCGGAGCTTTCACGAAGTGACTTATAACACCTACTCTAAGGAGAACATTGAGTCTCATGCAAGTCAAGTACCTCAATGTTTGTTGGATATATACATTTTCATTTTGGTAGTCATTTAATAGTACCCCACTTGACATCCATCCATTTCATAAATCTTCCGCCTCTTTTGTTCGGCCAACAAAATGGTCTCTAGTAGAGCCACATGAGCAAACTCCTCATCATAATCAACTCATTGTTGTTGACTGCCCTTAGCAACAAGTCTTGTCTTGTACATCTTGCTTCTCCTTGAACTTTTCTTTTGACTTTATACATGCATTTCGCACCAAATCACCTTTTGCCCCTCTAGAAAAGTAGAAATCTCCCAAGTGTCATTGTTTTGAATTGCTTAAATCTTTTAATCTATTGCACATCTCCATTTTTCTTTCCTCTAGGACACTAAGAGATGATTTAACAGCCTTGGCTTTGAGAAATGTCAAGCCAAGGCTTCAAAAGTTGTCTATATCAAGCTAACATGCTAGATTCACATCATAAATTCAAGTTGCCCAGTCTCAACATATTTCAATCACAACTGATAAAGTACTACGCCTGTATTTCACTGTCGTTCAAGATTCGAATCCTCTCATGTCACACTACATTATCATGTTGAACTTTATGTCTATGTATTTTCATAAACGTTCACATGATCCCATGCATTTGATATGTAAAAGGAGAGCGAAAGACACAAATTTGTAACATGGCAAGGTCATATAAACTCTTAAGATGAAAGGATCATAATCCATTTAACTTATTGCATACTGATTAGAAGATGCAATTGATGCTCTCATTTGTATTATTCTTAAAAAAATAATGCTCACATAAATTTAATGAACACATAAAATTTACCAAATATGAGAGATAATCACACAACACTGGCTCTGACGTATACATGCTTTTAATATGATGTATTTTACAATGACTGAAGATCATCATGTGGTAATCTAACCTATAAAAAGAGGATAGGTATACAATGTGATTCCATATATCTTATAAAGACTGCAAGAAACAAAACTGATAGAATGCTAACAAAAAAATGTAAAGACAACTTTCTTTCCTAGACATGTTATAAACAGGTAGATATATACTTCAATAAAAATTGATAAAGAAAAACAATAAGCTTTGATCATTGGCTTTGAAGCCATTCCTGGATTGCAGAGCGAAGAGCGCGGTTGGGAACAAGATTCTGATGTGCAAGCTTACAATTTGTCATTGGTGAAGTGTCATGACCACTGTCAAGCCATCCTCGTATAGCCTCAGCTTCATAAGTGAAACCATCTGCAGCTACATGTGGATCTCGCATGACTTCCTGCAAAGCATGAGCATAATAGTCATGAACCAACTATCTCAAAAGCTTAAACCGTTGATGAAGACACATGAATGAGAACTGATTTTATATTATGTTTCCAACACTCCCCCTCACGTAAAAGCTCATAAGGTTTGAAGCGTAGACAATGCACAGGTCTACCTGCCTTCTACTACTGATATTCAATATACTTGTTTAGAGTAATGGGGGCACGAAGGACTGAACTCTAGACAATTTGGTCACTAAGGCTCTGATACTATGTCAGTGAACTAACTATCCTACATGAATGATTTTATATTATATTTCTGACAATAACTAGTGGAAGTTTTCTTAGATAACAGTTCTGTATCCAAGGCTATATCATTCCATAGGTTAGGAAAATATTGTGCAAATTAAGAACATAAAGATGAAAAATACAAAAACAAAAACACACAATTGGAGTAGGCAAGTATAAAATTTTAACCAACTTTGCAATGAAGAATGAGATCTGGGATGAATTTCATTAGCTTAGACAAGTGATCATTGGGCTGGAGATCCTAAAAGATCATGAGGACATTTTTTCTTCAATGAAATGAAAATTGAAACTGAGAAACAAAGGCAGACAGAACTAGTTACCTGGAAGATTGGACAAATAAAATATGAAGGAGGTTGGTGAAGCCCTTCAGAACTTAGTCCAAAGGAGTTTGTGCCCCCAGAAGAAGCTCTCATTGTATCCAGTATCCTCCAGACATCCGAGCAAAGGTCGGGCCGGCTCTTTCTGCTCATCTCACAACACCTCAAGGCCAAGCGTGCCAACTGTTCAGCCTGCACAAAGGGCCAGTCTCCAGCCAAAGGATCCAGCAAGGATTTCAACTTTCCAGTATCCACCGCATACTTCACCTCCTTTGATATTCCCAACGCTTGTCGCCCAGTCAACAACCTCATCAGTATGATTCCAAATGAATAAACATCTGACTTCGGAGTAAGCTCCCCGGAAGCAAGGAATTCAGGATCCATGTATACAAAAGTTCCCTTTGGGTCAGTTCTCCATAACTGTGTATTATTATCACTAGAACTGCGATTAGATAATATACGACTGATTCCAAAGTCACTAAGCTTGCTAACAAGGTTTGCGTCTAGGAGAATATTGGAGGGTTTTAGGTCACCGTGCACTATGCTGTGAGGTTTACAGGAATGGAGAAAGATGAGTGCAGAGCACAATTCAGCAGCAATGCGAATCCGAGTTTGCCATGATAACGGAGGAGTGTTATCCTTGCAGACAAGGCGGTCTTCAAGGCTTCCATTGGGTAAATACTCATAGACAAGGGCCCAGGATTCTGGGCAGGCTCCTATAAGTGTGATAAGATTGGGGTGCCTTAGCTTGCTCAATACATCAACCTGATAAAAAAAAACAAAAGTGGAGTCAAAATGAACATCATTTTTCCTACAAATCTGGATCCTCTTTCTCTTCTTTAAGACTTTGTAGATTAAGCCAATGAGTAACTAAGGGTGTGTTTGGATTGGGTTTTTTGTCAGTTAACTTCCGTAAAGTCACATTTAACATTTGTACCAACATGTTTGGGGGTTTAATTATCACATTCAGTTGAATGAAATATTGGCCTTAAATCAAGTTAAGTCCAACCCGACCTATGTCCAGCTTTCCCGTCAAAAGTTGTCAACTTTTAGCATTCACTTAAAAGTGCTATCAACTTATAACATCCAAACTAGATTCATTTTGTAAAACTACTTTAGAATAAAAAGTATCCAAACATAAATCACGTTAAAATAACCCACTTTAAACCAAACTCAGTTTTCTAAACTCAAGTTGACATAAACTCAGTTTCATAAACTTTAATCCAAACACACAAGTTATCAAAAACATGAAAAGCACAGGAGTTGGGATTTTTAACAGATTAATGTTACTTTATAAATTTGATACTGCACATTCTTGTGTATTTTCATTTTCACTGATACTCATTACTTTGATTGCAATCTGAAAGTTATGAGGAAAATCAGTTAAGGACAAATTCGTTCCATTCCTGGACATATAACAGCTTGCATATTACTTGAGATTTTTCAGATTTAAATGCTAAGGGTCCTTGCCTGCTGTTGGGGTGCAACATTTTTACTTGAAAAATATGATTGTTGATCAAAAGAAGATGATGCTTAAACTATAAAGTCAAACCATCTCTCACCTCCTGTTGAAACTCCAAGGGTCCTTGCATGCTGTCGGGGTGCAACATTTTAATAGCTACCTCAGTGTGACGAAGGAGACCTTTAAATATACTTCCATATCCACCTTCTCCAATCTTCAGGGACGGATTGAAGTTACCTGCTGCTTCTTCAATCTCAGAAAATGAGAATTCTGAGAACAATTGAGGCACATGGGAGCTTGAGGCCTCTCCTTGTTTCTTCCTCAACTCTTCTGCCTCTCTCAACGCATTATCACGCTGCATCTGCAATTCCTCTCGTTCATTCTTGTAGTTTTGTAAGAGATCCACAGCAGATATAATCTTCTGCTCCAACTCCTTTACCATAAGTTCAGATGATGCAAGTTGACTCTCTAGTGATGACTTCTGATCCTGGGCAAGTTGGAGTTCTTCCTTAACCTTTTCTGTCTGGCTCTTCATATTCTCAAGTTCTTCTTTTTCCTTTTCTAGTTCTTCCTCAGCCATTTTCCTCAGATTCAACTCCTCCGTATACAAGCATTCAGAAGCTTTAGCCTGTAATTGGGGGTTCACACATAAAAGGATTAGAGGGTGTATCAAGTTGCAATCTTGGCATGTGACTTGATAACGTTTGATCCATATTAAAGATATCGGCTAGTTTTACATTGGCTGCCGAACGCCTAACACAACCCTCCTCCTTTACCCGGGCATGTGACTAGATAATATAACCTAAAATTATGCCTATTAATTCTATTGATCTTAGCAGTGGCTAAGGTTGATTGATATATCCTCCAATTTCTTGTCCTACTCTTTGGGTGTAATAAATACTTCCTACTTAGAAGACATTTAAAACTTGAAAACTTGATGCAAACGACAAAAAATTAACTATTCACATGACTAAACAATCATCTAGACATAGAAGAAGTATAAGAAGCACTCCACAACAGAACAGTTACCCTGCGTATAGCTTCAATGGCATCTTTTTCAGCTCTCCCTCGCCTAAAAGTTTCTTGGTATGCTTGTCGCGTAGCATTCTCAGCCTCAGCCATAGACTGTTCAAGTTGGTCATAGAGAGTATCATTCATTCCACCATCCTGCTGGAGTTCAATCATTATTCAAACCATCAGCACAGAGATTTGGTATTAGAAAAACTCTATTATTACAAATTAAGAGAGTAAAAATGTTTCTCATCAATTGCAAAAAAGTCAACATACAAAAATATGCACACGCTCCCTAACAGGCACAAAAATACTGAAAGAAAAAAGAATACGTACCAGTACACTAGGAGGAGATGAATGATGAAGATCCTCTTTAATCAGGCGACTCAAACTCAAGTCTATTACATTCTCACTGATCTCATTAATAAAATTCAGGGTCAATGCTGGTTCAACTGCACCGTCAGAGAATGTTGACAAACCTGAAGGACTCCTCCTTGACCGCCTATCTGATTCATCAGAACTTACTTCTGTACCCACCCTGTTACGTGGGGTTGAAAAACCTTCAGTGTCGTCTGGAGAAGAAACTGCCATATCATTGGCAGATCTTGCTCTGCGATACATCTCTTGCGCAGAAATAGTTGAATTTGCCTGAAGACTTTGCCCCAATGTAATAGATTGAGATCTCAAAGATCTCACAGAGTTTGGCACTTGCTGCACCAAAGGAGATGCAGCCTCTGCATTGCGTTCACCCAAACTGCGATCCCTGTGTTGACATGGTACTTCTTAGATCAGTAATTCAGTGCCCCAACTAATAAAAACCAAGAGCATGAAAATCATAGGCAGAGATAATTTCAGCACTGAAGTATGATAAAAGTTGCTTGTTGAATCAAGAAAACAAGTTTTTCCTTTAAATTATAATAATTGTGCATATTATTCCTCAAAACTACTAACCTTCCTTCTTAATTACATTTATCTTTCATGTTACACTATATTCCTCGTATATCAGAACACACCAATATTTTAAGAGGTCCTGTACCTTGTGTGTATAAGGTGCCCTTTGCAGATAAACTGTACATGACAAGAAGCTGGAGCTCGTTCACATACATAGATGGCTTTTTTAGATCTGAGGTCCACCATTCTCCTGCAATGTCATGCGAGAGCTCAATGAATACATAATATTGACTTCACTGAAACTGATGTATAGGTTAGAAAACTCTCAAGATACAAATAGTTGATCATCAGAGCTTATGAAATGAAGCATAATTGCTGCAAAAATTATAAGTTGATATAGATAGGGAAAAGGACCATGATGGCTCCATGCAACCAAAACACTCTATAGGGCAGATAGAATAAAAGGGGAGAGACAAGCACAAGCTCCATAGCTAAGAAAGTCATGGAACTAGCTACTGAAAACAAAGATATATCATGCCTCACTGAAAATTTCCAAGCCTAGGACAGGCAAGTACAGTAGCTATTTGCCATACTCGTACATGATTAGTGGTACTAATATACCCATCTTCAGTACTTTCACATTATAACCATTGAATTTCCTGTGAAAATGACAAAGTAATAATGTGGGTCCGGGGTTTGTATCCGGCTTCTTACCTAGAATAGTACTTATCACATGCTGCTCCCATAACAAGCTTTCGGATGCCGTGCTGGGAGACAAGTTCCAAAATTCCTCTTTCAATGCTGTCCATTTCAATTTGCAGTTTTTCTGCTCGCACCTGTATCAGAAAGTTATTAGTAGAAAACTAAACTTCCAAAACACATGTGTATCAAATTACGACAACAATTACCCCCATTCGTTGACAGATAGAGAGATATTCATCCAGAATCTTGTCCATGTTTTGCCTTTCAATTTCCCGGTATGCTCGGACTTCCTGCTCTTTCAGTGAACTTGCGGGAAATTTAGCACCCACTATAAACAAGAAAATCAAAATCAGAGTTGTAGACCATTATCAGAAACTGTACACTCTATGATTGGCAAGCGCAGAAGAGATAGAATTTTCAAGAGTTACTATATATTACAGCTAAATTTAGCTCTTGAATTAACTACTTCAATCATAAACTCAAATCAAATGATCACCATGACAAATTCCACTCAACAACATCATATACTAGACAAGTAAATCTTTAAATATAGCAATTTAAACGACACCCAACATATGAATCATAATAATATATTTTTAAAATATGGCCTAATTATCTTGTTGCCCTTATTTAGGTCTAATTCAATTCATCAGATAATTTCAAAATTATTGATCATCATAGAGTTTATCCCAAATATTCAGTCCAAGTTGAGTCAATTTAGCAAGTGTAAAAGTCCACTCAAAAGAATCTATGAAATTGAAGTTATCAAACAACAAGAACATATAGAGAAGCATAGTATATATAGTACACAGCAAACTTACTCAAGGGTATCATTGTTGCAGGCACATGAACATGGAGGATGCAAATCCTCTTTCCTCCAGAGTTCTGTATTGCCCATATCAGATTCAATTTGCTCTCTTTTACATCCTTTGACACAGCAACATAGATTGGTTCATCAACCACAGGTGGATTAGGCTCCTCTGCAATTTCCCCCCCAATATCACGAACAGAACTCACAGAACCGGTTCGTTGTATTATTGCAGGCACAGGACACACCACAGCCATGCTAAGAGATGCAGAATTATTGAATCATTAACAGAAAAATCAACTTTCTCTCTCTTATTGCCAAAAATCTCAAGTTTCTCTCTCTACTATTGGTGGGGAATTCTCTATATAACACACACACAATCACAGCTTTTGCTATCGACCCAGAAACTTAATCGTCAAAATCTCTCAAACCCATCAAAAATCCTTTCTCAGGAACTCAGAAAACTCACCAAAAGATTGAAACTTTCTGTGTGGGATCTCAAGAAATTTCCCCCCTAAGAGCAAAAAGGGAAAAAAAAACGTTAACCGTAACTTTTGCTCAACAACGCAATTTCACAAACACACAAAAGGTGACGCCTCCGTTAACAGTTAACATCAAAACATTGAACTTTCAGAGTGATGGCAAAAGCCATGAGAGAGGTAAAAGGGAGAAGTGTTTGGTGGTGTGGTTGGGAGTTTTTGTTGATGTCAATACATGCTTCCTACGAAAAGAGCAACCTTGTCTTAACCTCAAATCACTGCAGTGTACAAATAGAAGCAGTCCATGTTAATAAAGAATTTGGAGGAAAAGGGAGAGAGAAATTATGTACTATATAGTCTATACTACTAATATTTTGAAATTAATATTAAGATACACTGAACAGGGTATATAATATCTACCTTTAATAAAAAAAATATTAAAAAGCTATAGTTGGTTGCTTACCAAGTTTACATGACAATTGAGGTGACTCGGCTATTGGGAATAAAGTGCAGTTAAGAGTTGTGATAAATATTTTTTAATTTTGTCAAGTAGGAATTTAGATCATCTCAATCGGATTATCTCTTAATATCACTCAATCCCACATTTGAACCATTAATTTTAAATTTAACGTTTTATGAATTTTCATGAATTAAACTTCATCTCGTGATCCGAGCCAATTATTTAAGTGTTAAAAATTTGTAAAGCATTAGATTTAAAATTAATGGTTAAGATGTGAGATTGAAAGAGATTGAGAGAAAATCTAATTGAGAGATCCAAATTCGTGAGTATGGAAGAAGCTTCAGGGATGGAAAGAGAAGTATCTATCAAGGGCGGGGTGTGAGGTTATAAAGGCGATTGCTCAAACTATTCATTCTTATGTTTTGTCATGCTTCTCCTTATCGGCTAGTCTTTGTTCTCAGATTGAGAGGATGATTACTAGATTTTATTGGAGTGGGGATGCCTCCAGGAGAGGGATGAATTGGTTGAAGTGTTCAATACTTTGTTCTCCGAAAGTTAGGGGCCTTGGTTTCCGGAATTTTAAAACCTTTAATGATGCTTTGTTGGATAAGAATTGGTGGCGGCTCTTGAAATGCCTGACTTCTCCCTTTGGGCAAGTATTTAAGGCTTTAAGGGACATAGGCCAAGCTTTGTATGGTCTAGCATTTTTCACACAGGGTGGATGTTTAAAAAAGGTGTCTTTGGAGGATTGGGGATGGTATTAAGGTGCGTGTTTGGCATAATAGTTGGATTCCCTACGTTTCTCCTAATTTATCGGGAGCTCACACTGCTTCTGAGATGATGTGCGTAATAATTCGGATAAAGATTGGTGGATACCCTTTGGGTGTAGACCACTAGAGAGATAGGAAGAGATAAGTAGCATATGTGACATATGATGTGATGTGTGCAGAAGAGAGAGATAGAAAGAAAAAAGAGGTGTCTCGAGTTATTTGCACTATAGAGTGGTTCGTGAATCATAACTCTAATAATTCTGATTTCATTTCGTGGGACATGAAGGTGTTAAATTCTATGTTTCCTCCTTTGGTTGTCGAGCAAATTGTTTCAATTTCTCTTTCTCTAATTTTAAAGAGGATAATGTATTTTGGCCTACACCACCAAGTCCGATTATTCTTTTTTGGCCATCAACAGGTTCTTCAGGAGGCTACTACTTCATCCATCTCCTCGCTGCTTAGTTCTTTCTGGAAGCGATAATGCATGCAAAGCAAAGGCACTCCCTCTGTGCTTCAGAACCAGGATATGTTGTTCACGCTTCCCTCTACTATTCTGAAGTCCAGTCCTTCTAGTTTGTGTCTCAGCTGAGCTTGATGGTGGCAGATTTCATGTTGCATTTCCTTGAACACGCAAATGATGGGGCTATACGATTCTTGTTCGTTGGTTTTTATATATGTGCTTTGGGAAAGACGAAACAAGTTGATCTTCGAATGAAAGACTCTTGGGCTCGATTAGTTGTTGCAACATCTCAATCAGCTCACGTTTTCGCTGTATCTATGGCCTCAATTGTCTTTTCCAACCCTGGTTGCATCTCATTTTGCTCGTCCAAAGTGAATTTTGATGCAACATTTCACGAGTCAGGAGAAGTGGGCATGGCTATGGTTGCCCGGGATGGTGAAGCTCTCCCTCTAGCTACCGGTTACGGTCTTCTGCTACGAGCTTCGTCCCTTTTCATTGTAAAAGCATTATGTTTTCGTTGGCTCTTGTGATGGCTTCAGATCTTTATTTCTGTTTGATGGTTTTTTTAGACGGATTGCCAAGTTTTGTTTAATGCTTGGCTAAAGTCCGGTCATGTTGCGTGTTATTTTGGTTACGTATTATGTGGATGTTGTGTGTTGGTGTATTAATTTGAGTCTTTTGTTTTTTCATTTGGTAAAAGAACCGGTAACAGGGCAGCTGACTTTCTATCAAAATTAGCTTTTAATTTCTCTAGTGTCGTTTAGATTGAGGGTGCTCCTCCAAGTCTAGCCCCTGTTACTTGAGGCTGATATGTTGGGCGTAGCTCCTGTTTTGTCTGATTAATATATTATCGTTTGCTTAATAAAAGTTTAGCCGATTTTTTTTAAGAATGGTGAGTGAACATATGGTTTAAGTCAACATATAATCGACATACAGGTCAGCATTGATTTATAATCGACACAAATAGTTATGGCGGCTAAAAATCGTCGCTAATATGTATGTAGATTGTATGTCGACGTGAAACCGTATGATCATGTATAAAAACTCTATTTTTTATTTCATTGTTGAATTCAAAGGTATGTAATCAATGTTTGATATTTTTTGGTACAAAAAAGTTTGGGTGGGTTCGACTTCACGGGCCAAAGCATGCCTCTGAGATCTTTGGTCGCTTACAAAGGTACTTACAGATCGTTTACCAACACAATCCTCACATCAGCATTGAGAATCGTCACACAACCTTTTGAGGGGAAGTGGTTCATCTTTACCAATTGAGCCAATGTACAAGATTTATGTGACATAGGATAATATTTTTTTATTTGAAATCGAGAAAGTGGATGTTTGAAAATACTTTTACAGGAGCAATATAATTTGTTTAGGTTACATATACTGACAGTAGCTGTTATAATTGAAATGAAGAAGGATTGAAAAAAATAATCAATACTTCTTTTAAAGCCAGAATCATGATGAGAATCGTGCATCAAAGACACAACATTGTGTGTTTTTTACCTTTATATTTTAAAACATTCAAACCATCATTGACTTTTAAAAATTATTTATCTTGAAACCAATTAAAATGGACCATTTTAGTGCACAAAAATCCGTTTCGTGACTTTGAGCATTTTCCAATTCAAAGAGAAGCTTCTTTGAATATCTTTTGAATTCTAAAATTGATTTAGAGAAAAAAAAATTGTACTTAATTATTTTTGTGTGTTGCAAATAATTATTATATTAGATTAACAACGTCAATATGATAAAAATTCTATCAAAATATGATAAAACGTTGGAGTTTGTTTGATTTATCTTTTAGTTTTTTGAATTAAAAAAAGCAGCTTTTGGACAAAAAATTTCAAATTTGCTTTCCAAAATAAAATACTATTTGAATGAAATGTTTTACAATGTTAAAAAAATAGTAATTTAAAACTAAAAACAAAAAACACCTCTGAAATATTTTGAGATTTAGTTTTAAATTTTGAAAAATAAGAACCGCTTTAAAATAGTTTTTGAAACAAATTATCATAAACAAGTTTTTAATTTTTTTAGTTTTTGAAAACTGACTGCAATATTTAGTAAATTTTACATTGGAATTCCAAATTATAATACTGTAGCATTAGTAAAGAGTTGGTAGCAAAAGTAACATACAAATTGAGTTTAGTAACATATACATGTACCTTCCAAAAAAAAAAACATATACATGTAAATTTCATCGTTTGCTATTTTTTTTTAAATTACATCGTTCGCCATAAACTCGGTGTCTCGAGCCCAAATTCCATCGTTTGTTATTTTTTTTAATTTTTGAAAAAAAATATTTCACCATAAATTTCTAAATATGTCAACTAGACTAACTGTGGTGGTCCCATAATTTTTAAAAATCATTTGGTGTCTTTTTTGAATTTTTTTTAGATGTTTTTCTCAATTTTTCAATATAAAATCGCACTTCAAGGTACGAAAATTGTCTCAAAATCGCACTTAAAGGTGCGACCAAATAAAATACATTAAAAAAATAATATCTAACATATATTCGCACTTGTAAGTGCGATTTTAAAGAATATTTCGCACTTACAAGTGCGAATATTAACCAGAACGTGTCGAAAACTTCGAAATCCATTTTTTCTTTCACTTATGTTAACCCACTTTGGGTTATGACTTGTCCCTTTCGTCCATTTCATTATCCGGGTAGAACGGAAAGGTATGGGGGGAGAAAAATGGTGAGGGTGATGAGTTGAAGGGTTGGAGGTGAGGTTTTGAAAAAAAAAAAACCATTTTTGTATATTTTTTTTTGGTACAATTTTTTTTGTTTGAAAAAGGGCAATTTGGGTATTTTATAAAAAAAGGGTGGCGCCACCCGCAATTGGGGCGGCGCTAAACAGAACTCCCTTTATTCTTATATTCTCACATAATAATATATTTCTCATAAGATGCGTCCTCATATATAGGCACACTTAAAAAATAAGCTCATTTATTTTTTATTATATTATGAATTGATCACTTGAGCTAGAACAACAATGTGTCTATGTGGTGTATGATTTATAATGTGGTGTATGATTTATAAAAATGTTGACGGTGAAATTAAAAGTTCATTGAACGATAATCGGTAGAATACCCGAACTAATACAAGCATTAAAGGGAAGGTTATTAACCCAATATGATTTTAATAAGCATATATATATATATATATGTAATAAATGTATTTCATACAAACATCCTATCACATCTATGTATTTTTTATTTTATTATAATTTTAATTTTAATTTAGCTACAACATGGGGCTATATATATAGATAGAGACACACACACGCTACGAAAATTGGCTCATTTATCTTTGATTATTTTATGAATTAATATTTTTTTAATTTAAATAAGCACTTATATTTTTTTGAATTGTTTAAGTATGTTTTTTTTATTAAAAGCAATTATGAAAAAAATATAAATTTGATTATTTGTTGAAGCCATTTCTAATAAATTTTTAAATAAATCAATTTAGTTGAAGAGAGTTCTTTCGAAAAAATAAATTAGTAGAAGAGAGATTCAAATTTTTTATTTTAAATGACACTGTCCCATTTAGTTCAATTTTACAATTTTATCACTATTTTTTCTCCAAATATATTTATATGAAAAATTACTTTCCCATGTTTACATCCAAACTATTTAAAATCAGTTTTTAAATAAATAAAAAATATCTTTTACATTCTTCTGCTTTTTAAAAGTACCTCCTAAAATAAATCAATTTTTCATACAATCTTATAATATTTTTTTTTTGTTAAATGGAGGCTTACGCCCAAAACAAAGTAAAGAGGAGAACATTCCTACAACTAGGGGCAAAAGTATGCGCGATATTAGCCAAATAATCTACCACATAATTAGCTTCACAATTAGATGTGAGCAAACTAGACCTCTCAATGCAATATTTTTTTTCTAAACATAGCAAAGTGCGTAAAAGTTAAGATATATAAGTATATGAATTTATTTTATGACAAAGATGTTTTTATATATTTTTTTTTAAACTAAAGATGTTTTTATATTAGAACGTGAGAACAAATCACGACTGTTAGATCTAATAATAAAATCTTGCCCATTTATTATTAGATCTAACAGTTGTGATTTGTTTTTACCACTACAATAGAATTTACCTTTTAAAGTGCATATTTTACCATGCTTTTATGGGAAGTGCTTTAAATTGAAAACACAAAGATTTATTACAGCACTTTTACAAATAAGCGTTTTAAAAAACAGTTTTTTTAAAAAGTGTTGAAAATTTGTGAATTAGGGACAGAATAATTCCCTCTCTAACAAGCGGTCGCTAATTTACTTTTTTTACAGTGCTTTTTTGAAAAAGAGTTGAAATTTCATGAATTAGCGACGGAGCTGTTCCCTCCCTATCAATCTGTCGCTTATTTAATTTTTCCTTTTACAGATTTTGTGACGGATCTTTCCGTTACTAATTTTCGTCTCTAAATGAAAAATCCTAATTTGAAGATCCGGTTTTTAAAAACTGGTCCATGAGTTTTAAAATCAATTTTATGCCTGATCTAGAAAATCCTAATTTCTGAACCCTAACCCTAGAACTCATTCGATGGTGAGTCCATGAACCCTAACCTCATCCCTGTAATCGTGTAGCTCTGCAACCCCTAGCTTCGACCTTGGCTTCCTCATCCTTGGGCTCTATTGAAACTCGTTCACTGCTACTCATCACCATCGTCGTTACCGCTATTGAGCTTTATGTGCCGTCAAAGCTTGTTCGTTGTTGAGCGGGGATTCTATTGTTGTTGGCTTCGTCATCCTCTTGCATAGGAAGTGCTTCGTCGAAGCTCATGTATCATTGAAGCTCGTCACTGTCGAAGTGAAATGAGTTTCTGGATTTCGTACAGCTTTTCGTTTGTTATGGTTCAATAAGCCTTTTTTCATGTTCTGATAAGGCTTTTTTCATAATCTGATAAGCCTCTTTTTCATGTTCTGGTAATTCCAAAGTTTATGGAAATTTTGATTAACCTGTTCCCATTGTTTTGTCCAGATGTTGTTTCTTATGTGCTTCCTTTAGTTTTAGAGAACATGTCAAACAAATAAGAAAACAAGAAAGAACACTTTGTAAGACCTAAAAAATATTTTGTTGCGGTTTAATTGCTAAATTGCTAGGAGTATTTTTATATTTGCTATCATTTTGTTGCTAAATTTTTTGAAAGCCAATGAACCATTAATTGCTAGTTATTCGCTACGGAATTTTTGGTAGCAGCACCGTTTTTTTATAAGATATAAATGCGCTGTAAACACTTATTACAACGTTTCATTAGCGTTGTAAAACACCTAAAAAACGTTGTAAAGGACTAATTCTGGTGTAGTGTGCATTCACGTATAAAAATATTGTTCTCATAGGATGGACCTCCCTTATTCTTCCATGAGGCCAAACCGTTTGTTGATTTTTATCAACAACAGGAGCTAAATTAGCTTTAGTTACTCCCCTTTAAGCAAAGGTATCTCAAGATATTTTTACAAATTACTCGCTATACTAATATCAAGAATATTATAGAACTCATGCTGTCTATTATGATCAAATATTTGTTGAACAGAACATTCTTGGCTTCTCAAGATTAACTTTCATACTAGATACAAATTTCCCGCAAAGTCTAGGAAATCAATTGCATTTTATTTTTCTTAGCTTGCATTTGAACAATATTGGTCATCTGTGTTTGGCTAAATCGGTTTTGGCTTCTGATTGAGATGAATCTAATAAACCGTTTATATAGTCATATTTAGTTTTTAAGGGTAGTGTTTTTTTTTTTGGTTATATACGGTAGTGTTTATAGTTATTAACCTAATAGTATTAAATAGCAAACGTTAATATAATATAAATATAAATAAATATATAAATTAGTATAGACAAAGTCGTTGGGAATATGCGGTAGTTGACGGTAGATGCTCTTTGTTGAAACCGTCACTCAGGTTCACCGGTGTTGGCATGACCGGGACATAAGAATTTGCTAGAGACAAGTATAATACAATAAAAATATACTACTCCTATGTAGTATGGTGGCTATATAAGTAATAAGATTAAGCTTGTCTTTTTTTTTTTTTGAAACTAAGATTAAGCTTGTCAATACAGAAACCTAGGACGTTGACACTTCACATCATATAGTATTTGGTGTAATTTCTATAGGATCTACAATAAAATATCCACAAAATTAAATTTGTATTTGAAATGTTTTATTTAGATTTATTATTGTAAAATAATTTGTAAAAAGTCCTCAGAAAATAAAAAATAATTATGAGTACTATGATCCTGGTTTTAACTTTATTTTTTCTATATTTATGATCGGCAGGTATAAGACTAATTTCCCGAAGCAATAAGATCACATTAATTAGGTAGAGCTTTTCCAACAAATATTTCTCCACCCTTAAATTGCACCCTAAATTAGATGTTTAAAGAAATAGACGCTAACCCCAATAGAACATCAAGTATCCAAACGAAATCAGAAACACAAGATGCTAACTTGGCCATAAAGTCAGTTGTCAAACTACCCTCCCTGTGAACATGCGACAAATGAAATGAAAGAAAAAAACTAGCAAGATGAACACAGTCTTTGACCGCAGCAACCAAATAAGAGAGTTATGACAGATAGTGCTTCCAAGTATTAAAAACGATCAGGCTATCTGTCACAAACATGACATGCTGAAAACCAAGATCAAGAGCCACCTTAAAGAGCCCATATTCTTAAACGAACTAGTTGTTAAGATCTAGCCAGAAAAATCGCAAGCAAAGCAACAATCGTATTGACATTCGCAACGTCCATTGGAGGGGGAGACCTCTGACTACACACAAAAGACAACCGCGAAGCTTAGCCAAGTTGTGCGGGATCCGCCTCCTCATACCAACAGCTATAGGCAGCCACTAATCTTGCCCATTGAAGCGTGTTGTCCACAGACAAAAACAGGACACCAGAGTTGTACTGCGAAGTGCGTCCTAGCCTTTTTTTTAATTAAATAAAAATATATTTGGTTACTTTGAGCCCTTCTCTTACCCCATTAGGGCACCAGAGTTGTACTATGAGGGCACCAGAGTTATTCTATGAAACACATCCTTATCTTTTTGAAATTAAAAATGCTTAAATGCACTTTCTGCCCATTGAAATACACACTTTTGCGAAATGTGCCCCCGAGTATTTCTGGTACGAATTGTACCCCTTTAATTTCATATGTGCAACGTCTACCCTTCCGTCAGTCTGCGGTTAAAAACTGGACGGAAGAGCTGACGTGGCAATTCCACATCGATCATTAATAAAAAAAATTAATAAAAAAAATTAAAACAGAACCACGAGCAGGGTACATGGGGAGGTAAAAATAAATTTACCTCAAAATCCCCAATTTCTTACCCTTATTCGAAGAAGAAGCAGTGACGCAGGGAGAAGCGAAGAAGAAGCAGTGCCGCCGGAAAGAAGAAGAAGAATCGCAAAACTGGAGAAGGGAATCCCAAGTTCGACCTGGATTCGGGAAAGAGAGGGAGAGAAGCGGAGATACGAGAAAGAGAGGGGGAAGAAATGGAGAGCCCAAAGACGAGATCGATCTGGGTTCTCTCTTTGATTTCTGTTTTTGGCTCGATGTTGGGGTTGACGGAATGGGTGAAGGATGAGGGAGGTTGCAGGTTGAGAAAGAGGTGGAGCAAGATGAAGATTAAGGAAGTGGGGAAGTAGACGATAGACCCAGAAACACTCATCGTCTACTCCCTTATCGTCAACTCCCCCATCGTCTACTCCCCAGGAAACTCAGAACCATATTTGATGACAACCCTCTTACTATCACTCTTCTCAAGTATCACATTCTTCCTCATTTGCAAAGCATACTCTTTAATGGCAGTCTTAAAGAGTTTAGATGAACTGAATATCTGGACAAAATGCAGAATTTATATCAATGGCAGTCTTTGTAAAAGGCCTAAATGCAGAACATCAATGCTTGATAAGATAGGCTTTGCAGAATGCACTTTCCATTAGTTTCAGAAAATTAAGACGGTGGACACGGTTGAAGGGAGTGGAACGCGGAGGAGCACGACAGAGTAAAAAATTCAGGGTCACCAGAAATCGCACAGGCTGAGGAGAATGAAGCAAAAGTGTTTTCTGGAAGGAGAAGAGGGTTTATATTGAGAGGGTTGGGAAGAAGAAGGGCCAGAAGAAACAAGCGCGAATTACAAGATAATGGAAAATTAAAACTCATCAAATCCCAAGGAATCTCATCAAATCTCATCATTGAACGCGTCGTTCCACGACACGTTGTTTCTAGCAAAATAATGATTGCTCAGAAAAGGTGAAATGGCGTGTGGGAGCTGAATCCAAGAAAGTGGGTACGGTTATGTCAACTGGCAGAGCAGTTACAAAGGTGGAATTGAAAAAGACACAAGACAGGCTGGCATTGGCAAACTACCCAGGGCACCAAGGAGCGTAGATCAAAAGGTATTTTAAATTATTAGTTTACAAACTAATGGAGTGTTGTTCCAAGAAAATGCAAACAAAAAGTAGGTCGACCATAAAGTAAGGCGGAACGGGTGATTCCTCTTGACTTAAGTTGCGGTTTGGCGAGCTGATTCATGGTCTGGGAGCTCTGGAGGGCTTGTGGGCTAACTACAACTCCTGTAGGGCGAGAAATTTCTTTCTGGCAATCACAGCAGACTTGGCGACCAATTCCACCTTATTCACACTTTCGTGCTGAGATTGGTGATATTATCCACCACGCCCAGGCCTTAGGCGACTCATTTCTCCATAGGATGTTGTACTCTTTTCCCTTCACTATGTTTTTATCCCACAAGGTTTTTCCTAGGAAGGTTTTAACGAGGCACATTCTATGGAGATGACCGCCCAAAGGAAGCGTTGGTTAGAATTCTGTGGTGAGCGTTCTCTGAAGACACGCTTCATCTTCACGCCTCAGACTCAGCGTCTTATGGGCTTGTGGACCGGGCCAGCACCTTCTCCTGGTGGCGGGTCATGAAGACTTATAAAAACACACTTCGCTTTCATACTTCAGCTTGGTGTCTTGTGGGCTTGTGAACTGGGCGAGCTCCCCCACCCAGTAGGAGGGCGACTGGACAACTCATGCAGGGCGAGCTGGACCGCCAAAGAGGGGTGAATTCGTAATGTATGGGGGGTGCAGATTTACACTTTATTGGGCCGAGTTCCCGAGGTCCAGGGGCCTATAGTTTGTAAATTAGGATTTTAATACTATTTATGGCTCTCCCTCTATAAATAGCCAGCGAGGGCTCATGTAAAGGGGTTCTGAATTATTCATTTACATCTCAATAATAATATTTCTCATATTTCTCTCCATTCGAGAACACCTACATATTCTATAACTCTTATCACTTGAGTTATCATTCCAGGACGTCCAGGACATTAATTTTGGTTTGTTGGCTTGTTGTTGTATTTTAATGGGCTCCTCCCCAGGCGTCAATGTACAAACCGCCACGATTATACAGGCTAGGCAGTGGTAGCCGAGCGTCACGTCGAGTCCATGATTCTGGACCTTAGCCTATCGTATTAGAGTCAACCTTTAGACAACTGGTGTTCAATCTTTTGTTTATTATAAAGATAGATTAAACTAAAACACCAACAGTGACATAATAAATTCATGATTTATTTTAATTGATGTACGTTGATTTTAATGCAAAAAATCATTCTCTATGGACTTGTTAATCGTGATTAAGCAATCTAAATATAAGCATGGAATTGTTTGGTAGACGTCAGCAGAAGAATATGCCAAGGAATATGATGTGTCTTTGGTCAAAGTGGAGGAAATTTGGGAAACAATCAAACAAGTGATGAATAATAAAAATAATTAGTTAGTTAAATTACAAGTGGTATTGAAGACATGTATTCATGAACTGGGATTGATAATGATGGAATGTGAAAATATTTAAATCTATCATAATACATTAAAAATGAGGACCAATAAATGAATTTCTACTAGATAGTTATTCATTTACCAATACAATTAGTAGTTAACGATACTCTTTTAGTCTTTGGTTGAGAATTCAATTTTTTGGTGGTGTGTTTGGAGAAAAACATATTGGGAGAGACCTACCTACTTAATGTAATATCAGAATCTAGAAGAAATTAATCTCATGAGTAATCGGATGTGAAATAGATATGTACTTACTAAAACAAATAGTCCTTCGTTATATATAGCGATGTTTTTAAAATTCAGCATGATTATTTAGTAGCGATTTCCGTATTTCATTTCAGTATCACAACTATAATAGTTGAAAATATTGATTGTAAAACTAATTAATGATTTTAATTTTAATTAGTTTCGTTTTTCTATTTGCTGAAAGGTGTTCATGTTGAATTGGTTCAGAAATTGGTAGTCGCAGCAAAAGTTAGTTGTGGAGTTTTTTTGGTTTTCTTCTTAGCTCTTCTTAGCTCTGTTAGGTTTGGTTTTTTCTTTTTGAGCGGGTTGTTCAAAGGAACCTCATCTTAATATAAATAAATATATTTTCCTTTAAAAAGATATATGCATTATTAATCAATTTAAATTTTCCAAAATAGTTTTTATCAATTAATTCCTCAAAAATTGAAATGCACAAGTTTTTTATCTTTTATTTATAACTAACAATATTAAATAAGAGGAAGGACAACAAAATTAATATTTTAAACTTTTAAGTATTTAATTGATAACATTTATTTTAAAGGTTTAAATTGATATAAGATGCATATGAAAAGCTAGCTAAAGGCTGAAAGGTGAAAAGTTAGCTAGTTAAATAACACGTGTTTGACAAAATTAACTGTTGAACAATCTGGAATTGTAAAATAGTATAAAAGAACATGCATGCATAACTAGTTTTATATTTTTCATTAATTTATTTACACATAAATATCTATTTGATATTAATTTCAAGAAAATTATCACTTTATTATTTTAATTTATCTCAATTTATTTATCATCTTAAAAATATAATATTATTTTTAACTTTTTTTATTTTTCATATTCTTATTGAATTAAATAGGATATATAAATAACTTGATATATAATTTAATAAAACAAACTTATATTTCACTAAGTTAAAAAAATATTGAAGGTGTGTGAAGTGACAGCAACTGCGGGGATGGTTCTAACAGAAAAATACCATAATTAAAGTTTGGTATTTTTTAAAATATAAAAATAGATGTGATGGATCTTTATTAGAATGATAAGTATTAAAATGAGAATGAATTTAATAAGTATCTCATGTAGTTTTTTAAAAAAACTACAAGCTATTGAAATAAGCTCTTCTACCAAATATTTTAAAAGAGCTTCTAATTAAATAAGTTTTAATTTAGATGAAAAATCTTACCAAACAGGTAATCGGGTTGCCTGAGAAGTGAACTGACTCCAATTAATTATGTTTGGTTAGGGTTTATAGTTTGCTCACCCCTAGGAGTCATCACCTATTTCACCCCCTCCCCTCGTCCCGTTTGAGTTCATTTGTCTGCATTTATGGTGGATTTTGTATGCACTATCTATTTGATCTATATTGGCCTATCTTTTAGCTATTCATTTGACGAAAATTCTGAAGAAAGAAAGAAAGAAGAGAAGAGGACGTAAGTATAGGAGGTGGGTAGTGGTAGAGATGAAACAGAGAAAATAAAAAAGAAACCCATGTAGAGGATAGAAAAATCATACTTAAAGGATAGAAAACACACAATTTAGAAGAAAATCTTATGAAAGAGTACCAAACCCTAATCGCAAAAGAAAACCTCCCCGTGTGCCCCCACCCTCTTGGGGTAGAGAGAGGTCGTAGGATAGTTGTGCGACACTCTGCAGGTAAGAAGCTCTGCTAGGGTTTTGTGTCATGTTCTCTCGTGCACTAATTCTCTAGTTGGTTCTCGACCTCTAGTTCCTTCTCTTTTTATTTTTTTGATAATGTTATTGTTGTCATCCTCATAACTATTAATGTCACCCCAGAGTGAGTAAAATACAAGTTATCATTTGGGTGAGGTATTTTAAAATTAAGGTATTTTAGATTTTTGGAAAAATGAATTTTGAGGATGTGATTAATAACAATGTTTTTTTTTTGTCAAATCGCCTTTTTATTTTTTTTAGTTAAAAAGTGTCTCTTTTGAAGTTGTATTCCAAGTTTCTCAATGCAACGTGTGGAACACCAAGGAAGGGTCCATATCTAGGTTTGCACCGATCATAAGGCCAAAAATTATAAACTTTTTGAAGTTGCAGAAGAATGTCCTTTTTGGTCAAATAAGTGGCAGAGTGATTGGACATTAATGACCAATCATGCTTCCTTATGGGTTCTTTTTCAAGTCTCAATGTTTTTTCTTGGGTAAAAACAAGTCTTATGTTCAAGCCCATCCAAATGTTCTCTTTGTCATGTGGGCTAATAAAGTCCATCTTGACCAAAATCACCCCACAAGCTGTACGTACAAATTAGTCATGCTAATTCCTTGACCCATGATAAAGTTCATTCTTAAAAGAAAAAAAATATACAATGTAAAATGTGAGTCAAGTTAATTTTTTTGGCTAAATAAAATGTCGGTCTGAGTTAGTCCCTCTAGGAATTAAATTGATTGACATTTAACAAATGAGGATTAAATTGTTAATTTTCTTCTTTCAGGGATAAACTTGACCGACACTCACACTTTTAGGATTAATTTAACCATTCACTCCATAAAAAGTATGTTTTTTTTTTGACAAATCATAAATAAAAGAAATACCCCTTCATGCTAATAGTACTCCTTTTGGATTTAGATCCTCTCATTTAACATGACATTATCAAGTTTAAGTTTGTATTTGTATTTGTATTTTTTTTCTTCATAAAATTAAAGTAATATTAAAGTGAAATTTAATTGTCTCAAATCCAAATCACCACACAACCTAGCGGACAATATGTCAATTTGATCAACTTAATGTTTTTTTTTTTCTTTTAGGAAGTTTAGGTTTAGGCTACTTGTGAAGCATGCATGAACGACGTTACCTAAACCTGCCCATCTTGTCTAATAATGGTATAATTAATCGTTCTGGTTGAACACTCTTATCAAAGTAGGACACTGGCTACTTCTGGAGGGACAATCTTCAGGTGAGGTGGACTTCAATCGTGGGTGCCACATGAGACTGAGAGGGACCATAATATGCTTCAATACGAAACTAAGATAATTGCAACGCCTTATTATATGTTTGTACTTTAAACATATGCTACTATTTAGCCTTTAAAACAGTGTAAAGATTTGTGTTTAAATGGATTACAAACCTCTCATGTGTCACCCTGATAATGCCAAATGAAAATTGAGTTTATTTCTTTTTTTTATAAGCCTTTAAAGGACCTGCCTATTTGATACGTATAAGAGAAAGAGATTGACACAAATTTTTTGACATGATGATGTTATAAGAAATTTCATATATATAAGAGGATCATCATGTGTAAATGTTCTTGAAAATCGTGAATATTTTGACATTTTATATTGTAAATGTGTTTGGTATGTAGGTATTTAATATTCTCATGAATATTTGATGAAGTATTGAATAATTATAGATATCATAAAAATCAATGTTTTAACAAATCTTTTTAATTAAAAAATGTATTATTTTTTATTTTTTATCAATTAATCTATATTTATAAATATTAATTTCATATAAAGTTATATATATATAGTGAAAATTACTATTTGATAAAGTTTCAAGTCAAACAATGTATGATTTATCATTTAAATTAATACAATCTTATATTTAGTGAAATATTGAATAATTATAGACATTATAAAATCAAATATTTTAGCAAAAACTTTCTTTAATTAAAAAATGCATTATTTTTTTAATTTTTATCAATTAATCTATATATATATATATATATATAAATACCAATTTCATATAAAGTTATATATATTTATCAATGAAAAAAATAGCTTTTGGAAGAACTTGTACAAACTTAACAAAAACAATTTAAAAATTATTATTTGATAAAGTTTCTGAACAGTCTTGAAAAAGTAGTTTTAGAAAATTATATTTTTAACTGCTTAATATGAACTTTATCAAATAATTAACTTTTACAACAATTTGATAACATTATGAAGTAGTTAATTTTATCCAATAGTGGCGATCAGGATGGTGGTGAAAATGGTGGCAGTGGATTGTGGTAATGGCAGCGGAGGTCGAGGTGGGGGCAGCAATACTAGTGGTGATGGTGGAAGGTGGTGATTGAGTCGATGTTGGTAATGGTGGTGTTGACAGTGGTGGCAACGAGGAGGGTGATGGTTGTGGTGGTAGTGGTGGTGGTGCATTGTGGCAGTAGGGTGTTGATAGTAGTGGTGCTGGAGGGTTGTAGTGGAGAGTGTTGAGTTGGTGGTGGTAGTGTTGTAGGGTTGTGGAGGCAGCATTGGCGGTGGTGGTTTGGGTGGTGGTGGTGGTGGTGGAGGGTGATGTCAGTTGCGATGACTGCAACGACTGTGGTGGTAATGGTGGTGGCGACACTTACGACGGTGGCAGTGGAGGCTATGTGGTAGTGGCAGCGACAATGACGGTGGCACTGAAAGTGGATTAAATATTTTCAAGTAGCTTATACGTCATTATCTTATCAGGTTTTATCACATATTTATAGGTTGTATTAAATAATTTATAATTTGAGCGTATAAGAGTGGACTGGTACGTAAGCATACACAAAACAATGTTAGCACTAAAAAATGGATAAACATATAATGTATTCTATAACCTTAGGGCTCGTTTGGTATGTTGTATAGTATAAAATCCAATAGTATCAGGCTCGAAAGTTGAGGTATGATAGGATAAGGCCTGATAAAAATTTAATATTATACGGTGTTTAGTCATACACTGCATGACATGACTTATTCTATTGTTTAAATTGATGCAATCATATATTTAGTGGAGGGTGGTGGTGGAGAGTAGTGGTTGTTCCGGTCGGCTCTTTAGCCATATGACCCGACGACGTCGCAGCTGGCCCACTAGGAATGCTCTTCAGTATACACCTAAGAGGCAGCCTGCACGACCTGGGCTAGGGAAGAGCACTTCTGACTTATGGCCCTTCATCCGACTGGCTCGGACAAAGGTCGAGGGAAGCACTACATGGCCACTTGGCTAGACAACCACTCCCGCTCAGAAGCCTCACTTAAGAGCTTCCCTTCATCACCTGCAATACCTCCGGCTCCTATAAATACAGTTTCTGCTGTTTCCATTGGGACGCTTCTCACTCATTACTTACATTACAAGTTTTCTATGCATTCTTACATGTTTGAGCTGAGATCTTGGATGCTCTTATTGCTGTAACGTTGACTACGACGTCAGAGTGTCTTTTACAGGTCCCCCCCGTCGCACTGCAAGCAAGGCTCCACCTCAAATATGTCAGAGCAAGGCTGAGCTCCACCATTACTCCGTCGAGAGCGTCACCGTCCAAGATTCACGCACGAACATTTGGCGTCGTTTGTGGGAAATATTTGACGACCCTACGTCTATTTTCAGTGGTTACATTTTTGTCCCCGATTTTGGATTATTTGTGTTTTGGTCCTTGAACTATTTTATAGTTCAGTTTTAGTCCTCGTTAGACCTTTGTTTGGATTATGTTTGGTGGTATTGTCTTTTGTGATTTGATTGAATACTTGAGTAAAAGAATATATTTGCTTGATTTAGACAAGATGAATTGTGGCTTAGTGGTTGAGACTTAAGCATTTCATTTATATGGCAAGGGTTCAAAACTTGGTGAAGGATGTTTTATTTTTAATCTTTTCTCGAGTGGCTTTAAGTGAGCAGAAAACTGAAATTCAAATTTGAAGCTACTACTCCAAAAACTGTTGCACGTTGCTTCTTCTTTTGCTGCTGTTCCCTTCGTTTTTTTGCTGCACTCTCACCTTGAGAGGAAGTGAAACCTCATTCCAATCTTCTTAGTTTCAAGAGTCCTTGTTGTCTTCGGTAAGTCTTCTTTCTTAATCAATTCTGAGTTCTTTCTTGTTTGAAAAACCTCATACAAAACCCTTATTGTTTCTGTTTTTGGGTGCTATTTCCCTTCTCCAAATTTAACCTTGAAAAGGTGGTTCCTTGCGGAATTCTCGAAGGTGTGGACGAGCAACTTCGCGGGGGTTCTACGTTTCGTTCCGAGGCCAAATTCGAGGTTGGTTCCGCTCTACACCCTTGTTCCTTTACCCTAGCTAATCTAGGACTTTTGGACGTTGAAACTTTAATTGGAAGAAATTGATTTTTATCATGTTTAGAACTATGAGAAAGGTTGATAATTGATTAGGAATTGATTTTCATAAAAATCCTTAGTGGAATCACTTCTGAAACCTCATTTATGTGCCAAAAAGTGATTTTCGTGCCCTGCAGCAGAGGGGCCACGCATGTGCATGGCCACCCCCACGCACATGCGTGGGGGGACATTTCCTCTCTGCCTTCCCACGCACATGCGTGGGAGTGGCAGCCAGCAAGTGCAGTTTTTCAGAAACTTGTCATTTTGAGCTGTTTTCGATTCCGGTTTTTCTGAAACTTCTTTTCACCCTTAGGGCACCTTATTGAGGGTTGTTTATATATTTTTGATAGATGGAACTTGAAGCTTATGCCAAGGATTCGGAGGTAAGGGTAACTTCGGTTTAGAGAGTCTTGAGTCTTGCTTGCCTTGTTTCTGTTTTTGCATGCGGTTGATCAATGAATGATGTTGGTGCTGTAAACTTTTGATAGCTGATATGTAAGGATTTATATGATGTGAAAAGCATGAGTATACATATATATGTTTATGGGATTGATTGATAAACTATGATTTGAGAATTGGTTGTGACCATGTGATTTATAATGTGTTAATTGTTGCTGGAAATTGTCTGAGAAGATTGATAACATATTGATGTATTTGACATGAAGTATCCACGATTTTGATAAGTATGATTTCTGAATGTTTAATCACATGATGATATAGTGGTTAAGAGGATATTGTGTGGATAGTTGGTTCATGAGGCATTGTGTACTTTTGGCATAACATATGCATATTCTATGTCGAAGAGGTGGGGTGGATGATGTTGCCACGTGACCATGATAGCGGTGGGGTGGACGATGTTGCCACGTGACCATTGAAGCGGTGGGGTGGACGGTATTGCCGCGTGACTGGAAGGGCGGTGGGGTGGACGGTATTGCCACATGCCTCCCTGTTCCCGTTGGAACGAAGTCGCTCCCGTTTGGAATGGTGCATCTTGGCCAGATTTGTTGAGCATGTAGTTGAACATGTAGTTGCATGAGAAGGAAACTAATAATTTGAAATACCATGATTTGATTGTGAGAGTATGTGTTGTATTGGATGTTGTCATTACTGTTTTCACATGAAGATTATTTTATATTATGTTACTTCGTCTGGTGATTCCATTTTAAATTTATATTTTGCCATATTTGACTATGATTATTTGTTTCAAGAAGTTAACCCTTTCTGTTTGCTTAAATATTGTATGGGCGCTTAACGCTACAGATTACAGGAAAGAGGTTCGTGATGATTATTACTCTTGAAGAGCATTATGGAATCAGAGTGCACAGTGGAAGCATGAGAGATTTCTAGAGATAATGATAGATGCTTAAGGACTTCCGTTGTCTATTTTATTCTATTAAGCACGCTGTTTGGGCGTTTATTCTTGTCGTAATATTTCTTCGTTTTCGCTTTCACGCAATAATTATTGATTATGGGAAATTATTACTTATATTATTAATTTTATTGAGAGGCGAAGTTGTTTTGGAAATTGAGCTTTTGGTGAGGTTTATTTCCGCTTATTACTATGTGACCTTCAACCCAAAATTGGGGCGTTAATTTTCGAAGGAGAAGCTCATAGTGATTCTGTGTGGTTTTCTCATACAACATCATCTTTTCTCTTACATCACGGAGTCTCCGCTTCAGCAATTACTTCAAAATCACAAAGCTCTACGGATTTTGAAGAGAAATCGGACAACGATCAACAATTTCAAGAACAAAGGGGAAGGAAAATTTCACCTCTAATGAAGAATTCAATGGAGTGCGTCCTTGAGCCATTTGGCAAGGAAATTCGTGACTTCCAAGTACCTAAGGGTCTGATCAAATTGCTTGACGTCGAAACATACTCTATGCAAAAGGATCCTGTGAAACATTCACAATCTTTTGAAGAATTCATTGATGCATGTAATGCACATTGAGAAATTGGAAGATGCCGAGGCAATAATGTGTAGGTTGTTCTTGACAATGTTGAAAGGGGAGGCTCTTAAATGGTTTCAAACTCTTCCCGCATTTGCAATCTCGCAGTGGTCTGATTTTGAACATCTTTTTCAAAAAGAATTTGAGAATAAAGCTAAGGGGATGAGGAAATTGGAAGAAGTTGGTTCTCAGAAGGCAAATTCTGAGGACATGGTAAAATAGAGCACTGGAGAATTGCTGCAAGAGATTTTGGAACGATTTACCAAAGAGGTGATCCTCCCGTCCGAGGCAAGCGAGGAAGAACTCTTGAGGATGGTACAATCAACGATACTGCCATGGAATTCGTTCTACGAATCTCTCATCCACCAACCTCCGAGTAGTTGGAAGGAGTTCGAGGAAAGAGCTGCTTATTACCAAAAGTCTTATGAATTGTATGACCGCTATGCTGTAAGTATAGATAGCAACCTGAGAGAGGGGGGGTGAATCAGAGTTGCACGATTTTTGCCTTATCAAAATATTACTTTCAAGATAATAGTGATCACAAAACTTCAATTGTGATTGCAGCGGAATTCAGGATTGCTTGAAAGTAAAAGATGAAGGATAGAAGAAATCACACACGAGATTTTATCCTGGTTACCTTCTATCTACCGAAGGCTACGTCCAGTCCCTCAAGAAATCCCTTGAGGATTTTTCCACTATTGATAAAACTTCTTACAAGTGCTTACACCAAGTACCTTAAGAGTTTCTATCAACAACCCTGAAAGCAAACCACTTTCAGACCCTGAAAGCAAACCACTTTCAGACCCTGAAAGCAAACCACTTTCAGATCATCAACCTTCACCGAACCCTACTGTGAATCATTCACTCAACCAGAATGAAGATGAAGAAGAAATTCTAACCGGCTGAATCAATCCTTCAAAACAAGAATGGATTGATTGTAGGAGTTATGATTTAAGGCTCTTAAGCATATGAAGGCTCTCTTGATTCTGAGTTCTTCAAAAGATGAACAGCAAATGTGTTCTTTTACAATGAAGAATAATGAACTCAGAATATAGGCTCTTTGAAAGTTTTAAGAACAAAGCTTAAATGAATATGAAAGAGTTGTTCAAGTGTAATTTTGGCCTATTTTGTGTGTGTTATGTTTCTGGACTCAAATGGACTATATATAGGCATAAGGGATCATCCATGAACCAACTCAACCTTTCCCAAACGATTTGAGACACAATGGTTCATGAAATAATGCAACTTGTCGAGCATGTAATCGATAACATTACTTAGGTAATCGATTACACTAAGAGACCGTTGCTGTTTGAATTTCAAATTCAAACATGTAATCGATTACAAGAAAGCTGTAATCGATTACTTGCCTTCGTGTAATCAATTACCTTAATGGTGTAATCGATTACACTCAAGTCCATTATCCAGAAACTGAAACTTTAAGGTTCCTTTGAGTTTTTCTACCACTTTTAACTTATAAAAGGGTTATACTCAATTACTTTTAGATGTTTTAGAGCCTTTATGCTAAGAGAAGCCTTGGAAGCATAACTTACCTATTTACAAAAGACTTAGTTTATCTAGAACCCTTGATATTGCTTGAGACATGTTGCACCGGTTCTTCTAAGTCTTCTTTTCTTCTTTTTGTCCATGAGTTTGTTGTCATCAAAACCTCAGCCAGAGTCAGGAGCAAGACCTTCTTCACATATGAGTGATAGATGAAGCAAGGAGATGGAAAATCCATGGAGGGAGGAAGCCAAGAAGTTTCACATAGAACGAGGCTGAGTCTAGCGCCCGGAGTGAACGTAGGAAGTGGATGAACCAATTGGCTTCAGAAGGAGCTGTTTTTTATGAAGGTCCTAGCGGGGAAAATTTTCCTTCCAAGCCGAAAGGTCAAGACAAAAGGTTTTCCCAAAGCATGGGGATTAGAAACTGATCTTGGCACCAAACAATCACGAAACTGAGCGCTAAAGGATGATTCTATCTTGGAGATACCAGCCACGATTGATAATGAGGCATTCACGGATGTTCTGTTTGATCTAGGAAGCTCAATGAGTCTAATGTATTTTAGGTGCTTCATACGGTTGGGATATGAAGCAAAGGATTTGACTCCCTAGATGATTAATATCCTTGAATTTGATGACTATGCTATAGCACCAGCCAGGCTTAAAAAATTTCCCGTCACAATGGGACGAGGAAGGAAGAGCAAGACTATCAGGGAACAGTTTTCAATCATAATGCATCTCTCAAAGGCAAATATAGTACTTGGCCGATTGGCCCACTTTGGTCTATAGGCTATAATCTCTTCCCAGGAGGGTATGCTTACTTACCAAGCAGAAGATGAGATAATGAAGACTATAATGGCAACTGCAAGGGGAATGTCAGGCGAGGGACGCTCGACTGATAATGTGGTCATGTGAATGGAAGTGCAGTGTCAAATATCCATATCAAGTGGACCTTTTCTCCGATTTATAGCTGCAATCTATGTCAAGTGGATCTATTCTCCGGTCTATGGATGCAAAATGCCTACGATAAGTTTAGTTTTGTGTTTGCTGTTTGTGGTTGCAGACATACATAAAAAGTAATCCAAAAAAGGAATAGTATCTGCCCGTCTTGCAACAACAAAGATTACGAGCATTAGTAACTCTTTTAAGGGATACGTTCTCTTCCAAACCAAGCGGTTGGGTGTAAGTAACCCTTTTAAGAGATACGATCCTAGCAGCCTTGAAGGGCATTTTGGACCCAGGACATAAGTAACCTGTCACAACCGGGATCGCGGCGGGACGACGCTAACAAATTAATAAGCAGACAGAGTCGCCACAAACGTTTTTTAAGAGGGAAACACTAGAAAAACCTAAAAAGAAAATAAAAGGCCTACAAACCTAAAACCTAGGTTCGGGAGTCTATTACGCGTGGGGAATGTGTTAGCATCCCATAGCGCCCGTTAGAACGGTACCTTTTAATTGATTGTGCAAAAATTATTAAAAGATTTATTTTACTTAATAAGAGGATTTTATTATTATTTTTAAGGTTTATTATTTACAAAGAAAAGAGAATTTTTTACAAAACAATTTTCTTTTATTTAGCCTCATAAGTGTGAACCTAGTCCTACATACTCCCTTTTAAATAAGAAGATCAAGGCTACGTAGTTCTAAAGTTTTAAATTGATATTTTGGTTGATGTTTTCTTTAATAAATTTTAGGGTTAAATATGTCTTTGGTCCTTGAACTATGAGCGAGATTTGGTTTTCGTCCCTCGCCGGCGTAAAGGTGGACCTTAGTCCCCAAACTATAATAAATTGTTGGTTTTAGTCCCTACCGCCGGCGTGGTCAACGCCGGAGCTCCGTTTTGCTCACGTGGCACTACCGCGTCAATTAATAACACATGTGGAATTTCTTTTAATTTTTTATTTAAATTAAAAAAAAAACTAACGTAAATTCTTTCTTCTTCTTCTGATCTTCTTCCTTCTTCCTTCTTTCTTCCTTCTTCTTCGTGCTTCTCTCTTCTTCCTTCTCTCCTTCCTTTTCCTGTTTCATCTTTCTTCTTCACCGTCTTCGTTCGTCCTCCGTCAGGAGCCCAGAAGCAGGCCACGAGGCACCACCGTTCCCATCGTCTCTCCTCCGATGCGACTTCGTCAATGTCTCCTTCTCCCTCTGTTTCCGGCCGAACCAGTGGGCCAAAGGAGAAACCATCTCCACCAATGGAATCCCCAAAACGTCCGCATCAAAACCCCTAAAGAAATTTGACGATCGGCCGCCGTCGACCACCGCTGCCGCTGCCTTATGGCTGTTTTCCGGCCAATCCTTTTGGCTTCTAAGAAAATGGGTAGCACGAAGATGATCCTCGCCACGAGGAGAAGAGGATCCCATGGTCCTTTGCCGCCGCCGCCGCCGTTCGCCGCCATTCGCCACCGTCAGCCGCCGCCGTCCTTTGCTCTTCTTGTTGCTCTTGCTTTCAATTTCTTCTTTTTTTGTTTTTGCAGCTTGGGTTGAAGGGGATGATGGATCTGGGTTGAATTCTTCACGATTCTGATTCTGGGTTGAATGAGTTTGAGTTTTGGCTTGCTCTTCTTGTTGTTGTTGCTTTCAATTTCAGTTTTGTTTCTGAGTTTTAGCTTGTTGTTCTTGTTCTTGTTGGTTTGAATTTCAGTTTGAGTTCTGGCTTGCTATTTTTGTTGTTTTCGAATTTCAGTTTATGCTTTGATTTTCAGTTTTGAATAAAGTGAGGTTTCTGGGTTTATTTTCTTGTTTCTGTTTATGAAATGGTTGAAGGTTGGGTGTGGAGGGTGATAAATTTCTGGGTTTGTTTGTTTTGGGTTGAAGGAGGATGAAGAATTCTGGAAACAATATGATTCTGGAAAAATTAATGGAGGTCGGTGTTTGATTTTTGATGTTTTGTTTTTCTGGAAAAAAAAAACAAGATTTTTGATGTTTTGGGTTGAAGGAAGAAGAAGAAAGAAGCATCGAGGGAGAGGACGAAACAATATAATTCTGGGTATGCTGGGTTTCTGAGAGGAAGAAGGAAGAAGGAAGAAGAAAATTCTGGGTATTCTGGGTTTATGAGAGGAAGAAGAAAGAAGGAAGAAGAAAAGATGGCAGATTCTGGGTTTCTGCGTTTTGGCTTTTTTTTTGTTTTTAATTTATATTAAAAGAAATTCCATGTGTCTTATTAATTGACGTGGCAGTGCCACGTGAGCAAAACGGAGCTCCGGCGTTGACTACGCCGGTGGCAGCGACTAAAACCAACAATTTATTATAGTCTGGGGACTAAAGTCCACCTTTACGCCGGCGAGGGACGAAAACCAAATCTCGCTCATAATTCGGGGACCAAAAACATATTTAACCCTAAATTTTATTTAAAATTTTTTATTTCCTTTAAAAGGATTAAATGTCAGAGCAAGGCTGAGCTCCGCCAAAGCTCCACCGAGAGAGTCACCGTCCAAGATTCACGCACGAACAATGGTGATGATGGTGGGTGGTGGTTGTGGTCGAGATGGAGGTGGTGGTGGCGGCGGTGGGGGTGGTAGTTGTGGTAGTGGGGGTGGTAGTTGTGGTAGTGGTGGTGGTGGTAGTATAGTCGTGGTGGTAGTGGCGATGGTGGTGGTGGTGTTGGATGGGGTGGTGGAGATTGTTGTGGCGGTGGCGAGGCGCTAGTGGTTGTGGTGGGGAAGGTGTTGTAGGGCGATGGTGGTGGGGAAGGTGTTGTAGAGCGGTGGTGGAGGGTGGTGGAGGAGGTGGTGAGAGTGGTAGCGGAGTTGGTTGGTTGTGGTGGTGGTGGTGGTGGCGGCGGCGTCGGTAGTGTTGTAGGGAAGTGGCGTTGGATGGTGGTGGTGGTGGTGATGGCTGTGGAGTTGTTAGTGGTGGTGGAGGTGGTGGTGGCGATGGCAACAACGATGACAGTGGCAATGGTGGCGGTGACAGTGGCGATGGCGACAGTTGTGAAGGGTGGTGGTGACGCACGTGAAATGGACGAGTTTAATTTGTTCATTCACAACATGGAGCTATTGGATATTCCTCTTCTAAGGAAGCGATTCACGTGGTTCCGGCCTAATGGGAAGGCAATGAGCCGCCTTGATAGATTTCTGGTGTCTGCAGATTGGTTACATAGGTGGCCAGGATGCGTCCAACATGTACTAAATAGGGAGCTGTCCGACCATTGCCCCCTGCTGATGCATCATGCGATCACTGACTGGGGCCCCAAGCCGTTCAGAACGCTCAATTGTTGGTTTGATCATCCTAGATTTAAGGAGGATGTTGATGAGATGTGGAGGGGCCTACAATTTCAAGGATGGTCAGCTTTTGTCTTGAAGGAAAAACTTAAGGCCATGAAAAATAAATTGAGGGTGTGGAATAAAGAAGTGTTTGGGGACTTGAACAGCAAAAAGATTGGGCTAGTGGGCGAGATGGCAGAGTTGGATGCTAGACTGGAGGGTGAGGGTCTCAAAGAGGCAGAGATTCTAAGAAGAAAGGAGTTACTGGATGAGCTATGGAAGGTGGCTACGCTCAATGAATCACTACTACACCAAAAGTCCAGAATTAGATGGATTCAGGAAGGTGATTGCAACTCTAAATTCTTCCATATTTGTGTAAATTGGAGAAGGAAACTCAACAACCTAGTGGGGCTGGAAATTGATGGAAACTGGGTCGAGCAACCAAATGAAGTGAAGAAGGAAGTAAAAGATTTCTTTGAGAAAAGATTTAAGGAGGAGACCTGGCTATCGCCAACCCTTGACGGTGTCCCCTTCAAGACCTTATCCATGAATGACAATACGATGTTATGTGCGGAGTTCGACATGGCAGAAATCAAAGAGGCTGTGTGGGAGTGCGATGGCGACAAGTGCCCGGGGCCAGACGGATTCAATTTCAAATTTATAAAATCATTTTGGCACTTGTTTTCCAACGACCTGCTTAGACTTCTTACAGACTTTCATTCACATGGTGTGTGGCCACGAGGGAGCAACTCCTCATTCATCACTCTTATTCCAAAATCTTCCTCACCGCAAGGGTTAAACGACTACAGGCCGATCTCTTTGGTTGGATGCATGTACAAAATTGTGGCTAAGATATTGGCAATCAGGCTCAAAAGAGTGCTCCAGAAGGTGATATCTGAGGAGCAGTCCGCGTTCCTTGGGGGAAGAAGCATGCTGGACAGCATTGTTATTGCAAATGAAATCGTACATGATGCCAAGAGAAACAGGAAGAAAACATTAGCTTTCAAGGTCGATTTTGAAAAGGCATATGACTCAGTGCGGTGGGAATTCCTCTTCTACATGTTGAAGCGTATGAACTTCCACGATAGATGGATACGGTGGGTGAAAGGATGCTTGGAAACCACCAGGATATCTGTCCTAGTAAATGGTAGCCCGTGCGAGGAGTTTCAGATGGAGAGAGGGCTTCGTCAAGGGGATCCGATGGCGCCATTCCTCTATCTTATAGTAGCAGAGGGTTTAAATGGTGTCCTAAAAAGGGCACTACATCTCAATAAATTCAGGGGATATAGTCTCGGCGAGGACAACGAGGTAGAAGTTGCAATGTTGCAATTTGCAGATGATACACTCTTCGTCGGGGAAGCAACGGTGCAGAACGTTCAAGTACTAAAAAGTATACTCAGGTGCTTCGAGTTGGCTTCGGGTCTGAAGGTAAATTTCCACAAGAGTAAGGTAGCGGGAATATCTGTTGATTGTTGTTTGACCCAAAGATTGGCAAGTATACTTAATTGCAAAGTAATGACCCTTCCCTTCATCTATTTGGGATTACCTGTGGGTGGGAGCCCGTCGAGGCTAGCGTTCTGGAACCCGGTAGTATCAAAGTTAAGAGGGAAACTATCAAAATGGAAGAAGAAGACTCTCTCTTTTGGCGGTCGTCTAACATTGATTGGTAGTGTCCTATCTTCCATTCCATTATTCTTTCTGTCCTTCTTTAAGATGCCAGAGGGGGTAAGTAAGGTGTGCAGAAGGATAATGCGGAATTTTCTTTGGGGAGGGTTAGAGGATCAAAGTACAGTAGCTTGGGTAAAATGGGAGGACGTGTGCAAACCAAAGGAGTTGGGAGGTCTGGGCCTAAAAGATTGGCGAGTGTTTAATAAGGCGCTGTTAGGCAAATGGAGATGGCGGATACTCCATGAACCCGAGAGCTTGTGGTGCAGAGTGCTACGAGCGAAGTATGCAATCCCGAGAGTGGGGGAACTTCCAGTAGTAACTACCCGTATGTCACAGTGGTGGAAGGATATCCTAAACACATGCTTCCTGGACCAAAATTCGTGCTGGTTTGATCTATGCCTGCATAGGCAAATGGGGGAAGGGAATGAAATTCTATTCTGGAAGGAGCCGTGGGCAAGTCAGAGGATCTTAGCAAGTGCATACCCCAGGTTGTTTAGCTTAGCTGAACACTCACAATGTCGGGTTGCCGAGATGGGATCGTGGGACAACGACACCTGGAAGTGGAAGTTCTCTTGGCGGAGACAGTTGTTGGATAGAGAACTGCAATGGGTGGAGGAATTCAAAGACCTGTTAAATGCAACTACACTAAGGAAAGGAGTAGCAGATAAGTGGATATGGATGTGCAACATAGAAGGTGAATACACGGTGAAGTCAGCATATCAGTTTTTGTCGGGTACGATTGATGCTGAACCAATCGACGTATTTAAGAGATTGTGGAGGACTTCGGCACCATCAAATGTGGTGGCTTTTGGTTGGAGGGCCTTGAGGGATAGGATCCAAACAAGGTCCAACTTGCATAAGAGACGAATTATACCGGAAGGAGCGGGTTTGATCTGTCCATTGTGTTCCTCGGAAGCTGAATTTGTGGACCACCTTCTACTGGTATGTTCGTTTTCTTCTCTTATCTGGAAGCGGTGCTATAGATGGCTGGGAATAGTGACTACCCTACCCAATTCTTGCTGGATGCATTACTCACAACATGATTATGGGGTTTGGAACAAGAGGCAGAGGCAAGCAATGGACGCAATATGGTTGGCGGTGACTTGGTCTATTTGGCTTCACAGAAATGCAATCGTTTTTTGTCAAGCGAAAGCTGATGCAGATTTCGTATGGGACCTGGCACAAGTTAGAGCTTGGAAGTGGGTCTCAGCAAAGATGAAGCCGTTTAAATGCTCCTTGTATGAGTGGATTGTGAATCCAACCTATTGCTTGGGCACTATTTGATGAGATATCACCAATTAACATGACCGAAGTGTTGTGTGATGCTGGAACAAGTTGGTATAGATGGAGGTGTTATATACATACGGGGAGATTGAGTAATTTGGACCCCTGGCTGAACCAGTACACGTCGAATGTGCAGCAATATAGTGATCATCCCTCATTTTTATCTGTAATTGGCTTTGGCTATAGATGTTGTACTGAAAAAAGCCAAGAATGGTGCGAAGAAGGTATTATTATTGAAGGGAATGAGCATGCAGGTCCTTGTATGCTCTTGAAAAGATACTCCTTGGGACTGAATTGTTGTGTGGTGCTGGAACAAGTTTGGCATAGGTGGAGGTGTTAGAAGCATATGGGGAGTTTGAGTAATTTGGATTTATGGCTAAACCAATATATGGTGATCTTTGCCCTTTACTTTTTCTACCTGCAATTGGCTTTGGTTTAGTTACTATGTTGGAAGGTGTTGTGCTGGTGCGATGAAGGTACCATAATGGGATACCATTTTCCTTGCCTGTCTGCTTCTGTACTGATACCTTGAAAATATTGGGGTATTAGTGTTATTGTTTTTAGTTTAATTCATGATGGGAAGCTTGGAATGTATTGATATTTTATTCTTTCTTTCCCTTTTTCTTTTTTCTTCCATTTGTATTATGGGTTGGGGTACCCCTAGCGCCCATTTATAATGCAAATTTTAGCTTATCAAAAAAAAAAAAAAAATTCAAGTAGCTTATACGTAACAATTTTATCAGAACTTATCCATCATCTATATACTGGGTTAAAATAATCCATTATTTTAATATATAAGAGTAGATTGATGGATAAACTATACAGTACAATATTAGCCACAAATAATGGATAAACTCATAATATATTATATAAGCTTATAATCATGCCTAATATGATATACCAAATAAAATCTTATACTATCATACCTAAAGCGATGTATTAAACGAGCCTTAAAAAAACCGAAAATGGAAGAAAGGATATAAAGTTAGGTGCATAAGCCAAAGGTTCCCAACACCAAATATAGTACTCAAGATTTTTTTTAAACTAAATAAAGTACTTAAGATAAGGTCAGAGGTGTCGGCATTAAAACACTTAATAAGCATATACCATCTTAATCAATTTATTCTTTTCCTATTAAGGTGTAATCATTCATATCTTGGAACCTATAAATAATAATTTAAGAAAGAGAAAATAGATATTTTTTTGAAAAGAAGAAAGACAAAATAGATTATTATAAAGAAATTGCGCACTACTTGTCATTAGGAAAAATCTATGCTTTTATTATATAGGTAAACATATTACTATCATTCTATCAACATATGCCCTACATAGTTGAAACTTTATCATTATATTAAACTCCTAATAAATCATTCTTCACACACACAACCCAAAATCAAACTCTATACTAAATACTTAAAAAAACCAACTAATTTGAAACTTTATCATTGGCAAGTAAGAAATACACAATCTCATCCGTATTATAATTTCCACAATAAGACAAAAAATGTCTTGGGAAAAATGCATGCATTGGCTCTAAACAACACTCTAGCAACTAATAATCCATTGGAATTTCTAGGAGTGCGAGGAGATTTTGTATTGGTTTATTATCCAATTGGAGGAATATGGCCTCACAGAAGACCTTCGAAAAATTCTGGTAAAAGCATAAGGATAAATAAAATGTTATATATAAGAGGTCGTGTTTTTAATATTTTATCAATCATGGCATGTTTATATTAAAATAAAGTAAGCATCATATTAAATTCCACATGTAACAAAAAAATTATATAATAATATATTCATATATTTATCAATAACATTTATACTTTTTTCATATCCATATTTTAAACAAATTGTTATTAACATAAATATGAGTTTAATATGAATTTAATTTATATATATGGATATATGGTGCGATACATAAGATATCTACCCCTTATAACCCTCAAACAACTGGACAACTTGAACTATCCAATAAAGAATTAAAACAGATTTAAAGAAAGACTATGTTTCATCTAGAAAAGATTGGTCTTTGCACTTTGATGAAGCTTTATGAGCATACTGAACAACTTTCAAAACTTCTTTTGGTATGACACCGTGTAAACTTATTTTTGGTAAACACTGTCACTTACCTATGGAACCTGAACATAAGGTCTTATGGGCTATCAAGTTCCTTAACTTTGATATTGAAGATGCAGGTCAGAATTTACAACACTCGCCTACATCTCTTCCCAGGAAAACCGTGTTCAAGATGGAAATGTCCTTACACCATCCTCAAAGTATTTCTGTATAGAACTTTGGAGGTGGCCAAAGAAGGTGAATAATCATTCTTGGTGAATGGTCACAAGGCAAATCACTTCGAAGAATTCAAACCGGAACGAGAGATCTTCTAAAACTCACAGATCCATGACCTGAACGACACGTCAGGCTGATGACGTAAAATAAGCATTGGACAAGAGGCAACTTGCTAGGTGCTTCTGAGAAAACATCACTATCCTTTATTTTAATGTATTTTGCTCTTTGAATTTATTTAATATCCTAAATTTGACATTTTTCACGTTTGTTGCGATTTTTAGTTAAGCACGCCCGTACCATGGACGGTCACGCTCGTGGTCAAAGGAATTAAGCACCACCATGTGCCAAGTTCGATCACGGTCATGGGCGGCAAGAAATTAAGAGCCACGCCCGTGCCAAATGGGGGCAACGACCGTGGCTGGGCGACGAAAGGTGTGTATAAATAGGGTAAGGTGGGGAGAGCTCCGGCGCTCCTTCATTTTTCACCTGCACCTCCTACTTTACCTTATTCTCTCATTTGAGGTATTTACCTTGTAAATTTCTGACCCTCTCTTAAGATAAGATTACGGGCTCCAAAAATAATGATTGAGCTAATATAGATGTCAAGCAACATTCTGATTTGTGACAGCATGATTTCCTTTTACAAACGAGTCTTTTGATTACGAAACTATTTTCAATGATGTTGTTCACTTAAACCAAGTACCTTATATGCTTTGTTGAACTGAGTATCTACATATACAAGTAATGCATGTTGCCTTTAGCATGGTTGAAAAAAATTCACTTGCATTTTCGTAAGCTCGAAAGATTTCCGCATGTTTAATTATTGTTCATTTGCTACAGTATTAACCTGAAAGTCGGGGTGTTACAGGTGACCTAAGTCGAAAGTCATTTATAACTGTTGAATTGGTATTATATAAAACATATTTCTCTAAAAATCAGGCAAATACGAAAATTATGGTCTTGTCTTAACGTCGGCTACATCTTTATAGTCGGTCTATACGGTCAATGCAAAATAAAATACATTTGCATCAGCCAAGAGGATTAAGAGAGTTGCGTCGGCCTAGAGTCGGCTTGACCGAGGAAAAACTTTGCATAAGCCAAACAACGACTCAATAAGTTAGCTTCGACCTTTTTAACGTCCGCCTTGAGCCCGGCGCTAAATTGTCTATAGAGTCAGTTTTGGCCTCTTAGCGTCGGTTTCTGGCCGACATTAGACGCGTTTTTCTTGTAGTGTATTAATCTACGCAACTGATGTAAGATTTTCAATTTTGTGGAGTGATAATGATTGAGAATGGTACGATTGGTTTTGCAATTTTTGGGCTTGTGTTTTCTTGATGTGTTTCAGGCGATGGTTAAGTGGGGGTAGGGGCGATGATGCCGGTGAAGTTGGTGATGATGGAGCAGTAATTAGTTTAGGGATTTTTAGGCTTTAGGATTTTAATTAATTAGTTTTAAATCTGAAAACTTTTATTTTGACATAAAACTGGAAATAAACTATTATTAAAATATAATTGAAATTGACACATTAGTAAATTTTGTTAGTAATTGGATGGAAAAGTGATGGAATGACCTAAATTTCACAAATTAAAAATTATGGTAAAAATCGTTCATTTTAACCATTAGAAAATCAAATCAAACAATCGCGATAAATGATAAACGGAAAGCACAATTAAACAATCTAAATATTATTCCAATTGTAAAATGAAATGAGTTGGTCTTCGCACCCCACAGTGCAGATGAACTTTGCTTTTACCTCTCTTTTCTAGATAGAACCCTATTTACAACATGGTAGGTAGAAAAGAGGGAGCATCCAACGCTAAAAGGCAGTAGTTGGAGAATTGGAGTTAGCCTACCCACTATTATTAGTCAATAAAGAAATTAAATAAATAAATAAATAAATGAAAGAAGTGGCGGGTAGAAAGATGACAAATAAACTAACTTCCATAGATTTAATGTTTTTTTTATACATCGGAAAATTATATAGATTTAATGTTATATAGAAGAAATGAACATCCTCATAAAAAAATGAATATTGGTTTTAAATAAAAGTGAATAGGTATTAAATCTAACATTGTAAGTTTAGTTGGGTTTTTTTTACGTAAGTTTAGTTGGTTAATAAGAGATGATACACAAAGTGATGATATTCATGAAAAAGAACACCAAATGGAATGGAGGATTTCAGTAGATACCATTTGTGACAATAAGTCGCATAATAACATGTTAACTACCAATTTTTATATACATAGACGAACCAAAGTACATAGATTTTTTTTGGTGAATAACCAAAGTACATAGATTGATCTCCAAGCAATGGCATTTTTTTTTCCTATTAACATAATTTCAATTTTGAATGAATCAACCGTTCCTCAGTCTGCACCCTCACTCACCATCAAATAAAAGGAAAGAGTAAGAAATTAAAAGTTTGGTTAAGTAGCACCAGGGCCATATATTACTACTATTGGCATCTAAAAATATGCAACGATTACTTTAGTAGTTGAAAAGACATGTGATCAACTGCCAATCTGAAACTAGCTGTTAGGATGATAGCCGAGGGGCTCAGAGCTAGCCGTTCGCACGACAAGATAGAACAACTAGATGGCAAATGTTATGTATATGGACAAAATTTGAGGAAAGATATAAAAGCTTGGGCACTAAGGTGGAAATATCTTGTGAGTTTCTAGAATACTTCCATGTGCGGAAAGCACTAACGGGCTCAATCCCTTGAAGATAGGGAAGGTGGTTTCCACCACTGAACCAGCCGATACAAGGAAGATCGGATTAAAGTAAACTTCCAAGCTGACTAGGGAGAAGCAAAACACCAATACCCCATGATCTATGAGTGCTTGTTAGGATCAGGAAACGTGGATTAGTGGTAGGTGATTATTAACTACTATAAGTTAGCCGAATTTTGCCCCTATAAATAAGGGAATGGTAGTTTGTACAAGACACACAACTCAACAACCAATCAGAATTTACACATTTCCCGTATTTCCTTTATCCTTTACTTTCCTGTATTTATTTTTCAGCACTTTACTTCATTTACAACATTCTAGACCTTTACATTTCTGCCATTTATTTCAAGCATTTACATTCCAGCTTTTAAGTCTTTATCCATTTAAGTTGTTCCCTTAGTTTCATAGAATTAACTCGTTCACAACTTCTCAACTTCTCAAGTGTCTTATGAACCTGCATTGAGGAATCGAGTCTCTTTCTCAAATAATCGCTTAATTAGAGAATCAATACGTTGATTTCTGAACCGACCCACATGGCAACCTAGTTTAAAATCTATTGGTAACCAACCATTACAAATACTAATTAATGATTATCAATATCCCTAATCTCATTTTTTTGTCGATTTCCCTAATTAATCTCATGAACAAGACAGGATGCACATATAGTCATATTCTGAGGCTGAGGCAGTCACAGCTTTTTACCAGAATTCTTGCTTCATGTTAAAGAGTTGGGGTATGAAATGTAAAATGGCCCAATGTCTCTATTTGCATGTAAGATTGAAAAGTTTGTATGAATGATTGAATTAGGAGTAAGTGCCTTTAACTTTAATTAGCTCAATAGTTCATTGTGGTCCCTAATATGTCATGCACCCACCCCACAAGCCCCACTTATCTTTAATTATATTGTAAGTCTTTGAGGGCAAGCCTGAGAACTAAAAGACAATGTTTCTATATGCTCTCACACAGTAGTTAAAGTTATGATATATAGAACACTAACAATATAGTAACTCAGGATAGAAAAATTGAAAAATTGTTTCTGTCCCGGCAGATACTCCACGCACAACCCATTTTTTTCCTATCTTTTCATTTTATCACATATCGTTTGACCTAATTTTTTTTATCTTAAAAGTTACTTTTAAGTTAAAGTTTAAAATAGGAGCTTTCAAGAAAAAAAGTAAAAGTTATTTGATAATTTTAATTTTTTATAGTTTAAAAACTACTTTTAATTTTAAAGCTATTTATCAATTTATAAATTCACGATAATGAATGGTTGTGGCGATACAATGGTGGATGGGTCATACAAAAGTGGTGGTGGAGGTCATTGTTACCTAGTGATGACAGTACAGTGGTGGTTGTTACCTAGTGGTGAAGGTGATGGTGGTGGTGGAGGTCGTGGCGGAGAGTAGAAGCGGTGGTGGTGGATGAGGAGGTGGTTGCGACAATAGCAATGAAGGCGTTGGTGGAGGTGGTGGTGGTGGAGGGAGGTGGTGGCGGTGAAGGAGGTGGTGGTCGTGGACAACATTGGTGGTGTACGGTGGTGGTGGCAGTGGAAAGTGGTGGTGGCGGTGGCGGTGAGAGGGGTGGTGGTTGTGGTGGTGGCGGTGTCACAGGCAGTGGCGTTGGTCGTGGTAGAACTGGTGATGGTAGCACTAGAAGGTGGTGGTAGTGGTGGTGGTGGATGATGGTGCTGATGACGGCGGTGGTGATGATGATGGTGGTGGAGGCGGTAGCAGCAACAGTTTTGAAGGTGGTGGCAGCAGTGGAGATGATGGTAAAGAGACAATGTAAATAAGAGCAGAGCACATGCCTTCACATGAAAATAAGTTATTTTTTTCTAAAAAAACTCCTCCTCATACCTTTTTCTAAAAACCTCTTTATTATTTTTTCTTCAATAAATTAAATTACTTATTTTACAAAGAACTTTGCATAAATTATGTTTGGTCTAACTTCTTCTTTTAAGAAAAGATATTTGAAAAATAAACTTGACTAAACAAGACGTTATTATTTTTTTTTCTCACTTTTAATGTCTACACTTATCGGTTGCCAGTAGTTTTAAGTGATTGTGTTAGGAGAGAAATGACTAAAGCCTAATTTTTAACATACACACACAAGGTATCCCATCCCTTTCTCCTAGTCATAATTTCATAATATATAAGTATGAGTGTAATTAATGATGATTTAGATATAGAATTAGATTCCATGCATGTCCGTGGTCCCAAAGATGTGACCCTTTGAGACCTTTTGCAATTACTCAAAACAAAAGCAGTGTTGATGACTCCAATAGATTCCAGAACTATGATACAACTGCTACATGTAAGAACAAAATATACGACTCATAATTAATTCATTACTTGTTTATATTATCAGTGTTCAGTCCATTTTTAATTCATGATCAACTAACGACCATGAATGTATCACAAAGTACAAATAGAAAGGAATAAAAACTAACAAGCAGTTGGTTCGTTCAATTGATAAATACCCTTAATCAATTATTTGAGTTCTAAAGAAAAACAAGCTCACTAATTTCACTAGAGAATGTTCTCAGCTCAAATTGTATTAACTTTAATTATCTTACAATAATATAATTCTCTTTTTTAATACAAAGAATAATTCATGTACTATTACTTTTTTTATTTATAATCTATAATTTGTGGCGGTTTCTGTCTGTCAAAAGTGGCAGAGTCGGTAACTCATGAAGATAAGAAACCTGCGAAATTTGCATATGTATGGGTGTCTTGTAAAAAGTGGTGGTACATGAATCCGCACTCTGTTTATAATATGATTTTGTTGTCATTATGAAAACCATGTATGCCTAACATAAATTGAAGTGCCATTGCCTGCAGTTTATTGTCTTACCTTTTGTCTCACATATAGGCATAGATTAGACAATAAATCACCGTTTGAGTTTAGGGTAGGAAAAATGTGGACCCGACTGAAATATTTCTTGGTCCAACTGCTCCTCAATTGCAGGTAGCATAGACACAAAATTTAACTTGCATGCCTCATACCTATAAAGACATGTCCCACTTGGTATTAATAATGTATGCTTGCTTCTGCAACAGTAGAAATTTTTTTTAGAAGGTATACAAGAGTTCAACATAATTTTATTTTCTAATACACGCAATTTGACGGGACTCGGTTCTATTTGAGTCGAGAACATTCACATTTTAGTAAAATTAACTCGTGTGTAACAATGAATTTTTCCGCACAGAATACTTAAATACAAGATATTACTTGAAGAGAATTAAAACATAAATATATTTTACTTTTTATTTGGGCTAAAATGAGCGACTTGGATGAGGATTGCCGAGTTCGGACCTAACAACATATAGATGAGCTAGAAGGTTTGGACTTTTTGTCCTAAGGTGGGTGACTTACGTCAAAACAGACAACCTCCTTTAACATAGGCGACCTGGTTCAACATGAGCGACTTGGTTCAACGACAACGATCTACTTATTTTATCACGTGTCTTTGCCGGAGACGTTGGAGCTTAAATATTTTATCATTTGAATAGGTCAAGGCACATTGCATCCCGACCCGACACCTGTACCTACATGTTTAGGGGGTGATTACGCAATAAACTAGGGTTTTTGATGTATGTAGAGGTGAGTTGTCCTAGGAGATCTAAGGTTCACTCGAATAGGCTAATACTAAAAAAGATTAGATTTTGAATTCTCTTCTACTTCTGTGGTTCAAATTAATTTTAGTCTAGGGACTAACGTGTGAGTCGGTTAAGAAACTAACGCAGTGATTCCCTAAACAAGGAATTGTTCAAGGAGGAGACTTTATTTCTCAATGCAAATTTCTAAAAGTTTTAGGAGTAATAAGCAAAAATCTTCTTATTATATTCTCTCTGTCCCAAATTATAAGAACTTGTTCAAACAATCACGTTTATTAAGAAAACATGTAATAAGCTAATTAATCTTTTGGTTTTGTTATTTTTTGTACAAAAATCTTCCATATATGCCCCTATTTAAAGCTCTCACTTTAATAAGGTTAGTTGGGAAACATGAAAGAGAAGTAATTAGTAGATGTGATAATTAAAGTTTTGGAATTGAAAATATAATGAATGCAAAGGGTAAAAAAAAGAAAAGCTTATTATTTTTTTTCTGAAATTTAGAAGGGGTCTTATAATTTAGGACACGAAATTTGTCTCTAAAGAATCTTATAATTTAACAATTTGAGACGGAGGGAGTACATTTTATTCAGACTTTGGAGTTCTGACTCATGATTATGGCGTGCTTAACCATCAAACGCCATATTTAATTTGGTTCAATTGAATATGATTGAACAAAAATAACTATACACTGTCATTATCATTTTCAGATTTACCCCTAAAGTAAATGCGTATCTTAAAAGTGTAAATGACAGTTATTTATAAAAGGTTAAATCACCAAGGTAAATACTTGCTAAAATTACTCTAATCTTTGATGGTTCAATCATAAGTAAAAAAAAATTAACACATATGTCAAAATATTATTGTACCACTTAAGCTTGGATGATTTTACCTAAAGTAAATTTTGAGTTTAATGTTTCATACTATCTCTAATAAAATAATGTTTCATACATCCCTTATTTGCTGTTTAATCTACATTTTCGTTATTTTTCAAATATTTAAATAAATTACTTTTCTAATAAGTAATAGTATGAAATTTTAGTCTCTAAAGTATATATTTAATTTATTTTCAAGATTATAAAAAAAACTATAATGACAAATCATATCTTTTTCAAATCACTTTTATAAAAAAATCTACTCATGTTCCTCAATTTTATTTATTTATTTAGTCTAGATATATATTTCAGAAATAAAACAATGAACACATCTGGGGAAAGGTCGGGGACCCGAAGTTCTACTAGCCACATCACACTACACAAGGATGGAATTGTGATCTGAATGAAATCTAGTAAGACTTCCACATAACCCTCTGGGAAGGCGAGACGCCAATCATGATCACTCATAGCTTCGTCAAGTTGCTTAGAAATACGGAGATGTGTTGTTTTATTTCTGAAATATATAACTACTATATACTAAGTAAATAAAAAAAAATTGAGGAACTTGAGTAGATTTTTTTTTTTTATCAAAAGTGATTTATGATAATTGGAAGATTAATATATTAAGAATTTGGTCAAATAATGGGAAAATTACATTTATTAATGATTTCTGCCTCGAAGGTAAAGTCCATTGTTTTTTGCTTAAATATATACCTCGAGACAAACGTGCAATATTATGAACAAGACCGATAGTTTTGTTTTTTAATGTTGTGTATGGGGATTTAAGTATGAAACTGGCAATAAAATTTGAAACACATTAAGTTGAGAAAATAATTTATTTCTTCTCTGTATCGTGTTTGTCATTATGTGTGATTATTTTTATTGTGCATGGATGCAAAATATTATTTTAATTTATGAAATTGCTAAAGTCAATTATTAAATGATCCGACATTGTCCTCAAGGAAAAGCTTAAATCGTAAGAGTTGCAAAAATATGAATTGAGGAGGAAAAAGTCTAGGATCAATTCCTGAAAGAATTAAATAACTTTCGATATAAAAAAATCTAACATTATAAATTTGTTCATGTTAAATTCTATTATATATATATATATATATATATATATATATATATATATATTCAGCATTATGCATTTAAAAATGAATAAAATCCATAACGGGTAACAGATTAAAATTTCAAGTACATAAATAAAATTATTCAATATTCAATTTTTGGTTATGATTTTGAATTTTTAGTTCTTTATAAAAGTTGACTTTGATATATGATTTTGTTGCGTATGGACTCGTGGTTCCAAATTTGCCATGAATTTTTCTTTAACTAATTCGTAGTAAATTCTTTTGTTACATAGGAAAATGCTAATTCGTGGTCTAATACTGAGTATTTAATCACAAAAATCCATGAGTCATGATAGTTAACATTTTTTCTTTTTTCTTTTTGTTACACTTGGAACTAATTTTTGTTTGATAATAATAGTCCGAGAGTTATCTCCAATTTTATATAAACAACATTTTGCGTAGTTTTCTGTAGAATAAAAAACTCTTCTGTAATAAATTCAAACTATACATAAGTAGTTCAATTAAATTTTATTTTAAAGCTTCGGCATGATGGGGGCGAAAACCATATTTTAAATTATCATCATGAATATGATAGTGAAGAGATGGAAGGTATTGGGTGGAAAACATTATGGTAAAGTGGGTTAATTATGTAAGAGAAAAAAGTGGGTTAGTCAATTAAACCTCAATTACGCTTTCATCTCTCTTTCTCTTTTATATTTTGAATTGATAGATTAATTTATGAGTTGCTTCTGAGTTAATTTTTAGAGGTGAGAACATGTTTTTTATTTTTGAAATAAATAGTATCAAATTTAATAATTTTTAAAAATAAAATCTATGAAATAATAAATTAGCATTTAATAACATACTAATAATTTATTTATTATAAAAAATATTATATAAATCTTCTAGTTCGAAAAATAAAAATATGTCATCTAATCCCTTTCCCACAAAATATCTTCAAAAATTAAATTTTTTTTGGTATTCAAAAATTAATTTAGAAACAACCTTAAAAATAAATTTTAATACAGTTTATGTCTCTCTGATAGACAATTAACTATTTCTTTCGACTGACTACTACGAAACAATTTTTTTTAATAAGCGAGAATTAAATTCTCAACCTTATATGAATAAGGATCGAGATGAGCAGCTGTGAAATCCCTGTGAAACCCCACTTTAGTTTAACTTTATAATTTATGGTAAATATTTTGTATATTATATCACTTGGTTATGTTACCAACATAACTTGGCTTCATTGGTAAGAACGAACCACTTTTTTTAAAAAGTTGTGTATTTGAATTTCGCTGCTGATGTGAGAGAGGTGTCGGTAGACAATCTGTAAGTATTTCTGTAAGTGACAAAAACCCCGGATATTTACCCTGACTCGTGGTGGTGACAAGCCGGACCGACACAAACTTTTTGTAAAAAAAAAAAAATTATATGGTTATGTTATATTTTATAATCTTTAAAATTTACAGCATGCTTGTATATTATATAATATAATATGATATATACATCGCTACCAAACATATTTTTGCCTAGAACTACAATGACAAGTCAATATACGAAAGCCATATATGGACCCACCTAAAAATACAATACTGCCCCAACTCTCACGTATTCTTCTTCCTCCTCTCCTCTGTTTCCCAACAAAAACATTGTCAAAAAGTTCTCTGCTTTTACTTTCTCACAATCCTCAACACCTTGTCTTCAACACCATTTCTCTCTCTCTCTCCCCCTCTGCCCCCATTCTTTCTTCCACTTTTTCTCAGTCTTTAATTGCTGGCTGCATCAAAATCCCGCGTTAAACTATAGTGGGTCGGTGCAAGTTAGCATTTTTCTCCTCTTTTTGGTTGTCAAAAAGATACCCAATTGGAAAAGTCTTGATTTTTTTTTGGTCTGTTATCTGTTAAAACTTGAAAGCAAGTTTCACTCCCAAAACATTGTCCTCTGAGGATACAGTGTTTTCCCAAGGCACTTTCTTTTTCCATCTGGGTCTTGGTGATACTGAGACTCAAGAGAATTTCAGTGGTGCATTTTGGATTTTGCAGTAGAATTTCAGTGAGAATGATGTGCAAGAGTTGTAATTTCTAACTGGGTAAGAATTTATTTGGAAAATCCTCCACAATTGTTACTAAATGGGATTTGAATGCTTCTGTGCTTTGTTGTAAAGGCACCTTTGATTACAGCCATCAATTCTATTATGCAGAAATCATGGAGTTTTCCTTGGATTGGTGATCGTGGAATTTTGGATTTGACAGTGTTGGGGCCAAAGTTTAGTGAATCGAGCTTTCTTTATGGGATTATCAAACTTTTCCATCACGTTTAATCATTCAACTTTAACTTTTTGTATTGGAAGAAAGCGTGGGAACCACTGAACCAATGAGCTGTAAATCTGTGACTAGGTGTCTCAAATTTGCTTTTTCTTCGATGGGAAAGAGTGGATAACTGAGTTTTCAGTTTTCTCTGTGGAACTTGAGCCTCTGCATGAAGCCTGTATTGCCCTTGTGAGCTTCACTCAGTTGGGAAACTTGGGGGACTGAAATTGGGATTTGTAGATGTTTTGTGAGTTGACTCATGAAGCTGCTTCTTTGTCTTCTACTCATTCAGCATGTTGAGTCAAAAAGACCCTTAATAAGAGGTACTTTGTTCATCCAATCTGATTTTCCTGCACTTTTTTTCAGTTTGCCTTACATGCCATATTTGCTAGCCTCATAGTTTACTTGCATCTTCTTCCATTTTCTGTGGAAACCCAACTTTTTGTGCCTTGAGGAGTTGGTGATTCAGATGATCACCAGTGTGAGTGAGTTTAAATCCTTTAGTCTGTGTTTGAATATCAAGTTAACGTAAACGGACTTTCATTTCAATCCATAAGAGTTATGTTCACTTTTTACCTCGAGGTGAGTACTAACCAACGTTAGCACTGCCGTCAACTGCTATCAAAATATAGCCTAAGGTTCTGCATAAGTTGATTGAAACTGACTTGTTAGTATGAAGAGATTAGTTTGTTTTACATATATTTAGTGCATCATTTCTCCCATATATTAGGGTGTTGTTCATGAACTATGCTTTTTGGGGTGATAATGTGTGCCTTTATGACTTTTAACACCATTTGTTTCTTTCATGTTTTTGTCCATCAATCAGGTTGAGCAAGATTATACCTGTGAGGAGTTTTGTTTGAACATTGGCAAAATAAGGCCAAGATTACCTTATTCAATATCCTGAGAGAAGGGAAAAGAGGGAAGAAGGAAGTCAACTGTGCCAATCAATATGCCAAAGAGGTCTAAAAGATTCCCTGTGCAGTATGAGAAAGATCAGTCAGGCTGTATGTGGGGTTTTATCAGTATATTTGATTTTCGCCATGGCCGCTCTACTCGAAAGTTGATTGCAGATAGCAGTCACAACAGCAAGCATGCTGTTGGTAAGAAATCTTTTGATGTCTAAATTTGTACTTCCAAATTTTGACAACATTGCCATATGTGTATAGCTATATATCCATAAGGAATGTCTTTGTATAGAAAAATATGTTTATGCTAAATAATTTGGACGAGAAACTGTTGCAGTCTCTCCCAACAGATAACTTTCCCGGATGCACAGTCTTCTTTAGAAGCAATTGTGCCATGAGTGATGTCTGCATATCAATCAATGTTTTACAATATTTGAGTTGAAATCTTCCATTGTAATATGCTTTCTTTGTATGACCTTGGAATATTCTGTGGTCCAACTGTGCTTCATTCATCGAAAAGAATCATAATAATCATTGAATTTCATATTTTTGTTTGTACAGGTTCTATACTTACCAAGAACAAGTTTGAGACATTGAGCAATTTGGATGAAGAATATCAAGGCAATTTTGTAAGTCTGTCCATCCATATGCTTATGCAAATTTTGAATTTTTTTCTTCCAGCTGAAAATTTGCAGTTTAAATATATGAAAGTTGGCAAATTTTTTTAGAGCACAAGTTACATTTGGTTATCCGCCATTTGCACCATTTGTTGATGTTACCACATCATCTATGTTTCAGGACAGAGTAGAGAGTAAGAGACTAACAGTGACAACTGATGCTGATAAGCTTAGTGTAAAGAAACTTATAGAAGAAGAAATGTTCATTGACCAGGATGAAATAAAGGATCAAGGTAATGCTGAAGTTGAATCAAAGCGATCCAGATTAGGGCGTGAAGACTCCCTGAAGACGGGCTCCAAAAGAAAAAAGAAATCTCACGAGAAAAGCGTGGATATGGATACCCTTGATTTGAGTGCAACCTTGAAATCTGAAGTCTCACATAATCAGTATTTAAAGCAGCAATCAAAAGATAACATTGATTTGGACAAGATAATGGAAGATTTTTGTGATATTGAACGTGTTTGTTCCATGATGCACGACAATGATGGCAAAGTTCACGCTCAATCAAACCAAAAACATGTTGTTTCTGAAGACCTTGCAAGAGATGCAATCCACGATTTTGTGAACCAGATGATATTGAATGGGAAAGATCTGGTAGAAGATAGAAAATTCCTTTGCTCACAGGAACTCGTGGAAGCACTTCATGTTATAAGCTCAGATAAGGAATTGTCTCTCAGACTTCTACAGGAGCCAAATTCACACTTACTGAAATATATTCAGGAGGTTGAGAATGATAAGAGGGAAAGTGACAAAGAATCCAGTTCAATTAATGGCTCCAACTTATCTAAACAAGACCATGGAAATCTGAAACAAACTAGCGAGATTGTCACCCGCAAGCATCTTAACTTTTTGAGGAAGAAGGTAAAGTCTCAATCAAAAGGTCCAACTAATAAAAATGGGAAAACTGAGTTTTCAAACAGAATTGTCATTCTGAAACCTGCGCTAACTGGCATGCAAAATTCTGAAAGTGAAAACAACCTTGCTTCATCACTAGAATCTCAGGATATTGTTCATTACAAAGGTCCTTCTGTGAGAGCTAGTTCACATTTTTCACTTAAAGAGATAAAAAAGAAATTAAAGCATGCTATTGGAAAGGAGAAACATGGAAGCCCTGAACTTGCTGCTGAACATCAAAAGAAGGAGGCTGGAGGCAAAACCATTGGTAAGGCTAATGTTGGAATGAGATCTCCTAGTAAAGACCATTTCTTCATTGAGAAGATCGCAAGACCTGTGTTTGATGTTATGAAAGGAAACAAGACCGATGCATCGAAATATTCCGAATTTAATGTGGAACATGAAAGTGGTTCTCCCAAAGAAAGGGTATCTAACATATATATTGAGGCTAAGAAACATCTCTGTGAAATGTTGGATAATGGAGATGAGAACACAAGCATTTCAAGCAGGCAGATTCCCAAAACCCTTGGGAAAATTCTATCGCTTCCTGAGTACAGCTTTTCTCCTCTTGGAAGTCCTGCAAGGAATATGGAGAATCATTTTATGACTGCACAGGCGAGATTTTCTACTTCAGAGAAAACTTGTGAGGTTAATGAGGATTACTTTTCTCCCAAACGAGCATCCTCTTTAGTTCATGTGGATCAGGAAACAGACAATTCAGAAAACCGAATAAGCATTTGTGATGAAAGATCTAAAATTGAAGTGCAAGGAATGAAGTCCGAGTCAACTCTGTTGCGTGATCCTGGTCAAGTTTATACTACTGAAGCCTGTTACCCTGTTGGAGATGAGATAGTTACTGAAGGTATTGTGTTCAAAGTACATGTTTTAAATTTTAGGTGCTGTGATGAACTTTGGTATGTGCATTCATACATGCAATTATTGATCCTCTTTCATTGATCTTTCCTTAATATTTGTGCAGGTAATTTAGAATCTTCAGAAGCGATAAATGGCTTCAATGACCAAAATAATGATATCTCACAAGTTCCTGATGGTGCTAGATGTTCTGAATGTTCGAATAAGGTAACGTCACTAGATCTGTAAATCCATCAAATTTTTACATAAATTATATTTAGGGATGTCTATAATGCGCAAAGTATTTTCTTAAGAAATCTTCCAAAGCCTAGATATCTATAAGATTTTAACTAATGCCTTAATTGTTATTCGATTCTTTTGCAGGATGTAGCAGAAGAGAACCAACCATCATCACCAACGTCACCCCCTTCTCGCTCTTCCATCCCTAAAAAAATTGAAGAGCTAGAATGTAGCACTGATGTATCCGGGCGACCAAGTCCTGTATCGGTGCTCGATGCACCATTCTCAGAAGATGACTTTGGCCCTGGGTGCTCCACATGTCAACCTGGTAAATATTCCTTCCTGAGGACCCCCTCTGTTTTTGCTACCTCTAAACCCTAAACTGAAAGTAGAAATAAGAACAATATACTGGTTGCTGCTGGGGTTCTCTAATTTTCCCTTTATGCAGAAATTTATCTGAAATAATTCAGATATTTTGTTTGGTTTCATATGCTTGTCCCTTTCTATTGCCTGCAGACAAATAAAAGTTAGAAACTATTTCTGAGTTACTGACTAACACATGGTATTTATCATATTAATTTTAATCTGGTAACACATCCATTTTTTATTTTCAGTTAAATTATCAGTACAACCAATACAAATTCGATTTGAAGAACACGACTCTTCACCCACGGATCAGTTTGATAGAGGAAAATACCGTCTTGAAGAAAATGAATTGATATATGACTACATTAGTGCTGTCTTTCATGCCTCTGGCATGACTAGAGATCAATTGTTCATGAAATGCCTTTCCTCAGACAATATACTAGATCCTTCCTTGTTTGATCAGATCGAGTTCTTCTCAAATCTACTTCGCCACGACCAGAAGCTCCTATTTGACTGCATCAATGAAGTTCTCATGGAGATTTGTTGGCATCACTTTGGTGTCTCCCCTTGGGTATCATTTGTAAATCCTAGCATAAGGCCAACTCCAAGTATGAAGAAGGTTATTCTCAAGGTCTGGGAAGGAGTGTGCTGGCATGTCCTTCCCTTGCCCCCGCCGCATACTTTGGAGCAGATTGTGAGGAAAGACATGGCGAGAAATGGAACATGGATGGACCTTCGATTTCATGCCGAAACAGTTGGTTTTGAAATGGGCGAGGCGATTCTCGCCGAACTGATGGAAGATACAATATTGAGCCTTGTGAGTGAGAGTACAGAAAGTAGATGTTCTGTCCTTCAATTTGAATTGAAGGACAATGAGAGGAGCATTAACTGAAACTACTATTCCGTTTCACTATACCTAACTACTCTAATATCATATAGTATAATGTGAGTGTGAATGAGGATACTCAAATAAGGAACCTCAAGTCAAAGAAGAAAATAGGAAGCCAGTTGCAGTTGCTACTTGCAAAAGAACAGAACTAGGCTTGTTTTCAATGACAAACAGAGAAAGAAACAGTTTTATTTGGTGTGTGACTCATTTCACCAAGTGAGGGCCAAAGGGGTTTGATTGTAGATTTTGTAAAGTTTGATTTGCTGATCAACTTAGCTTTGTGTGTTGTAATTTTGTTTGATACCATCCTTCTTTGTATATTTGCTTTTTGGTTAACCTATATTGTATTCAAGTGTGGAAATAATGGAATGTGAACTCAGCTTGGTGTAGCTTCAAAGGGGAGAACAAGCAGAAATATGAATAATAAAGTGACAATAAGGAATTGAAGCTATTCATGTTAATCATAGGTCTTGCTTTTGTTGCTTTTGTTGCTTTTGTTGGGTAAGTCTTATGCCTCCGTTAAGCAAGTTTTAATGATGACAAAATGATCACATAATTACTTAAGATGAGCTTGTGATAAATGAAGTTTTAAAAGAAAATACTTTATGATCTGGAGCAGTATCGTCTACAAAGCAAAAGCATCTAGTTTATTTTACTGTCTACCAAGAGAAGCAAAGAGCTCCAACCGTCTATATTGAAAATTGTGCGAGGCAAAAATACCACAACAATCAAGAACATCTAAATACAAAGTATAGTGCAACCTGTTCTTGGATCAACAGTTGTGAGCAATGGAAAACATCAAACTAAGGAAGATAAGCAAGACCTAATCCTTAAATCGTCCACTGAATATTCTCTACGAGGATTTGAGTCTAAGGATGGTCAAAACGTCCGTTGAAATGTGGCAGAAGAAGAGAGAGATAAAAATGTCAAAATTGTCCACACGTGACTCACCTAAAACTGATATGAGCTATATCAACTGCCCCCACTAGAACTACTGGTCAGGACTAAACCAAGAAGCGCCTCGATAAACTCCAGAAGAACTAAATGTCAGAACAACTCTCTTAATCTACACTCCAACGTCTCTCTGACAAGAAGACTGTTTGAAATTATACCCGTTGAAAGATCCAGCCAAACAACGATCACATTTGAAAGCTGGCATATAAATCAGAAGTAGAAGAAGAAATTTGTGTGCACTAGTTCAAGATGAGAGTAATCACTGAATAGGCCAATTGCACCAAGAAAGACAGAAGATAGAAAATTGAGATTCAGAAATGATGTAAACGATACACATCATTCCAAGTGAAAAAGCAAGAGTGAAAAAGAAGAAAAACAAGGCTCAAATGAAAAGATACAAATTCCAAGCCTTTGAGAGAAAAGCAGAAAGTGACGATGAATAAAATAATCTCAAGTCTACTCCATTTGATCAAGTCATGTAGATTAGGATTGAGAGCACCTCGATTTGATCAGCTCTATCCTATACAACACTTAGAGATGAATGCTATTATAGAAAAGTCATAAGCATCTCTTTTGTATGTATGAAGTGAACTTAACATCAACAAAGAAAATGATCTCAAGGAGCTTGAAGAGGCTCGTACAATAATACTTGTCGTGAGGAGAAGTCCTAGAGAATACTTGTAAGGAGAAGTCCTGAAAAATACTTGTTGTAAAGGAGAAGTCTTGAATAATACTTGTTGAAGGAGAAGTCCTTGATATCGAAAAGCTTGGTGAAAACCAAGGACTGGACATAGTCCACGATTTGAGGGTGAACCAATATAAATCTGCTTGTGCACTGTCTGTTGCTTGTCTTTAACAAATTAAGTTACTACGCATGCACTGTCCATGGTCTGCTTCTCAAATTCAGTAGACGATACTCTAGAAGGAAGAATTCAGTAGAATCGACAAAAGTTCTTGTCAATCAGAATAAAAATTCATAGACACAATCCAAGCCCCCCCTCCCCCCCCTTTATTGTGTCCCTGTGTGTTTCCTCAATTGATATCAGAGCTTGGCTCTGTGTTGACATCTTAACCGATGTTGAGAAGATCCAATGATTGACAAAATTGTTGTTGAAGATCTGAAGAGCTTATTCAAAATAGAGAGGTTCTGCTGAAATTGCAAGGTGGTTAAAAAATCTGTTGAAAATGCCTTTTAAAGCTCTAGTGTCATGAGAAAAAGGATGTTGAAATATCACGTGACATACTTAAGTTTGATCCATGGCCGTAAACAGTACGGAAGTCATCTCTCTTCATGTGTTTATTGGATAAGTGTTTGGTGTGACGAGCTCTCAACATTAATTACTCTGGACACTTTCTGAGTGCGTGACCTCACACTCTGACATTCTTTTTCACGCACACTCTAACAAAGAAATCATCTTGCCATCTTAGAAGACTTTCAAATATTCCCGCCGGGTTCTCCTCAAAGAACGCTCAACAACTCTCAAGCCATCAACATAAAATGCTAAAAGGATGTGGATCAAAGATTGAAGTAGATGCATTAAACTTAGCTAAATCTCTCTCTCTCTCTCTCAAGCTACAACTGAGCAGGTTATATCCTTTCATAACTTCTCTGTTATCTACTTAATTAACTGTCTAAATGTTGTGAGTTGTAAGTTTCAAATATCCTAATGACAACTCTCCCTCTCTTGGTTTAAAAATCTGACATGTCTTTTTATATAATATTTTTTTCATGTCTGCAACTTTTATTTTCTAGCCGTTGGTTCTACCTTGCTCTATATCACATTTGTTTTACATGTCTATATATATATATACATGCATATATTGGCCAAGACCAATCAACACCACAAATTTTAACCGCCATCAACACCACATCTTGGCCAAGACCATTGAGGCATACAAGAAACAGCAATATATGTTCCATTAGTATCAGTTGCACTAAAGAGTACACATGCTCAAATGTTAACACGTCAAACAGCACAAATATACCAAACTACATACCATTTCCCTCTGAAGATTGCTACTTTTTTCCTTGTTACAATGAATGTCCTTTAAAGCTGGAGAGGGAAGGAGGAACATAGTGAAAATGTGGACAATAAGACTAGGAATCTAGGATTGATCCCTCCTCGATAAGTTGGATAACAAATGAGTAGGCAATAAGCACTTTTACTCACTTTTCTCAAGTTCACAACTACATACAATGAAATGCCTAATGAACTTTAATTTTAATTTTGTACTTGATTTGGTTGAAGCCAACATATGGCAAATCAAACTATGTGATAAGTTACAGCCTTGCGGTAAAAAACAACTCATATTAGTAAATGTTGCTTCTGCTTCTTATTTCCCGGTATAGATGAGGTCAAAGGAACTGCTGCTTTCCTCTTGACAAATGCACTTGTTCTGCTTTCGACATCTTCATCGTCTTCATCATCCTCTAAAACATCTGTTGCAATAGTAGCAGCCTCTTTCGCAATATTGGCTGCTTTTCTTTTCTCAGCATCTAGTTTGGCAAACAATTTTCTTTCAACAGGATCATTTGAAGGCTCCACTTTGGATTGGCGTGAAACTTTTGCACCTAGACCGAGCCTACAAAGATGCATGAGGGTATTGCATAACGTAAAAAATTGTGACATGGAAGTCAAATAGGCATATCAAATAGATTCACAGAAGCCGAAGGGTCAACAATTTAACAGTGGTTATTATGCTGACCTAGGATGTCGAACCCCTATATCCACATCTGTTGTTTCGTCATCTGCAGTTTTGCTCATATTATTTACCCATACCTCGGCCTGCCAATCAGAATAAGTAATTATCAGCAGCACCACAAAATTCATAATTTTGTAATAAAATCCCTCCTAGCTTATCCTACAAAAAAAAAGCTTTTGAGCAAAAGGAATTTGAAGAAAGAGTTTTCCACTCACCCTGGTTAGTGACATGATTTGGATGTCAACACATTTCTTAGTCTTACTCTTTCCTGTTCTTTTCTTTCTTTTAAATAAATATAGATATCGAACTAAATTACATATCCAAATAAATCATAGATTGATCATATAGCATACTTAGATCCAACATAATCAATAAAAACTTCACATATTTCTTTCAGAAATTTTCCATGGGATCAAGATGACTCATCAGCCTATGTGAAAATTAGAAGGTACTAAGAATCCTTAGCTCTTTTTATAACATAATTTTTTCAATCTTACAAGTTAGATTATGGTTGGCAATTTGAAAATACATACTAGTAAACGAATGAAACTACTTGCAAATAACTTGAATATCTGATGATAAAATACTGCATTAAGATCAAGAAAACAACTATATTTATAAAACAAGAATTGCAGTTTATTGCAATTGTCTTATCATAAAATAAGTTTATGGAAAAGGAAACGGTTTTTATTATAAAATAGAACGTCATAAGCTGGAAAAGACTGGGAAACAAGTTTCACAGTTTATTACAAATTCAAACCGATTTTAAAGACTCCTTTGTTTTACTTGAAATGCATCCTTTTGAAATATTTCTTTATTATATATGAATCAACACTTGCAAAAAACGAACATAAGTCAAAAGTAGTAAATCCTTCAGAAAGATGGAAATTATTTTCTACAATAAGCTCTAGAAAACAAATTATGTTGTTATAAGTACTCAGTACTCACTGCAAACTTGACAAAAATTTGATTAAACATTCATTACTGTAAGATAATATCTGTGATTCTGTATGAATGCAGATAAATGCCATATAAAAGAATTCACCACCCACTTGACAAGCATAAAATACATAAGTATCATCCCCTGTTTATAGCAAGGAGGAAGGAAAGAATGTTTACCAACTTCAATGCCTTGTCCAACTTAACAATTGGGGGAGCACTGGTTTTCTTTAGATTTTCCTTAACACTCGTTTCACTCATTTCTAGCTCTTTCTGCATCGATAAATTGAAATGAACAATTAATATACACTCATACATATATATTCTGAATATCTCATAAGTCATAACATTGAAAAACACTTAAGTAGATTATCAATGCACAAAAAAAGCCCCACGGGGCCAAAAACCCCTAAAAGCCTTGTGGGCTAGGGCCAGCCCATGGCCCTTATAAAATGAAGCTTAGTTGTACCTGCTAACACAGCAAGCTCTGATGTTTTAACTAGCCATTTTTCTATCAGTTCCACAGTTCAAAAAGTGGGAAATCATAGAATAAAAGTGTCCTTCAAGATTCTCAGTTCTGAATTTAAAAACATTAAATAATTTCTAATAATAGTTCTGAATTATTTAATGTTTTCACTATGCTAGCTATATATGCAAAAATAAACAAACCCAGATCTGATACTGATAGAACCAACCACCCGAATGGGGAATTTTGAACAAAGATTGGAAAAATATAAAATAATGATAACAAAGCTACAAGCATCTTCAATTAAAAATATAAAATAATGATAATGTATTCTCAAGATGGTACATTCAATTCACCATAATATTTATGAAAAGCCTTCATGGTTTCCATAAGAACTAGAAATCTAGAATTAAGCAACAAGTTCATTCATTACTCTCACAAGCCTTCATAGTTTCTGTAAGTTCATTCTAGTTAAATCCTGCAGCACAAATCAAGGACAGCAACATATTCCTAACAGGGAAGAAGCTAACTTGTGGGGTGCCTCAACACAATATCAAGGACAGCAACAAGAAAACACTACAATAAGCAATTGTAGATAGTATAAGCATGGAACTACAATAATATAAGCATGGAAATTTCCTACCCTCTAATCTCTTTTCTGCTGGAAATTGTAGATAGTATAAGCATGGAACTACAATAATTCAAGTTAATCAAGTTAATCATTCATTCACAATAATTGATTCACTTCTGAGTATCAATTTTCATCAGTTTGTTCCTCTCTTTGGCATATAATTCAATCATTCCTTAACTTGTTTTCATCAAGTTAATCAATTTATGAATATCTGATACACATTGAGAATTGAGATCCCCACACATGATGTTCAAAAAACGATACCAGGAGCATGAAAAATTGCCTCTACAAATTGCCTCTACCAGACCAGGAGCATGAAAATACAAAAACGATACCAACATTTTCAAAGAATGAAATGTCAACAAAAAGCACAAGACGAGTGAATGTGATGAATCTGATATGTAATCCAGAATAGATTGTGAGTTCATACCTGGATGAGAGCCTCGAGCTTCTGAAGAGGAACGGAGCAGCGGCGGCGTGGTGATGAAGAGGAACGGAGCAGCGACGGCGCTGGGTATGGCGACAACGGCGCCCCTAAAGCGAGGCGGTGGCGCGGTTTCAGAGAGGGGAAGAAGAGGGTTTGGGTGAGCGGCGGCGAGAGGTTTAGGTCGAGAGGTCGAAGGAGAAGAAGAGGTTGGACGAAGGAAGGAGCCGTGGCGGTGAGAGGAAGAGGAATGGCGACGGTGAGAGGAAGAGGAACGGCAGAGGCGGAAGGAGTGGCGGTGAGAGGAAGGGGAAGGGCGGCGGTGAGAGGAAGAGAAGGGCAGAGGACGAAAATTAATAAAGCATGAACTTATTATTACAATGTAGTGTACAACCACGTTTCGAAGACATGCGTAGGAGAAAATTAATAATGTGAATTAAAACAAATTGTTTCACATAAAATTTTGAAATCTTGAACCAACAAAAATTGATCATGAATTCTTAGAGTTCAAGAAGAATGTCTCATAGTGAACGAGTGCAAATATAACCAAAGCACTGGTTGGTTTTGAATGAGTGTTAATAACACTTGGACAGAGAAAACTCAAATGAAATAACAATTCCTTATAAGGTGAGATATTTAAATTACATGGACTATTTCATATTAAAAACAAATAAAAATTGGCCATTCATCTTGATTTTCATTTTTCTTGTGCCATTTTGATGTCGCTTGCTTTTTCTTTTCCTTTTCCACCTCTGTCTTTCTCTTTCTTGCTATTCAAATCAACTTGAAGTAGAGCAGCTTGGGAATTCAATAGTCGACCAGGATAATGTCGATTAGCCATATGCTGGTCTAAAACTTCTTTAGTTGAAAAATCATATCCACACACATCGCAACGAGGCATGGTGAACAATTCGTAGGCACGTAACTAACAAGCAAAGAAAAGGTGCAAGTTAACTAGCTCAATGTTTTGGAAGCTAACGATAGAAAGTAAAGTGAATTATTATGGTTTAGTATCATAGAGAAGACATGTGACAATATGTTTATATAATGACCAAAGGATAAAGTTCCAATGTGAATCTTAAATTCAACAAGATTGCAAGAAAATCATTTTTCAAAATATGCTTAATTCTTTTATTTTAAACTTTTTATTCCAACTATTGTAATATATCCTAATAATTTATGGACAAATTGTGTCACACTTGTAAAGATAATAAATAAAGAAGCTCATATGCACATGTACTTATGAAGGAAAGCAAGCATGTGCATGTAATTATGCAGACAAGCACGCTGTGCATACATATAATGTGTACAGGTTAATGTTGTATAGTTACAACAATAGATTTAATAGCACTAAAACTCAAGGAGAGACAAAGCAAAAACGGTAAAAAAGTGATGAGTCATAAATGAACTAAAAAAAGTGAGAATTTTTTTCATTTAATGCAGCACCCCTATTTATAGGGAGAGATGTCAAATCCTAATTTTTCTAAAATGGGGCCTTTTGGGCCCCTCAATCATTGGCCTAGGAATCCGTACAAAAATACTTACTACAAAAATGGGGTGCAATCTGTAATTCCATGCCTTCCCCCTAGTCATGTGGGTCCTGCTGACGCATCCTCAAGGGCAGTCAGCTTGAATGTAGTACCGCGCATCTTACTCGCCCTTGGGTAGGGAAAAGGGGGTGGTCTCCTAGGGTAGGGCAACCTGCCCGCTCCACAAGCCCACAAGACACCGTACCTGAAGTATGAAGGCGCTATGTGTAATGTTCCTTGATGACCTAAGATGCTCTTGGGATCCGCCCTCCACCTAGCGGTCTCGTAAAGTGTGAAGATCGCCAACGTGGCGTGGAGGAAATAAAATTACAAATACAAGTCACCAATATGGCGTGAAAGTAATAAATTTTTTAATATAGGTCTCCAACATGGCGTAAGGACGTTCAACACTTCAGAAGCATTTGCCACTTTTCTATTGTATCAAGCCCACAAGACACCGTGCCTGAAGTATGAAGGCAACATGTGTCTGTGTCCGCCCTCGCCATCTCACCTCGAGCTCGCCCTCCAATTGGCAGTTTTGACCACTATGCCAGGACGATCCATTCAGCGTCTGGCTAGTGCACGTGGCCTTGACCTTTTAGCGTCTTGTCCAATCTATATGTTGCTTCTTTAACATGCTTGCCTTGAAACCCTAAAACCCCAATCATCGTGACCTTTGATTGATGCGCCGCAATGATGAGATATGCATTTAATATCTGTCGTTTCACCTTACCCTAGGCAATCATGCCTACTTATATCCCTAGGGAAATTTTTGTCGTGTAAACCCTTCTTCTTCCACCCTCTGCCTATATAAGCCTTCCTTCCCCTTCATTTCTACACTTTTGCAACTTTGGAAACTTCTGCAACCTTCCTCTACTCTCTGCGATTCTCCTGCCTCCTTCGTACTTCCGCCGCTGCCACTCAGTATTCTCTCTTTCTCCAGTGAGTCTTTTGTCCCTCTCCGCTTTCCCTTGTCTTTTATACTTTTTTCTCTCTTCTTCCCTGTCTCCATGGCTTCCTCCGACCCCAAGAAAAAAACCTAGGGTCCAAATAGGCCTTGTTTCCTTCTCCGACGAGTCCTCCTCCGCAGAGTCTAGCCACTCGTTGGGCTCCGTCGTGGTTGTTGACTGATAACTGGATTTTGTATGATAATTTTAGGGTCTTTTTAGTCTTTTTATTTTGTTATTTTTGAGTCTCATATAGGTTTTTTATTCTTTTTATTTAGATTTTATGTTTATTTTGCATTTTGCATATAGACTAACTTTTATTTGTTTTTTTAAACTTTATTTTATATTTTAAGGAATTTTTATAGGTATTTTTGCACATGTGAAAAAGGATGAGTGGAGAATTGATGGTAGTGGGAAGGAGTTTTCAAAAGTTAATTGGTGGCCAATGAAGGCCATAATGGCCATCAACTCCTCCACCATTGAAGAGCAAAACAGCCAAGGAATAGCAAGCATCAGCCTCAACGCTTGAGCGTTGGGACGTGGCAAAATTTGTTATAAATAGGGCCTTTGCTTTCACTTGTAAACACACAATCCCTTACTTTAGAATACAACAAGTATTCTTCTTTCTCCCTTAAGAGCATTGTTCCTGAGAATTGTGGGAAGCCATTCTTGAGCTCCTAGTCCAGGGTAATTCAATGTTTCTATTAGCCATGCTTGGCTAATTTCTTTTTAAGTTCTTGGGTTGTTTTAGCTTATAATTTATGTCTTAGTTTTCTTCATCTTTGTTTCTGAATAATATTGCAAGTTCATGTTTTATTTCCTTGTTCTTCATTTATCTTGATGTGCACAAGTGTTTAAGCTTATTTCTTATGTCAATGGAAATTGGTAAGTAATAAGGGAAATAGGACTTAAAAGAAGCAATATGATATATCACTAAGGAATTAGGATAGACTTTGCTTTATGTTGGCCTGAACGTTGAAGGTAACAGCCTACATTTCACAGCGTTAGATGCCCCGCCAATCACCATCTTTGTGTTAAAGTAACGCAAATGGTCCACCGGGTCTGCATCGCCCGAGTAAGTGTCCAGCACCAAAGTCTGCAGGTGCTCCGGTATTTCAACCGCCACCAAAGCTGGGGCGAACGATTGAAAGTCTACTACATTATGGGCTTCCACTCGCCCTCCCTGGTGATAATCTCTTTGCTGGTGAAGATAGGTTTACTGTGCTTGCAAGTGGTCGTTCTGGCGCTGGATCGCCTAAACCGTAGCCATCAACTGTTGCGCCTCAACCGCAATTAAGGCTAGTACCAAATCTTCTTGTGTGACCAGATCTGGTTGCGCCACCATTAGTGGTTGCTCCAGTGCTGGCTGGGCCTCTTGCTGGGGCATCACTAGTTCCTCCTGCGCTGCCTCAGGGTGGCGTCCACCCATCCGCCGTAAGGGCTGACGGCCGCGACACCCACGCCCTCTCCTTCCGCCACCTGTTCATCAGAAGTAGCAGATTTGCTGGGTAAAAGTGCCTCGTTCCCTGCTAAACGACGCCAAAATATTCTAGCCAAAGCTACAACGCAAGATCTATTAGCACTGAAACCCTAGAAGAGACTAAGTGAAAACGGCAAAAAAGTAATGAGTCATAAATGAACTAGAAAAAGTGATATCTTTTCCATTCAACGCAGCACCCCTATTTATGGGAAAATATGTCAAACCCTAATTTTCTTAAAATGGGGCCTTTTGGGTCTCTCAATCATTGACCCAGGAACCCGTAAAAAAATGTTTACTACAAAAAAAGGGTGCAGTCTATAATTATGTGCATTCCCCTTGTCACGTGTGTCTTGCTGACGTATCCTCAATGGCGGTCCAATTAATAAGCACGCATGTGCGTGCATATTAAATGTATGTGAACTCTGAAATTAACTCTGACTCTAAGTAATCAACTGTAAATAAACATGGAGCAAATAAAGCAAAGTCCACGTAAATCTGATTTGCATGCACTTGTGTGCTTATTATCCTGCATATATACTATCTGCACACACATGCGTGCTTTCTTACATAACTATACATAACTACACGCACATGCGTGCTTGTTTATTTATTATCTTTAAAACGGTTTTTGACATGCCGGAGGTGATATGGCGAAAAGATAGAAGTCACAAGATTTTTCATGACTTGTGTGCAGGGAGTCGCATGAATTTTTGCGACTTGCATCTTCGTACGACAAGCCTAAAGATGGTAAAAGACTATGGTTTTAAAACCGTGGCCTAATATCACATTCTCTCTCTTCATTCAACAACCGGCCCCACCACTACTCCTAATCCAATTCTAATTCTTTTCCTCTCTCTTTCCCCTTCTCTCTTCATTCATGTCCTTTCTTCTTTGTAACAAAAAAAAAGTCCTTTCTTCTTCCTCCTCCCTTTAGTTTTCTTCATTCCTTCCTCCTCTCCCACTGCACATGACAACCACCTCGCCGCCGGCTAATGCCGGCCAACACCGTCCTCGCTGCCGGTGGCTTCGTCCTCAACCCCGTTCTTATTTGTAATTTCAATTTCTTATGTGTAGTGTAGTTTTGTTTTGTTGTGGTGTGTGATTTGTGAGTGTTTAAATGAAGTAGAGTATAGCAGTAGTTTTGATTTGTGGTTTAAGATTTCAATTTTGAATCCATAGTAGGAGGAAGGAATGAAGAAAAGTGAAGGGAGGAGGAAGAAGAAAGGACTTTTTTTTTTGTTACAAAGAAGAAAGGACATGAATGAAGAGAGAAGGGGAAAGAGAGAGGAAAAGAATCAAAATTGGATGAGGAGTAGTGGTGGGGTTGGTTGTTGAATGAAGAGAGAGAAGGTGAAATTGGGCCACGGTTTTAAAACTGTAGCTTTTTACCATCTTTAGGCAACAGTTTCAAAACTGTTGCCGTACGAAGATGCAAGTCGCAAAAATCCATGCGACTCCCTGCACACAAGTCGCGAAAAATCTTGCGACTCCTATCTTTTCGCCATGTCACCTCCAGCATGTCAAAAACAATCATACTTCACTAAATATTTTCTTTTACCATATTTCACTATTTTTTTTTTTTTGCAATATTAAAAAAACCCTTTAAAACACTTACGATTAAATTATAATAAATATATTTAAAACACTTCTTCTTCTTGGTGTGATTCTTGGTCCACCATAGGGTTTGGTGATTGTGAAAAAAATCTTTTGGATCAGGGTGATTTAGAGTCCACCATAGGGTTTGGTGAGTGCTTGTCTAAAGGAAGTGTGTGCTTCTTTTTGAGTGATAGGTGTTCCTTTGAGTGCTTGGTATGAGACTTGTGAAGATCATTTGATCATAGTGGAAACATCCCTGAATCAGAAAGGAGACTGAACGTAACCTTCGGTTGTTAAAGGAGAATTAGGATATATCACTTGTGTGAATCTTCTTAATTCTTACTCTTTACTTTCTGCATTTCAATATCTTGCTTTCATTTTGTTGCCATTCTTGAGTAATTCATTGTAGTTATTATTTTACGCTTCTGTTATATTAAGAATTCTGAATTTGTAAATTCTTAAATTGGCCATATTTCAAATCTAATTCACCCCTCTCTCGTAAGTTGTTTTCTAGTGTTTACAAAAAAAATATTGGGTTAAATATGTTTTTGGTCCCTGTACTTTGAGCGAGATTTGGTTTTAGTCCCTCGCCGGCGTAAAGGTGGATTTTAGGCCTCAGACTTTATTTTTTGTTTGGTTTTCGTCCCTGCCGGAGTCTGCCGTTGACCGCCGTGCCTATGTGTCACGGCGGTGCTTACGTGGCATAGGCCACGTCATTTAATAATTACACGTGTTTTTTTTACATTTATTAATTAAAAAACTTAAAAAAAAAATGGAAAAATGGAAAATCAGAGGACGCAGATCAGCGTTTCATCTTCCTCCTCCTCCTCCTCCTTCTTCTTCCCCAAACCCCCACCACCCTGCATCACCACCACCACCACCGCATCACCCACCACCACCACCACCACCACCACCACCACCACCACCACCACGTGCAATGGACCCACACCACGACATCTTATTCTTCTTCTTCTTCTTCTTCTTCCTCTTCTTCTTCTTCCTCCTCCTCCTCCTCCTCCTCCTTCTTCGTCTTCTTCCCCAAACCACCACCACCCTGCATCACTACCACCACCGCATCACCCACCACCACCACCTGCAATCCCCAAAATTCAGACTGATAAATAATCAAACACAAAATCACCCAAAAAACCACCAATTTCTATACCCAGATTCGAGCCATTTTTAGTTGCATTATTACTTCACAAATCACAAACCCAGGAAAACTCAATTGCAAACCCAAGAAAACCTTCACAAACCCAGAAAAATCCAGAGGAAGGAAGCGGAAGAAATCCAGAGGAAGAAACCTTCACAAACCCAAGAAGAGCAAATGACGGTGAACGACGGCGGCGACAAAGGACCATGGGATCCTCTTCTCCTCGTGGCGAGGATCATCGTCCTGCAACCCGTTTTCTCAGAAGCCAAAAGGATTGGCCGGAAAACAGCCATGAAGGCGGCGGCGGCGGCGGTCGACGGCGGCCAATCGTCAAATTTCTTTAGGGGTTTTGATGCGGACGTTGTGGGGATTCCATTGGTGGTGATGGTTTCTCCATTGGTCCACTGGTTCGGCCGGAAATGGAGGGAGAAGGAGATAGCGTCGCGTCGTGTCGGAGGGCAGAGGGGGGAGGACGACGACGCGGTTCGCTCGTGGTGAAGGGGGACAGTGGCGACGGGGGAAGGAGACCATGGTGGTGGCCGGTTCAGTGACGGCGGCGCCTCAGGTGGTGGTCGCGTCTTTTGGGAAGGAAGGAAGGAAGAAGAGGAGGAAAAGACGACGAGAGGAAGAAGAAGGAACAGTTCTGTTTCCCATTTTTCCTTTTTTTTTTTAAGTTTGTTAATTAATAAATGTAAAAAAAAACACGTGTAATTATTAAATGATGTGGCCTATGCCACGTAAGCACCGCCGTGACACATAGGCACGGCGGTCAACGGCAGACTCCGGCAGGGACTAAAACCAAACAAAAAATAAAGTCTGAGGCCTAAAATCCACCTTTACGCCGGCGAGGGACTGAAACCAAATCTCGCTCAAAGTACAGGGACCAAAAACATATTTAACCCAAAAATATTCTACAAAAGTATCCACACACATCAATATCACCTCATGTTGCAGTAATCTTGTTCTTTGTCACCTAAGGTATTATGTATGCTGATTGGTTTGCCTTCACCTTTCTTTTCGGCTTATTCTTCTCCATTCCCGACCTCCCTCATTCTTACACACCTTCGTAGATGGTTAGCTCATATGATATTTTGATTTGGTTTTTCAATGCCCAAGTCTTACATGTCGTGACTATATGTCCTATGGTATTTATATACAAACCAACATTTTTGGTCATTTCTTTTGTTGTCTTACTGGTAAGTAGATCATTTTGGACTTATACACTTCCCTGAGTATTCTTTCCCTCATGACATATAAATATAAAGGGGGTGTAATGCTCATATTAGGTGATCGTATTTTCTTGGCTTTTGACTTCTTGTTCTTTTCTTTATGTGATGCTTGTTTGCTAAGTCAAACTTACTATTTCCTACTAAAGGCACTTGGCTTATAGTTAACATCTCTCTTTGCCTCTTCTTTGCTATAGCGGCCTCTTCTTTGATATAGCGGCCTCTTCCGCATCAATGTAACCAGATAACTTCCTCAGGAAGTCTTCGATGTTGGTCTGAGGAGAGCGCGCCATTTCTTGGCTTCGTCTTCATGTTATGCTCTAGTACTTGCTCATTCCTCTTTCTAATTTTTTTGTTACCTCACTGCATTTCTTCCATCCTCATTCTCAGTTCATAAAAACATTTTTGTCGTTTTTGGATCTGGTAGTAACAATCGTGTGTTCTTCCTTTTATTTTCTTGATGTTTGCAAAAAGTTTTACAGTCCCATAATGGACACCGAATTTTTTTACAAGAGTTTTTATTTTAGGGTCCAGACACTAATTCCTAAACCCTATAAGAGCAAATTTCTAGACCTGTATCTTTTTTAGCATGCTTCCTTACCGCTTGTTTGAACAAAACTTTAAGCCCTTCGGCCACTATCAAAAATAGGAACGAAGCAAGCGAATCCCCTTGATTGAGACCCTTTTCCATTATGAATTCCTTACATGGACGACGGGCGGCAATATGGGTCGGCGAGACGGGTTTGGCCCGACCCGCCATTGCTTCGCTAAAATGCGGGTTGGGTTGGGCTGATCCACTTTTAGTATTTGGGTTGAAAGTCTTAACCCAACCCATATTTTGGCGGACTAGCGGGTTGGTGGACTAGCCCACTTTAAGAATTTAGTGTAAAAAAAAGAGGTTGTGCAATGAGCAAAAAGTAAAAAATGTAGCTCCCATTTCTTTGTGCAATGAGAAAAAAGCCAAAATGTACAATTAACAACACTACCACACTAACATTGAATTAAACAACAAGATGTGGTTGCTCCCTATTTCTTTGTTTTATGTTAGGGTTGCCATTGAGTTTTGATTCGTCTCAAAATCTCAACGGAATTCCACACTGAAAATTAATTCCACAATTAAACTAAGACTAAAACTACAAATTCATAACCAACTCACAAGTTGCAAAACTTCACAATTATCACAACTCATAAATGTCTTTTAAAACAACAAAAAAACACAAATCAAAGTCCAACAATCTCACAATAAGATAGTCTTAGTTCAAAACTTTTAAGTTCTAACGGTCTTAGTTCGAAACATTAGATACTCTCTTGGAAGAAGATGCATCCGTTTTCCTGTTACCACTACCATCATCAACTTTGAAATATTTATCACCATTAGGGGCGGGAATATGGGTTGGCGGGGCAAGATGAGTCAACCCGCCATTAACCCGTCAAAATGTGAGTTGGGTTGGGCTAACCCACTTTTGATATTTGGGTTGAAAGTCTCAACTCAACCCGCCAAAAAAGGCGGGCCAAACGGGCTGACCCAACGGGCCAAACCCATTTTGCCACCCCTAACATGTGCTACCATTTACAAGTACTAAATAGAAGCTGATTTCATGTAGCCCTCCACCCATTTTATCCACTTATCATTAAATTTCATCCTTTTCATCATGTATATTAGGAAGTCCCAACTCACCTTCTCGTAGTCCACTTTGAAAACAAGAGTTGGCTTTTTTGAACTTTTAGCAGCATGGATTACTTCATTCACAGTGACTACACTTTCTAACATGTTTCGCCCACCTAGGAATGCAAATTGATCCTTATCTATGACCTTGCCCACTACCTTCTTAAGCCTGATTACCAGCAGCTTAGAGCCTTAGACACCACCTTGTAAACACAGCCAATTAGGAATATGGGTATAAAATCACTTAAACCTTACAGGGAATCAACCTTGGGAATTAATGCGATGAATGAAGCATTACTCCCTTTCGGCCAAGATCCCCTTTCCCAAAAATCCTCTACTACTTTGCAAAAGTCATTCTCAAGAAGATGCCAAAACCGCTGTATGAACTTGAAGTTGAACCCGTCAGGGCCGAGCTGATCATTATCTTCTTGGGATAGAGTTTTAAACGGATCCCCATCTAGTTTTGGCCCTTCCCATCTTTCAGCTGCAAACTTATTCTCAAAGAATCGCGTTACTTCTTCCTTTACCTTTGCTGGATTTTCTTCCCAACAACCACCAATCATTAAGCCCACAATATAATTGGTTTTTCACCTCCAATTAATCATTGAGTGAAAAAATCTTGTATTTTGATCCCCTTCCTTGACCCACCTCGATCTCGCTTTCTGGTGGAGGAGTGATTCATGAAATTTCAGCACCGACCAGAATTCAGAGATTAGATCATTACTCACCTTTCTTTCCTCATATGACAAACCCGCCTCTCCCTCCTTTTTGTCAAGCTCATTGATTTTTGTAACAGCTTCATTGCATCTGAGTCGCAAGTCCCCAAACACCTCTTTGTTCCACCACTTCAACTTTGTTTTAAGGCCCTTCAATTTTTCCTTGAGGACAAAAGCACCCCAGCCACGAGCATGAATCTCCTTCCAGGATTTTTCCACAAAAGCAGCGAAGCGGGGGTCCTGAAACCAACAATTCATTACTCTGAACGGCTTAGGTCCCCAATTTTGATCCAAACATCGAAGCAATAGGGGGCAGTGGTCTGAGATATCCCTATTCAGCACCAACTGCGAGTAGTTACAACCTGTGGAAACGTGGGGTTATTCTCAACCCCAACGAGGTTCTATGCCCATTTTGCAGACAAGTAGGTGAAGAAAGCTCTCACTTTCTTTTCACGTGTCCCATCTTTCTCGACGTGTGGCGTTCGTGTTACGGTGGCTTGGCTTGTTCACTCGTTCCCACCTCCTGCAATTTCCATGGTATGGTAGAAGGAAAAACTAGAAACTTGTGGAGTTAGCTGTATGGTATGCAACTGTGTGGTCTTTGCGGCTGATGCGGAATAACATTATCTTTAAGGATGGTGATCTCCTCTCTTTATGATTTTGTGGGCCTCACCATAATTGCTATTTTTAGTATTCTCTGTGTTCATTTAAGGAAAGGGACATTTTATTTGTACTGATTTATTTTTTGGATTTGAGAAAATTATGTAATTTTACAGAATTAATTCCTAATAAAATGTTTAATATTAGAGGTTTTATATTTTTTTAAGATTTCTCGAATCTTATTAAAAAAAATCAAGTTGTTATCCATTTATGATGTTATTAAGATTATACATCACGCAACTATTTCTTCACTTATAATCTAAAATTTGCATAATTGAAATATCTTGCCGAGAAAAGTCCTAAGAACAAAGTTTAAAAAAATAATAATTCAAGCTTGCTAGCATGTAATAAATAAAAAATCAGACTAAATGGAAAATAATCTGACTAAGATTATATATCATACATTCTAAACTCCTCAAACATTGTACATACAATAAAAAAAAAAACTAAACTTCTGTACATTAAACCATAAAATCATTTTCACTTAACATAATTAAAAAACCATGTCCTTATAATAAACCCTAAACTCCTGAAGCATCCCCGCATTCTGCCTTCTTCTCCTCCTTCTCCCCTCCTCATCATCCCGATGCAGAGCTTGTTGTATCAGGGAGTGCATGTTCTGCAATGCAACTCATACTTCTATACCCTCCTCCGATGCTCCTGTGCTATCCGAGTCGACTCAACAGCCCATTTTTGCAACTGAGCGAGACACTCCTAAAAAATGTCAATAGTCAAGACTAATCAGTTATGAATTACTACAAATTACTATATATAGATTACAATTTAAAATATGCAAAAACTAATCGTCAAAGTGCCAACACCATCGCCTCTGCTATTCAGAGGCACCATGCGAGGGTGTGATACGGCTCTATACCATGACCCATGTAAAACTAGATAGAAACCTAAGAGGGGGTGAATTAGGTTTGCAGAATTATTGCCAAATTAAACTTTACTAAGTTTAGAACTTTATTCTAACGAAAGCGCATTCAGATGAGTTATGTGATTAAGGCAATAAAGTGTAATGAAATTAAAATGCTGAAAAAAAAGGGAAGAAGAAAATTCACACGACGATGTATCATGGTTCACCTTCAACAACCGAAGGATACGTCCAATCCCTCTTTCTAATTCGGGGATTTTTCCACTATGTAAGCAATGTTCGTACAAGCCTTGCACCAAGCCTTCACAAGAACAACCTCAAGAAAGCACACCACTTTCCCGTTACACAACACTCACCGAACCTTACAGTGGACTCTGAATCAACCTGATTCAAAGGACCTTTCCACAAACACCAAACACTATGGTGGATACAAGAATCAAACCGATTCAAGATGAACAAGCTTTTACAGGCTAAACAATCCTTCAATCTAAATGGATTGTGAAACACTTATCAAGATTGCTTTCAGATTTATAACACTTAAAGACTCAAGCTTATTGAATATGTAAATTTTTTACAACATAAGTGTTCTTATGAAAAAGGGTGAAATCACTCAGAATTTCGGCTTAATGTTATCTGAAAGTTCTTGTGCGAATCAGGCCTTCAATCAACTATATAGGCACTATTGACTCTTCATGAACCGTTACAAGGCTTAAGAAACGTCCAGAAACTCACTGGTTCATGAAAAATCGTGTCTGCAGGTCCATATAGTCGATTACAAGTACGTGGTAATCGATTACATGAACTGTGTAATCGATTACTAGCTTTCAAATAAGCATGTAATCAATTACATACATCTTGTAATCGATTACCAAGAGTTTGAAACTTGGTTATTTAATGTTTGAAGCCTATTTAAGTGATTTCTACCTTTTTCAACTTTGAAAACATGTTAGTCTTGATTACTTGATATTTAATGAGCCTTTAAGTGAGATCAAATCATAAAAGCAATCTATATAAGGTAAAGACTTCATACTTAACGTTTTGAACCTTAAAAAAAGACTCTGGCATCTTGTGCTCTTGTTCATCATGGTCTTCACTTTTTCCTTCTTTTGTTAATGTGATTGTCTTCATCAAAACCTAGCCAAGGTCAAGGAGAAGCTCTTCTTCACAGTCCATACTCATCACATGCCTCAGAAGGGAATGTTGCATGGCGCACCTCGATTGTATGCGTAGGATATACTGCAAACATGTTGTTAGTCTCCTCACAACTAGCTCTCTGAGGCGGAGGTGGTCGAGGAATGGTCTGCAAACCACCAACTGCCTCAAGACTCGCTCTGGCAGGTGAGGGTACACCATTGATGAATGACGGATGAAGCCGTTATAGAGTGTCACTGCCTCAAAATGCTTAGACTTCCAGTGTGAACCATATGGAATCCATATCACAAAGCATGCATGAACATCATCCAGGGCAATCCTCTTCTGGTTCATCAGCGTATTACCTTTAGGAGTTAGCCACCGCCAAGCCATAGGCATGTCCTCCGTGTATTGAGGGTTCCTCTTCCTCTCAAACACAGATGTGACAAAGTGCTCAAATATACATGCCTATACTCAAACATTCATGCCAAACAATATATGTTAGACTAAACAAACTACGAAGTTCATATCAACAATCTATGGCAAAAAAAAGACAAAGTAGATATCAACAAATAAAGTCACTAACCTGAAACAACGTCTGGCACCCTGCTAAGCTGGTCACCTGCTTCCTGCTGGCATCCCTCCACTGGTCATACAAATAGGCCAATGCAGCTGCACCCCAAGCATACTGTAACACCCCAATTTTTGGTTGCGGGTTACATAGTAATTTTGCGGAAAAATGAAACCTTTCAGAAAACACTCAATTTTTTAAAAAACCAAACGTCTCTCAATAAATATTTAAATAATAATTAACCCATAATAATATATTTAACATCTCACAACAGCGGAAGATATTTCAAAAATAAATAACGTCGCACAACATGTGCTAAATTCCAATCTACGCCCAAAGAGTCCTCAAGTCTTGATTCCCTTTCCATCATTTGTCCGGCATCCAAAACGATCTTCCTGAGCCTCGTCGTTCTGGCTATCTATGGCGTTAAACGCCCAAACAATCAAAACAAGCAAGCAGAAAGGTTAACTCGAAAACAAGAATAATACAATAATACAATTGTGATAACCTAAACAATGATGAACAATTTAGAAGGCACATCACGCAATCACGTCAACGCAATAACATTCACATTCCCTTGCTCTCCTTCACGTCCCATACTTACGGATCCTCAAATGCAACTACATGTTATGCCACGATCCCATGGGACTAAGACCCATCTCATCGCTCTCAGACACGATCATATGGGACTAAAACCCATCTCATCTCCTCTTAGCTGTCTGTTTGATTCTATGTTTTACCACAAATGTCATAGGTTCATATGATATGCCATTAGACGATACAAATTCAATATCAGACGGTATGGTATCAAACGATAAAGCATTAGATGATACAAATTTAATGTCGGACGATACAATATTTATACTATTTAATGTCAGACGATACAAATTCAACTCGTTTGAACCTAACACTAAAGTTGATTATATTTATATGAAAGTATTTTATAATTAATTTTGTAAGTAAATAACAATTTTTTTTATTTACATGAAAATCTAATTTATACTTCATTTTATAAAAACTGCAGAAGTTAAATTAAGAATTATGTTATAAGTATATGATAAGTGCACTCTGAATTATGATATATTGTTTACAAATACAAAAATGGTTTACAGACTTGAAAAGAATTTGTCTTAGTAAGTTGGCAGTCTTAAAGTATAACTTATCATACTATTTTGTTCAAAATATAGATTCAATTAAAAGACAGAGAGTATTCTAAACCCTATAGGCCTACACATTAAACACAGAGAGTATTTACAAATACGAATGTGCAATGTAAATTATAAATATCAAGAGACAAATAAATAAATTTTTACTTAGATAAAAATTTAATTTAAACTTCAACATATAAACACATCCATATATACATACAAAATATTTCAAAAAAATGTAGTAAATATATATAACTCCATGACTATTTATATATATTATGTATAAATTAATGATTTTCACCGTAGATATAAAACTCCTTGATTTTCGAATGTTGAATAAGTAAATAGCAAAACCAACAAATACCTAAACGAAACGTCTACAATTAAATAAACTGGGGTTGCAGCATGACAAATAAAAAGACCATCGTAGACGACAAAGCAGAACTTCAATAACAAAAATGTCATCCTTGGTTTTAAAACCAAGGAGCAACAATATCCAGGATTTAAATAAAAATAAAAACTGCTCAATAGCGCGCAAGCTATATGAAACAAAAGATCAGAAAGACAACGAAATATGGAAGCAATGATTAATTTTTCTCCTTTGTGATAGTCTTCAAATATTTTGCATTCGAACTACTTAAACCTTCATCAACCCCTCCATCGCTTGAAAGCCTTTTTGAAGGAGTTACATCATTCAGTTCATTTGATGGAGGTAAACCTTTGCTAGCAGTACCGAAATCAGTTTGACATTTTGCAAGGTTCACAGCGACACCATCTACTTTGAGATCATTAGTTTGGGATTCTAGCGGACCCACAGAAGAATCTACTCCTGTATTAGCAACAACTCCAACAGAATGCAGATTTCTATTCTTGCTACAAAAAGCATCATCCTGCACATACAATTAAAAAGATACCTATTAATGTTATATATGTAATTAGACTTTAAAAAATTAAAAGTGCAAAGAAGATGTAAACAATGATACCTGGCTATGAACCACTAATGTTGTGTCTTCAAATCTAGTTATTTAAGGGGGAGAGCAAAGAGTGACTTACAAAACATCATTCACTTTAACCATGCCCTATAAATGGAAAAAATCAATAATTTTTTTTTTTAGAGTTCAATAAAGAACGTATTAAAAATTATGATAAAGTAATTGGACCTCAGCCAGAGATTTCAGATTTGAGACAAAAGCATCAGAAACATCAACATCCTATAAAATTAAAATATGGTTGGAACATTAAAATTATTATACACTAACAAATACATTAAGAAACAAACATGAAGATGTTAGGTATTAACATAGTAAAAGAAGAATAGAGATAGGGATTACAACAACATTTGTTTTGAACTTTAAAATTATAGTTGTATCCTTGCAAATTTTCTTAACAGTATAAGTTGCATCAAAGATGGTCTCAAAGTTATCTTTGGCCTCTACTTTGAATAGGTATTGTTTCTGAACTAATGCAGAAATCTCATTTGGGAGGCTTATAGTATCACTGTTCTGTAATAATTCAAGAATCAAAAAAGGAAAAAATAATAAGAAGGGACTAATGGAATGATCACATAAAAAAAAGAACGAAGTGTGTCAAATGCATACCTTTTCCATGTTATCTAGCACTTCCTTGCATGTCTTGTTCAGAAGAGCACATCCATCACGGTAAGAAATCACAACTTTTGCAGAGCCAATATCATCAACAACACTAATCCTGAGCTTATACCTTGGTAATATTAAAATTTGCCGAATTAATGAATACTGAGATACTTGAAAAAAATTACGTAATAAATAATTATGAAAAAATTATAATTATTTAAATACCTGGGGGTAGGATTAATGACGTCGTTGTTACAGTTCTCACAAAAAAAGAACTTTCCATCAGCATAAACAAATTTGTTACACTTGCATGCATTATAACACCAACCACCAGGGTTGACAATCTCATCAACAGTCCCAAAAACAATGCAGATAGTCCTCTATTTAAAAAAAGAAGGAAGTTAAAACCTGCAGGCCATTATACATGCAAAAAAGTAGAGGGAGATAAATAACCTACCGATTTACATTCCAGTAAACCAGCAATGGTGGCTCTCGGAAAAAGCTTCAGAAACTCATCTTCTTCAGTTGGCTGGATCGGATCAGTTAACTGACTCAAGTTCTGTGTTGGGTTTTCAGTATTTTCTAGCAAATCTAAGGACAAAAGTAAGTAAAGAATCTTCTTATTCTAGTGAGTCATAGACAATACTAACAAACTACCAGACAATACCAACATGTGGAACCTAGTAGACGATACCAACAAACTAACAGACGGTACCTCCGGACCGTACTTAGCAGACGATACCAACATATGGTACCAACAAACTAACGGACGGTACCAACAAACTAATGGACAGTACCTCCGGACGGTTGCTAGCAGACGATAACAAAAACAACCACCAGACGATATTCCTAACAGTAAGTAATGGGATTAATTTTAAAAGTGATAGTTGACAAAATTTCAGTAACAAACATACCTGTTCCTCAGGTTCACAACTGCTGGAATATCAGGATTGAACATGATCTTTGTACAATTATAAGCATTCTGCAACTGATACTCACTTGCATAAATGAAACAAGAAACATATAAAGACTCATAGAAGGAAACATTTAAAATTTAAAGTAGTGAGAATAAAAATTAGAGACATAATACCTTGGAAATTCCTAATCTTAGCCAACAAAACCACAACAACAACATTGTTAATATTTCCAGCACTGAGAAAAGCATTCAACTCATCGACGTACTCTTCGAACAGAACACATTTGGCTAGTCGTCCGCAAGTAAAAAAAAAAGGGCAGAACTTATAAACAAACATGGATATTGACGAAGAGGAAAAAGAACACACCCTTCATATTCAATCTCAATCTGGTTCCTCTTAGACATGACTCCCTTGCGCTCATATTCCCTTTCTTTCCCAACACCAGTAAGCGTCCCCATGACATCTGAATGAAATAAATTCTTTATCACACATCCAAAGAATATCGACGTGGATGTATCAAAGAATCAACAGAAAACACTTACCAACCAAAATATTATGATCAAAAGAAGGATTAAATATCTGATCGAAATCATCAAACTTAAGCAAGTTGCGAGGTTCTCTTTCATTGCTAACAGGAATGACTCTTGTATTGATTTTCAAATTAATCTTGTATTGATGCTGAGATGGCCTGAAATCACCAGAGCTATGCCCTAATATACACTTCCTTCAGAGATAATCCAATCAAAGCGGTACACAATGGTCTTCCTCGCAAAGGCGTGTATCTTATCCCCCTGTAAGAACTCACAATTTATGAGCCGTTGCACGTGAAAAAAAAATCTTCGGGGGAAGAGATTTGAAAGCAAAGAACAGAAGCAAAATAATCTTTACCTTGTTGTCCATAAGGTAAAGATTATAGGAAAACGGAAGATTCGACTTGTCCACAACAGACCATACCAAGCCCTAACAACCCGGGCAATAATCATCCATTCGTCCTTTGATGGGTTGATTTAGAAAACATAGCTATAAACATGATTCATGATGAAACAGTCAGAGAGAAATAAGATTCACGAAGGAAAAAGAAAGAGCAAGGATTATTCGTGCAACATACCAATGCAGACAATAATCTAGTTATAGGGGGATGAATAATGAAGGTTGTAAGAATTTGATAAACCACATTAACCAATCCAAAGGGGCATTAATTGAGCTACAGGGTCATTCTGGGGGTTAATCGATAGAAGAAAGGATGAGTGGGGAGGATTATTGGGAAATGAAGAAAGTATGGGAAGACAACCATTAATTGAAGTGCGGGGACAATTAGAGGCTCAAAGATTGAAGGAATTGGATGATGAAACGAAAACAATGACGAGGGAAGATTATTGGGAAATGAAGAAAGAATGTGAAGACAACCATTAATTGAAGTGCAAGGACATTTAAAGGCTCATAGATTGAAGGAATCGGAAGACGAGACAAAAACAATGATGGGTAAAAGAATCGTAAAAGCTACATTGTGAATGATTACAAAAGTTACAAAATGATACAATGAGAGTTCTATTTATAACCTACTGTAAGAATTAACTAACTCACTAACTCTAGTTAAGCTACTTTAACTATGGTTCTAACTAACTAACTAAAACTGTAACTACTAGTAACAGAACTAGTAACAGAAAGATAACAAGTAACTAGCAACCAAACTAATAACAGAAAGAAGCGGACAAGACTAGCGGATGAAACTTCGAACTAGTGAGTAGCGGACGAGACTGGAAGACGATGTGAGCAAGTGCATCAGACGAGAGAAGCAGACGATAGTTAACAACTAGTTCTAATATCCCCCCCCCCCCCCCGCAAGATGGAAGTGTTATGCAATAACACAACTAGCTTGAAGACAACACGGTGAAGCCGAACAGTGAAGCTAAACCCTAGTCTCGAAGACTAGAATCTAACTTATCTGAAGGTATCGATGATACCCCCGTCAAGCTGGAACGTAAGCCATACACTCCAAGCTCGGACAATAAAAGATGAAAGAATCGAGAATCAAGTAGCTTGAACAACACCAGACGAGAGCAACAAACGAGGCAAATGAGGCCAGCAGACGAGGCTGAATGCAGGGCGGCAGACGAGGCTGTACAAGAGTACCAAACGAGTCTGAATGTGGAGTGAAAGACGAGGCTGAACAAGAGTACCAAACAAGACTTGAACAAGAGGCAGACGAGGCAGAGGCAGACGAGTGGCAGACGAGGCAGAGGTAGACGAGGGTAGCATCAGCAACTGAAACGAAACCAGCTACTAAGACGAGAGTAGCATCAGCAACTAAGACGAGAGAAGCAAATCTTCACTCTTCTCTGAGACAATTGCACAAACACCTTGTGTGCAACTTCCAGAACCGAAAACAAGAGAGAATCCAATGAAATTACCACATATATAGGCAGTGGCATTAAAATACAGCTTCAATAACGAACATAGGAGGATCGATGAAGCCGGAAGAAAAATGAAGTCACACGTACATAAGCAGCGGTGTGAAATAAAACAATTGCAACAACGAACATAGGAGGATCGTTGATGGCAAAGAAGCTCGTCCTCGGGTGACACGAAAAGAAAAATCCAGAAAACAATTGCAGTAATGAACATAGGAGGATCACCAACTGTAAGAAACACCAGAATAAACTGCAGATTAAGAGGATGCAGATTCCTCATCACAAAACTGAAAAACACGAAATGATCGTGAGCCAAACCAATCGCAGAAGAACTTCTGAAAAACCAAAATCGATGTTGAACGAACACAGAGTGAAACCGAAACTGCAGATCTTCAGATCGCAAACCGCAAACACGAATCCACGAACCAGGTCGCAATCATGACCAACGAATCGCAAATCTATCGCGAATCGGAGAAGCGAAATGAACGAAGCTACAGTCGGCGAAGAACATCAAAGCTTCAAGAAACACCAAAAGGTGAAGCAAGACTCCATAACAGTGGCATGAAGATCAGAGATTCAGAAACTCTGAAATCAGAACTAGATCTCAAACTCTAGCAGAGAGAAGGAAAAATCGAATGACCGCCATGCAGAGGACGATCCAAGCTCAGGAAAGCATGAAGAAATCGAAACCAGATTCAGGAGAAAAACCGAAGAATAAGGTAAAACAGAGGAGCAGAGCAATTTTTCTCTGATACCATAAAAGAATTGTAAAAGCTACATTGTGAATGATTACAAAAGTTACAAAATGATACAATGAGAGTTCTATTTATAACCTACTGTAAGAATTAACCAACTCACTAACTCTAGTTAAGCTACTTTAACTATGGTTCTAACTGCTTTAACTATGGTTCTAACTAACTAACTAAAACTATAACTACTAGTAACAGAAAGATAACAAGTAACTAGCAACTAAACTAATAACAGAAAGTAGCGGACGAGACTAGCGGACGAAACTTCAAACTAGTGAGTAGCGGACGAGACTGGCAGACGAAGTGAGCAAGTGCATCAGACGAGAGAAGCAGACGATAGTTAACAACTAGTTTTAATAATGGGGGAGGGGGAGAACCGATAGAAGAATGGTAGAGTAGGAATGAAAACCACATTAAATGCTATGTTTTTTGTACAAACTGAGGAGAGAGACAAAAGGAGACGGACGGATGGATAGAGGATGAAGAAACGTTCTGAGCATGCCATATCAGATTCGGAAGACTTAATAACCAATGGTATGGATACACGTCATATTATAAAGGGCCTATAATTTTCCCTGATTGCTTATACTATGGATGGATTTTAATTGTAATAATATTTTATACTCTTCCTCATGTGACCAATATTTTATATATTGTAAGCCTTACGACAATATTGTTCATTACAAAAAGAACATTATGTTACACTAGATCCTTCACCCTTTACTTTTTGTTTCATGTTAATCACAGTCCCAGGAAACCCCAACACCACAGTCACCATCGCCACTACCAAAAGAATTAAACGGAAAAAATTAATAGAGTCAAAGCTCTCCCTCAGCACACCACAGAGACGCCCTTCTCCTCCTCCCTCTGCTTTGTTCCTCAGTTTCTCTCTCCTACTTTCTCATACTTTCCGTCTCTTTCCGTCAAAGTTTCAATTTTTCTCGCCGTCGCCAGGTATGCCCCTTAACTTCTCCTTTCCAAATCTCCAATATCTTGTAATTCCCCCAGCATTATTGTTATTTATTTAAGAAAACTCTTTTGTTCTGTTTTGGGGAATTGTCAATTAAAAACCCTAGCTTTTTCGCGCTTCAATACCCCCCAATTTCAATCCCCACATTTAGCTCAGGCGTGCATTTCCGAAGTTGGGGGAGAAAAATATAGTAATCGGAATTTCGTCCCCGGAAACCCTAGTCCTGGATCGTGCTTCAGAGTTTGAATTCCAAAGCTTTTTTCTCGCATTGGATTTTGTTTTGTATGTTTTTGCAATTGGCATGTTCAGCTTTATGTACAGTATGCTCAGTAGAGCTTGATTTGATGTTAACGTTGAGATTTTTAGACTGTTCAGCTGGTGGGTTGTCTCTACAGTTTCGTCTTTTGCATCTGATGTCTTGGTTAGTTCGAACAAGGTAAGTAAGTTGAAAAACGAGGGTATTTTTATTTCAATGGGTCTTGGACATGCTTGGGGATCGAAAGTGATTTGGTTTAAATTTGAACCTTGTGTAAGTGTTATCTCCACTAATTTATTGTTCTAGGATATGGTTTGAATATTTGAAATTATGATTCTGACAGCTCTAAAAAGGTTGCCACAAGTCTATTAATGTTAACTTCTTATAGGCGCGGTTTCCTTTATTTTCCAATTTTCAGAATATTTTATATTCCTTACATTTTGAATATAATATTCAGACTAGACTATATTTTTTAATGTTTGAAGCATGCAGCATATTGCGTTGAGTTTCTGATGCAATCGTGGTGTTTGTTAATGGTTCTTCTTAAGGTGCATGTTATGAATCCTCTTTTAATTCATTATTCATTTGTGTGCGTACAGTTCAGAATAGCACCACTCTGCCTTACACACTTGGGTTCCTCAAATCGGGTCTCAAGTTTAAGGTATATTTGTTTTCGGGGCATTAGAATTTCAGTGCATATCCTTTAGCAGTTGAATGCAGTTCAATAAGGGGCATAGATTTGATGTGTCAGTTAATTTGATCTAATTACGACTTCAATATTTTTCTTTTTGTTCTTTCCCCCTTTTTTAGTCCCTTCACTGCTATTTTTCTTAGGAATTCATTTCTAGCTTGCCTAATTTGTTTGGTTGGAAATGACACAGTCAGCTATCTCAGCTACTTGTAGTGGCTTGATGCTGTGGGATGTATGCCAGTTATAGTTTGGGGAAATGCAAAGGTATCATGCTGGTAGCTGCACTAGTGCAGTCAATAGCAGTTCAATTGGTGGGCCATCAACTAGGGACATTGGAAGAACTGATCCATCATCCTTGCCAGCTAACTTTCCTATAAGTTCAAGGTAAGTTTCTCTCTACCGATATTGTCATGTTAGAATCTTATTAACATTTTTTCCTCTAATGATTGTGTCTGTTGCATGTGTGACTAATTTACTGCATATTCTGAATAGTTGTGGTTTTGATACATCTTCTCATGCTTTAGTTAGCCTCTTTAGCTATTAGCTTGCGCTAGTGATTGGTTATCTTTACTAATATCATTTGAAACTTGAAAACTACTTCAAGTAGGTTCACTATCTCTTGATTAATTTAAATATTCTAGTTACTGTTTTAAGTATCTATTATAGGGTGGGCCAGTATTTATTTCTTGGATTATTTTGGTTCTCTATAATGGTTTAAGTTTAGAACCTTTTTTGATTGTTTATCCTAATATTTTTCAAAACAGTGCATTAACTTTTTCACTAGAGATTGTTATACTATAATTTGTATGAACAGTTCAAATAGTTATTCTTCTGCATGTGTTGACTAATTAGTGAAGAAAATGTTATAGTGCTCACGCAGGATTTTCCCCTGAATTTTAGTTCTTTTATTATACTGAAAATTTTGGTGAGTAGTTCTTGTTGATCTGAAAATTTAGGGAGTCTTGGATAGCGGCCGACCCCGAAATCGCTATAGCTGTATGTGCATTGCGGGATAGCTGCTTTTCTGAAATTTTTATTCGTTTTTTTATAATTTATATTATATATACACAAGGTTGTCAGACTCGTGTCATGGTGTATAAATATAGCCTACTAAGACCATTAATAAGACATAAACCAAATAAGTTCACAATCCAACTTCATAATAAAACAAACTTCAACAAACCACAATAATAAAAAGCAATATTAAGGTTGGGAAAAAGAACATGTGTAAGAAGAGGAACAAAAGGCAAGATACATCCACATTCATATGTATACTAGAGTGGATCTATGTAAGAACAGAAAGGGGGAAAAAAGCATTTGCAGTTTGAAAAATAAAAGTAGAGACAATACTTGCTACGTGTCATTATATTCTCTTGACAAATTTATATATATATATATATATATATATATATATATATATATATATATATTAGATTAGATAAGTGAGTATATATATCATATTCATATCCACTTGTTTCACTCTCTCTCCAACACCAAGCAGTGCCAACTTTCTTAGAGATTCAGATACTGACGAGAGGTAAGGAAATTGAAGCGGCGGCGCACCAATTTCAGACGGCGGTGACGAGGTTCTAGACGGCAGCGCCGGGCAGCTCTCTCCCTCTCAGGTCACCATTCGTTTCTTCTCCCTAGTAAGTTCATCGCGAGACTCACAAGAGAAGAACAGGGTTCAAAACAAACCAAATAACTCAAACTCACCGTTTCAATTTGGGATTTTAGGGCAAAATTGGATTTTTTCCCAGACTCACCAACTCGAGCCAGACTCGCGAGTCTGTATGATTCTGCTCGAGTCAAACCGAGTTTGCACAAGTCACGGTAAAAAACAAGTCTGCAAGCGAGTCAACTCGATTCGGCAACCTGGACTCGCAAACTTGTCTGAGTCTACGAGTTGACTCGCGAGTTTGACAACAGTGTATACACACACATATAAATGCTCAAAATAATAAAATACTCAAAATAATAAAATACTCAAAATTCATGTCTGATCAGCGGAAAAAAAAGGGGGTGAATGAATACAACGACATAGAAGCAACAAAATAAATAGAAAAGGGGAAAAAATAACATAGCAGTCAATAGCGCGCTATAGTGGCGTAGCGGCCTCCGGCGGCTATGGGATTCAAGCCGCGAAATCCCGTGATTCGTGGCTGGAGCGGCGCGATTTGCGGATTGACTACTATGGGATTCAAGTTTTGGGGGTTGGCTCCTATGCGCCGCGATCCGGGATTGACTACTACGAAAAAAAATAAGAATCATAAAACAGATACTACAAAGGAAACAGAAAATAGATCAGGAGATTTCAGAAAACAAAACTCTTGGGGCCGCAGAGGGGTCACCAGAAGGATGTCGGAAGCTTGTCTTTGCTTGTTGCCGGTTGCGCGGTGGCTAAGGGTGCTGGTCGGCGATGGCTGAAGCATGGGTCACACAACTCAGAGACTCATGTCATTGTAAACAGAGAAGAGAGAGAGAGAGAGAGAGAGAGAGAGAGAGAGAGAGAGAGAGAGAGAGAGAGAGAGAGAGAGAGAGACTGTAATGGGATACACTGCTAGGTGCAGCCTCCCTCATATATATAGTATTAGGTTAAGAGTGAAGTACAAAGTACAACCTTAAAGTGCATATGGGCCTGGCCCATAGACTCTACGTCTAACCAACCCTAATTTCTATCAGTGATGAACCAACTATCCCAAAAGCTTAAGCTATTCGGTGAAGACAATTGAATGGTTTATATTATATTTCTAACAACTCATCTGCGAAGATGGAATAGAAGCTTTCACTTTTATTCTGAACCAAAAACCCAAAAGTAACCTAAAGTTTTCCCTAATTTTAAATTTTCGAGGGCACTTTTGGGATTTCCTGTATCTTCTCTCTAAATCGCTGCGATGTCTGTAATTTTGACCTCAAATTCCGCAGCGACGGCCGTGACTTCAAACTGCGCCGTGATGGGACAATCTATGGCGGCTAGGGTCCTCTTCGCCCTGCTCTGTCGCAATAGCGCTGCTATCAAGCGCAATTCACAACCCTGGTTTGAAGTTTGAACATCCAAAATAGGAGTAAGAATCATATAATTTCCCTATATAACTAGTCATAATGGTAGCAAATCGGCATAAGTTGGTATGATCTCTGTTTTTTCATTTGTGTTGTTTTATTGATATTTCTGTTTTCTTATCATTTAGATAATCAAAACCTTTTATTATTATTATTATTATTGTTGTTGTTGTTGTTGTTCTTGTTGTTATTATGATTGTCATTGTTGATAACGATGATGATGTTAGGCCATAGCATTATAGTTGCAAAGTTGTGTTAAACTTGACAGGTGAAGCTTGTTATGCGGTGGAGCTTTTTTTATTGTGGAAGATACAGTGGGGATTTTTTTAATTTTTTGCTACACATTTTAAAAGTTGTTTAATGGCCCAAATCCAGAATCTAGATGTTGTAACGTCTGTTTTGGTTTGTTTTAAAAAACAAAAGGTCTGTTTTGGAAAGTTTTTATGAAGGGAATTAGATTGGAGTTCACAGGCTGTGAGTTTGTATTTGAGTAAACAATCAGTTAGTAAGAAATTCATTCTCATTTTATGTCTACTTTACCTTTGAAAGTTGAAACACTCCTTTAATTTAATATTGCCAATTTGCAATAGTTATTTCAATTTTACGGAGTTAGGTTTTTTATACTCCATATTAAAATAGGGTGTGTGTGTTTGTTATGCTAAATCAGTTATCTGATGCTGTTAATCACTTTGAACACAATGTTCTTTTGTTTGCAGGCGACAACCACCGTTAAACCCATACAAGTTGAAGTGTGATAAAGAACCTCTGAACTCTAGGTAGTTCATTAAAGTTATAGATCCTATTCCTAAGTTTTTCTTTGGTAAAATTGGCATGTTTTACACTTTACAGTTTATATCCAAAAGAATGATATACTGTCTCGCTGCCCTTGTTTGTTAGCATTTCTTTTATTTCATCTTGTTCTACAGTATTGCTTGGCAATATTTCAACTTTGTAATATTTAGTTTTGCTTTATGTTTCCTTATAATCTACTTCTATTAATTTTAAATGCTAATTTTTAATCTCAGGCTTGGCCCCCCAGACTTTCACCCCCAAACACCAAATTGCCCTGAGGAGACTCTGACTAGAGAATATTTGCAATCTGGATATAGGGACACAGTTGAGGGGCTTGAGGTACATCTTGAATTTTACGTGTGTTTATATCAAACAGATTATGTCAAATAGCAACTTAGGAGCTATGAATGATTGTGTTATCGGTGTTATCCAATTATTGAATTCTTGTCTGAAATGCAATTTAGGAGCTATGAATGATTGGGTACAGGTGTTATAGGTGACATAAAATAGATATTTTTTTCCCAATGAAATGAGACATAAAAGATATGACCCATAAACCCAATGTCTTAAGGTTTTGGGTTAAGATGTGGCGTCAGATTCTCTTGGTGTCTTGTTTCCTCGACCCATGGGCTTCCCCAGTCTCCCCAACAAGAAAGAGATGAAGCACTCTCATAAAGGAGGCTATGCGAAAAGGACCTGCATGTGTCACAGAACTGTGCGAGACAGAGGAATAAGAGTATGTTTGGGTTACAGTGAAATGAAAGTAAAAGCACTTTTAGTTAATCCAAGAGCCAAGTTCCATTCAATAAATGCACATTTTGTCCATCAAAAAGACGAAAACTATTTTTCTGAATTGGAACTCGTGCTAACTGATGAACCGTTAAAACAAACACACCCTTAGTGGGATCAAGGTGTGTGGACTATGTGAAACAGGGGTCAGATGGTTATGTGAAACAGGTTTGATGGAGGAGAGGCTGTGTGATGAATATGAACTCTTATGCTATTAAGTAGAGGATTGAACACTGTAAAGTCAACTGAGAGGTGTGATGTGGTCAGGAAGATAAACCCCCCCTTAAATTATAGGAGGATTTTCTTTTTTTTTAGCGTACTGTGATGGCTGCAAGAACTGAGTTTTTCTGTTTTTAACATGGCATTAATTTCTCTGTCTCCAGGAAGCTAGAGAAATTTCACTGACCCAGGTTCCAAATTTTAACAAGCCAGCTGTCCTTAGTTGCAAAGAGGTGACTCCTTCATCTCTGTGAGAGATTTATGCCCTGTTGTTTTTATAACTTTTCCGTGAATTTACTGCACATTCTCCATACTTAGTTTTGTATTCATTGGAAGTCTTTTTTGTAGATTAATTCTTTATTCTTTCATCTTCTCTCCAGGCTATTAGAAAACGTCTAAGGGCCATCAACGAGTCTCGTGTTCAGAAGCGGAAGGTGATGACTTCTTATCTTTGTTCTGCTATTTTATTATGCATGCTAAACATTATGCTAGCCTCCAAGATATGTCCATATATTTCATGTTTTATTTTCTATTATTTTGGGTCTACTGGGCCATTTCTATGTCAGTTTGTCATGAAGGTATTTGATCTACATGGTAGTGCTTACTTTGGCAGGCTGGTCAAGTCTATGGAGTGGCTCTTTCAGGATCACAACTCACGAAGCCAGGTGTTTTCCCTGAACAAAGGCCATGTCCTGAAGACTTCCGAAAGAAATGGATTGAGGTATCAATTGAAGTCTTGGTGCTCCTGCTTTATTCTTCATGCAGCTTTTCTGTATAACAATTACTTGCCTTATTATTTGTTTCAATAAAAATTCTTAGAAGTAAAATATAAAACCATTCACATGTCTTTATGGAACAGCTTAAACTTTATAGTTGGTTATGACATGGTATTTGACCATCTATGATCAAGTGGTCCAGAGTTTGATCCTTGTTGCTGCCATTCTCCTAATAAAATATTGAACTCAAACACAGTATAGCTGGAGAAGGCTCTCATGTGAGTTGAATTTAAGCACAATCTATGACCAGAGGGCTCTCGTGTGAGGGAGTGTGTTAGAAGTATAATATAAAACCATTCATGTGACTTCACACAATAACTTAAGCTTTTGAGATAGGTAGTTCATGACAAGAATATTAGGATTATTGGTTTACTATTTGTGAGCTTGTCTTGAGCCAGTCTTGAATAGGTTAGGGTATTGTATAACACATTTATCAATATTCAGGTTACTATTTATAACACTTTTGTAATAGTAGGTCTTAGGTAAAAAAGGATGGAAAAGAGAGAAATACTGATAACATTATCACAGTGAGACTCATTAGATGTTACGCAATACCCTAATCTGATGCTTTCATTTATACTAATAATTAGCGAAGTAATAGTACTGCTAACATAAGCCGAACCAAATCCAATAACCTTGATATTCCAACAGTTCCTTGTAAGCTTTTGCCGAAATTATATGGAATATGTTATGGCCCCTAGCGGAGGATCTGGTCATGGGTCTAGACACAAGAGAATTCTTCTTGAAATTCTTTTTGCAACCTAGTTTGCAGAAAAAGAAGCGGCTCGTCTTTGACAGAGCTTCTTCTGATCTTACGGTTCTAATGAAAATACTTGCTTATTGATTTTATTCAATTCTGAAATCCCTTTTATAATAAGGGTTGAGTACAAGAAAATAGGGAAACTAATCCTATCTAATTAAAGAACAAATCCTAATATCTTATCTAATAAGATAAGAAACAGCCAAATCCTATCTAATAAAGAAAAAACAACCAAATCCTAACTAATAAAGAAATAACAATAAAATAGAAATATCCTAAATTAACCTAACTAATCAAATCTCCCTATTAATAAAAACAAATCAAATCCAATCAACATCTTATCATCAATTCAAATCTGCATCCATATCAGAATAGCACATGGTTATGAATCTTTTGTATATCTCGGTGGATCAATGGTTGTAATTTAATATCGCTGGAGGCAGTGCGCAAATATGGATTTATGCGGCATATGTTTATGTGCTTAATAGTCCTGTACAGGCTATAGCTATTCATAAATTTTAGAAGAGCCAATGTTATATAAGTTACTAACTTACTATTGACAAATTGGTTGTGCTTTTCATTGTCTAAGTTGATATTCCTGTTAAATCCTTGAATACTTTAAATCATACTGGGTAGTGCTTATTATTGTCTGCTGCTACTAGTTCTTTTACAAACTCAAATTGTTTTTATAGGGATTATCTCAACAGCACAAGCGGTTACGTACTCTGTCTGATCTTGTCCCTCATTATAGAAGGAAATCAGTATTAGAGGTTCTTATTAGGAATAATGTTCCTTTGCTGAGGGCTACCTGGTTTATAAAGGTTACTTACCTCAATCTGGTAAGGATGCTTAATGTTGTTATGTAAATTTCCTAAAGTCCCCCTCCTTTTTCGTTGTTTGAAGGTAGACTATGTTTGCATTAGCAGGTTCGTCCTGGTTCTGCCAGTGTTCCTTCTGGGACTAATGATAAAACTCAGCTGTCTTGTTCTGAGCTTTGGACCAAAGATGTTATTGAATACTTGCAAGCTCTTCTCGATGAATTTTTCTCAAAAAATACATCTCATTCTACTCCTCACTGTCGAGATCGATCATCCCAAATGCCTTATAGTGCATCGCTTCAGCACAGAAGTGACCAGTTATTATCTGTTTCTAATGGTGAAGAACCATCTTTACATTTTAGATGGTGGTATATTGTTCGGCTTCTCCAATGGCATCATGCTGAAGGGTTGATTTTTCCTTCTCTTGTCATTGACTGGGTTTTGCATCAACTACAGGTAATTGCATGTAACAAGTCGTGTGTTCATGAAAATAAAACTGAGCATTTTTTACATTCTACTGATTCCATCAGACTTCAGGTTTTGATTTGTCACACTTCTGTTTTTTTCAGGAAAAGCAATTGCTTGAGATTTGGCAGCTGCTACTGCCTATTGTATATGGCTTTTTGGAAGTTGTGGTTCTATCTCAAACATATGTACGCACTCTTGCTGGAGTAGCTCTTCGTATTATTCGTGACCCCGCTCCTGGTGGATCAGATCTAGTAGATAATTCCCGGAGGGCATATACGACGACTGCTCTGATTGAGATGCTCCGGTATTTAATACTTGTGGCACCGGAGACTTTTGTTGCTTTGGATTGCTTTCCTTTACCATCCTCTGTAGTCTCACATACAATAAATGATGGGTATTTTATACTTAAAGCAACTGAAGCTGCAGGAAAGATAAAAAATAGTTCAGAAGATGTTGTGTGTGTATTTAGAAATAAAGGCCTTGATGCACAATACCAATCATTGGCATTTGATCATGTTATTTCATGCATTCAAAAGCATGCAGAACATCTCTCAGAGGCTGTAACTCCAGGGTGTCCGGGTCACTGTCTTGCTAAAGCTGCACAAGCCTTGGATAAATCCCTTGTACTTGGTGATACACGTGGAGCTTTCAAATTTCTTTTTGAAGATCTTTATGATGGAACTGTATCTGAAGGTTGGGTAGCAAAAGTCAGCCCTTGCTTAAGGTTATCGCTGAAGTGGTTTCCGACTGTAAATACATCACTTATTTGTTCTGTGTTTTTCCTTTGTGAATGGGCAACATGTAATTTCAGGGATTTTAGGACCACTCCTTGTGACATAAAGTTCACGGGTAAGAAAGATCTTTCCCAAGTGCATATAGCAGTTAGACTTTTAAAGATGAAGCTGAGGGATATGCAGATTTCACCAAGAAAAAAGAATGGAAACCCTCATAGAGTCAGTCATTTAGCAAAGTGTTCAAGTCAGCAGAATAATTGGAATTTTATGAACAAAGCATCCAAAATAAAAGCTAGTTCAAAGCATATGGATCAGAGTATCTATTCATCAGTCATATTTGAAAGCCCAGGTCCTCTACATGATATTATAGTTTGTTGGATTGATCAGCATGTGGTGCATAAAGGGGAAGGCCTCAGACGCCTACATCTACTTATGGTGGAACTCATACGTGCAGGCATCTTTTACCCTTTGGCATATGCACGCCAGCTGATAGTGAGTGGGATCATGGATATGAATGTAAATGGGGTTGACATAGAGAGACAAAAGAGACATCATCGAATCTTGAAGCAGCTTCCTGGTAACTTCATTCGTGATGCTTTGGAAGAGTCGGGGATTATTGAAGGGACACTGCTTATTGAAGCCTTACAAGTTTACTTGAATGAGCGACGCCTCTTACTTCGTGGTTCCTTGAGTGAGAACCATGGCAATGCCAGTAGTGCCAATTCTTCTGCTGTTAAGCGAACACGCTGTACATCTTCAACAAAAGATGGAGCTTCTACTGTGCCGATTGATCTGTTGAAAATTGTTCCTTCGAAATTATCTTCTAAAATTGTAAAGGATGTCACAAGTGTTGAAGAACTGAAGAAAGTCATCTCAGAACTGTTACAGCTACCAAAAAGTTTATCTAATTTGAGCACTACTGGATTGGATGAATCTCAAGGCAGTGTCAAGAGTCCCATTAGGTCTCACAGCAAGATTGATATTGTGGAGGCTACGCCTGGGTGTGAAGAATGTAGAAGAGCAAAGAAACAAAAATTGAGTGAGGAAAGAAGTTCATTTGTTCAAGCTCATTCTCTAGTACTTGCTGATGATGAAGAGACGTGGTGGGTGAAGAAGGGGCTGAAGTCAGTGGAACCTCTGAAAGTTGATCAACCACTGAAGACAACCAAGCAGGTTTCTAAGACTCGGCAAAAGTCTGTACGTAAAACCCAGAGTCTTGCTCAGCTGGCAGCTTCTAGAATTGAGGGTAGCCAAGGGGCATCAACAAGTCATGTGTGTGATAATAAGGTAAAGTGCCCTCACCATAGAACATCTAGGGATGGAGATACAGCAAAGTCTGTTGATGGGATTCGAACTAGTCACTGTGAGGATATTGTTTCAGCTGGAAGTGCACTAAAATCCCTGCGCTTTATTGAAAAAAAGGAAATAACAGTTTGGCTGATTACTGTAGTTAGACAGCTTATCGAAGAGAATGAAAAAAATATTGGTAAAGTTGGTCAGTTTGGCAGGTCTTTTGCCACTGTGGATGATAGAAGTTCAATACGATGGAAACTTGGTGAGGATGAACTTTCTGCTTTACTTTATCTGATGGATATCTCGGATGATTTAGTATCGGCTGTCAAGTTCCTGCTGTGGTTGCTTCCAAAGGTTTACGGTAGTCTGAATTCTACAATTCATAGTGGAAGGAATGTTTTAATTCTGCCAAGGAATGTGGAGAACCAAGTCTGTGATGTTGGGGAGGCTTTTCTGTTATCATCACTGAGAAGGTTGGTTATGCAGTTTGTTTTTTGGTTGCCTATGCTGAAATTTGTTATTTTATTCATTAGTCAGTTTCTGCACTCTTCCTCCATCAATTTTCCCTTCTAATGCACTTAGAGTACGTCCGGAAATGTGTCCCCACCCTTTCAACGTGCATATTTTCCGAATCAACAATATGAAGCTTCCATTTTAATGCTCGTATTTCATCTCCAAACGCAGACTCAAATGGGCACTTAGTGTTTAGTGCTTTGTTTTGGTTAGCTTTGTGCCTTTTGAATATGTGATATACTGTGTTACACTTGAAATTATTTTTCTATTTTAAACAGTACCTTGGCAAGCATTGTATTTCAGTGGTTTCCTTTTGTTTTTAATTATAACTAACTTAGGCTAGTTTCATTTAAATTTAATTTTTTCTCCACATCAATTCAGACTTGCCCAATTAGATTTTTTTTGTCTATTGGTTGACAACACAATTGATGTTTGTCTTGTTATAGGGGCTGATTACTAATTTCATGACAAAGTGCAAGTTTGACCTTAAGTAATTTTGCCATGACTTTGTATGAGCTCCCTGGTCATAACCCATCTCTGATTCTTTTTCTCATCTTTTATCATTGGCCAATTGCTTTATGAAGGTTCTGTACTTTTCATCTTTATGCTAATGTTGAACAGTTATTTTTTTTTGGAGGGGGGGGGGATAGGATATTCAATTCATTTAGCTTGTCTAATCTGTCTAACATTTTTCAATGCAGGTATGAGAACATTCTTGCTGCAGCAGATCTAATTCCTGAAGCTTTGTCATCTGTAATGAGTCGCGCTGCGTCTATTATAGCATCTAATGGGAGAGTTTCAGGCTCAGCAGCCCTAGTTTTTGCTCGTTATTTATTGAAAAAATATAGCAGTGTGGTCAGTATCATTGAGTGGGAGAAAAGTTTTAAGACAACTTGTGATAAGAGACTTGCTTCTGAACTTGATTGTGGACGATCAGTTGATGGAGAGTTTGGGCTTCCCCTTGGTGTTCCTGCAGGAGTTGAAGACCCTGATGATTTTTTCCGTCAGAAGATAAGTGGTGGACGATTGCCATCCAGAGTAGCTTCAGGCATGAGAGATGTTGTACAGCGTCATGTGGAAGATGCATTTCATTACCTTTTTGGAAAAGACAGAAAGCTCTTTGCTGGTGGTACACCAAAAGGTCCTGCTTTAGAAAAATGGGATAATGGATATCAAATTGCTCAGCAAATAGTTATAGGTCTGATAGATTGCATTAAGCAGACTGGTGGTGCTGCTCAAGAAGGTGATCCCTCTTTGGTCACTTCTGCTGTTTCTGCCATTGTCGGCAGCGTTGGTCCAACTTTAGCAAAATTGCCTGATTTTTCAGCTAGCAATAATCATTCCAATATGTCATTGGCAACAAGTTCATTGAACTATGCTAAATGCCTCCTGCGAATGCATATAACTTGTTTGTGCTTGCTCAAGGAAGCCTTGGGAGAACGTCAGAGTCGTGTATTTGAGATTGCTCTTGCAACGGAAGCTTCTACTGCTCTTGCTGCAGTTTTTGCTCCAAGTAAAACATCTCGAACTCAATTTCAAATGTCACCTGAAGCTCATGATACTAGTACTATTTCAAATGATGCTGTAAACAGCTCTAGTAAAATTGTGGTTGCAAGAACAACAAAAATTGCCACTGCTGTTTCTGCACTTCTTGTTGGTGCAGTTGTATATGGCGTTACCAGCTTGGAGAGAATTGTGACCATTCTCAGATTAAAAGAGGGCCTGAGTGTAGTACAATTTGTGAGAAGCACAAGATCCAATTCAAATGGTAATGCACGTTCAGCTGGGGCTTTTAAGGTTGACAGTTCAGTTGAAGTTCATGTCCATTGGTTTAGATTGCTTGTCGGAAACTGCAGAACCATCTGTGAAGGCTTAGTGGTGGATCTCTTGGGTGAACCATCCATTGTAGCTCTTTCAAGGATGCAACGCATGCTTCCTCTAAGTTTGGTCTTTCCACCTGCCTATTCAATATTTGCATTTGTTATGTGGCGGTCCTTCATTATGAATGCTAATTTAGCAGTTCGTGAAGACATGAACCAACTTTATCAGTCTCTAACAATGGCCATAAGTGATGCAATTAAACATATGCCTTTTCGAGATGTATGTTTAAGAGACTCTCAGTGCCTTTATGATCTTATGGCTGCAGATACATGTGATGCAGAGTTTGCGACTTTGCTAGAGTTGAATGGCTCCAGTATGCATTTAAGTTCCAAGGCATTTGTTCCCCTTCGTGCTAGGCTTTTTTTAAATGCTATGATTGATTGTAAGATGCCACAATCCATTTGTACAAAGGATGATGGAGGCCGGAGTGCTGGGCGTGGTCCATCTAAAATTCATTTTACAGATAGTGAATCTAAGCTTCAGGATAAGCTTGTAGATGTTTTGGATGCCCTGCAACCTGCCAAATTTCACTGGCAATGGGTTGAACTCAGGCTTCTTTTAAATGAACAAGCCCTAATTGAAAAACTGGAGGCTCATGATATGCCCTTAGCTGATGCGATAAAGTTGTCTTCACCTAGTTCAGAGAAGGCTGGCGCTTCTGAGAATGAGAACAATTTTATTGAAATAATTCTGACAAGGTTACTAGTTAGACCCGATGCTGCACCCCTTTTCTCGGAGTTGATTCACCTTTTTGGGAAGTCACTAGAGGATTCTATGTTGTTGCAGGCTAAATGGTTCCTTGGAGGTCAAGATGTTCTCTTTGGTCGTAAGACCATTAGGCAACGACTAATTAACATTGCAGAGACCAAAGGATTTTCTGTTAAAACCCGGTTTTTGGAGCCCTGGGGTTGGTGCAGCCCATGTCCTGATCCAATAACTGTAAAGGGGGAAAAAGGGAAAGTTGATTCTGTTTCTCTTGAAGAAGGAGAAGTTGTTGAAGACGGGGTAGATATGAAAAGGTCCAGAAAGGGGTCCTCTCAAGTGATTGACTCTGAAGAGTCAACCAGTAAGCAGCAGCAAGGCACTGAGAGGGCTCTTCTTGAGTTAATTCTTCCTTGCATAGATCAAAGCTCTGATGAATCTCGTAATTCCTTTGCAAATGATTTGATCAAACAATTAAGTTATATTGAGTATCAAATAGCTGCAGTTACTCGCGGGCCAGGTAAGCTGGTGGCAAGTACCCCTCCTGTAATTGAAGGGCAGACAAATAAAGCAAATAGCCGCAGAACTTTAAGAGGTAGCAGCCCTGGATTAGCCAGACGACAAACTGTTCCAACAGATTCGTCTCCACCTTCACCTGCTGCTTTATGTGCCTCAATGTCATTGCGTATGCAGTTACTCATGAGATTTCTTCCTATTCTTTGCACTGACCGGTAATTACGACTAAATTTCTAATCTTTACATGGTTTTGCTATGCTTTGTTGAATTATTTTTTCTTTCCTGGATTGTTGCTGCACTAGTTATATTTTTCTCTGGATAAGTAATGAGATTTTCTTTGAACATGTTTATGTAGTTCTTTATTGTGAGGGTACAATCCTGCATTCAGATTTCTAGAAATGCAGAAAAAATGAAGATAATGGCAATATGGAAGTTTTTTGCAATACAGCTTTCTTTTTTTCTATCTATTCTTTTAAAAGCCACAACACAATTTTCCATTATATGCTGTATTATCATGGTTCCCAGCTATTGGTATTGATGATGAATGATGATAACTCATTAGTTGTTCCTTGTATCTAAATTATTTCAAGAATAAGTTTTGGTTCTGAAATCAATTAACTTCTTCCCTTTTTAGAAGTGAAGTATGGATCTTGGTGCTATGACGGCATTTGCTTTTATTTTGATATATTCCACATTAATTTATCAAATATTGGCTGTAGATGGAGGCTGTTTAACTAGATTTTAAAATTTGCAGGGAGCCCTCTGTGCAGAACATGAGACACACACTTGCCTCTGTAATTCTTCGTCTACTTAATAGTCAGGTGGTGCATGAGGCTGCAGGCATTTCAGGGAATGCTATGCACTGCTCTCTGCCGAGAGTAGAGGCTGAGTCACCTTCTGAAGCTGCTTCTTCTGCTTCTTTTGTAGATTCTTCTGTTGAGGGCCTGTTCGATCGTTTGTTGTTGATTTTACATGCATTGTTGAGTAGTAGTCCTCCAAGTTGGCTTAGGTTAAAGCCTGTTTCAAAGACTACAATTGAGCCTACAAGGGAGTTTTCTGGATTTGATCGAGAGTTTTTGGAAACTTTGCAGGTTTGGTCTTTCAGCCTAGAATGTGTTACTCTATGTGACTGATCCCATTTTATAGGAAAGGCATTTTAGCCTTTTTTGATGTAGAACACTTAGCATGCAGGCTTCTTGCTTTTCTGATGGTCTATTGTGTAAATGCAGAATCACTTGGATTGTACACAACTGCCAGATACGGTCCGGTGGCGTATCCAAGCTGCGATGCCTGTACTCCCTCCTTCTACGCGGAGTTTTTTCTCCTGCCAGCCACCAACTGTTCCAACTTCTGCTCTTTTACCTCTTCAATCCAGCATTACAAATTCTGAGTTTAACTCCAGCAGTTCCACTATCCCCCAGAGGAACCAGGTTCCGTTGTCAAAATCCGCAGCATCAGGGAAGTCAAAACAACAGGAGAATGATCTGGAAGTTGACCCTTGGACACTTTTAGAAGATGGTGCTGGATCTTGCCCTTCTGCAAGTAATACCGCCACTGTAGGAAGCGGAGACCGCGTGAACATTCGGGCTGCTAGCTGGCTTAAAGGGGCTGTAAGAGTGAGACGGACTGACCTTACGTATGTTGGAGCCGTGGATGAGGATAGTTGATTAACAAGGTTTTTCATTGGTTTGGATTATGCCATTGCAAACCCCTCAGCTGGTGTATTTGTTGTTTCATTATCTATTCTTGGTGCATGACTTCCATGAAGATGCCATTTTGTGCTTGTCCTTCTGTTGAGGGGACATCAAATTAAGAAACAGGTGAAGGGATGGGTTCTTTGATGACAAAAAGTGAAGGTTTTGGCCTGGTTGAGTACTAAGTACTAACCTCTTCATTACAGTACACCCCCTCAATCTCTGAACCTGTGCACTTCTTGGCACAGTTCAGAGTTTGTTGTATATATAGGATGATTGTTTCCCATTCCCAATTTAGTTGAGTAAATTAAAATCTCAGGTGATTTGTAGCTTTTTGGTTCTCATTCATGTGCCTGTCTGTATCTTTTGGGGGCGGGGCTACATGCACACATGAGGGCAAGTAACAGAAATTTTCTCTGTATATTCAGATTATCAAAATTGTATGTGCATTCATCTGGAAAATTCAGCATGAAATGCAGCATTCAGTTATTATTTATTGCAACCGGAGAGAACTTTATAAGGAATCATGTCAGCATTTGTGTGGTGTCTCAAATCTTCTTTACTATCGTATTACAGTGTGTTTGGAATCACGTTCCATGTCCTCCATACGTGCGTTTTGGTGAAGCATCAAAGTGTAGACTTTACTCAAACGTGCACTGAAGTTTGTGCGTAACTCTTTCCAAACGGATTATCCTCTACCTCTCCTAAGGAAAAGATAAGCTCATTGCTTGTGCAGGCAAATGTATCTTTCTTGGATAATATTCTAGAGTGTAGAAAAGTTAGAAATGTTATTCTTCTATACTCACCAAAGAAGATGAACTAAGTCTCCATTTTACAATTCTTCCTACTCCTTATCTTAATCCTCCAACATCCACCCTTTTAGGACACTACCAGTATCCCTTATAGAAAATATCGAATGTTCTCTAAACTGTTATAAGTGTCATCGTCGGGAACTCTCACATCTCAATTTTCTTCAGAGCGGAATTGGGTTGTTATTCATAAAGGTGTTCACTCCACTCGTAATCCCCATCCTATTTACAATGTTGTAAGTTTTTATAATTTTTTATAATCAGCATGCTTTAACATCTACCTCATCATCTGTTTCTATACAAAAATTGTCCATGAAGCTCTTTCATGGGGCTAGACAATGATTGTGGTAGAGCAAACTTTCGAATCATACCACATTTGGACTTTGGTTTCTTTATCTCCAAATAAAGACGTTGTGGACGAGTCAAGTAACTAAATAGGTTCAACATTTTTGAAAATTAGCTTGGCTTGGGGGACGAGGATGATGATTGAGCAAGCAATTGAGCTTGAAACACTCTTTGGCAGTGCACTTTTCACTTGAATTGGTGCAATTGAGTCCCTGGAGACATGTCTATGAAACTAGCTTGGCGGGACATTGTTTGTCACCCCCATCACCCAATTTTAAACCCTACCCTTTTTTCTAAATCCCCAAAATAGCCTCCACCCTTCTTCCTTCATTTCCAATAGTGTCTCGCTGTTGATGCTGCTTTTACCGTCGGTGATGAGGGTTTGGGTCAAAAACACTGCTTTGAAATTCCTTGTTTAATACTCGATGTTGGAACCACAATCCACAATCCGCGAAACAGTTACAAAACCACATCCATCAAATGTTTATGTTGGTGAAGACATGTTTTTGGTTCTTATTACCCATGATGATAGCCCATTATTAAGTAGTGTAAGTTTACAATAACCGTCAGTTTGTGTATAAAAAATCTGCAGAAGGTGGTTCATAAGGGGTTGGAAAAGTCCCACATCAGTGCTAGGAAAAAAAACGTATTTCCAACAAAGCGGATTTTATAAACTGAAATGATAAAAAACACTACATAAAATAAGTTTTTGGAATTTAATAACCCCATATGTTTTTAATGTGGGATTTCATTTTTCGAAAGTAAAACCAAAATAAGTTTTCAACAAAGAGGGTTTTATAAACCGAAATGTTAAAAAGTGTGAGGAAAAAAGCGTATTTCCGGAATTCAAAACCCGATATGTTTTTAACATATTGAAATTTCATTCTCCGGAAGTAAAACCAAAATAAGTTTCGAAAATCTCAGTACGTTAAAAGCATACCGGAATTTAAAACAAGTTTTAAAATACTAAGATTTCATTTTCCGGAAGTAAAACCAAAATATTTTCCGAGATTTAAAAACACGGAAGGTATTTAATCAAGTGCCTTTCGAGATTAAGAATCCGGAATGGTAACAATGAGAAAGTGTTCCGAGTTTTAAATCTCGGTATAAACATCCAAATGCGTTCCGAATTTATAAATTTCGCTACACCAAAAAATCAAGAGTATTTATGACTTTTTCTACATTAAAGTGGGATGGGTGATGGGGTGATAATTGTAACACCCTAATTCATTGATGACAAACTATTAACCAACAAGATAGAGGTTTGTTACAACTAATGGAAATTCAAAATTGATAAATACAAAATTGAAAAATACAAATTCAAACTACTTGCTAAGTACACCAGATATGTGAGTTGTTTGATGCTAGTGGTGAAAAATGTGCTTTAGTGATTGAAGTAAATAAAAAGTAATATAATAAATTTGGATGCACTCCAGTATTTGACATGTAGCTTTTTATAAGTCAAATATCTTACAAATTTCAGTATTGATACAATTTTGCCTAATGTTTGTTATACCATGAGATTAACAAATAAAAGAGAAATATAACTTTCTTATACTTCAAATATATATGATATAAAATTGTTTAGAAAAATTGAGGTATAAAATATAATAATGGCTTTGTGCCTTCTTAATTAGAGATTTATAAGCAAATTGTCACAAAAAGATAAAAATTGAAAGATACTCACTAGTGTATAGAAATTCTAAGAATTTTTTTATGTGACAACATGATAGAAGTTCAAAATATTGAGGTGTTAACTTAAGGGTTCGCACTTAAAAAATTATTCATTATAATAGTTACATAAATAGATTATTGTTTGTACTTTTTGATGGCCTTGAAAATTCTACTACTCTACACGTGAGAAACTAACCTCTTATGGTATTTTCTTAAACAAAAGGTGGAGACCCCTCTCAATTTTTCTTTTCATAATATTAAACCAAGATTGAATTTAGAAGATCCAAACCCATTCCACTCTTAGCAAAAGAAAGTGTTTAACAGCATCTGATATAAATAACTCTCATGGCCTATGTTTCATTCTCCTCCTGTCTTTGCTTATATTTTTATTGCCGTCCCAAATGAATATTGTGAAACACACACCTAAAGCAAGAATGTCCTTTGAGTATAGTTCAAGTGTCCAATTAAGGGAAACTAATAGAAACATAGTGTACTTTTGGTCCAAAGTTGACATTGCCCCTCATTCATTTCTTTTTCTTCTTTTGTATGAAGAGTTTTATATTATTGTCCTGCATTTTTTTTGGGATGTAGATACGTGAAAGGTGTTATAATGTTAGTATCAGGATCTGGTCATGTGTAAACTTCACATGACATTGTCATGTTGATATTTTAAGTGTATCACTTTTAAATAGGTGAGACCCTTTGAATATTTATAAAGATAGATATACATCATGTTTAACTTAAAACTATCATGTGACATGAGAGGATTTAATCGAGCGCAAATAACATGCTTTCTGAACTTCTGGTCCAGTAGATGATGAAATGTATTTCCAAATTCAGACTATAATACTGACTCTACTTTGTTTTTTCTGGAGAAGCTGTAATAAACTTCAACTGAATGTTGAAACTGCCTACATACTATTGTCAAATAAGCTTCATATAATGCAAGTGAATATCTTTCCACACAACCATCTATTACCTGCCTACATTCTCCTAAAGCTATGGTTTACAAAATATTGTTGGACGGAAAATATCAGTGATTGGATGTAGGTGTAAAACTCGGTTGTGGTTTCTAGACTTCTCGATTCCTCATTGACTTATCTACATCAAGAACATCTTCAATCCAAGCAACAATGTTGAATGCTAGGCCTTCTAAAACTCTTGAATAACTTTCTAGCACTGCTTTCCCTACATCCTGCAAAAGATAATTATCTTAGTTCATTTGCACCGGATTTAAACATCTCCTAGTACATGTTTGAAAATCCTTTTACAATTGATTCTAAAGCTAGATTCAATTCTTGGAAGAAGTTTTTGTGAGTAGCTTCTGTTTGTCAGAATTAATTCTGAGAAAAGAAAAGCCGATCCGAACATGTCTTAATGCTAAACATAATGATGACTTTATAGGCTGCTAAAAATTACCCTGTTGTATTGGATCTTGGTTGTGTCCAGAGAAGTTTGTGAGAGTTCAGGATATCTTTGCCTCAGGCAAAACAACAAAGTCTCAGCTCTCTCAGCTAAGATGTAGTTTTTGTCCTTGCAGTCATTGTCAGTCATGAGATCCTTAACTTTTTTCCATGATGACTTTGAATGGCTCAGACAAGCTTTACGCCGCCACGTGTACATCGACGATTCAACCCTGTCTACTAGGTCAAGTGCTTCATGTTCAGAGCTTATTTTGAGAAACTCAATAAGGTGATCAGGGGAGAACTTGTCTGCAGTGTTCATATAATGGTAAATTGAGTCACCTAGACTTGCTCTTCCACTCTGAGGAAATTGATGTTTGAAATTAGTAAAAGAAGCATGACAAAATATAAGTCATTTTGATCAAAATATGTGAATGAATACTAGTAGCATGGAAACAAATCTTCTCCTGCATTAACTTTATTAGTCTTTAGAAATTTATAATTAACAAGAAAAATTTGATTTGCATGCTACTAGTACCTTATATGAAGTTATATCATCCCTTTTTCTACAAGACTCAGCTGCTATTATTGGCTTCCATAAAAGGCTTATGAAATTTGATGATAAATTCCAAGACATTTGCTTTATGGGATCACATGTAAAGGATTCCTCAATCACTTGGCAATAGAATGTGAGCTGGGAAAAAAAAAAACCAAAATGCAGACTCATTCTGAGATTTCAACAGAAACTTTCAGATTGAGTGCATGTTTTGATACATGGTGGAAAACCACAGTGAATCCAAAATCACGGTGAACAACCCTAAAAGCTAAGGGAAGTTGCTTCTGTCAACTGTGATTTTGGCTCACTGTGATTTTCCACCGTGTATCCAAACATGCACTGAGATTTTCAGAACCAGAAACAATCTTTACCAATAGGGACTAACCTTGGGAAGATCATCTATATATGTCTCTGGGATATCTATTTCTGCAAGAACATTGCTATTTATTGCCATGGCTGCTTTATGAATTTGATTAGCACAATCCCTTTTCTCTATCAGGTGCTTCCTTGATTTATCTGAGAGGCCACCAGGGAGAACACAAGGAACTGGCAGCCACCACTTCTCATCTTTCCTCGGAACAACCTTCCGAAACGAAGCTGCGCGCGACCGAGTTGAGTTCTCTGGTATGTTCTCTGCATACCAAAATTCAGTATCCTCAAAAGTATCTAGTATTTCCTGCAAGAAATGTTCATGTTTATTAGCCCTGATAAGTCTTGGTGAAAAATTGTTACATGCTAGAAGAAGCTATTGAGGTTTGTTAAATTTGTCTTACTATGAGCATTGTGTCAAGCTTCTGCAGTGCTGGGAGGTTGATATATATGTCTGATCTAGGTCTGCTTTTCATCATCTATAAGAGAACACCAGATCATCATATTAGGGATACACTTGGAAGAGTTTATTTGAGCTTATCTTATAGTATAAGTGCTTATGCAAGTCTTTGGCAGAGCATATGTAAATAGCTTATGACTTACTTATGAGCTGGTTTGAACTTATTTTCATAATCTTCTCAGATTAGGTTATGAATAAGTACCTATACCTATTTATACGCTGTTTTGAGCTTATTTCAATAAGCTTCTCAAATTAGCTAACGAATAAGTGCTTATTGGCAATGACATAAGCCCTAAATTAAGCTGTTTACCAAACACACCCTTGATAGATTAACAAACTCCATTTAAGTTATAGTTATCATTTAGAAAAGCTCACCTCCACAATTGTGCCATCCTCTAAATACTGTGCAGTTGGGGCAAATTCTTGTATGTAATCACACACTGATAGAAGAACCTTCATTTCCCTTTTCCACATGGCCTTCTTCTCAGGCTTCAGTGGCTCCAACTTTAAATTTTGTCCAAAAGCTGTTGCTGCAGAATTCACAATTCAAACATGTTCACTTTACAATTTACAACAAACTTGACAAACAAATAGCCTTGTTACTGAAAATATCAAAACATAACAAAATTACCATAGAGATTGGTAATGGCATTAGAGATTGTAACTGCAGTGCAAACACCTTTCCCACCACCAGACATGTCTTCTCCTAGCAGAAGCTTTGCAAATCTTTCCTTCATCATTTGAAACTCATCTAATATCCACAAAATTTAGTTAGTTCTTGTTGAAAATTATACTTATTCTAAGCTAGTAACTAGAGAAGTTCAGAAGTAACTAAACAAGGGATTTGGGTTCCACTGCAGTCAGGGCAATTCTAAATTCACATAGCCAATGAATCTACCGTTCAATCAAGAACAGACGACTCATATGTTCAATCATGTTTGGAAGGCAGAGTAAGCTTAAAATATGAGCCGTCGTGAATTTAGAATTTTCACGACGGCTGGGAATTCAAATTACTAAACAAGCTAGGGAAACCAACCTGAATCCAAGAGATCACTGTCATCAAGATTTTCATCCACTGATTGCTTCCGAAGCTTCATTGGCGAAGCTTTAACAGGCGTCCACCGATACGGTGAAGGTTCACTGGCATAGCTGCTGTCATCTACAATCTCTGAGAAGTTTGAATTTGATGCCTCTGAGCTTGTCCAGGCATGGCAGTATGCAAAAGAATCACCACTCATTGGGGAGAAAGCAGGAGTATTAGTAGCTGAATGATCCATAGAAGGTGAAGGGTGATCATAACCCACATCAGAAATTTCATCAAAGTTTGATGATTTGTGCATCTTAGCTCAAGAATCTTGATCAATCAACTTCCTTAGCACCTGCACATATAAATGTTTGAGTCACAAATTGAACTTGTGAACTCTAAGTTTCATTCAAATCAAACAATACATATAGTAAACAAAAAGGAAAAAAGTGAGATTAAAAAGAAAAAGCAATAAAATTTGAATGTTCAAAAGCTCCCAAATAATGCTTCTTCAGTTGAGGCTTTGAATAATTCAATGTAAAACGCAGGAAAAGGGTTGTGAAGAAGAAAAAAAAAGCAATCTTTGATAACTTTTCCAGGTTGAAACTAACTGAAATTTAAAACTTCAAAATAAACGGTTGTGTAATAAAAGCAAGGGTCCCCAGCATTCTTTTTCTTATGTTACCTTTTTTTCATGCTGGATTTGAATTTGAAGTTTAAACTTGACAACATTTGAAACATGTCCCTCCAATCATTCGTGCTTTCACCTTCTTCCCTGGAAGACTTTCCATGCAAAAAGAAAACTGTGTTTTAAGTTTGAACAAATCCAAACAAAAGGCAAAAAGTTATTGGTCTTCCCATACTGCTGCTACTGTAATGATAAAGTAATCATTGTCCAATTAAAGAAAGAAGAACAAGTTGCAGAAATGGCCAAATTATTGGGTGGATTCAGAGGACAAAAGGGAAGAGACTCAGAAAAAAGAGTAGAAGAAGACATGCAAGGTGTGCAATAGTTAAAACTTCAAAATGAAGTTGAAATGAGAATCTTCAGATTCCTGCTTGTGGTTGTAATATGTATGTTTTTATAGTATATTTTGAATTTTGATGAACTGTCCTTTCTCTCATAATCAATTCTCACATGTAATTCTGTTGGAATATATTTTGAATTTAAAAGTGATTGCACCATGAGTACCCTAACATGCACTTAAAAAAAAACAGCAACATTATCTATTCAACAGGCTCTATTATTGATTAAAATTCATTGAGCCACACCAAATAAGGAGTTTGACCCACCGAATTGAGACCTATATAATTTAATTTGACGGATTTCATATGAATTTTATCATTAGGAAGAAAGTACTAAAAAGAGTATTACTAGCCTTTGCCATATTTTTTCCCCTTAGCCAATGTTCGTCAATGATAACTGACACACTAATCCTTAGCCCACGATCAACACGTTATGCTGTAAGGGACTGATCAAGGAGTTTTTTTTACTCATAAAAGTTGGCAATCGAACTCTTAAACACTTATTTTAAAGACGAAGTGATGAACCACTATGCCATCCAATTTGGTTAACATTTGCCATATCTGATTAATAGACTTTGCATTAGGGGATACTTAATGTGAAAGATTAAAAAAGTAAATAAAAAAAAGGTAAACATCATATAATAATTGTAGCAATGGGGTCTAATACAGTCGGTAGATATTTGAACTCTTAAGGATTTAGTCGAACGTTCGATCATTGAGCGGTGTATATGAAGAAATATTTGTTAGAAGAGACATATCCACTTAATATGATTTCTGAGTCTATCACTTAATTTCCAGATTGTCGGTTGTGGAGGTAAAATAAATATAATAATTGCATTTGAAGTATCTTTTTAGAGAAAGGTTAGAAAAACAAATAATACCAATGCTTACAATAAAGAAAAGGCCTTGTAGCTAGGTAACGTTGAAGAACATTGCAAAGAGATGTCTCATAACAGTGTGTTATAAGGTTGAAAAACACATTCTAAAGAATAATTTAATTTTTTTGGGAAGATGATTGCTGTGAATGCAATTCTTAGGTAATACTTATTTTGTTAGTATTTAGTATTTTCAGGAATATTTATAAATTTTATTTAATTTAAAAAAGAAAAAAGAAAAAATAGAAAAAAATGATGGAATTTAGGAGTAATGGAAGTTACTTCCACTTTTTTATGAGAATGTAAGCTTTCTAACTAATTTCATGAGAATAAAATGAAAGGAATTATAAAAGTTATTTCACTTCTGAGAATTAATGTTTTACACTGGACATCAAATTTCTAACCTTATAACAAACGCGAGAATATGCATTTTCAACCTTGTAACAAACGCTCTTGGTTAGTTTGAATTCGAAGGTAGTATAAAGTGAATAGTAGATTGCAGTATTCGCACAAACTGCGCAGTATTTAATATGAACACGAGGGCAACCCAGCAAAGCGGAAAGGCGTGACTTAGTCCGAAATTACTATTTATCATGATATTTGCTTAATTTCTTTGGAATTTTTATGACATTAAATATCCAATTTTGTTTTCAATCTCGTACTAACGAATTATTTGTTACTACAAAAAAGAAGAAGCATATACACATATTTATGAAAGAAAATGACCCCACGATGGAGTATTTTTTTTTTTTTTTTTTTACAACTGTTAAACTGAGAAAAAGATTGTTATGATGAAATGGTAGAAATTATATAGCTTTTTTACAGCATGATGTAGTTTGATCAAATATTTATTATACCATGTACAACTTTTTTTTAAATTACTAAAGTAGTATAAATCACCACTTCTAGTGGTGATACCTATTTTTTTTTTTTTCTATAATATCGCCATTGACAGTGGCTTTTTTTTTTACATTCCTTTTTAGTGACGGAAAAAATCCGTCACAAATTCCTATTATATGATATACAAAGATTTAGTGACGGAATGGGTAAAGAGAAGTTTTCCGTCACAACCAATAATCCGTAGCTAACATTTTTGTGACGGAAACTTTTCTCTCAAAATTTTATCGCTAGTCATTTTCTATTTTTCACTAGAATTTTGTGATGGATTAAATTTTGTCGAAAATAATATCCGTCACTAATTACTTTGCGACGGAAATTTTCTCTTTACAGATTCCGTCACTTTTTATGTCACATAATAGGATTTTGTGACAGATTTGTTTTCGTCACTAACAAATAAAGTAAAAAAAAAAGAAGGTGCCACCACTATCTGTGGCGATTTAAAAAAAAAAGATATCGCCACTTATAATGGTGATTTATACCATTTTAGTAATTAAAATTAAAGTTGCACTATGATGGTAAATATTCTTAAAAAGTGCACTATGATGGTAAATATTATTAAAAAGTGCACTATGAATGCAAAAAAGCCAAATTATGTGGATATAAATTAATGTGTATATAAGTTGATGCTTATATAATAAGTAAGACAACCAAAAGTCCAACAATTGTCCAAATTGTTGATAAATACCTGAGCTCCTTAAGCATTTAGTCTAAGGTTTGAATCTTGGGCAGTGAATATGAAGAAAGATTTATCGGAAGAAACCTATTCATTTAATGTGATATCTGAATCTCGAGGAGATTAATCTCACTCGTGTTTATCGCCTGTAGAATACTTTGGGAAAAAAATATAAGTAAGATGTGTTCTTAAAAAGAAATTAATAAAAATATTTTGTCTGGACACTTTTTATGTTTATAGTTCCAGATTATGGTAATATGATAAATTACAGATATATGGTTAAGATTAAGCATGTGATCCCACGTACTTGAACAAGCCAAGGGGCTCCATTACACAAAATTCAACGATTCAAAATGTGTTTTTTTATGAAGTAAATACCATTATATTTATATTATAAACAAGAAACATGCCCGGCTCCGGAGGCTAGGAGAGGTTTTCCCAATCAAAACAAAATTAGAAAAAGAATTAAGTTTTTTTAGCTAAATAATATGCAACGAATAAAAGAAAGAACTAACCGAATCAAATTGTCTTTTTAATAATGCACTTATGGCTGTTTAGCTTATAAAAAATCATTTTTACGTGTCTAATGTCTATATCTAATATTTAAGCTAAGAAAACCCACCAAATCAAGCTTAAAATTTAGAAATAGGATCCTAGCTGCTGTTTGTTTTCATGGAATATAATTGATACAACTGCTGGCCTGTTAGGATCTGCTGCTAACCTTTTTTTTTTAACAAGGTATCCCACTGCTGTTGTCAGCTATGAGAGCTGAGACTAATTCTCTTGAGATTTAGAGATCAAATTAAGTAAGTACTAGTAGGTCTTTTTCAAAAATTATTTTTCATACACATCGTCCAATCGTCAAACCCTCGACCAATTGTTTAAGGAATCAACTATCTACTAAGTATTGTGAATCTTATTGGTTTGCGGTTAACAATATTAAAGTTGATCGAAAACATTAATTTAGTTTGTAGATAATTAATCTTTATTCAAGTATTTTCTGTTTTTTTTCCTTGACTGAGCTGAATTATATGACTATTTATTTAGTATTTACGTAGCTTAATTATCGTATGCTGTTCTTTATACAAAAAATGAAAAATTCTATCGAAGGTGCTAAGACGTGCACCCCATTTCACGCAATATATATAGGCTGTCAGAGTATCATTTATTCTTGCAGCTTGATGAACATCACGAAAGAATATATGGTTTTGTCTAATTGCTCAAGATCACAGTTCATAAACAATCTTATATGGTAATATGGTATGCATCCAGCAACATAAACAATCTATGGCAATCTTTCATGGGTTTTTTAATAATATACAAAAGAAACAAATTATAAAAAAAATATTTTACCAAGTTGATAGGGTTTTGTCCTCATGAGATGTCGATGTGACGGTATGTGTGTAGTTTGTATTTAAGAGTGAATAAGTGCTCTTTGCTGGTGAATTGTCCGACACTTGACTACTTCCATTCCAAAATTAAGATATTATCTCCCTCATGTACACTTCTTCCCCGTCTACTCCCTTCTTTTTTAATGGCTATTATCCACTAATTAAGGAAATATGGGGTGAGGAAAATATTGAGGATAACCTAAACTTAGAGTGCACAATCAAAGCCAGTGCAACCCTTTTACAATCCGTGAGACCTTATCACTTGTAAGATGAGGTTTTACTAGAGATTTTTAGGGATTACGAGGAAAAAGATTGATATGTTGATTTTGTAGGCTGGTTTCCCAAGAACCTTGCTGACCTTAGCTTTTAAACTCATTCCTGTAGATTTTTAATTCATGCAGCGTGTATATGGTAATTTTTTTATTGAAATCCCTAATTCCTTATAGGGGGAATTGGATAGGTTCTGAGGTCCGAGGATGATGTTGCTCTTATTCATTCGGCTAAGATAGCGAAGTAAGGAACAATGTAGACATAACATAGAAGAGGGATTTTTCTAAGAAATACTCCAATTTCTCTCTCAAATTCGATGCCCACACATGTTCTGAATGTACCAAGGGGTTTTATGTGTATTCTTATGTTTTCACAAAATCAAGCTTAGGGTTCCTTTTAATCACTTTGAAACATTCATTCTTGACTACTTAAAAATAGCTACGTCCCAACTTCACCTAAATGCATGAGCTCTTATGAGGGCCTATTGTTTGACTCTTTCACAATCCTAGCCTCATCGTTGCTGTTTCTTTTTCATTTTTGACATTGTTGACCTTGGCAGAGGTTACATAACATTCCCAAGTCACGTTGGAAGAATAATCGTAGAAGGTTATATCCAATCTTGTAAGAATTTATTTAAGGGTTATTTTGTGTTTATAAATGTTACCCAAGGAGAAACTCCTTCTTGGAGGAGGGAAGAAGGGTCATAAAAATTTCCCCTACATTGGAAGGTAAACAACTTGTCCAAAGAAGTTAAGGAATATTCTGCCCCTTGGATTTCCCTAGAAGAGTAAACATATTTCATAATTACGTAACCCTTGTAAGGGAGAAAGAAAGGTTATTCCCTCTTGGGAGCTAACCAACCGTACTTTTTTTTTTTTTTTGATAAGCTAAAGAATTGCATTAAAGTGGGGCACTAGGGGTACCCCAACCCACAATACAAATAAAGAAGAAAGGAGGAAAGGAAAGAAAAACAAAGAGAGAAGTACGGCCACAGTACAAATGGTACACCAACATAAGTTCAACTAAGTGAACAACAACAATAATTACCTCCCTCCATATCAATGGGAGGATAGATTCAGCCCCATCAACACTGAAGTAACATTGCAGCAGCAAGAACATCACAATGCCTATTAATTAATCCCTCAACCTCTATTAATGGCAATACCCACCACATGCAGCTCCTTCCAGTGTTAGCAAGAAATTCATGCAGCAACTTTTAGTGCTAGGCCCCTGGTTATATCATAAAACATGGACAACAGAGAGTGCATAGGCGCACACTTTAGTGCATGCAACCATTGTGGTTCAAGCATTATCAACTATACCAAGTCATCAACAGCAACACACGCCTACTCACTGTCATTACCCCCCTCAAATAGTGGCCAAGCAATATTTTGGATTCTTTAACCACTCATATAATGAGCAATTAAAAGGCTTCATTTTGGCTGAGATCCATTTCCAAGCTCTAACCAGTGCCAAATCCAGTACTTGTTCTGCATCTTCATTCACCTGGCCGAAGACAGTTGCATTCCTATGAAGCCAAATGGACCAAGACACTGCCAACCAAATTGCACTCATTGCTTGTCTCTGTTTCTGGTTCCAAGCCCCATACTCATGTTGTAAGAAGTGTGACCAACAAGAGTTGGGCAAGACCGTCTCTATTCCCAACCATCTATAGCATCCATTCCAGACTGTAGACGAAAATGAGCATACGAATAGAAGATGTTCTGCGGTTTCGGCTTCCAAAGCACACAGTGGACAAATTAACCCCACTCCTTCTGGTATGATTCCTCTCTTATACAAATTAGACCTTGTCTGGATCCTATCTCTCATAACCCTCCAACCGAAAGCCAAGACATTTGAGGGTGCGGGTGCACTCCACAATTTTTTGAACACCTCTATTGGTTCAGCTTCAACTGTCCCTGTCAGAAACAGATATGCTGACTTTACCGTATAACCGCCTTCATTACTACACTTCCATATCCACTCATCAACTGTTTCTCTCCTAAGAGTGGCATGTTGTAATTGCTCTTTAAGTTCCTCTACCCACTGCAATTCTCTTTCCAACAACTGCCTTCGCCAAGAGAACTTCCACTTCCATATGTCATTTTCCCACATTCCCATCTCGGCAACCCGACATTGTGTGTGGGTAGCTAAATTACATAGCCTAGGATATTTGTCTGCCAGTGTCGCTTGAGTTATCCACGGCTCCTTCCAGAAAAGAATTTCATTACCTTCACCTAACTTCCTTTTTAAACATAGGTCGAACCAGGAACTAGCTGAGTCCATGAAGCAGGTAGTAAGGATGTCTTTCCACCACTGTGACGTACGATTAGACATAACCGGTAGTTCCCCCATTCTTGGTATTGCATACTTTGACCTCAGCACCCTACACCACAAACTTTCAGGCTCATGAAGGATCCGCCATCTCCATTTACCTAGCAAGGCCTTATTGAACATACGCCAATCCTTTAGCCCCAGACCTCCCACCTCTTTTGGTTGGCACACATCCTCCCATTTCACCCATGCTACTCTACCTCGGTCCTCTGACCTTCCCCAAAGGAAACTCCGCATTATCCTTCTGCATACCTTCAGTACCCCCTCAGGCATCTTGAAAAATGATAAATAGAATAGGGGGATTGAGGATAGAACGCTGCTGATCAGTGTTAGGCGACCACCAAAAGAGAGAGTTTTTTTCTTCCATTTTGTCAATTTGCCTCTTAGCTTTGAGACCACAGGGTCCCAGAACGCTAATCTCGACGGTCTCCCTCCCACAGGTAAACCCAGATAGGTGAAAGGCAGAGACATTACCTTGCAATTAAGTAAACTTGCCAATCTGTAGGACAAACGACAGTCAACAGCTATTCCTGCTACCTTGCTCTTGTGGAAGTTTACCTTCAAACCCGAAGACAACTCAAAGCACCTGAGTATACTTTTTAATGTTTGGGCGTTCTGCATTGTGGCCTCCCCAAAGAAGAGTGTATCATCCGCAAACTGCAGCATTGCAACCTCTACCGCGTTGTCCTCACCCAATCTATAGCCTCTGAATTTATTGATAGACATTGCTCTTTTCATGAGGCCGTTCAGGCCTTCCGCTACTATAAGGTACAAGAGCGGTGCCATTGGATCTCCTTGTCGTAGCCCTCTCTCCATCTGGAACTCCTCGCACGGGCTACCATTTACTAGAACCGATATCCTGGCAGTTTCCAAGCACCCTTTGACCCACCGGATCCATTTGTTGTGAAAATTCATACGCTTCAACATGTAGAGTAGAAATTCCCACCTCACTGAATCGTACGCCTTCTCAAAGTCAACTTTGAATGCTAAGGTCTCCTTCCTATTTATCTTGGCATCATGGGCAATTTCATTAGCTATTACAATGCCATCCAACATACTTCTTCCTCCAAGAAACGCTGACTGGTCCTCGGATATCACTTTGTGGAGCACTCTTTTGAGCCTATTGGCTAAGATCTTAGCAACAATTTTGTACATGCATCCGACCAATGAAATCGGCCTATAGTCATTTAGACCCTGTGGTGAGGAAGATTTGGGGATAAGCGTGATGAATGAAGAATTGCACCCACGAGGCCACACACCATGTGCATGAAAATCTGCCAAGATTCTGAGCAAGTCATGGGAGAACAAGTGCCAGAATGATTTTATAAATTTGAAATTGAATCCATCCGGCCCCGGGCACTTGTCTCCATCGCAATCCCATACCGCCTCTTTAATTTCCACCATATCGAACTCTGCGCATAGCATCATGTTGTCCTCTATGGAAATGGACCTGAAGGGGACACCATCGAGGGTTGGTGATTGCCAAGTATCCTCTTTAAACCTCTTTTCAAAAAATTCCTTTACTCCCTTCTTCACTTCGTTTGGTTGATCGACCCAGGTACCATCGATTTCCAGCCCCACTAGATTATTAATTCTCCTTCTCCAATTTACACAAATATGGAAGTATTTAGAGTTGCAGTCTCCTTCTTGAATCCATTTGACTCTGGATTTTTGGTATAGTAGCGATTCATTGAGGGTAGACACCTTCCATAGCTCATCCAGTATTTCCCTTCTTCTTTTAAGTTCTGCTTCATTGAGACCGTCTACTTCCAATCTTCCATCCATTTCTGCCATTTGACCCACGAGTCCTAGTTTTTTGCGGTTTAGGTCCCCGAACACCTCTTTGTTCCACACCTTCAGTTTATTTTTCATAGCCTTGAGCTTTTCTTTGAAGACAAAAGCCGCCCATCCCTGAACTTGTATACCACCCCACATCTCAGTCACTGTATCTTTGAATCTCGGATCATCCAGCCAGCAATTGAGTGTTCTGAATGGTTTGGGACCCCAGTCTGTGATGGCGTGTTGCATAAGCAAGGGGCAATGGTCTGAGAACTCTCTGTCTAGTACATGCTGAACGCAACCTGGCCATTTGTGTACCCACTCTACAGACACCAAGAATCTATCCAACCTGCTCATTGCCTTCCCATTTGGTCTGAACCACGTGAAGCGCTTCCTTAGAAGAGAAATATCCAACAATTCCATGTTGTAGACAAACATGTTGAACTCATCCATTTCTCGCCTGTAAGCCGCTCCATCTACCATTCCTTTTCTTTCGTCTGTTCTCCTCACTGCATTGAAATCTCCTGCCAAACACCAGGATGTCACCGTGGAATTCTCTTTTAGTGCCTCTAGCTCTCTCCATAGTCTTCTCTTCTCCTCCAAATTACAAGGTGCATATATGTTGCCAATTACGCACTCATGGTTTTGTGGTCCCCAATATCCATGCAAGATGATAAAGCCATTTCCCGCTATACTATCTTGGAGCTTGAAAGCCTCTGCACTCCATACACATAATAGTCCTCCCGATTTATTGATTGCCGGGCACCATCTCCAATCATTATAACCATCGCCCCAAATCGAGTTACACACCGTCTGATCAACAGTTGTCAGCTTTGTTTCTTGGATTAGTATCATCTCTACCTTTTCCTTAATTACCACTTCCCTTATCGACCTCCTCTTCACCTTTCCGCCCAGCCCCCTTACATTATAACTGAGAATTAACATATATTACCTCTATCGTCCCCCTCAAGCCCGTTCGCATTACTAGAGCTTGCCTTTAACCTATCTCTATTTTCCATTGCCACCATTCTCCCTATAATCTCTTCCTCATTCCCTTTATCAGTCACTCCCAATTCTTTCCCCAAATTCCATAAATTTCTTGCTTCCAATTCAGTATTCTTAAGCCAAAATAAACGGTTGCAATTCCCCACAGCAGAGTCAGGTAAGGATTCACTGAGAGAGTGTATTAAGAGCCTTACCTTTTTCCTATTTGAGGCTCCCTTTGATGTTGCTTGCTGCGTGGGACCATCATGGCTTGGAGAAGTCCCATTTGGTGATAAAGTTGCAACAAAATTCTCCCTTTGAAATGACCCACGCACCACCCCCTGTACATTAATCTCATTTTTTGTTGCTTGTGAAGGTTGGTATTTTTGGTGATTAATATTGCATAGCTCCTTTCCCACAATTTCTTGCGTTGCAGCACAAGAATAATTGGAGCCATTGACATGACCCATGCTATTTTGGGTATATGTTGACCCACACAAGGGCCCCACATGCGCAGCAAGTTCAATGTCATTTCTTGCAGCTTTAGCATGCTTCCCACGCAGCAACGTGTCCAAATCATGTTGGTGCACTTCTTCTCCATGTGGATTTGGGGAATCCGTTTCCTTAGAGGTGGTATGAGATGAGTTTGACAACTCATTCGTGGCCCCACAAGCAGTGACAAGTTGCTGTTGTGTCCCATCCTTAGAGGCAACCATTGATGTCTCATCATTGTCTACTTTCCAGTTTTCTAGGGCTGCAATAAATGCATCATTAAATGCATGTACTCTTTGATGATGCCCCTCACCAACTATCTCCGGTGACTCCTCGCCGCCGTCCGTCTTGAAGCAGCCCCCACCGCCGTAGCTTGCCGGGGATTCAGGCACCGCGTAAGAGCCATTGTATGGCCAAGAAGCTGAGTCATTCTCATCAGTGGTAAAGGAACACGAACCACCATGACAAACATGAATGTTACTGCTTGTTTCCTCCACTATTTGCACCCCATATACTTCCCCATTCACTTCCACCCTCCTGAAGAAAGCAACCGGTTCTAGGCATGAGGTTTGGATTTTAAATCTGGCTGCCTCGAGGATTGAGAAGGATGTTGTTTTTTCATCCATTTCGATCAAGTTTCCCACTGGTAATACCAGTTGAGTGAAGCACTCCTTCCTCCATAGGTGCAAGGGCACACCTCTACATCTCACCCACACTATTCTGTGTCCAGAAACTTCCGCCGGAGACCATGGCTTCAATGAATAGAACACTGTTTCCAGCCATTCCTTCACGCCAGATAGGATCTCCTCCAGATTCCCAGGTTCATCCGCAGTTAAGAGAACCATATCTCCACCCATATACCTCGCTTGAACTGAATGAAGGCCTTGTAGTAGCAAAGTTTCCTGTATTGACTCTGCAATGGCGGGTTTATGTAGCCTTCCAACTAGGCTTCGCTGGAGCCACTCATGAATCTGTCCCTCTAGCTGTAGGTTTTCTGTTTTCCATGCATCAACCTTCATCCTGTTACTTCTTTCAAGCGCTGGATTATGGCCGTTGGACCCAGATTTGAGAGCTTGAACGTATGTTCTTCCCAGCGTAGTGTAACCAGCCCCACGTTCACCTTCCTTCTGAATGTTGCGTTGCTTGCCCCTTGCCATTTGCTCCGCCCGTTTGCTCTGATCCTTCCCGTACTTTGGGACGTTCACATGAAGCTTGATACCACCGATGTATATCTGATCCAGATGTTTACCAAGCATAAGTGGGTCCTTTACCTCCAAGAACCTAACAAAACCAAATCTTCTCCCTACTTTGTCTCTCTTCTGGGGTATGAAAACCTCCCAGACCTTTCCCCACCTCTGGAACACCCTCCACAAATCTTTCTCACTACATGATTCTGGAAAATGGGAGACGAAGAACGATGTAATCTTGCCGTTTCCCCCACCGTGCCTCCGTGCTTGGCCGTGTGAAACCACCCTCCTTCTGTTTCGTACCCTTTCCCAGCCCTCATCCTCCCTCCCTCTCACTCCCTCTCTCTCTACTTTCTCTCTCATGTTAACAACCGTACTTATTTGTGAGTTAAAAAGTACCTGGGTATCAATATTTGTTTTTCTTCCTTCTTTTTCATGTCCTGTTCGTAATCTTCTTAATGCTTTGTTTCAGCAAGCTTTGAACCTTTAGAATTCGTGAATTTGATAACGAAACAACCAATATGGACTGTTTTAGTCTCTCGCCTCCGCAACACGGTTGTTCTTCCTCAACTTGAGATATATTTAACCGAGAATTCTAGAAAAATAATTTCAACATATTGAAGATGTTAAAATCTTAAACCTCGAACTTGAAGAAGCCGAACGCGAAAAGGACTGAAAGATTAAAGAGATTGTGGGCTCGTTTGGTACGCATATTAGGCATGATAGTATAAGTTTATACAATGCATTATGAGTTTATCCATTGTTTGGTGCTAACATTGTATTGTATAGACTTATACACTAATCGACTCTTATACATTAAAAGGATAAATTATTTAATCCAACATATAGAGGTGAGATAAGGCCTGATAAAATTATAACGTATAAGCTAGTTGAAAATATATAGTCCACTGTCACAACCACCGCCACCACAACTCTCCATCACTGCCACTACCACTGCCACCATTGGCAATGTCGCCAATATTCAGGTGTTAGTATTCCTCAAAGATGTTTGGAGTGTTTCATTCTTCTACTTCTCATCTCATGCGAGAGTGAGCACGCTTTCCGTTTCAGAAATGGTTGTAGTGAGCTTCTCCGGATTGGAGTCATGATCCTGTAAAAGTATGTCCAATTGTTCTTCCTTCTCTTTCAAGGAATTAGTAAAAGACGAAGTTATAGATTCAGCTTTGGAATGTCTAGTTTTCAATTCCTCAACCTTGAGTCTGAGAGGATCAATCTCACAGTTCAAAATCTCTTAAAGTTTTCTTTCCTTTTTGACATGTGTGTTAAGTACTTTCTATGCAATCACTTCAAAAGTTCGAGTTAGTATAGGTGACATGGCCCATGAAGATGAAAAGTGTAACTCATACCTGTGACAAATCTTCTTTAAAACTTTCTCTTTGTCTCAACTTAATTTCTGCAGTCGCCAATTTACTGAAATTGAAACGCCTTAAGGCCTTTGTCACCTTGTAAACTTTTCCATGGTGTAAAGATCCACTCTTTAACTTATCTCGCCTACAAGAAAAGATTGTGTTTTTTTATATAGATAAGAGAGCCTGTGGAAGGATAAGACTTAATGAAAACCCAATTTGGTAAAGAGAAACTCAACCAAAACCCTAGGAGAGCTTAGAAAAGAAGAAAAATAAGAAAACAGTAAAAAGTGAAAGTAAGACTCAATTTTCTCATTAATTCTGAAAACAAAATGACAGCTACAATATATTCCAACAGAAATATTCCCTAAGAGAAAGATAGTCCTTAATGTGGCAATATCTCAAAGAGCGAAATATTCGTTTTTGTTGTTGTTGTTGTAAAAGAGCGAAATATTCTAAATCACTAGTAAACTAAGGAGGTAAACAAACAGATGTTAAGCCCATTTCTTAGGCAAAATCCCTTAACCAAGCTGGCCCATTTCCATCATCATCCTTTTCAAAAACCAACGTTTTTAAAAAATGAAAGGGAAACAAAACAAAAGAAACCGGCAATTAAAAGAAGATTAACCATGCAATAGCAAGAATTAATTATATATAACAGTTTTGAAAAGTTTCATTCATCACTACATGGCAATGAAGCATAATTTATGACCAGTCAGTGCAAACATTCGTGACGAGAATCACTACGAGTGCTACGAGTATATTCACCTTTTTAGAAAGGGATGTCTTTAAAATTAAATTGAAACGGATGAAACAATGCAAAACAAACCATCAATTAAAAGAATCAAGTTAACCATGCAATAGCAAGAACTACATAACACTTTTTCAAAAGTTTCATTCATCACTCCGTTGATTTCATCATAAAAAGCAAAATGTATATCTCTAATTCCATTCATAGCACATCCGTTTTAATAAGTTGGGAGGTAACTCGAGACACGGTCCATCTTCCTTAACCCTCCAATAGCAATTTTGGCCGCATATGGTTTCATCCCTAGAATACACGTATATATCAAACCACTGAGTGGAGCCACCTCTCCATGTAAAGGAACAATAGAAAAGTGTTGTGCCCCAAAAATTGATGTCAAAAGACCATGAATAGAAGTCCTTGTGACGAGGGAGAAGCTTCACTCCAAGATCATCATCTCCAGATTTACAGTGAACCCTTAGTGCCTTATTGCCTTGCAAATCATTCAAGACTTGCACGTATGTTTTTCCATCCAAATCAGAGTAAGGGTTGGCTGATGCCAATGTAAGCAAGCAAAGTAAAACAACACTACTTGTGGCAAATAAAGACATCATGATATGATACATCCTCTATCGATCATTTCTGGGATATGAGTTTCTGTTATATAGAACAAAAGTGAAGAATTAATATAATCAGTTTCATTGTTAATAAATGCCCCACGTTACACATTCAATGAGATTCAAAAGATAACCCCTACTAATTAATAAATTTCAACCCTCGTTGTTTTCATATTTTAAGGTTTGGGCTAACAGAGTTTTTTGGTAACAAATTTTTTTGGTCTCCTGTAAAATTGGTGAGTTTTTAGTTTAGTCACTACTCGCGTTCCAAAATAGTCTACTTTTAATCATTACCGGAGAAAGAGCTCAGATAACCTTGTTCATGTGTCCGGTCAAGCTTATATAGCACGCTCACATGTTAAATGATTTTGACGTGACATTTTAAGCTTAATTTTTAATTAAAATTTAATTTTTACATGTGTAATTATTTGTGAAATTAAATTAATTAATTAAAAGAAAAAAATAAATAATCTTAATATTTGTGTCTCCTTCTAACCTCATCGTCATCCACTATCATCTTCATTCTTCACCCTTGCTTGTCAATCTTCCCTTCATGGTTGATTGTGGCGCATAAACTCCTACCTTCCCACTTTGCATTTTCTTCACATTTTGGTTCCTTGTCCTTTAAGCTTTTTAGACCCAAGTGAAAATCCATGGAGTTTGATGATGGATCTCCATCACATGGGCTCGAACTCTTGGTGCATGTGGAATTCATGGAAAATGGTCATATCCTGGTGCTTGATGGGGTTCCAGTGCCACTGGTAGGTTTTCAGTGTTCGATAATACTCCATATATATACTCTTCAAGTACAAGGCGTAAAAATAGAAGAACCACAAACCTGTTATGCAGCTTTTCTCCTTCGCCCATCATTTATACAGCACCGCAAACTTTCTTCTCTATAGACGCAGGCTGCTCCAACTCCTTCTTTTCTTTCGGTTTTCCAACAATGGAGGACTCGAACAAGGTACAACCACAAAGACTTGACCAGATAAGTCACAGAGTTCCGTGATCAGTGAAACATATGAGTGATGATGTGGTGTTTGAGCGGGATTTAAGTTAGAGGTTATAGGTTGCGAGGGTGATTTGCAGGTAGCATATGCTAGTCGGAGGAGGTGATGGAGGTGCTTTGGATTGTGAAGAGAGTGAATGATGAGATGGCACACCTCTGTGAAATTAAAGCAAGAAGTGGTGAGGCTTGGAGGCTGGTGTTTCGGCTGAGAAAGGAGTTTTCGTTGGCGATGGTTGCTGATGGAGTATGTGTAAGGTGGGTGAAGGCTGCGGTAATAGTTTGAAGGAGACTTGGTGCACATGAAATGGAGATAAACTCCGGCAGTTATGGGAAATGGAGAGAATGTATGTGATGATATGGATGGAGGGAGAGCGGGGTGGCTAGGTCAGAAAGTGAATTGGAAAATACTGAGGAGTACGAAAAATTACTGGACGAAACCAACCAATATTTCTGATTGGTTAAATCTCCACCTTTTTTGTCAAATCATCCCATGGTTTCCGTCAAAGTTGTTTTCTTATTGGTTTGAAATAATTGTTCGTTGCTTCGTGCTTAAATTTGTGTCGAGCCAAATAGCATTTCTGAAGTCAATAAATGGGGAGCATAAGAGCTGGGTTGGTTAGAAAGTGAAGGAGTCTTCCTCTTTTCTTTATCAATCCTTCTTTATTTATAACTAGGTTCTTGCTCCCTAATCGGTTAATATATTTGCTCTTATTTTACTATGATTTGATGAGATTCCTTTTAATTTTAAATTATTTTCAAATTTTATGTTCAAATACGAATGTACATTTTCTAAAACTTTATAAACATTATCCTCTGCCAAATATTTTCCTAGTTATCATTTTTCAGAATTTTCTAGATTATCTTATGATTTTCCTAATTATCTTTTGACTATTAACTTGCACAATCTTCCATATTGCCTAGTAATTTTTTAGATCTATTTTAATATTTCAAATTTTGCTTTTATTTTCATACTTAAATCTTCGGTTTTTATTATTTTGAAGTTTTTTATTTTGAATATTTTAATTATTATTATGTTATTATTATTATTTTCTGATTTTAAATTTATTATGATTTTAATTAAAAATTTAATTGAATTAAAATTAAGATTAATATATAAATAGACCGGGTAAAATTGAGTATTAACATTAATAGAAGTAAATAAGTGCACGGTCGGGCTTGAAGTAACCACAACTGTAATATGTAATATATCAATGATCGTGCTATGTATGAGCACGACCATGCTGAAGGAATTATTGAATATGCACAGCCTAAGCACCTTAAGCATGTAAACTGCAGTATCCCTACTTCTATCCACATATTATTCCATTTAAAGAAGTTAAAATCTCTTTAGATGCATATATGTTTTGGAACTTAGGAATCAATTCTAGTTTTGAGTTTTTGTGGAAAAATATAATTTACCCTCTCTTATTTTGATTTCTTAAGTTTTGGACTTTCTTTAAAGTTATGGGGTAATTACAAAAGATTGGTTCTCAAGAATAATCCTAAGGGTTGCCATTTTCCTTATGTAAGAAATAAGAACCTTAGCTTCGTAGGTGGACCAGGTAGGTTTGTGTTGATATTGGATCTCTATGAGGTAATCCCTATGTGGGAATTGATCATTGAGAGGCTATTGAGGGTTGGTTAGTTCACTTTTTTGTTTTTTCTTTTGGATATATATATATATATATATATATATATATATATATATATATATATATATATATATATACCAGCATGACAATCTTTTTACTTGTCATTTTTGTGTGTGTTAATAAGCCAATAATATTAATAAGGTACCAGAAGTATCAATACAAAAGAAGTCTACCTAGAGTCAATTAATACAGCAAAGTGGATTCATGGTCCACTCAAAAATAGAGAAACTAAAACTAGGAGCCTTAGCCTTACACCGCAACCAAGCTTTATACTGGATTACATCAATAGCTCGATCTTGGGGTGGGAAAAAAACCCGACCCGGCCCAAACCCGATGTAAACTGGTCTTTTTATGTCATCTGAGTCGGGTCGAGTCGGTTAGGCATTTGATTCAGTCTGGCCAAGTGGGTTCAAATGGGCTGAACTGGTCGGGTTCGGGTCGAGGGACCATGCCCGTCGGAACCCGACCCAACCCGTATGTTGTTCTTTTTTTTTTGAATAGGGAATTTTTTTTCCAGATGGGTTGAATTGAATTGAAGTCAGAAGGCCCATGTTGAAATCTGAAAATTAGGATAAACCCTAATTTCGTCACTCATTCTCTCAATTCTCACTCTCACTCACTCCGCCGCTCCCCTCCCTCCTCTCACTTTCATCTCCATGGCTAAACCCTAGGTTAGGTGCATTGTGCGCCGGCGACGCCACAGCATCACGTCCGCTGCCACTACTTCTGCCTTTCTTCGTCGACCACCACCACTAGTTCTTTGTCGGCCGCCACCCTCACTTCTTCTTCGACCGCGAGCTCGTTTCGTCGTCCGCCACTACGTCCGCCACTACGTCCGCCACCACGGTCTGTAAGTGTCGTTGTCCTTGTTCTCTCTTGAAGTGTTCTGTGGCTGAGATGATTCTTTGTATCCTGTGTTTTTGTTAATTGATTTTCTTTGACAAAATTGGGTCCCTGTATTTTGCTTCATGTTGGTTTAAAATTATATTTGGGCAATGCTGTTTCTGGGGATTAATGTACTGTATTTGGCCACTGTGGTATCTCGTTATTATTGTTGCTTATGCCTCTGTTCATTTTAATGTTTTAGTGTGTGAGAATAATGTTGATGGAGGTGTGGTCTTGTTGCTTGTGCGCTTGATTTTGATGATTATACATGAATATCATAATATGGATGAACCTTAGCCTCAAGTTTTGCCTATTGTCATACAACATCGAGTAGTTGTTTTTCCTATTTGTATGACCCCCTTTTTTTCTCTCTTGTCAAATGATGAATAATTGATTACGTCACATGATTTCAGTATTATCGAAGTGGGTGTCTTTAAGGATAATGACTGTATGACTCATGAATTCAAGTTTGTCAAGATCTGAATCTGTACATGATAGATGAGGGAGTGTAGACTGATGTAATCATCCATGCAAAAGAATTTAATTTTGAGGGATCACTTGTATGTTAAACTTTGTGAATGAATTCTTTCACTTGTAACTCCAATTCTATCTAATTTTGTCATGTTTATCTTGTTGTTTAATTTAATGACATGTTCACTTGTATATTGACACAGGCACACAGCAATGGCAAAGTGTACTCAAAACCTGCCTCTGACACCTAATGCACAAATATCACTATCTCCTATGGACATTCAAGGGGCTAATGCAGGTATTTGTGCATGTCATCCCACTCAAGCAGTTGCGACTGAAGCCGCTGGTGATGCTACAGGGACTGAAGCTGCAGGGGCTAATGCTGCTTTGCGTCCTCCTAGGCCATGTAGCAAGAAGCATAGACCTAATGCTAGTGCCTCACGCAGAACCTCAGACGCATGGCAACACTTTACTATAGTACCTGAAGCTGAGCAACCCACCGTGTCTTGCAATCATTACGGCAAGAAGTATTTGTGTGACAGTAAGACACATGGCACATCTAACTTAAGGACACACTTAACTCATTGCACAAGGTACACATATGCAATTAGTAATGATCCTAGCCAAACAGTCATAAATTTAACTCATGGAGACCTTTTAGCTGCAAGCCTCATATTTAATGAGGAAGCATGTAGAAAGGCGGTTTCGATGTTTGTAATTTTAGATAAGCACTCTTTTAGAACTGGTGAAGGGGAGGGATTTAAATATCTATGTAAAAAATTGCAACCGCAGTTCACTGTCCCTTCTAGGTTTACTGTTGCTAGGGACTGTTATAAGATTTATCTTTGAGGAGAAAGTGAGATTGAAAGCCTTTTTTAAGTCAGGCTGTAGTAGGGTGGCACTCAAAACTGATTTCTGGACATTAGTTCAGAACTTGAATTATTTAGTTTTAACTGCTCATTTCGTGGATAATGATTGGAGGTATCAAAAAAGAATTATAAGTTTTTCTGTAGTTCCCAATCATAAAGGTGATACAATAGGGAGGGTTGTTGAGGAAGTGTTGAGGGAGTGGAGGATTAGAAATTTATCCACAATCACAGTTGACAATGCATCTTCAAATGATGTTGCTGTGGCTTACCTGAAAAAGAGATTTACCAACATGAGTGGTTTGGTGTTAGATGACCAATTCTTCCACATGAGATGTTGTGCACACATTTTAAACCTTGTGGTCAATGATGGTTTAAGGGATATGAATGGTTGCATCGCAAAGATTCGTATTGCGGTTAGGTTCATTCAGTCATCCACTCTAAGATTTGACAAATTCAAAGAATGCATTGAGTTTGCTAGGATATCTTCCAAGAAACTGTTATGTCTTGATGTTCCCACTCGTTGGAACTCGACCTACATGATGTTGGAAGCTGCTGAAAAATTCGAAGGTGCTTGTCAAAAGCTAGAGTTTGAGGATCCCAATTATTTAGACTACTTTGGTGCTTCTGCCCCCCCCCCCCCCTAGTAGTGCAGATTGGGATGATGCAAGGGATTTCCTCAGATTTCTGAAAATTTTTATGAAGCCACACAAATGTTTTCATCCTCATTGCATGCTAGTGTACATAATGTCTTTCACCAGCTGGCTGTAATATACAGTGAGCTTGTGCAGCCTTGTAATAGCCTAAATCCTACTTTGAGTAAAACGGGTTGGGACATGAAGCTGAAGTATGATAAATATTGGGGTAACATTGCAAACATTAATCAACTCCTTTATTTTGGTGTTATCTTTGATCCTCGCTATAAGTTGAAGTATGTAAGATGGTCTTTTTCTGAAATGTATAATGAGAACCCAAACTTGGTCAAGGAACTCATAGCTAGTATTAGTGAGAATCTGTCCAGAATGTACAATTGGTATTATGCTGCCTATAATGAACAAAATGGGTCAGAGCAAGGCCAGTCATCTCATGGACCATTGGGCCCTTCGAAGGGGAGTACATCTGGGGAACTATGTTTTTTATTACCTTGTTCCGAAGAATTTGAAGGTTTATCAATTTCTGGAAGGACTGGACGACCAGCTACAGCTGTTGGATCGTCTAAGTCACAGCCAATGTCTATTGGCTGAAATTCAATGGTATGTCGTATTTTAATTCTAATTGCTACCTTATGCAACTTAATTGCTAAATTTGAATTTTTTTTGAACTAAATGTGAATTTTATGGCCACTTTTTCAGTTGTAGAAGACTCTTTGGAGTCATTGTGTGAAATTACTTATTTTTTGGTAAGTCAAGCTTAATTATCATTTCTGAGCTATTGTTTCTTTCTCCCCAGTTTTGACTGATATTTTGATTTTTTTGTGATCTTCATAGTTGTCGGCTTGTATGTTGCTAGCTTCTTGCAGTTGCTGAATTTCATGGCAATGTGGGTTTATTTTGGCTGATTCTGGGACATTCTTGAGACTTATTTTGGGTATCTCTAGATGAGGATGCTATATTTCTGCTTGTTTTATCCTAGGTAATTTTGTTGGTATTTAATTTTGGTTCTATGTTTGGCATTAGCTAGCTTTAACTGATTATTCTGGACTATTGGTCACTATTGGAAAGATTGTAAGGAATATTAATTGGAGCACATTATTATAAGAAAGTAAGATTAACAATTACTTACTTGTTCTTTTTTTATGTTTCTGATTTTATACATATTATTATCTTCTATTTGATAATAAGTTAGTTGTGCTTCAATCTCTACTAGATTTACTGGGAAAAGGAGTGCTCCTAGGGGATTTCGAGGAATGCAATTTCAGGCTATTCCGTTGATACTGCAACCTACAACACATGTAGTGTGCTTCAATGCGGTATCCTTTGTCTCTTTGACTTTGTTTAATTTTTTGTTACTTTGTGCTGCATAAAATTGCCATCAAAGTGAAGTGTTTAGCTTTTGTAATTTAAATTGTAGATGTCACTTCAACCTCGAGGGATCCCAGAGTCTGACAGAGTGCCCCAAGAATCAGGATACCTACGAAATAGATGTTGAAGAATGATGACTGTGACTGCCAAAGAAGCAAAATTATAATGCCAAATGCATACTGTCATACTTGTTTACTTTTCTAGTTAATTAAGCTATGGTTTGTAACTATAACAAGATCTATAACTGTTAAGCTATGCTGAATTCTACTACTACTTATTTAAGCTACTATGGTCTGTAACTAATTCACGATTCTGGTGACTGTTGATGTCTTGATGCTACGGCTACCTACTGCTACCTTTTAATTAGGTTCACCAATGATTATGATCTACTTTGATGTGGAATGTGTCATGAAATTTGGGCTAAATAATTACAGGTTATTATATTTGAGCTTAGACTAGTTATGGGCCACAGGCAGAGTCATGTATTTATAGATTTTTGTAGCTAATGTGCTTTTTTTTATCAGCAGGCTGTGTAAAAATTTATTTTTATTTACAAAAACACAATTTTGCAAACAGGAAAAAAAATGAAGTAGGCCAAAGAAGGGCCCAACCCGCCTGAACACACCCGAACCCGGTCTGCACCCATCTAAGCCTGAATTAACCAACCCGATCCATTCAGCGGTCGAAATTGGGCCATTTTTTCAAGAACTCGGTTTCGGTCGGTTGGGCTGAAATTGGCCCGAACCCGACCGAAGCTCACCCCTAGCTCGATCTATCTTAGTGTTCCCACCTTTAAAAATAGTATTGTTCCTCAAGTTCCAGATGTACCCACTGTTGCTACCCACACCATCCTAAAAAATTTATCATCTTTCTCACACCCAACAAATGTTGTATAAACTATAAAGTGTGGCTCACCCTCCTTTGGCAGTGCTAAAGAGAAGCCAAATCAAGATTAGACTTTCATCCAAATCCTCCACGCAACTGGACATGAGAAGAACAAGTGTGAGGTAGTTTCCTACTCAATAGAGCATAACACGCGAGACAGAGGCACAGATGGAGGGAGAACATTCCTTCTCGACCAATTCCTTTTAGATTGTATTCTATCTATCAAGATCTTCCAAGCTAAGGCAATAAAATTGGATGGAGCTTTAATCGACCAAAGCTTTCTGAAAATTCTGCCCTCAACTTCATTAAGATCTCTTTAGAGCATAAAATATGATGAGCTCACAAATGACTGGATTTCATATAATGTTTTTAGGGTCTTTTTAGTTTATTTTATTTTATTTTTATTGAGTTTCATATGGATTTTTGTACATTTTATTAATATTTTCTATTTATTTTTGCATTTGCATATAGATTAGCTTTTATTTGTTTTTTAAACTTTATTTATATATTTTTAGGTATTTTTATTAGTTTTTAGTCTTTTTAGAAAACTGGTTGAATTAAGCATATTTGTGGGGACCAAGGTGAAAATTGCAGGAATTGGAGGACTGAAAATGAAGGCAGAAGATGAAGCACCATTGCTTCACCTTAATTAAAACATGTGCTAAATGAAGAATTGAAGAGGAATTAATCACAAAGGTGAAGGGTTACAAAGTTAATGGAGAAATAAAGCACCAATGACTTGTTTACCATGTGCTAAATAGAAAGAGTTCAAGTGTTGCAGCAGTTTTGGAATAGGGAAGAAGCCATTTTTAAATTCTAAAAAAATAAAAATAAAAATAACAACAGACTAATTTGTTATATTAAATTAAGATTCATAAAAGTATTAACTGATATAATTTGTATTTTTGCAAGGTTGGAGGTTCAATTTTTATTCTTGCAAAAGATAAATATTTTAGAATGGCCACTTAGCATATAATTATATATTATATTGTGCAAATAATTGATATAATGCATTTGTTTTACAACATGAGGGCCAGGGGTTCAATCCCCACTCCACCCAAAACTTAATTTCTTCAGCATTATTGGATGCAGAAGTGGCGGGAAGGCCGAAAGTACAACATCAAACAAACAAGAGGGACCAAAATTGCTCGTTTTAAACACAGCTATAAAAATCACTCGATGTCAATACTAGGGGGCAAAAGTGCAATTAAGATAACAACATATGTGACTTACGTTGGCTTTTCTTTGGTTTTCCGAGGTATTATCACAGCCAGCAGCCATGAGACTAATTCTCTCGAGGCTCGGAGATCACATTAAGTGGGTAGGTCTCATTATCAACAAAATTTTCTCTATACACACCGTCCAATGACCGAACTCTAGACCAAATCCTTAAGAAACATAATTATCTACCCATTGTGTTAAAGCTTGTTGATGACTTACATCAAAGAATAATGATTCAAATTTCTAAAATATTTTATAGGAATAGGTTGGATTAACCAGATTGAAAAATGGTTGTGGAGAAGTTTTGGTACCAAAAAATTATGAGAACTTAAGCAGATAAAATCTAAAGCAACTGAAGTCTTGCGAGCTGAGGAAATGTTAGCCATTAGCATTTCAAAAGGATAGTCGAGGAATTAAGAGCCGACGCAGACGGTTTCGTATAAAGATGGTTTTTTAGGTAAGTACCATATGGAAAAATTAGGATATGCATTATCAGTGTGTTTGGATAAAACACTTTTACAGAGTAATGTAATTTTTCTGAGGATTTAAAATACCATGTATTAAAATGCTCTGTTTGGATATTTTATAAAAGGAAATTTCAAATTCCCTGCATTTTTATCGGGTAATTATTTCTATTAGTAAGAGGGAATTTCAAATGACCCCAAATTAGTAGGAATTCTGAAATTCCTCATCATTCTTCTCTCTCGCTTCGTGCTCTGGTTCTTCTCTCACGCTTCTTCGTTCTTCGCTCACGCCCTGGCTCTGTACACCACCATCGCGACTCCACTCCAGCTTCTCCTTCCGCGTTCTCTTTCATTCATCAGTTCCATGAGGTAAAACTCCATACTCTCCTTTTTTTTATTCCTGTACTCCACTCTCTCGTACGATCTTCTTTTTTCTTTTCTCTCTTTCATTAGATGCAGATGATTTGTTTTAAATCCTTGTGTCTCTGATCTGTTTCTTTTCTTCTCTTTTCATCAGGTAAAATTATTTGTTCTTTGTACTTCAATGTCTTCCTCTCATGCTTCAGCATCTTGATTTTATGTTTCTAATCGAATTTTCTATTTTTCTTTTGTGGATATGTTGTTTCTTCTTTGTGGGTATGATTTTGTTCATGATTTTTTGGAATAAATTATAAACATATTGGTGTGCATAAACTGTTTGATGAAATGTCAGAATGAAGTATAAAATTCAAAATGGTAAATCTGCAATGTAACTCTTTTTATATGGATAACCATTTGTAATTTTCTTAGTTACTCTGAGATAGTGATGACTATGTGCGCTTCATTGCCATGGATTAGTCTTTTGAAGTTGAAATAATAGAGTATATTTGCTTTTGTGAAATGAAAGCAAATGAAAAGGAAGAAGTTCATTTCTTACCCATGATAGAGAATATAGCAGTAAGGAATCTTGAAAGTGGCTCTTCATTGGCACTATATGCTTTGATCTCTATTTGTTCCATTGCCATTTCTTTTCTTAATCTTTTCCCAGTGGAGAAATGCCTGTCCTTTTTTACTATTGTGGTTGCTGATGCTATTTGCCATTTCACTAGTTAGTGGAAATTTTTAGTTGGCAATTAATTTGGTTTCTACCTTGCATGCAAACTAAAATGCTGCCTCTTCCTCCTTGAGAGTTATGATATGTGTATAGTCTTGTAGCTAGTTAGAAAACACTAGGAAATGCTTATAGAGATTTACCTACTTTTGGAATAGTGAAATTCCCACAGTAAACACCTTATAAATTTGTTCAAGTGGATGTAGTTTGTAAACTAGTTTACGAGTATTTTGGTAAATAGATACTGTCATGTTAATCTATGAACAAAGTTCATTTTGATTGAGGTGTTGGACATGTTTTGCAGATTCTAGCAATGGTTCTTGGTGCAGTCCCATTTTTGGAAAAACTGATCTTTTGGTATGAAACAATTTTTTTAGCACCTTACCGAGGGACTAGATATCATCTCAATGAGTGGATTGGAAACACCCCTCAAAACTACAAGGAGTTGTTCAATCTCCGTCATGCAAGTGCAAGGAATGTAATTGAAAGATCATTTGGGATATTGAAAAAACGATGGAGTATATTAAGAACTCCATCTTTTTTTGATATAAAAACACATAAGAATTATTAATGCTTGTTTTATACTACACAATTTTATCAAAGATGAGCAACAATATGACCCAATTTTAGAGGTCCAAGGCTTGGACCTTTTATCAGTTGTTATCAGTGTTTTTGTTACTGTGTTTTGTCTTGTTGAAACAGTGTTTTTGTCATATCGTTTAATTAAGAAACTAAAACTGTTTTGGTGTATTTTTGTTAGTCAGTTTGGATGAGCTTTGATGCTATTTTTAGTGTTGATTCTATGCTTCTTGCTGATACATTAGTATTTTGTTATAGTCCTTTAGTTGCATTAGAATGGAAGTATAGCATATATGTATAGAAATATTAATTGTCTACTTGTTATTGATATGAAATATTTGAATATGAAATTATTTTAAGCATACGAAACTCATTACTTTCTATATAGTTGGTTTGCTATTCTTGGTTGGAAAAAAATTTACTTAACTATATAAGTAAACTTAATCATTTCTATTTAAGTTTTATAATTTTTCATTTATGATCACTTTTAATAAATGAAAATTTTAAAAAAAATTATTAAAAATTTTATTATTTAGATTTTGTAAATAAAGTTTTTCATTATTTCATCAAAATAAAATAAAAAACTTAAATAAAGGAAATTCAATTACATTACCCAAACAAGGAATTTTTCAATTGATGCAATTTGATTATTTTAGCCAAACAGTGGAATTTGGAAATGAAGGGAATTCAATTGAATCAATTGAATTCCCTAGCATTTAAAATTCTTTATATTTCAAAATTCCTCCATCCAAACACACTCTATAGGAATTATTGTTGAAAGTGGGGCCAAGAAATGATGAAGTAGTTGAGTTCCTACTTCTTGGTTCACCACCATTATACTACTCAAGTAATGATGACCAATGGATCGCCCGTCCATGCTATCTCGAATGACGATGTTCTACACATGACAGTTTCTCCTGTTGCTACCTTATTAGCCATCCTAATGCCTGATGAAGTTGGTGATCAAGGACAACCTTCGACCACCACTACTACTTTATTCATATCTACCAAGTTTCAAAGAACCTGGTTGAAATTTTCAACCCTATACATGGAGGCAATATGGATATGATGGAGTTACCTAACCAACTCTGCAGTATGACCAAGTCCAGTTTTCATGAAGGAGGGACACCCTTAAGAGCCTCAGTTTTCCTTTGTCGAGTTCCATTCCTCAAACGCTATATTTTTTAGGGGGAAACATAGTGACGCAACAATTGCCCTTATGAGCAGAGGTTGTTTGGGAACCTACATTCATGGGTTAGCAGAGAACATACTCATCCATGAGTTAACAGAGAACATACTCATCCATGAGTTGGAGAACCTAGGTTACGCAAGTGGCCAAGAACAACTATTCTATAAACAACTAATACAATAAGTTGTTGTTTCGCATCATGTCCATCCGCCTCGAAGCAGGCTTGTTCGACTAACCACCATGGTCAACCACCAGTGTATCAGGGATTCAAAATCCAAGACAACCAAGCGAATGTTGAAGAACCTAGGTGATAAGGTTCCAAATTCATGCTCCTTGGATCTGCACTAGTTTTGCTTTGGTATAGTTTGGCTTGAAGAGAAAGTCACCAAAGAGGAAGAAGCTTCAAGTAAATGAGGAAGAAGCCGCAAGCTCCATAGAAGTTTGATAATTCTCAAGGTTGGGAAGCCATAAGTGTCAATGTTGAATTTCAGTACCCAAGCAAAACAGAAGGTACACTCTATCATAAAAGTAGTAAGGGAAAATTCTGAGTCATCGAACCTAAGCAAATAAGCCATGACAATACTGATTTCTCTTATCTATTTTAATTTTATAGGTTCTGATTGTTACAAAAAATGTAACCTGACACTTATTCCAAGGGTGCGACCAATCTCTATTCATGATTCAACTTTTATTTGTGATGATCTGTGTTTATGAAATACGAATTCTTAATTGAGTGTGATGTTCTAGGGATTGCTTGTGGTTCTTTCTAGGGCCTTATTTACATTTTCCTACCAATAGATTAGATTCTGGGCAAGACATTGAGAAAGAGTACCTTATATTAAGGCTTCGTTTGGCCCAGCTTTTTTCTGACTTAAAAGCCACTTTTAAATAAAAGTTAAAAATAAGAGCTTTGAAAAAGAAGAAGAAGCTGTTTGTCAGTTTTCAGTTTTTTATAACTTAAAAAGCTACTTTTAAGTTAAAAGTTGTTTGGTAAAACTATTTTAAAAAAGTTTCATATATGGCGGCGGTGGCGTGAAGGGGCGGCGGCGGCGGCGTGGTGGCGGCGGGGCGGTGGCGACGATGGCGTGGGGGGCGGTGGCGTGAGGGGGAGGCGGCGGTGGCGGTGGTGGTGGCGGTGCGATGGCGTGGTGGTGGTGGTGCGGTGGTGACGGTGCGGTGGTGGCGGTGGCGGTGGTGCGGTGGCGGCGATGTGGTGGCGGTAGTGGCGGCGGTGGCGTGAGGGGGCGACGGCGGCGACGGTGGCAGCGGTGGTGGTGGTGGCGGTGCGGTGGCGGTAGTGGCGGTGGTGGCAGTGGCGGTGGCGGCGGCGGTGGCGTGGTGGTGGTGGTGGTGCGGTGGCGGCGGTGGCGTGAGGGGGCGACGACGGCGGCGGTGGCAGTGGTGTGGTGCCGGCAGTGCGGTGGCGGTAGTGGCGGTGGTGGTGGTGGTGGCGGTGGCGGCGGCGGTGGCGTGGTGGCGGTGGCGCGGTGGCGTGAGGGGGCGACAGCGGCGGTGGTGGCAGTGGTGTGGTGGCGGCGGTGCGGTGGCGGTGGTGGCGATGGCGATGGTGGTGGCGGCGGTGGTGGTGGCGGCAGCGGGGGCAGCGGCGGTGGGGTGGTGGTGGTGGTCATAATAATAATAAGTTACTTTTAAGTAAAAAGCTCCTATTTCTAGCTTTTTCTAAAAAGTTACTTATTTCTATTTTATGTTATAAAAATAAGTTACTTAAAAGCTACTGAACTTTTTCAGAAAAAGTGTTTGGCCCTGCTTCAGCTTAAAAGTAACTTAAAAGTCATAAAAAAGCCGGGCCAAACACTACCTAATTACAGAGCTTGGACTAATTACAGGGTCACGAAAGATGTTAAAATAGATACTATTGCTAGGGGAGTACGACGAGACATTGAGGATCGAAGAGACAAGCAAAAGAAACTTCATCTGCACTTGAAAACAAGATTTTAAAGCTTGTAAAACTGAAAAAATCTAGGAGTTACTTTTTCCCGCTTCCAACCAATTTCCCGTGAGGTGTATGCTTCTTTTGATCTTTCTCTAAATTGGGTTGAAGAATAAGCATTGGGGGAGTTACCTTTGGGTGCTGAAGCGAATGAAGGTCCTCAAGCAAAACCTTGTGAGGAACGAAAGAAGGGGAGAAAGAGGGGTGGACCTAAAAAAATTAACTAAAAAGTGCAAAGGAGAACTGCATATTAATTAACATATACTCCTTATGTGCTGAAATTATTTTGAAAATAAGGCCTTTTAACTTCTGAACCAAATTTTTTAGTCAATTATAGACAAAACCTATTAACATACTCCAATATAGGACTATATTACTCTCTACTTAAAGGAAACTATTAATATAACAAATGAAATGGGAAAAAATTAGCTATTTCTTTTTTGTTACAAGGAAGGGAGAGCCCAAAAGCAAAAGACTCTACGACAAACCAGAAACAGGCCCTAAGGACACAACCTTGCACCCTTCCTTAACCAAAAACCTAAGACACGCTCCAACCGAAGCTTCTACTAAATGATTACCAAAAGGAAAATGGAGACCCAAGGGAGCCATGTAGTTCACAAAAGAGTTTGCCTCTCTATAAGTATGCTGGAACTTCAATGCATCATGCTCCCTCTGTAACTGACAAATAGCTTGCGTCAAATCTCCATAGGGATGAGACCCAACATCAAGGGAGGAAAGAAGACGAGTAAACTCAAGATAATCACTCTCAATGATGACTTGAGGAATGTCAAAACTAATAGCTATCTCCATGGCTGTGAGCACTGCCAAAATTTCTGTGAAAAAGACATTGACATCAGCCAAATCTCCTAAGTAGACAAACTTGGGAGGAGGTGTGGCATTTAAAGAGACCTCAAAGGATTCAAGTTTTAATTTGGAAGTTGTTGAATCAAGGGGTACTTTCAAATCCCTAGAGGTTTCGCAGGCACGTGAGCAACATTTTGAGGCGGCCTTCTAGGAGGAGGCGAGTACTTTCAAATCCCTAAAGTCCTATGGAAATCACACCATTTTCTGGTATCAACATTTTGAGGCGGCCTTCTAGGAGGAGGCGGGTACATGATAAGGTTGGTTTCCTTGTTGTTCACCAAAACTTTTGATAAACCTACCATCAGAGGAATCATGGTGTGAGCTTGAACCGGCGAGTAATTACTTACCTGCTTCTGAGCCCGTAGTTTGGGTGTTCCTGATAGTTGCGTTGTCCTGGGTTTATGAATGAGGTGCTTTGATACGGATCAGCGCGACTCCTTCTCAATTGTTGTCCTGATGACTCCTTCTGTGTCTACGAGTCAACTTGCTTTCCCTTGCTCTCGTGCCTCCTTCCTGGTGCATCTAGCGCATCCCTCTTCCGCTTCTGCTCGTCATCTTCTTCTTCAAAGATAAAGTCATTTACTCTCGCCCTGAGCTCACCCATGTCATATGGCGGGCGCCTGCTCAATTTGTTATTCAGTGTTCCCGCCCTTAACCCTTGCTTGAAGGCGTTCACAGATGTTTCTTAAGGAGGATCCTCGATTCGCACGACAGTGGCGCTGAACCTCGCCATGTGCTTCTTGATTGTCTCAGTTGGTCCCTGTCGAATGTTAAATAGCGCAGCAGTGGCAACCCTCTCCGCCATGCTAACCGAAAAGTGCGTAAGAAATTTACGCGAGAAATCTGTGAAGCATGTTATTGAGTGTAAGGGTAGCTTGGTAAACCAAGCCAAAGTCGTTCCCTTGAATGTTGAGGGAAACAACCAACACTTCACCGCGTTGGACACCTGACTAATTGCCATTTTTGTCATGAAATATTGCAAATGTTCTTTAGGATCGGAGTCGCCTGAATAGGTTTCAAGCGTTAAAGTTTTCAGCGCGTCCGGCATTGGAACCGCCGCTACGGTCGCCGAAAAAGGTTGAAACTCAACAACAGTTTCAGCCTCCCTGTAACTCACCATGCCATGGTCCTTCTGTTGATGGAAGTACTCCAATTGAGCTTGAAGGTGCTGGTTCTGTTGTTGAATGGCATCAATGGTGCCACACACCCGATTCCACTCATCCGTGGAAATTCTAATCATGGTGGGCTGGTCTGAGCCCGTCATCGCTTGTGCCGCCTGGTTCTGTGTTGCTGCCATTGAGTTAACGTTTGGGGGTGGTGGTGCCGGATTGAGTGATGGAGGAGTAGACGATGACCGTTCAGCCCTCGCTGCTCGTCATCCACCACACCTCTCCTCTGGATGTCTGACATAACTTCGCTCCTCTCGGTCGTTGGGGTTAGTTTACCCTTCCCCACAGATGGAGCCAAATGTTCCGGTAAAGCAACCACATAAAGATAAGCAGTAATAGGTAAAGATAGTATCCAATTATTCAGTCAGTGAAAAATAGGAGAAGCCCCATTTACATGAACCCTCTCTCGCTATTTATAGAGGGGAGAGTCATAAATAGCAATAAAACCCTAGATTACATAATATGGGCCCCTGGGCCTCAAAACATTCGGCCAAACAGCCTCAACCTTGCGCCTCTCAGCCTGTTTAACTCGCCACACCCTGGGTCCTTGTTTCGGTCGTCAGGTCGTCCTCCGTTGGGCAAAGTGCTCGCCCGGTCCACAAACAATTTGTTTCACCATTGTGAGATGATGCCAACACAAGTAAGGAAAGCAAGAGAAGACTTTTAAAAAATAGAGACATTGCAACTTTGTTGATATTTTCTAGGTTGAGATTCTTTGTTATATATAGGCAACTATCCAGTTTATATGATAATTTTCACAAAAACTGGATTGTAGTTGAAACTATTAATTATAAAAAGTTTCCACAATTAATTTACTTGATAGATATATTATTATAAAAAGGTTTAATAACATTTTTTGTCTCTCACTTATCACGATTTGGCTCTTTTGGTCCCTAACAAAAAAAATTAGCATAAATGGTCCCTAGCTAATACAAAAAGTTGCAGTTTTAGTTTTCCATCCATCCGCCGTTGGAAACTTGACGTTAAGTGATGTGGTTGCTGATTGGAGAGAGAAAGAGCATGACACATCAGCAATTTAAATAAATAAATAAATTAAACATATAGATTAAAAAATTATAATAAAAAACAAAATTATTTGAAGAGAAACCCTAGTGTCTGTGTCCAACATGGGTTCCATTCAGAAATGGTTGCCGTCAGCCGCACCACGAATTTAGAAATCAGAGAGAGAGAGAAGGAGATCAAGGAGGAGGATGAAGAGCGACGACGGCCTGAGCTTCGATGGCAACAACGTAGCGTCCCGGTGCAATGGCGGTTCTGTTCTTGATCTGGGTTCGATGGCAAAACCGCGCACCGCGTACTTCTCCCTCTTCCGCGCCCTCACTCATTCTCCCACCGTCAAACCCTAGCCAAAGATGAAGAGCGATTTGGGTTCGATTCAGAAATCAGAGAGAGAGAAGGAGATCAAGGAGGAGGATGAAGAGCGACAACGACCTGAGGTTGGTGTTGGTTCCGCGTGCTTCTCCTCATCCTCGCCTGCTGCCAACTGGATCTGCTTACATCTATTTTCTGTTTACATATATTTTTTGGTGTTTCACTGTGTATACTGGATCTGGCTTATGAATGTTGATTTTGAGTACAAAATTCCTAATTTTTTGACTTCATTCTTGTGTGTTTCTGAGTTGTATTTCCAGAAACCTTGCAATTTCGGGTTGATGTTGGTGTTGGTTTCGTGAGTTTCTGAATCGATGTTTGGTTTCTAGGTTTTTTATTTGATATTTGATTGTTGTTTCTGGGTTTTTTGTTTCGTTTGAATTTTTGTTGTTTTTTATTTAGGGAAGATGAAGAGAAGGTAGTGGTGAAGAAGGGAAAATTTTATTTGGTTTAAGCTTTTGATACTTTGAATTTTGGTGAAGGGGATGAAGATGAGGTTTGGGGGAATAATATTTTTCTAGATATAGGGATGGTGATGAAGATGATAGTAGAAGTGAGAAAAAATTTGGGGATGATAATGATGATGAAGGATGGAGATGAAGATGAGGTTTGGGTAAATAATATTTTTTTGGGTTTTCTGAGTTTTGGAGTTGAAAGATTAAGATGATGAAGATGTAAAGCAGAAGATGAAGATGTTGGGTTTGTATTGTTTTTGTCACTTTCAGATGCTGCTGGGTTTGTATTTTTTTAATTTATATGTTTTATTTATTTATTTATTTAAATTGTTGATGTGTCATGCTCTTTCTCTCTCCAATCAGCGGCCATGTCACTTCTATCATGCCACATAATCTAAAAACGTTAAGTTTCTAACGGCAGATGGATGGAAAACCAAAACTGCAACTGTTTGTATTAGTTAAGGACCATATATGTTAAATTATTTTGTTAGAGACCAAAAGTGTCAAATCGTGATAAGTGAGGGACCAAAAGTGCTATTAAACCTTATAAAAAATCTAAAGATATACTTATTTTTCTTATATGAGTTTATTGAAAAAATTTCAGAGCTTACTAAAATTAAGAAAATTATTAATATGATATAGTTCAAAATTTAATTAAAAAATTATCACATATTCATTTTAATTTTGTATGGAAACTTAAAATAAGTGGCCTAACTTGAAAGATACGTGACTTAGTGAGAATTAAAGTATAACCAACATCATAGAAGAAGAATATACACATAAATTATTCTACTTTTAAAAATTAGGTATTAAATAAATTTTATTAATGGTGGTTAAAATTTCACTTCACATCTTTTCACAACTGTACAAATAAGTTTACCATAAAGATGTGGATAAGCTCACAGGTGTTAATTAATCAATGCCTATAACTCAAATTATAATGAATTAATATTTTTCTTATAAACATTTATAATTTTTAAAGTGAAATAATAACTAATCACTAATTTTATCATTAAATACATTTCATATTTTTGTACACAAAATGACTAAAATAATATCACCTTATCGCTGTCGTCGTCACTGCTTATTACTGCTGCTGCCACCCACTATCGTCGTTGCTGCTGCTGTTGCCATCAAAGTACCATTATAGATTTTTTAGATTTATTTATTTACTTATAATATTTGTTGTTGTTGTTGTGTTAACTTAAATGTGCTAGAATGAGTGTACAGTGTTAGAAGTTATAATTTACTAAGATTGTGATTATGCATAATATAATTAATTGTTATTAGTAACTTAGGTATGCATTGTTAGATTGTCAACAGAGTAGTGGAAGAGCCTAATAGAGCACTTGCAACTCGAGCCGCATATGAAACTACTTATGCTCTTGAGAATGGATTGAGAATGTGGAGAAAATTACTAACAGGCTTAAAAAAGCTAGAGCTGCAAAAAACTAAAGATGAGAGTGTTGGTTCATGTGTTGGACCAATCAAATAATTGTAATAACATAATTAAATTATTAATATAAAAATGTTATTGTTATTGTTGTTTATTATTTTATTATGAGATTTTATGCCTATTATTAATATTATTATTAGAAATATGTTAGAATTATTTTCACTGCAGTGACATCAAATTTATGTTAGGGATTCATAGTTATCCAATTCCAACTGGTGTTTGTTTTTCAATGGTAGATAGAATTGTATAATTATAATTACTGAGATATATACATTCCTATTATTTGTTAATTATTGTATTCTTTGAACTTGGTGCTCTACCTTAGCCACCAAATTTGTCTCAATTTCCCTATGAAATGTTGAATGGAGACAAGTAATAGGAAATTCTATCGATCAAGCGACCAAGTTATAGAATCGAATTTAAAGTATACAATGGAGACACATGTTATCATGTGACAACTAGTAAGCATGGATCTCTGTGTCTATATATATATATATAGACGTGTGTGTATATATATATATATATATGTCATTTTGTGTGTTCAAAAATATTGATTGTATTTAATGAAAAAAATAGTAGTTAATTATTATTTCACTTTAAAATTCATGTATGCAGCTAAGGATAAACATAATTCATTATTATTTAAGTTATTGTCACTAAGTCATACAACTTTTTCTAGTCAAGACACTTATTTTGAGTATCCATATTAAATTTAGATACCTTACTATGAATTTTAAAAATAAATATTCAACAATATAATATTACTTTTTTATTAACTTTTAATATATTATTAAATTTCTTTAATTATATTAACATACGAAAGTAAGTATACCTATAAATTATTTTTAAATAATATTTCTACTAGGTAAAATAATTGTGGAATTTTTGAAAATTAGTAGTTTCAACAAAATTCAAGTCTTTGTAAAGTGCACCATTGCCTATATATAACAAAGAATCACAACCCATAACACATCAACATATCTGCAATGTCTCTTTTTATGAAAAAGGTTCTTTTGCTTTCCTTGCTTATGCTGTCATTATGCCACAGTTCTTTTTCTGAAAAAACACATGTGAGAGTACAAAATTCCTTGTATGGGAATCTAGACCTAACCCTTCACTGCAAATCTAAAGAGGATGATCTAGGAAAGCAGCTTATCCATCATGGTGCCTTCGTTGAATGGAGCTTTAAAGTCAACATTTTTGGCACAACACTTTATCATTGCACTTTTCAGTGGAAAAATGTCATTAAAAGGTTTGATATATACGATGCAAGTAGGGATGGGGGAGTATGTGAACTGTGCTATTGGACTATAACACAAGATGGACCATGCTTGAAACCTCCGCATTCCAGCATCCAATCATTGTGTTATGGATGGAATGATTGATTAGCAATTATTTATATATGATCTCAATATATATTATAAATGATGAGCCTGAATTCAATAAAGATTATGAATAAAATTTAATAGAAAATTTCATTCATTCCTTCACATTATTTGTTTCATTTGTCTATAGATAATTTTGCTTCCCATTTCATTTGTTAGATTAATTTTTCCCTTTGCCAATAGTGATATTAACTCTTCTTCTTCAGTTCCCTTTGGCAAGAGTGATCTTAACTCTCCTCCTCCTCTTTGAGAGTTGTAGAACCGCACTTGAAATTTTTTCAAATAAAAACAGAGCAGCCACCAATACTTATTTTGTCGGAAAAGACATTGAAAAAACCCGTTTGAAAAGATTTATATGTAAAGACTAAGTTGGATTCCAGATTCGATTTATGCATAGGCCAGGGTACAAAATTAACTCCAGAGCACCCCTAGTGCGTTCATCATGAGACAGTTACCTCTGAGTGATTGTAAAAATCTTAATGGCATTGAAAATATTTGTTTCACCCCAAAAGAATATTTTTTGTTATATTTATAAGTAATTTTCTTTTGTGTTTTGATTTAATTGACTAAAAAAATTATTTAGAAATTTGGCTTGAGAGGTTTTGGATTCCGCTCCTATGCATCCCCTAGTACAATTGATAATTCAAAGCGACATAGTTCTGTTAAGAAAAGGAAACTTGATATATTTTGAATTTGTGATTTTTCTGAACAAATATATTTTAAGCATCAATTTTTTATTTTACATTTTATACGATCTTCAAACTTAAGTTAAGTAAACGCCAACAAAAAAATTAAGTTAAATTGTAAAGAAATTTTTTGATTGGTTGATTTACCCTAATTCCTTAATAATTGTATTTAATTTACAAACTAAATCAGAAAGTGGTGTGCTTTCGGGAAGATTGATAAGTCTTCTTAGAGTCCTTAGCGTAAGCATTTGTAAGAACACTTGATCAATAGTGGAAAAATCCCCAAATCAGAATGGGGGACTGGACGTAGCCTTTGGTGGTTTGAAGGTGAACCAGGATAAAATCACTGTGTGATCTTCTTATCCCTGAACTTTTACATTACGCAATTTACATTTCCGCTGCATACTCGTTTATTAATTGTGAATCTTTCAAAGTAAAAGTTATCATTGTTGAATTGGGATTAATAAGATGAAAAATGTAAAAACCTAATTCACCCCCCTCATAGGTTGCTATCTGGACATACATTTGCTTTGTGTATTACAGCTGAATCAGGTGGAGTTTGGTGGAATTGGAGCAAGATTGGAACTCATGCGTCTATCGCAGCTGCAATGAGGCCTACCGCAACTACGGTAGGCTACTGGAGCATTTATCGATGTTGCGATGCCTTATATCGCTGCAACGATAATAACGTGTTATTGCTGCTGCGATGGTTCTCACCGCTGCTGATGGGATTGATTTTCTCGAGACATTGTTTTTATCGTATCAGTGCAACGCTGGTTCTCATCGTTGCTGCAATAAGACTCGGAAGAGAAGCCGCAAGCTCCATGGAAGCTTGATAATTCTCAATGTTGGGAAGCCATAAGTGTCAATGTTGAATTTCAAATACCCAAGCAAAACAGAAGGTACACTCTATCATAAAAGTAGTAAGGAAGAATTCTCAGCCATCGAACCTAAGCAAATAAGCCATGACAATACTGATTTCTCTTATCTATTTTAATTTTATAGGTTGCGATTGTAACAAAAAACGTACACTGACACTTATTCCAAGGGTACAACCAATCTCTATTCATGATTCAACTTTTATTTGTGATTGTCTGTATCTTTTTTTCTTGATTGTTGTGAGTGTGATGTTCTAGGGATTGCTTGTGGTTCTTTCTAGGGCCATATATACATTTTTCTACCAATAGATTAGATTCTGGGAAAGATATTGAGAAAGAGTACCTTAGATTAATTACAAAGCTTTGACTAATTACAGGGTCATGGAAGATGTTAAAATAGATACTACTGCTAGGGGAGTAGGATGAGACATCGAGGATCAAAGAGACAAGAAAAAGAAACTCCATCTTCTCTTGAAAACAAGATTTTGAAGATTGAAAAAGTGAAAAAATCTAGGAGTTATTTTTTCCCGCTTCCAACCAATTTTCCATGGGATGGATGCTCCTTTTGATCTTTCTCTGAATTAGGTTGAATAAATAAGCATTGGGGGGAGTTACCTTTGGGTGCTGAAGCAAATGAAGATCCTCAAGCAAAACCTTGTGAGGAACTAAAGTAGGGGAGAAAGAGGGGTGGACCTAAAAAATTAACTAAAAAGTGCAAAGGAGAACTACATATTAATTAAAATATACTCCTTATGTGCTGAAATTATTTTGAAAATAAGGCCTTTTAACTTGTGAACCCAATTTTTTTAGTCAATTATAGACAAAACTTATTAAAATACTCCAATATAGGACGATATTACTCTCTCCTCAAATGAAAATATTAATCTAACAAATGAAATGGAAAAAATTAGCTATTTCTTTTTTGTTACAATGAGGGTAGACCCCTAAAGCAAATGCCTCTACAACGAACCAGAAACAGGCCTTGAGGACACAACCTCATGCCCTTCCTTAACCAAAAACCTATGACACTCTACAACCAGAGCTTCCACTTTATGATTACCAAAAGGAAAATGGAGATCCAAGTGAGCCATGTAGTTCGCCAAAGAGTTTTCCTCTTTATAAGTATGCTGGAACTTCAATGCATCATGCTCCCTCTATAACTGACAAATAGCTTGCACCAAATCTCCATAGGGATGAGACCCAACATCAAGGGAGGAAAGAAGACGTGTAACCTCAAGATAATCGCTCTCAATGATGACTTGAGGAATGTCAAAACTAATAGCTATCTCCATGGCTGTGAGCACTACCTAAATTTCTGTGAAAAAGACATTGCCATCAGCCAAATCTCTTAAGTAGACAGACTTGGGAAGAGGTATGGCGTTTAAAGAGACCTCAAAAAATTCAGGTTTTAATTTGGAAGTTGTTGAATCAAGGGATACTTTCAAATCCCCAGAGGTTTCGCGGCACATGAGCAATTCAGCAACTTGTCCCATGTGCAGGTCTTATAATGAGGATTATCTTCATCTGTTCCGAGACTACTGTAGTGTCTTTCATTTCTGGCGTAGCGTGCTCGGCGGCGGGGATAACAGTGGTTTCTTCTCGGCAGACTGGTTCAGCTGAGTCTCTAGAAATATCAGAGGCATGGGTTCCTTTCCAGCAAACATTGACCGACCACGTTTCTTTGCCACGACCCTTTGGTCAATTTGGAGGCAGCATAAAGAGTGGGTCTTAAGCCAATCTCATCCTTCTTCTTCACGACTTTGGGGTTTTATCCGTTCCGTGGGGTATGGAAAGCCAGGTTGCAGATTCGATTGCGCATCTTGCGAGTGTTAGTGGTGAGTAGCGGAGTGTTTTGATGGCCATGGTAGTCCCCCCTTGCGTGTGCGATGTCAGACTCCTGATTTTAGCTAGTCGAAATTCAATGTCGACAGTGTAGTGACGGCGAGTCTTCAGGCTAGCTATGACGGGGTTCTACGTGGTTCTGATGGCCAGTGGATAAGGGTTTTTTGTAGGAAATAATTAACTATAAAAAAAAAAATCAAATAAACCATGAGAAGGAATGAATGACATTTTATTTTAAATTTTATTCATAATCTTTGTTGAATTCAGCCTCATCATTTAAACTACATACTGAGATCACACAGAAAAACCATTTCTAATCTTTATTCCATGGATAACAAAGAGATTTGAAGTGGGTTTTCGGGGGTGGAATCAAACATGGTCCACTCTGTTTTATACTCCACTTGAGATATTTCATGGGTTGATCCCTATGTGCTACGTATGTATCAAACCATTTTGTGACATTTTTCCATCGAAAGCTACAATAAAAATCCGTTGTGCCAAGAAAGTTGACTCTAAAACTCCATTCAACATAGCCACCTGGATGGATAAGCTTCTCTCCAAGATCATCATCCTTGGATTTACAGTGAAGGGTTAGGTCCAGATTCCCATACAAGTTATTTTCGACCCTCACAGTTGTTTTATCAGGTTTACAAAACCACAAACAATTTGTTTCATCATTGTGGCATGATGCCATTACAAGCAAGGAAAGCAAAAGAACACTTTTAAAAAATAGAGACATTGCAACTTTGTTGATATTTTCTAGGCTGTGATTCTTTGTTATATATAGGCAACTATTCAGTTTATATGATAATTTTCACAAAATCTTGACTGTAGTTGAAACTATTAATTATAAAAAGTTTCTACAATTAATTTACTTTATAGAAATATTATTATAAAAAATCTAAAGATATACTTATTTTTTTATATTAGTTTATTGAAAAAATTTAAGAGCTTACTAAAATAAAGAAAATTATTAATATTATATGGAAACTTAAAATAAGTGGCCTAACTTGAAAGTTATGTGACTTAGTGAGAATTAAAGTATAACCGACATCCTAGAAGAAGAATACACACATAAATTATTCTACTTTTAAAAATTAGGTATTAAATTTATTATTTATTAATGGTGGTTAAAATTTCACGCATCTTTTCACAACTGTACAAATAAGTTTACCACAAAGATTTGGATAAGCTCACAGGTGTTAATTAATCAATTCCAATAACTCAAATTATAATGAATTAATATTATTCTTATAAACATTTATAATCTTTAAAGTGAAATAATAACTAACTACTAATTTTATCATTAAATACATTTCATATTTTTCCACACAAAATGACTAAAATGATATTTATTTGAGATTGACATGAAATCTATATCAATCTATATATTATATAAAACTAGTTGGATTTACATGTGCGAGGCACATGTAACTTTGGATAAACTAAAATTATTGTGTGTGAATTAATTTTTTTTTATAACTTCTTATAAAAGTTGTTGTGAGGTCAACAATAGTGACCAATACTATAACCGTGAGAAATAGTTACTTAGCAGTAAACGGTTTGCGGCAATTTGCGCTTAACTCTCATGGGCAAGGATCGAAACCCCATTTTGCATGGTCGAGAGACAAAGTTAGCTAACTACCACGCCACATCCTGTGCTATATTTAGATGTTATTTTGTCATGTTGATTCCTCGATTATTGGTATAAGAATCTTTAGCCTGGAGTGCGTCGTCCTCTCTCCGGGCAACAACAGTGCTGCAAACCCACTCGAGGCATCATTAATGACAATATCACCTCTCGATCTAATGGATGCCAATAGAGTGTTCCATACAAATGTTTTAGCTGTTCCTCCATACCCATACATGAAGAAAAACCCACATTTGTTTAATGGAGGGAATCAGAATATTAAAATTTAATTTTAAATTTAATTTGTACCTTAATATAATTATATTTTATAATATGTAATTATTGCTAAATTTATTTGGAACATAATTAGTCATTAATGATTTTTATAACTAATGGTATATTGAAAATTTGTTTTATATTTAAATTAAAATATTTTAGAATTTCTGAATTAATTAAAAAGGATCAACTATTATTTATAACGTATTAAAACAATGCTATTTATAACATAATAAAAGTATCTACGATTTATAGCATGGTTAGAGGGTAATTCAATATTAATTAGATTGTTATATATCAAAAAATGATTTGAAATGAAAAATATATATATCAAGTTAATGATTAGAAGAATATATATATCAAAAATGAAAAATAGTATATAAAATACTTGAAATCTTTTTCTAACTAATTTGATATCAGTTTCGAAAAAATTGATACAAATAATTATACATAAATAATTATTTCCAGTAAAAGTTGTCTTTGAAATTAATATGAACTCAAATTTTAAAACCAACTTAAATTTGATTTTCAAATTTAAACAATTTAATGCATAAACAATCCAATTAATATTGAATTGCCCTCTAACCATGCTATAAATATCATATACTTTTATTAGGTTATAAATACAATAAAACATAACTAAAAGGACTAAAAACACAAAAGTTGCTAATCTATATGCAAATGCAAAAATAAAATAAAAACTCTAACAAATTAAATAAAAACTATATGAGACACAACTAAAAATAAGATAAAAACAAAGAAAAAGATAGCAAAGATATCATATAAATTTCGGTCATCACACTACTATACCCAACGACAGCTTGTCCTCAAGCATAAAACACTTAAAGAGAGCTTGTCCTAAAGCTCATAACAAATCACCTTAGCAAGAAAAACGATGCACAAGATACATATCCAAGAAAACGCGACTGGGTTAAAACACATGCATGTCAAGAGGGTGAAATTCATCAAGAACTTAGAGTATGAAAATTGTTCAGAAGCAGGAAAGAGTTCACAATTAAGCTCACTAAACAAAGCTCATGACCATACAAGTGCAATGCATCAAACCTGGCTATCATTCATATCAAAACCAACAAAACAGTAGTGCAATTTGGAGAGACTTTTTTTCAGGTTGAAACTTGGCCAAGGGTGCAATGATAGGTAGGAAAAATTGAAGAACTTGGAAACTCTAGTGGCTCAGACTCAAATTAGTTAGGTGATCAACTTTACAGCACAAGAGCTATTCATTTTAGCACAAAGGTCCTCTCTCTTTTTTTCTTTCTTTTTTAACAAAGTAGTGGAATGTTATGGGATGTATAAAAAGAAATTTTAACTAACCTCATACTCTTACTCACCCCACTACCTCATTATTTTTTTTCCTAAGGCACGTACCTTATTTTTTTTTCACTTTTATTTTTCAGAGAGAAACCTATTACATAATCAGCTCTAACAACAATTCAGATCACACTAACCACACAAATTAATCACAATAGTAGGCTCCAAGGAAAATACTCAATTTAGGCTAAAATGAGGCTACTAAGGGAAAACATTTCAGTAGCAAAGTCTGAGGTCATAATAAATCCGATAAGTCTCTCACAAAATTACAACACATGCATTATTCAATTGACATGTAAATCAAGACAGAATTAAGCATGCATAAGCATGTCAGAGGTCACTCAAAGCAATCAGAAAAATAGGGTAAGTGTACCCTTTTTGAACTCATATCATGATCAATAACAAACTCATAAATTAAGAATTCTTTCAATCTCCGAACAACATGCAATTCTACCCAGCATTTTTAAAACACATGTATCAATTTTCGAAAAACACTAGCTAAATGTGAAACCACTTGAGAGTTAGGAAAATTTGGTATATAAACAATAATATATATAAACTGACACAATCTAACCTACATGCAAGACTCAAATTCTAAAAACAAAAAATTCTAAACTGAAAAGAAAAATAAAAACTAAAAACTAAAAATAAAAACACTACACTGGTCAAAATCAAGTATTCATGGGATCTTCCTCATCACCAGCTCCTCCAGAACCTGCTTCCAACTTTGCCAACTTGCCCTTTTCTTCAAAAAAGAAATAAAACAAAATAACTGAAACAAAAAACAAGCTAATATTGACCTGCCCGAGCCTCAACGCATGAGCGTTGGGGTGCTAACGCTTAAACGTTGGTGATACCCAAGAGGCTGGGATTCCAGGGGCTCAACGCATGAGCGTTGGCCCCTCCAACGCTTGAGCGTTGGATTTTTGAAATCCTGGGTCTTTAGGCAGGGGCTCAACGCATGAGCGTCGAGCCTCCAACGCCTGAGCGTTGGGGTTCCTTTGGCTGTTTATTCAACACACAAAAATAAAATATGCACTTGGGTTGTCTCCCAAGAAGCCCAATGTTATAGTCTTTGGTAGACTTTTCACTAATCAATTTTCAACCGAGGTCTATTACAAAATTCATTAGACCCCACAAGTCATACAAATTTTGGCACAAAAACATCATGGTGCCAAATGAATTTTCAGCTTTCAAGACAACACGAATCAAATTACAAATGGAAGGGATAAGACAATTTTCCCCTTCTTGTTCTTTGCCTTGATTTTCTGAACCTATGACATAGGTTCCTTGAGGTTCTTCTTCCTCCTCCTCTCTTTGAACCACGGGTTCACTTTCATGAACGGGTGGTTGTTGCTCATCCCCGGGCTGCCTCCTCAGAATGCTTTGTATCCTTTCTTGAAGAATCTCCCTGGCTTTACATTCTTGCTCAAGATTTGGCAAAAATCCAGCAGTGCGCCTACAATCTAATTCGGAGTAGAACTCATCAATTTGAGTGAAGCAATCATGCTTCTTTTTCTCATAATATTTTTCAAGAACCGCTTGGATCTTTGCCAACCTTTGCTCAAATGTTTCAGCCATTGCTATACCTTACAATACTCAGCAAACAAATTAGCAACACCAGTTCAAAACTCAAAAGAGTTACAGAAATTAAATAACAATAAGCTCTAACAAACAAGATAAAGTCTAAACCAATAAACCTATCCCCGACAACGGCGCCAAAAACTTGATAGCAATTCTGCAAGTGTACAGATTGTACCGAAGTAATATAAAAGATATCATCTCCACAGGGATAGGAATTGATTTTGGACTTTAAACTTAATTGTTAGAGCAGAAAATAAAAAGATATATTTTGGTTGTTTTTGTAATTGTGATAAAATGAAGCCAGAAGAAATAAAACTATTGGGTTTGAGTTTCACCTAATCAAATTATGTCTCTTACAAACTGAAAAAATCATATGAACTCAGAAATCGTTCTTAGGTGTTTTAGCCTATGATTTCTACTTGTTAATTCCTTAAGCAAATAGAACTTCCAATCAAATTACAAACCTAATACCTTAGCATTTAGCTAATCCAATTGAAGAACAAATTCCAAGTTCAGGCCAACAAATCAAGTCCCACCCTTATACCTAAGTGGCGGATTATCCGATTAATCTACTCCCATTTCCCTTTAATCTTACCAATTACCATTGTGTAAGAGAAAGCATGATAAACTTGTGTGCACCAAGCATAATTAAACATGGGGAAAGATACAAAGAACAAAAGCTTTATTCATATGAAAACAGAAAGCTTAAAGCATAAATGGAAAAAGGATTCACTAAAACCCAAATGCTAGAAAGTATTAGCCAAGCATGGCTAGATTAAACATAAATAAAATAAAAAGCAAAACCTGAAACAAGGGCTCCAAAGGCCTCTTACAAGCTCAAAGAACAAGGCAACAAAAGGAGGAACTCAGGTTCCAGGGATTGATCCAAAAGAAAATCCAAAAACCGAATTTATAGCCAAACAGTCAGCAAGACAACGCTCAAGCGTTGGGTTCCACCGCTTGGGCGCTGGAGACTGCATTGAATTCTCAGCTTCAGACAGAATGCCAACAACACTCCGGCGTTGGGAGCACGGCAGACTCCTCATTTTCTTGTTCTTACCCTTCTCTTTTGATTCCTTTCATCAATGCAATTAAGGGGGCTTCATTGTGGCTTTCAAGGATGTTTTGCAACAGCTGAAACCTCCATTCTTCACCATTTGAACATGTGGAAAATGTTTTTCTTGCTTTGTTGCTTCTACTCTTCTTTAATTTCTTCATTTTCCACATGTTAAACAAGCATAGGGAGATTGATGCTTCTTCTTCTTCTTTAACTTCAACCACACTCTTTCATTTATTTGCACCAAGATCCCAACAAATGTGCCTTAATTGACCAGAACCTCTAACAAGGACTAAAACTACAATAAAACATAACTAAAAGGACTAAAAATACAAAAGTTGCTAATCTATATGAAAATGCAAAAATAAAACAAAAACTCTAACAAATTAAATAAAAACTATATGAGACACAACTAAAAATAAAATTAAAACAAAGAAAAAGATAGCAAAAATATCATATAAATTCTAGTCATCACTTTTGTCGGTGCAGCCAACCCAAAGTTGTAAGTGTACGTTTCATTGCACGACTCTCGAGGCCTAGCGTTGGCTTTGACTAGCTTTAATGCGACATCGTGCCCCAAGAAACACGCCCTTACAGTTAGAGTCGTCCTAGCAGACACTACTTGTTATTGGTTTCTCTGCCCCATCCCCATTATAAGCCTTCTTCTTTCTTCTCCCCCTTATCTCTCAAACCTTACTTCTAACTTCTAGGCTCTCTATTTACCGCCCACCCTCGTGCTCTTAGCATTAGCCGCATCTCCACCCCCATGCCGCCCCCACCCTCACCCTTGGCCCCTCCATCCTTAGCTGCCCCCATCCCTACCTTCTTCCCTTTGTTGTTGGCCCCTCGACCACCCTAACCCTCTTTCGTCAACCTTCCTCAGCCCCTCCGTCCTCCTCCACCCCCATCTCGACCCTCTTCCATCTATATTTCACCCCTCCACCGCCCTCACTCCCTTCTACTTTAGCCCATATGTCTTTTCTCCTCTGTCCTCCACTTTCCTCACCCTTTTCCATCACCTTCTCCCTTGACCCCTCCACCATCCACAACCGAATCCCTCCTCCCTTTTTCACCTTATCTCTGTCGTCGTCGCTGCTTATTACTGCTGCTGCCACCCACTATCGTCGTTGCTGCTGCTGTTGCCAACAAAGTACCATTATATATTTTTTAGATTTATTTATTTACTTATAATATTTGTTGGTGTTGTCGTGTTAGCTTAAATGTGCTAGACTGAGTGTATAGTTTTAGAAGTTATAATGTGCTAAGATTGTGATTATGTATAATAATTAATTGTTATTAGTAACTTATGTATGTATTGTTAGATTGTCAGCAGAGTAATGGATGAGCCTAATAGAGCACTTGCAATTCGAGCAGCAGAAGAAACTACTTATGCTCTTGAGAACGGATCGAGAATGTGGAGAAAATTTATAATAAGCTTAAAAAAGCTAGAGCTGCCAAAAAAACAAAGATGAAAGTGTTTGTTCATGTGTTGGACAGATGAAATAATTGTAATAACATAATTAAATTATTAATATAAAAATATTATTGTTATTGTTGTTTATTATTTATTATGAGAATTGATGCCTACTATTATCATTATTATAAGAAATGCGTTAGAATTATTTTCACCGCAGTGGCATCAAATTTATGTTAGGGATTCATAGTTATTGAATTGCAACAGGTGTTTATTTTTCAATGGTAGATACAGTTGTATAGTTATAGTTATTGGAATATATACATTCTTATTATTTGTTACGAAAAACCAAGCGTCATCGTTGTATGCTTTGAACTTTGTGCTCTAGCTTAGCCGCCTAATCTGTCTCAATTTCCCTATGAAATGTTGAATGGAGACAAGTTATAGGAAATTCTATTGATCAAGCGACCAAGTTATAGAATCGAATTCAAAGTATGCAATGGAGACGTATGTTATCATGTGACAACTAGTAAGCATGGATGTATATATATATATATATATATATATATATATATATATATATATATATATATATATATAACAATTATCAAACCATTCAATTCTATCTACTGTTGAAAAAATCAACAGATGAAGTTGGAAAAGTATGAATTTTGACAAGAATTTGGCACGACTCCTGTGAAGATAATACTAAGATTAGGGTTGGTTGTAGCAGACGAAACGTGTCCCTAGGAAAAAGTTGGTCTATACGATCGACGCTAAAAATTATGATTTAGTGTCGGTTGTTGTTGTCAGCGAGTTGTGTCGCCTGAACCGAGTTTAAATTTTTGCAACGTCTAAAGAGTCGACTAAAACAATTATCTTTGACCCTTTTAATGTCCGCCCTGACGCCTGTAACATCCCCTATTTTTAGAAGGTAATTGCCTTAAGCTATTACCCTAACTACTGACTATGAGAGATAGAAACCCTAGATCTATCTCAGTAACTATTAAATATATTTATATAGTATTAGTGTGTATGGATGAATTGATTGCTAATTATAGTAATAAATATGATTATTATGAAAGTGTAGACATGACATTGGAAATAGGAACCCCAATTACTCTGATTAACTCTTTTGACAATAGTCGGTATTGTCTCTGAGTGATCGTAACCAGATTGAGCCAGTTAACTGAGAGTACTGACTACTCATGATTCTGGACTTTGAGATAGGGAAATAATTCAGGTGAAACATTATTGCATAGGGTTTACTTGGGAATAGTGTCGTTTTCGTACTTTAGTGACGACATGACGGTATGTGCGATCAATACGGTGCAACCAGTCACTATGTCTGATGTACATGTCACTATGAAAATCACCTCAAATTAAATTTTAGACTCCATTAACCACAACATCAGCCCTAATTCTGTGCATCATCACCAGAATGCATGGAAAAGAACCCTAATTGCATTGCATGAAAAGCTATTGGTTGTGAAACTTCATTAAGGTTGAAAACTTGATTCATTAGCTTAACACCCATTCAGCCTATAAATACTGCTTCCTGGACATCAAAGAAACTCAGGGAAATGGTCTGAGAAGGGCTAGAGGGTTCGAGCAAGGAGGAGGGCCCTGGTTTTCTCACAAAACCGAGGAGCCTTGTTCAAACTTTTCTTCTTTGATTCTTTATTTCTAGTGTGTTTTAGGACTTCAAATCTTTCCCATTAGATTTCTGGAAGGTCTAGGAAGGATTCTGGAAGGTTTTCCTGAAGCTTTACTCGAAGAAACGAAGGGAATAGAGCTCTGCAAATTTTTCCCAGTTTCCGGCGTGATTTTCCAGAATCCGGTGGCCGAAAAATTTCTTCTTCCGCGTTTTCCGGTGTAACCAAGAGGAATTAGGACAAACCACCATCACCACTGAGTTTCTGGAAGATTGAGGAATCAGGACCACCATTCAGCTCAGCTCCGGCGACGACGACCACCGTGGCCGCCGCCGTGCTTCATCTTCTCCGGTGAGCCTCTCAAGAACAAATTTCCAGAACTACTTTTTCGAGGTAATTGGACCTCTAGAACTCATTTTTCACCTTATTTCTTCAATTTTGAACCCCTAGGTACAATTTTTGAGCCCTGGAAACTAGGATTTTGAAGCCAAGAACACAAGAAACTCGTGTTCTCTATTCTAGCCTTTTTAATGAACCAAATGACCTGGAAATGATTCGTGTGAGTTTCTGGAACATCAAGGAGTAATTTAGGAAACCAGAATGAAGGAAAGAATAAGAAATAGCAAAGTTGAATTTTCAAGCTTAAAGCTAAAATACTTGAATGTGGAAGATAGTGAGATAGACGTAGGAACCTATGTAGGTTGTGATAGAAAAACTCAGTATGCTAATGATAGTGAATTTAGGAAGGAAAGACAGAAGATGAATAGAAAGAGTGATGGAAGTGAGGAATTTCACATAAAATCATAAGAAACCTAGTCTAGTTATAACTAAGAACATGAGCCTATGAGATTTCTTATACTAACACTAGGACTCAGAATTCAGAGGAAGTAAAATAAAGAAAGAAAATATAGTTAAGAAATAAAATAGGATTTTAAATGTGAAATAAAGAAATTATAGGGACTTAATTGTAAATAAAATAAATATGAAGGACTAAAATGTAAATATGGACATAGTTCTAACTCTGACCTATGACATAACCTGGAATATGTGGTATCATGTGTAGAATATCAAGGATTATACACAAACTCGGAACCTCAAGCTGGAAACCGAGGTAAGGGGAGTTAGACTATGCCATGTCATGTTAGGTTTCATATAAGAAGTCTATTAGAAAGATGGAATGCATATTATTGTCATGTGTGATTGCTTGTTTGATGTGCTATGATGTTTCTGAATGAATGTTGATTGTTCTATGCTAAAATTGATTGTGAAGTTGTTACATTGAACATTAGATGGGGAACGTACACTATGGGATATAGTGGTACTAGGAATTGCCGTCATAAGGCTTATTCAATATTGCTATAAGCAATATTTACATAGCATCTGTGATAGTAGAGCAGAGGGAAAAATCTTGAGGTAATTGTTGGCCTGTCACTTGTTTATGAAATTCAGCCTACCCTATAATTAATTAGGACTCACCAGTAGGATAGATAGTTAATGGACATAACTAAATGAATTAGGGAATTGAAACGGTTTGAGAACTTAAGTGCGGGCTGGTTACCAAGAGGACGTGGTTCCTGTGTGTAAAGCTCTACTTTCCTATTATATATGTTACTCAAATGTCATGAACTCATTTTATGAGATCAAATACAGATGCAACAGAGTTCATCTTAGTTATGACTCTGGATATTTAGGGAGTATAAGGGGTGAATGTTATTCAAATTTTATGAGCTTATTTTATAAGACAAAATACAGAAACAACAGAGTTATGACTCTGGATACTCAGGAGGAATAAGGGGGTGACTGTTAAATAACCATTCCTAGAGAGATAAGGAGTAAGAAAGCACGGTCACTACCATTGTAGGGATTGTGGATTATACAGAAATACCGAGGGTGGCCATGTTCAGAGATGAATAAGCTCGGGGTATATCACGATTTTCTACCTCTCATGTCTTGACGGGCAAGGTCCTAGAGGCCTGTACCAGCCATGATGTTTAAGGATTAGCATTCTTGGGTATATCTGTTAGTGAAGCCCTAAGGTAATCCAGGTTCGGTAAAGAGTGAAACAAGGGTAAATTCCGTGTCCATAATTCCCGAATGGCTTTCTGAAGGGTGTAGAAGCTAAAATGCTCCGGGCCTTATACACTACTAGCATTCATGATATTAAATTATAAAAAGGTCATATGAGGGTCTTTCTTCTTAGGGGTATAACCTCTGGGGCAAATGGGAAGCGAAGTCTGACTGAAATATGGAGATATAAGGGAGGTTTGATAACCCACATGTTTGCATAATGAATATGTGCTTGGTGTGATCATGTGTGATGATGATATGTTATCTTGATTTGTAATGGATCACTTATATGTTGTGTAGCATGTATATGGTTATGTTTGACTCACCCTTGCACTTTATTTTCATATAGATTCTGAAAGGTGCACCGATGAGCCGACCACCAGTCGTCTCCATCCATGCTAAATTCCCTGCAGCCTCAGGATTGATAACCCACATGTTTGCATAATGAATATGTGCTTGGTGTGATCATGTGTGATGATGATATGTTATCTTGATTTGTAATGGATCACTTATATGTTGTGTAGCATGTATATGGTTATGTTTGACTCACCCTTGCACTTTATTTTCATATAGATTCTGAAAGGTGCACCGATGAGCCGACCACCAGTCGTCTCCATCCATGCTAAATTCCCTGCAGCCTCAGGATGGTATCACGATCCCTCCACTGGATACTGTCTGTATAACGGTGTGTAAGTTTTCTGGTTTAGAAGTTACCTCAGTGAAGAAGTTGGTTACCCTGTTACCTTACCCATGGCCTTTTCTTTCTACTTACCTGTAAGAGCACGTCAAGTTAACCTAAGAGATTCACCTAGACCTCAGCCTAACTCACCCCATGAGCCTAAACCGGTACCTGCAATACTCATTAGAGAGTTTCCACCAGAGGATAATAACTCCTGACGTCAACAACCCTCTGAGTCAGTCACCTCACCACCTCCTAGGAGACCAGGACTCCGTATGAGAGTCACCGCTAGAAAGAGTATGATAGCCCAAATCAGAAGGATGACCTCTAGGGAGTATAGGAATCTGTTTAACTGTGGTGAAACCTCTCGGGCAGCAGAGATGAGAGTGCGGGTAATCTAGATTGAGGATAGTGTTGGGATGGAGGAGGCTCGGAATGAAGCTGGTGATGGTCCGAATAGGGCAACCAATCTTTAGCTGCTTGTTGTCTCTCATGTTACTGATGACTCTGTTATGTTATTCACTATGTTCTTAACTTGTGTACTTGAAGGATGATGTGAGGATACCTGGTGTATCCGCTGGTTGAACACTCTACTTAAATTTCTGTCATTGTAATATATCCGTTGATGTGTTTTGAATAAGAATGTGTGTGATGAGGGGAAATTATATGATGTTTTTAAGTAGTTTTTAGTCTTTTTATTTTATTATTTTTGAGTCACATATAGGTTTTTTATTATTTTTATGTAGATTTTATATTTATTTTGCATTTTGCATGTAGATTAGATTTTATTTGTTTTTCTACCTTTATTTTATATTTTTAGGAATTTTTATAGCTATTTTATATTTTTAGGAAAAGCTGGTTTAGTTATCATTTTTGTCCAGGGACCAATTTGTAAAGTTTCAGGAAATCAGGGATCAAAATGTGAAAGTTCAAGAGTGAAGAACTAAAAGTGAAGATTGAGAGAATTAAAGGGCCAGAATTGAAGTGCTAACCAAGAGAGGACCAAAAGTGGAAAAGAAGAATATGAAGCAACTCTCTTCAAATTAGCATATGGAAAATAAGGATTAAAGGATGAGTGGAGAATTGATGGTAGTGGGAAGGAGTTTTCAAAAGTTAATTGGTGGCCAATGAAGGCCATAATGGCCATCAACTCCTCCACCATTGATTTTTTACTATAAATAGGGGCCTTTTCCTCACTTGTAAAACACACCTTCATAGAATACAACAAGTATTCTCTCTTTCTCCCTTTTGAGCATTGTTCCTAGGACTTGTGGGAAGCCATATTTGAGCTCCTATCCAGGGTAATTCAATGACTCCTTTAGCCATGTTTGGCTAACTTCTTTCTTAAGTATCTTGGGTTGTTTTAGTTTATAATCTACGCTTTAGTTTTCTTCTACTCTTCTGAATTTTATTGCTATAGTTCATGTTTTATTTACCTTGTTCTTAATGTTATCTTGGTGCACACAAGAGTTTTTACTTATTGCTTATAACAATGGAAATTGGTAAGTAGTAAGGGACCTAGGATTTAAAAGAAGCTATATGACATATCACTAAGGTATTAGGATAGACTTAGCTTTGTGTTGGCCTGAAAATTCTTTCTTCATCTTCTTCTTGGTTTTTTCTAGATTACAAGGTATTGAATTTAGTAATTGAGGAGAAAGTTCTACAATGATTAAGGTATTAACTTGTAGAAACATTAGGCTATAGCATCATGACTTGGTACTAAAATTCAGAAATAAAGTAGTAGTTGCTAGCATATTTTATAAATTATATAAATCAACCCAAGTGCTTAAGATTCATCATCATCTCTCTTTTATAATTTTATGCTTTTGTTTATTTCTTTTTCTAAAAACCAACAACATCTATCATTTTATTTTCCTATTTAAAGTACTAAATTTTATATTAACAAGAACACCTATCCCTTGTGTTCGATCTTTTTACTACGCGATAGTAAATCGTACACTTGCGATTCCGCTATCAGTGTGTGTGACTAATTATTTGGCAGATCATAGATTATCATAAGTAAGGGTTCATGATAAGTAAATGAACCGAGGTGTTAGAATAAGCACAGGTAACACCGTAGCTTCCGTATATATAGATATACATATATACTCTAACACGCGAACGTTGTTTGGGAAGACATGATTGAAAAAAAAAACTGTGGCAATCCTTGGTTCGGAGAATGAATAAGTGAAGTAGTAACGTTTATTCTTCGTGCTAAAGGAGCGTCACAACGCCAACACTAGACAGACGCTAAAACTCCATTAGCATCGGTTTTTAGGCCATTAGCAACGGTTTTTGGCCGACGCTAATCAACGTTTTTTGTATTGAGAATATAATGTAATGCCAAATGTGGTGATTTTGTTTAAAACAAAGTGTCATATGGAGATCTATTAGAGTTTTTAGCATCTCACGACACAACATTTATCATATCACTTGTTATATCCTCAACTTCACCATTCTTAATTTAATTTTTCTTTTATATTTCTATTTCCTTTTCCATTTCTCAAGTCTATTTTCCTTCCCCAATTGGGTGTGGAAATTATTTTACTAGCATTACTCTCCACCTTATATAAAGTCTTATAAAATAGTCAAAATATTTTTTGTTCAATTTGATATATTCGTACTTTTTATTTCTTCATAATATTACCTCCATTTTCTCCATATCCCTTTATTATATTTTTATCACACTATTTATCATATCTTAAGTTTCTCTCTTTTTTTTTTTTCTTTTTTATTATAAGTGTGAGTGAAAATACGGTGTGAAAGTGATTCTTCTTATACAATTAATGTCTACAACATGAAAACTATGACGTAACATGTCACTCTTATAAAGTTTTACTTAAATAAATTTCTTTAATCCTGTGGGTCTTCGAAACTACCCAATTTAGTCACAAAATCCTTTTCTAGTTCCAAAAGGTTCTTTTTTCTTTTGCAATTCCAAAAGGTGTTTACTTGATAGGATTACGCTAATGATGTATAACTGTTGTGAGTAAGGGGGAAATCAATGACATATGAAAAGAAAAGGTAGTTAATGACAGTGTTGACATTAAACTTTGGGATAGAAGAATTGACAAAGGTTTAGTTGGTAAAACACATAAGAAAAATAATGAAAAGGAAAAATGATCGTAAATTGAGGATCATATTTTTTCACCACAATTGGTATTGAAGGCTTATTCTCACCCATTTAAATCATAGTATTTCAAAAATTCAGTTGAAAGCCTTAATGATAAAATTTATCAATCATTAATTTTATTAAAAAATATATTAAATGTATTTGCTGATAAAACTAGTAGTTATCATGTGCATTCGCATGTTATTTTAGCACTTGGTTATTGTTCTAGACGTTTTAGTGGTTTTTGAGCCAATTTGAGTCATAGAGGATTCTTTGGTCTAGGTCATGTTAGGCTCTAATGATAGTTTGACTTCTCTTGGAGTTTTCTTTGTGGATTATAGCTGAATCAGGTGGAGTTTGGAGGAATTGGAACAAGATTGGAACTCAGGCGTCTACCGCAGCTGTGATGAGGCCTACCGCAGCTACGGTAGGCTACTAGAGCATTTATCGTTGTTGCGATGTCTTATGTCACTGCAGCTATAATAACGTGTTATCGCTACTGCGATGGTTCTCACCGCTGCTGCGATGGGATGGATTTTTCTCATGACTTTTTTGTCGTATCATTGCTGCGATGGTTCTCACCACAGCTACGATAGGAAGTAGATTATACACTTAATAATAGGGCTGAGGCTTAACAACCATAGAAATGTTTCTTGAGTTCATATAAACTAAGTTAAATTAAGACATATGTCAATTAGGCAAAACAAAACCCTGATGCTACCTTTCTTTCATAAGTTCTTCATCACTTTCGACGTTTAGTTTTTATTATTGCATGATTTGTGACCATTCCCAAACTAAAAACCCCTCAATCCTTTTTATTTTCTGTTTTACTACTTTCTAAATTAAAGAATTAGAACGAAATTGATAATCAATCGCAATTCTTGTGAAAACGATCTTTTTATTACGCAAGTAGGTCTGTACATTTGCATATTTACCATCAACCAGCAATTCAATGTGGTTGATGGTTGCTTTAGGGAAATTGTCATATGGACTTTGAGAGCTACAATCTAAAGTCTCGGGTTTTCAAGCCTTGCTTTCATATTCTTGTTTGCTGCTTGTATACAGGTTATGATGTGGGTTTTGGGGATCCTTTCCTATACAAGTCGTTGCCAATCCCACCTTGCTATTGCTTGATTCTTTTAAAGGCTTGGGTGTGTAGCTGTATCTTCTCAATTGTAATGAGCGCTGAGTTGGTTTGAGAACATTACTATACAATTGTCTTTTTACCACAGTTCTGAGCAATCAGTTACCACGGTTAAATTGTGGTATTGCTTGGCGTAATAATAGATCAATTACCACAGTTGAAGGCGGAATCATGGTAATATCATGCTTTTGTTACCACGGTTCAAGGAGGAACCGTGGTAATATCACACCTCTGTTACCACGGTTGAAGGCGAAACCGTGGTAATATCACACCTCATTACCACGGTTCAACAAGGAACAGTGGTAATATCTCTTCCCATTACCACAATTGAACACTGAACCGTGGTAATAGGTCTATTTTTTTATTTTATTCACACCTTAATTAATTGTGCAAATAAAAAACAGTCTATTATATTGCAATACATACAACATTGTGTCTAAACTGAAACTATGGTCAAATCTAAGCTTTAAATACCAAATTACCAAATAAACTATATATAACATGCATGGACAAACACTACAACCGGCCAAATATAACAGCCACCATGATAAAAACTATTAAGTACCATCAAAATATTATAAACATCACCAAAACAAAAAACTGCCCCATGCCCAAGAAAAAGGTAATTTTGGGTGGTAACTAAAACATGGTCTATAGGAAACTATCATAATATCTTGTTACTTCTATGCAAAAACAACTTCAATAGTAGAACTATTGACATTGATGAATATGTTGCTAAGTCTACATAATATGCAGGAGGAACTATTGATACTGATCGAGTACACCTCACATACGTGTAGCATAAATTATTTGGCAGCCCCTGCAGCTCATCTGCTTTGAAGTTATTCTCATCATACAGTACATGATAGTTAGTAGGTCTGCTAGTTCCTTGAATTCCAAATAAACTATTGAGATAAAAATTGAACTCCCTTGGATGGCAAATGGTAGTGTCAACAACAGTTCCTAGTATTATATTTCCAAAAAATATAACAACAAATAAAAAACGAAGGAGATACAACCATACAACCAAGCAGTACATGTTGTGCTAGAAATAAGAGAAAAGGGAAGGAGCCTATTGATTTTGGAAACGATTCCCCAGAATCATTGGAGTTGTCTGAAGAGTCATCCGAGTCTTCGGAGAGATCATACAGTGGATCGTTAATGACAAGACCCCTTGACCAGAAGAATTCTACTCCGACCACCAGACAAGTCACCTCCTCTAAAGCGTTCCAAGCCAAAAAGGGCAACCCATTTAGACCCCTGAGGAGTTTAGTTACGAGGAAACCATAGGGAATGGCTTTCTGGTTGACAACCAGAGCAGAAGCAAGATGATTGTAGACGATGTCTACAACATTAATGTACTCTTCATTCACAATTGAGTACATCATAAACAAGTCTTTGTCAAGCACGTCTCTCAGACGATCTTGTCTTGGACAAAGCACGGTTGTACCAGTAGATGTAAAACTCTGGTAGGAAATGTGAGGGATGAGTAGAGATAGTGCTAAGAAAGAGAGAGAGAGAGAGAGAGAGAGAGAGAGGGATTTTCCTTGCAATAGATGACTGCATTAATATCTTCTACATCCACTTTTACAGATTTTCCATATTACCACACTCCTGTAACCGCGATTCCGCGTTGAACTGTGGTAAAATGGTGTCTAGAGATCTGTTACCACGTTTCCGTGTTGAACTGTGGTAACTGAGGCACTCCATTACCACAGTTCCATGTCACCCATGGTAACTGAGATAGTTTTTATTATTTTTTAATTAACATTTCCTTTTACCGGGGTTGATACCTAAAACGTTGTAATAGAGTTTATTATTGATATACCCAACTTTGCAGATCCAAAACCCATTTGTGAACCCTTTCTCTATTGCACCTCATGATCGCCGCTCCTTCCCACTGCACCTCATCACTGACACTCCTTCTCTCTGCAATGGCACTGTCGCTGCTTTGCATGCTCGTTAGCGCTAATCTCGTCTCCGCTAATCGCACTCTTGCTCGCAGCCGTGACAGTGATGTCGTTTCCGTTTTCATGCGTCGCTGTTCCCGTCTTCTCCCTCTGGCCGCTCTTATCTACCTCACTGGTGAGTCTTCTTGACCTTCTTCTACTTCCAGGGTTTTGTTTTTTAGATTGTTGTTTTTTGTTGTTGTTCAATACTAGGGTTCTGCAGGTCACCGTTTCTCGGAGCACAAGCAGCATGCGCCGTTTCACAATTAATACATCTTGAATGCTTTCCTCTCATCCCACTAAAAGTTTCTGCAGGTCGCCATTTCCCGTAGCACAAGAACCGTTTGCCGTTTCATAATTAAAACTTCTTACTGGTTACTCTTTTTCATCCCTATTCACTTTCCTGGTTTGCTTATAAATTCTAGACTCATCTGTTCTCCTTCCATCACTCCATCATCTTCCCTGTATCCTCTACTTCTGTTTTCATTCTTCCTTAAAATAGAAATTGCAAACAACTTGAGTATCTATCTTCCTTTTTCCATCAATTTCCCAGAACTACACCACTATCAAATTCCTGGCACTAATGCTCTGCGTCACACACGCATGTCCGCATTGTGTGATGCATCTGATGAGCCTTTGTACCTCAAACTTATCATGACTTACTGGTCTTCCTTGTCCTTCGACCGCAACAAAGGCTTCGTTGGAACGGTGTTGACTCACGACTTCTCCATAACCAGAGAGAAGCTTGCTGAACTCCTCAATAGTGCGGATGAAGGAGAAATGTAATCAGAACTCTGGCAAAGAGACCGCGATGGAAAAAATATTGATGAAGTCAACTATTGCATGGAAAATCTCTGTTTCTCAGAGCTCTCTCTACTCATCCCTTACCCTTCGTGCCAGAGTTTTACATCTACTGGTCACAACCGTGCTTTGTCCAAGACAAGATCGTTTGAGAGACGTGCTTGACAAAGACCTGTTTATCATGTACTCACTTCTGAACGAAGAATACATTAATGTGGTAGACATCATCTACAATCATCTTGCTTCTACTCTGGTTGACAACCAGAAAGCCATATCGTATGGTTTCCTCGTAACTAAACTCCTCAGGGGTCCAAATGGATTGCCCTTTTTGGCTTGGAACGCTTTAGAGGAGGTGGCTCCTCTGGTGATCGGTGATAGAAATTCTGCAAGTGCATAGATTGTATCGAAGTAATATAAAAGATATCGTTCTCCACAGGGATAGGAATTGATTTTGGACTTTAAACTCAATTCTTAGAGCAGAAAAAAAAAGATATATTTTGGTTTTTGTGATGATTGATAACATTAAGAAAGAGTAAAAGAAAATAGTAAACTATGATATAAATAGCACTTGGGTTAAAGTTTTACCTAACCAAAATAAGCTTCTCACAAACAGATTTTCATATGAATTCGGAAATCGTTCTATGGTGCTCTAGCCTAGAATTTCTACTTGTTAATGCCTTAATCAAATAGAACTTTCAATTAAAATTACCAAACCTAATACCTTAGTGTTTAGTTAATCTAATTGAAGCATTAGTGTTCTTAGTTCTGGCCAACACAACAAGTTCCCACCCTTATACCTAAGTGGCGGATAAACCGATAAATCTAACCCCATTTCCCTTAAATCCTACCAACTACCGTTGTGCAAGAAATAAGAATGATTACTCGCGTATACTCAAGCATGATTAACATGGGGAGAAGATACATAGAACAACAACATTATTCATATGTTAAAATGAAAACTTAAAGCATAAATTAGAGAAAGGATTCACTAACAACCCAAATGCTAAAGAGAAACTAGCCTAGCATGACTAGATTAAACATAAAGCTAAAAACATAAACCTGGATATAAGGGCTCCAAAGGCCTCTTACAAGCTTCAAGAACAAAGCTACAAAGGAAGGAACTCCGCCAAGTACAAGGTTCCAGGGTTGATACAAAAGAAAAGCCAAGAACCAAATTTATAGCCAAACTGACAGCTAGCCAACGCTCAAGCGTTGGATTCCAATCCAACGCTTGGGCGCTGGAAACAAGATGATTTTCACAAGTTTTGGCAGAATGCCAACGCATGAGCGTTGGCTCCCCAACGCTCAAGCGTTGGGAGCACGACAGACTCCTCATTTTCTTGCTCTTGACCTTCTCTTTTGATTCCTTTCATCAATGCTTTGATGAGGCTTTATGGTGGCTTCAAGGATGTTTTTCAATAGCTGAAACCTTCATTCTTCACCATTTGAACACGTGGAAAATGTTTTTCTTGCCTGTTGCTTCAACTCTTCATTTAATCCACAAACCATTCATCTTTTCTTTTTAATTCCTCCATCATTCTTCATCATTCTTCATCAATTCTTCAATTAAGGTCCTCACAAACAACTCAAAAATGACCAGAAACACTAACAAGACTAAAACTCTAATAAAACATAACTAAAAGGACTAAAAATAAAATAATTGCTAACTTATATATGAATGCAAAAATAAAATAAAAACTCTAACAAATTAAATAAAAACTATAAAAAAAACTTGAATGAAAAGAAATAATAACAAAGGAAAAGAAAGGGAAAATATGCTTATAAATCCGGGTAATCAATCGGAGTATAATTCTTCCGGTCAAGGGGTATTGCCATTGACGAGCCACTACAGGATGACTCTTCTTCGGATGAATCCGATGATTCTATGGAATCTATTCCCGAATCAATGAGCTCCTCCCCATGATTGTTGCTAGATAATTGTTCTATGTAACTAAATATTTTTTTGTGATTGTTTCATGGTCTGTATTGGGCATTTTATGATTGTTTCACCATTTGTCTGAATTCAGTGTTAGAATATCATAGTATTTCAAAAGTTATTGTCCCACATTTCTTAGCTCACAAACCTTTCATAGTATTTCATAATTGTTCTATGTAACAGAATTATTTTTGGACTGTTGCAGCTTACCTAAAAACCATATTTTTCACATGTGCACCATCTAACCTTGATCTCTACTGTGCTGCCGCCCATCTTTAAATTTGTGCCGCCCAACATTGATGGCTTGCCGCCCAGAAACTAATTTCCCACTAACCTTGAAACCTACAGAATTTTCCCTATAAAAGGCAAGCCTGTTTCACAGAACACACACAGAACTGTTTCTTCAAGCAGGCCCAACCTTGTGAAGAGGCCCGCCAAGCGGAATGCCTGATAGTCAAATCCGCAAGTGTACGGATGGTTATCACGTAATATATAAGATATCGAACCCACAGGGATAGGTGTCTTTTTAGTAACTTGTTTAGTACTTTAACAAAAAATTAAAAGATATATTTTTGAAGTTGTTTTTTAGAACAAGTAAATAAAATAGCATGAAATAAAAGAATAGAAAGATGATGAAATTTAAGCACTTGGGTTGAATTACATAGTCTATAAAATATGCTAGCAAACTCCTACTTAATTTTTGAATTCTAAAACCAAGTTCATGATACTATAGCCTAGTATTTCTACAAGTTAATCTCTTACACATTGTAGAACTTTCTTTCTAATTACTAAACTCAATTTCTTGCAATTTAGTTAATTAAAGAAGAAGATGAAGATGAAGTTCAGGCCAACATAAAGCTATGTCTATCCTAATTTCTTAGCGATATATACTTATAGCCTTTTTTAAATCCTATTTCCCTTACTACTTACCAATTCTCATTCGTATAAGCAATAAGCAAGAACTCTTGTGTACTTTAAGAGGAAATGAAGAACAAGGAAATAAAACATAAACTGGAAATATTATTCAGAAATGTAGAAATAAACTAAGACATAAAATATAAACTATAACAACCCAAGATACTTAAAAGAATTAGCCAAGCATGGCTAAAAGAAGCATCGAATTACCCAGGATAGGAGCTCAAGTATGGCTTCCCACAATTCCTAGGAACAATGCTCTTAAGGAGGAAAGAAGAATACTTGTTGTATTCTGAATAGGTGTGTTGGTGTTTCTTACAAGTGAAGAAAAGACCCCTATTTATAGTAAAAATCTGTCTTCCAGCGCTTGAGCGCTGGCATCCCCAACGCTTGGGTGTTGGGGTGCATTAAAATCCCACGTTCAGATATAGGCCCAGCGCTTGAGCGCTAGCTTCCAACGCTTGGGCGCTAGGTGCAACTTCTGACTCAGCTCTTAGTCAGAGTTCCAGCGTTGGGACTTCCAACGCTTGAGCGCTGGCTCGAACACTGGCAGCTCTTCTTGGATGCTTTTTCTTCTTCAATGGTGGAATTGATTGGCTTAATTAGGCTCCATTCAGCCCTTATTAAGTTCTGAAACCTCCTCTCCACCACCATTAATCTTTCAACCTTATTTTCCATGTGCTCAAATCAAAGAGTGTTGCTTCATATTCTTGATTTCCACTTTAAGTCCTCTCTTTGCTAGCACTTCAATTATGGCCCTTTGAATCTTTGAAACTTCACTTTTCATCCTCCACTCTTGAACTTCTACACTTTAATCCTTCCTTTCCTGAAACTTTACAATTCGGTCCCTGGACAAAAATGATAACTATACCAGCTTTCCTAAAAATATAAAAATAACTATAAAAATTCCTAAAAATATAAAATAAAGTTAGAAAAACAAATAAAAGTTAATCTATATGCAGAATGCAAAATAAATAGAAAATCTATATAAAAATAATAAAAATCCTATATGAGACTCAAAAATAATAAAATAAAAAGACTAAAAACACCCTAAAAACATCATATAAAATCCGGTCATCAATGCCTTAAGGGGCGTTTCCCATGGATCTCCTTGAATCTCTTTGGGCCAATGATTAGAAAGGCCCAAGAGGCCATTTAGGTGGTGCTTTAGAGTTTTCACTCCCTCCCTCTATTATAAAGGGGACGAACTTCTTTGTAATAATCAAGTTCTTCACACAATACATGAGTTGAAATATATTGAGATCTTCTCCTAGGGTTTCGGTTCTAGCGTGACAAGAACACCTAAAATCAAAATTGAATGAAATATTTTTGTATGTTTGTTTTGTAATTTTTAGGAGGAACAAAACACTGGTATGAACAGAGAAAGCACAATAAAGCCATATTCGCTATTTCCATAGCCACATAGAAATAAAACCTGATGAGAATTAATAACAAAACTAATCTGACAAATAAAAAAGGTACACCACAGGAGGAGAAAATAAGCTGAGGGAGAAGAAAGCCTCTGAAAGTGGCTGAGAAATTTGTGGCACTACCACCAAAAGAGGAAGAGGATAGGAGAAGGTCCTGGTGATGATGGTGTGTGAGGAAGAAGATGGTGTTTTCAATTTTTACTATGGGGAATCAAGGATGAGAGGGTGTAGGGTGTCAAAGAATTAGGAACGAGGGGGTGGCTATGATAGAAATTGAAGGAAATTAGGTTCTTTGGACATCATATGTTGTCACAATAGATAAAGGGAGAGAAGAGTGACTAGGTCAGAAAGTGAAGGAGCCCCCGGTGAATAAGAAAGGTGGTTTTATTTATAAGGAGTTAGCTCTAAACCCTAGATTTAACCCAAGAGGTCAAACTAAAAGTCCCAACATCATGAAAAACAACTAAATTATTATTATTCTTATTTAAAATTAGATCAAAATAATTAACATGAAAAGAAAAAGATAAAACCATAAAAACACCAAATTCATATATTTTTGTAACTTTTAATTTCTTATATTTTATTTTAGTCTCTAAACTAACTAATTAATTTTTTGTTTTGTTTTTTTAATCAAATTAAAATTAACATTAATAGAGAATATGCCAGGCAAAAATGGGTGTTGATAAATGCCCCATTTGCTTGACCTTTTCATGAGAAAGGCAAAGCAAAGTCACAAGCAACCAATTTTGGCTTGATCACAAGATAAACTACAAACACTCAATAACCCGAATCCAATCAATGCGTAAACTTGAATCATGAGATAATTGATAAAAGTAACCAACGCTCAATAACCTGTACAACAATTATATAGAGAAATGTAACGCTTGAGCTAAGGTAATAAAGTTCTAGATGCTTGACATCACGGACCAAAAATTGACGTAAAATTTTTTACATCTTTGCTAAGGTGATGAAGACAAACACTTGACAACTCTTATATACAGGGGATTCTAATGTTTGGAACAAATGATAAAAAGCAAAAAAAAAAAAACATTTGACAACCTGGACAACAAATCTATAGAGAATTCTAACACCAGAGCTAAGGTGATAAAGCACTTGATGCTCGACAACATGGACAAAAAATTGATGTGGAATTCTAACATCTTTTCTAAGGCGATGAAGACAGACACTCAACAACTCTTACGAGGGATTCTAATGTTGGGAACAAATGATAAAAAGCAACAAGCGCTCGACAACCTGGACAACAAATCTACAGGAAATTATAATGCTTGAGCTTAATTGATAAAGCACTTGATGCTCGAAAACACGGAAAAAATTCGACGTGGAATTCTAATGTAAGACCATGATTAAACAAATTCATTTTATTTATTTAATCGTTGTTTTGTATGTCTTAAATGCTCGTAATGTATTAGATGATATTTTGGAATATTCAAGCTTATAATAATAAGCGGAGAATATTTATGTTATTACCTTGGCACGTCTTATTTCGCGGAGTTTAGTTACTTTAATTAAATTTTGGATTGATGTACGTGTTTCAGATGATGAATTAAATCGGTTCAGAAACGACCAAGCTACCGAAAATATATAAATTTATGGGGCGTGTGTGAGTGTATATATATATATATATATATATATATATATATATATATATATGTGTGTGTGTGTGTGCTAAAATTGTACTTCAAAGTCTAAGTAAGACAATTTGTCTTGAAGTTAGCTTTTAATAAAGTAATGAAAGTGACATCTTTGCCACTTTTAGATAAGGCAAGGAATGTTTAAGGGAAAGAACATTACCTACCTTCCTTTTTGGGTGCTATGCGTCTAGATTAAGCTTGTTAACACAAATTTTCTTCTTGATTTAATTCTAGTGAGAAGCTAATAAAGATGAAGATACATTATTAACTTGTTGATTAAGTAGTGCTTGGATAAGGATCAAGGACAAGGATAGTGACACTTTAAGGTTAGGAAACCATAAAGCATAAATCAAAGACCCTAAGGTAATTTTAATCACCCCACCCCTCTATATATATGTACCATGCGCATAAAACAAACAATTGTTGTGCGCATTTTCTTTCATCATTTCCTTTGAGATTCACGAGATTAGAGAGAGAGTAGAAGAATTAGAGAGAGAATCTCTCAAGTTTCCTCTTGGCCGAATTATCTTCATCTCCATACACCCTCAAGATTTCATTTCTACTTCTTCCTCTCTTCATCAACAAGGTAGGGTTCTTCTTGATTTATCTAGTGCATGTGGTTTAATGCTTAAAGGTTATGTTGTTAAGCCTAGATTTTTCTTTTAAACTTTAAAGAGTTGTAGGTCTTGAGTAGATCTACATGACCATGTATTTTGTTTTCTTGGAAGTTGAGATTTTGAGTTGAAAAGTGAGTTTGAACCTAAATTTTTGCAAAGCGTCTCTAGGAAAGTGATTCCCATTAAGTTGATCTATGCATTTATGAAGTTAGATTTAGAAAAAAAGTTGAGTTTTGTTTCCAAAAGTGATTTTGAAACTAGCTTTTGCCAAAAGTGCTTTGAGGGAAGTTGTTATTGGTGATAAGACCTACTAAAAAATATGCTTAGTTTTGAAAAAGGAAATTCCCTTCATAATTAAAGGGGCATGGCAGAATATGTATGATGAGGCTAGGGTGCTACAACTACCACTAGGAACCTTGCTTGTGATTTCACAGCACCAAGGACAAAGTTATTGAAGCCCTAATAGTTAGTATAGAATGTAAATATGATGAAAAATTCTATGGTAGACCATGTTAAAAAGTGGTGCATCCATATACCTTATTTTTAGTATAAATATGTAGTGTACGTTATTTACGACATGTTCATTATGCACTAAAAATAATTTGTAGATAAGTTATTTTAACTTGTAAACTAGATTTTAACTAGGTTTGGAACCGCCGCCGTATACGTGTTTTTTTACGGCGGTTCCAAACCGCCGCAGAATACTTCATTAGCAAAAAAAAAAAAAAGCCAAAAGAATGCTTAATAACCAAAAACAACATAATAAAGCAACATAAGTAAACCATAATGAAATTTAATGCAACCAAAATTCACTTAATATAATCTAAACTTTAAAATAAGTAAAAAAACATGAGTACAATTGTATATTTTTCCTCTTGTTCAAACTAAGAAGACAATTAACAAACATTCGCATTCTATAAGACACTTTTATGGGCAAAGAACTACAATCAAGGGTTCCAACTACTAATGAGAAAACAGGTCAAGAAAGAAGCCATCTTCATGAAGAAATATAAGATACTTCTAGCATTAGATTGTCACCTCAGCTTATTAAAAAGTGGCTCCTCGACAATTTCATCAACAAGATCAATCAAAGCTTTCAACTTCATTGACCCCATACCACAATCTTGTCCAATTTGAAAGAGTTGCAAATATAGCCAAACCAAAGCAAGAAGAAGCAAAAATTTCTAGAAACTATTTTCTGAAACCAAACATATGGTGAAACTTTTTAATTCCAAAAAATGAAAAAAACACAACCAAATCGAAGGACTTACTTCCTAGTAATTTCATCATATCAATCTTCAACTCTTCATAATTTATTTGTTAACATCAGCATGAAAGTATAAGTAATCTAATTTTAGTGAGCTAAATGATAAACAAAATAAATTTAAATACATAAACTCACTCTTCGATCACAGGCCGCTTTTGGTATATCTTTAAGATCTGAAAGAAGGTCTTCCTATTTTAAAAATCCACACAATGAGCGGTGGCAGTAAAAACAAGAGATACAATTTTAGAAGATAACTTACTTAACCAATTACAGCAACCATAGGTAAAAACTAAAAATCATTGTTTTAAAAATCAAGCCACAAAAACTCAGTCAGATGCATTGGCCCATTCGACTCCAAAAATTAGCTCATTTCAAAACCTGTGAAACTAAGTGCATGTTTGGATTTACTAAGTGAAGAAAGATTGTCTTTTATTAAAAGGTTATCATTCTTTTTTTTAAGTGGGGGGAGGGGGGATTTACAAAATGGGAGAGGACAAAAGTAATTGTTATTATCCATCTGCAAAGCATATAAGCAACCAAGAAATCATGTTCAAGTTCCAGCTATTTACTGTTCATCATAAAAGAACCTTCATTCTCAATCCAAGGCAGCCTATTGTATCCTTAAACTGCCTCATTCATCCAAGCCTGTAAGTTATAAAATTCAAAACATTTAAGGAGTATTCAACACCTATAGCAATACTTTTAAATATACATCGACCTCTGGAGCCATCCACCTATAAGTACCAGTTTCCGCAGTCATAATACCAGATTGATTGTACACTTTGGCTACACCAAAATCAGCAACCTTAACTACCTGTTGGAAAAGTTTTTCAACAATCAAAAGAAAACATGTGATGTGTGTCATTTTGCTAAACAAAAGAGGTTAGCATTTCCTGTTAGTACTACTATTGCTTCTGCTAGACTTGAATTGTTACATATGGATATTTGGGGACCATTTCGAGTGCAAACTCTGCATAAGCATAGATATTTTTTGACAATTGTGGATGCCTATAGTAGATACACTTGGGTAGTTTTATTAAAGAATAAAGGAGAAGTACAATCACAAGTGCAGTCTTTTATTAATTTGGTAGAAAGACAATACAATGCACAAGTTAAAATAGTGAGAACGGATAATGGCCCTGAGTTTGCTATTTCCTCTTTCTATAATCAAAAGGGCATAGTACATCAAAGAAGTTGTGTTGCAACACCTCAGCAAAATGCTAGGGTAGAGAGAAGGCATCAAACAATTCTCAACATATGAAAGAGTCTTTTTTTTCAAGAGTTTCTGAGGTTTGAGATTGAGGACTCACAATTAATAGATACAGTAGTAGATTTTTGCAAAGCGTCTCTAGGAAAGTGATTCCCACTAAGTTTATTTATGCATTCATGAAGTTAGATTTAGAAAAAAAGTTGAGTTTTGTTTCCAAAAGTGATTTTGAAACTAGCTTTTGCTAAAAGTGCTTTGAGGGAAGTTGTTATTGGTGATACGACCTACTAAAAAATATGCTTAGTTTTGAAAAAGGAAATTTCCTTCATAATTAAAGGGGCATGGCAGAATGTGTATGATGAGGCTAGGGTGCTACAACTACCACTAGGAACCTTGCTCGTGATTTCACAGCACCAAGGACAAAGTTATCGAAGCCCTAATAGTTAGTATAGAATGTACATATGATGAAAAATTCTATTGTAGAACATATTAAAAAGTGGTGCATCCATATACCTTATTTTCAGTACAAATATATAGTGTATGTTATTTACGCTATGTTCATTATGTACTAAAAATAATTTGTGAATAAGTTATTTTAACTTGTCAACTAGATTTTAACTTAAAACTTGGTCGACAAAACCTAATATAATAATCCAATACGGAGTATATTTCTTTGTTCTCAAAGAAAACTATTAATCTAACAAATGAAATGAGAAAAAAAAAGTAGTTATAACATATCAAATAAACCATGCGAAGGAATGAATGACATTTTCTCTAAAATTGTATTCATAGTCTTTATTTAATTCAGCCTCATCATTTACAATACATATTGAGATCACACAAAATACAACTTCTGGTCATTTCCATTCATAACAAGTAGATTGGAGGTTGGAATTTGGAGGTCCAGCCAAACATGGTCCATCTTGTGTTATCCAATAGAGATATTTGTATGTCGGGTCATCCCTATATGCTATGAATATATCAAACCATTTAGTAACATTTTGCCATTGGAAGGTACAGTAAAATCTTGTTGTGCCAAATATATTGACATTAAAACTCCATTCAATAAAGTTACCTTCATAGATAAGCTTTTCTCCAAGATCATCATCTCTAGATTTGCAGTGAACGGTTAGCGGTAGATTCCCATACAAGGAATTTGTGACCCTCACATGTGTTTCTGCAAATGAACGATGACAAGATGCCAACATAAGTAAAGAAAGCAAAAGAATATATTTTGAAAACAGAGACATCGCAACTCTATTGATCATCTCCGAATCATGATTCTTTGTTATATATAGGCAATTATCCTCCTTGCATGATATTTTTTACAAAATCTTGCTATTACTTTTTTTTATAAAAAAAATCCACAATTAATTTACTATATAGAAATGTTATTAAAAAATAATTTATAGATATGGTTATTTTTATAATATTAATTTATTGAAAAAATTTCAGAGTTTATTAAGAAAATTAGTCAAATAAGAAAATTAGTAACATTATATAGTTGAATAGTTAATTAAAAAATTAATACAAATTCATTTGATTTTATATGGAAACTCAAAGTATGTGTTTTAACTTGAAAAATATTTGTGACTAAGTGAGAATTAGTCTAGCCTTCCTAAAAGAAGAATACCTACATAAATGATTTTACTCATAAAAATGAGGATATAAATTTATTACATATAAATAGTTGCTAAACTTTCACATTTAACTATACAAACAAGTTTCCTTTCAAAAAAAAAAAACTATACAAACAAGTTTACCACCAAGATTTGAATCAGGTCACGATTGTCAATTAGTAAATGAAAATAACTCAAATAATAGTGAAGATTATCCATAAATACGTTTATGATTTTTCATATCAAATAATAATTAACTAATAATTTTATCATTAAATTTATTTAATATTTTTCAACATAAAATGACTCAAATAATAGTTAAGTATGATTATCATTAAATGCATTTATGATATTTTTTTGGTTAAATGCATTTATGATTTTAAAGTCAAATAAAAATAACTACTACTATTATCATTAATTAAATTTATTATTTTTGAAAAAAGTAAATAAAATAATAATTACTATGAATAAGTTCAAAAAATAATCCCTAGATCAACACACAGGATACGATAAGAAAGTTACCTTGCGGGTAGAAGTATTCCAGCACACAGGATTTACAACCACTAGTATTATACCCGTGCAATGCACGGGGATTGCACGGGGAAGTATGTTATATATGATATGGTCTGCGTGCGCGTTGCGCGTACTTACATTAATATAACAACTTATTAATTAAATGATATTTATTTTAATATATTAAATGCAAATAAATAAAAGAATAACTTAGGAGGTTGAAGTTTTAACTCTTGTGATATTTTTTAACCAAAAAAATAAAATAGCAACTTGAAAGGTTAATGTTTTAATTTTATTAAAGTAATAGTATTTGATAATAATTAAAAGATTAAATAAAAATAACTAATAATAAATCATAAAATTAGCTTAACTACTTGTGCTAAATAAATATCAATTATGGTAAAAAAACTTAATTTATTAATATTAATTTTCAAAAATGAGAAATTTAATTCACTACCAGAAATTTAGTTAATTGCGGCGGTTCTGGGTACATTTTGCGGCGGTTCACCGCCGCAAAATGTATGTGAGAGGCGGTTGCCAAACCGCTACAGTTACGAGCGTCGTGGGATACATTTCATTTGATTTTATATGGAAACTCAAAGTATGTGTTTTAACTCAAATTTGTATTAATTTTTTAATTAACTATTCAACTATATAATGTTACTAATTTTCTTATTTGACTAATTTCCTTATTAAACTCTGAAATTTTTTCAATAAATTAATATTATAAAAATAACCATATCTATAAATTAATTTTTAATAACATTTCTATAAGGTAAATTAATTGTGGATTTTTTTAATAAAAAAAAGTAATAGCAAGATTTTGTAAAAAATATCATGCAAGGAGGATAATTGCCTATATATAACAAAGAATCATGATTCAGAGATGATCAATAGAGTTGCAATGTCTCTATTTTCAAAATATATTCTTTTTCTTTCTTTACTTATGTTGGCATCTTGTCATCGTTCATTTGCAGAAACACATGTGAGGGTCACAAATTCCTTGTATGGGAATCTACCGCTAACCGTTCACTGCAAATCTAGAGATGATGATCTTGGAGAAAAGCTTATCTATAAAGGTAACTTTATTGAATGGAGTTTTAATGTCAATATATTTGGCACAACAAGATTTTACTGTAGCTTCCAATGGCAAAATGTTACTAAACGGTTTGATATATTCATAGCATATAGAGATGACCCGACATACAAATATCTCTACTGGACTATAACACAAGACGGACCATGTTTGGCTGGACCTCCAGATTCCAACCTCCAATCTACTTGTTATGAATGGAAATGACCAGAAGTTGTATTTTGTGTGATCTCAATATGTATTGTAAATGATGAGGCTGAATTAAATAAAGACTATGAATACAATTTTAGAGAAAATGTCATTCATTCCTTCGCATGGTTTATTTGATATGTTATAACTACTTTTTTTTCTCATTTCATTTGTTAGATTAATAGTTTTCTTTGAGAACAAAGAAATATACACCGTATTGGATTATCATATTAAGTTTTGTCGAACAAGTTTTAAGTTTTAAGTTAAAATCTAGTTCACAAGGTAAAATGACTTATTAACAAATTATTTTTAGTACATAATGAACATGTCGTAAATAACATACACTATATATTTGTACTGAAAATAAGGTATATGGATGCACCACTTTTTAACATGGTCTACAATAGAATTTTTCATCATATTTACATTCTATACTAACTATTAAGGCTTCAATAACTTTGTCCTTGGTGTTGTGAAATCACGAGCAAGGTTCCTAGTGGTAGTTGTAGCACCCTAGCCTCATCATACACATTCTCCCATGCCCCTTTAATTATGAAGGAAATTTCTTTTTTCAAAATTAAGCATATTTTGAGTAGGTCTTATCACCAATAACAACTTCCCTCAAAGCACTTTTGGCAAAAGCTAGTTTCAAAATCACTTTTGGAAACAAAACTCAACTTTTTTTTTCTAAATCTAACTTCATGAATGCATAGATCAACTTAGTGGGAATCACTTTCCTAGAGACGCTTTGCAAAAATTTAGGTTCAAACTCACTTTTCAACTCAAAATCTCAACTTCCAAGAAAACAAAATACATGGTCATGTAGATCTACTCGAGGCCTACAACTCTTGGTGGAACATTTTAACAAAAACTCAACTTGAAAGTTTAAAAGAAAAATCTAGGCTTAACAACATAACCTTTAAGCATTAAACCACATGCACTAGATATATCAAGAAGAACCCTACCTTGTCGATGAAGAGAGGAAGAAGTAGAAATGAAATCTTGAGGGTGTATGGAGATGAAGGTAATTCGGCCAAGAGGAAATAAAATGGGAGAAGAAATTTCTTGAGAGATTCTCTCTCTAATTCTCCTACTCTCTCTCTAATCTCGTGAATCTCAAAGGAAATGAAGAAAGAAAACGCGCACAACAATTGTGTGTTTCATGCGCATGGTACATATATATAGAGGGGTGGGTGATTAAAATTACCTCAGGGTCTTTGATTTATGCTTTATGGTTTCCTAACCTTAAAGTGTCACTATCCTTGTCCTTGATCCTTATCCAAACACTACTTAATCAACAAGTTAATAATGTATCCTCATCTTTATTAGCTTCGCACTAGAATTAAATCAAGAAGCAAATTTGTGTTAACAAGCTTAATCTAGACGCATAGCACCCAAAAAGGAAGGTAGGTAATGTTCTTTCCCTTAAGTGATCAAGTCAGACTTGTGCCTGAAGATTCCATCAGCATCCTGGAAGAATCCCATCATGTTCAGGATGTCCAAATCGATACGTTGAGCCTTAGTATCCACCATAGAGGAGTGCTCGCCATGAGTAGAGACACCGTAATGCTTCAGAATATTGGAAATTACAGGAGCAAATGGAAGAGGACTGGTTCTGTCCTTATGCAGCAGCATGTGTATCATGATCAGATGGGCCCTACTAATGGACTTAAGATTTTCCAAACCATATAGAATTTGCAGTTCTAAATCACTAATATGAGCATGGTTTGAACTCTGGGGTAAGATCACATAACTGAGCAAGTAATGAAGTAGTCTGTTTTCAACAGATAGAAACCCAACAACAAGGGTATCTCGGGAGCGGTTTGCATCAACACACTGCTTCTTGGACTGAATTTTCTCTTCAGAGAAGCGACAGAGAGATAGGTAAAAGGATTTCTTATCATATTCTTCCCAAGGGCAAGCCAGTTCTGGACTTAGTTTAGCTCCGATGCTGGGAATGGATAGACAGGTTCCTTACTCTTCAAGGGTCATGGAAATGTTAATACCCTTGATAGATGTGCAAAGTTTGGCACCGCGTATAACCAGATTACAGTAGAAAACTTCGACAAGTTCGGGGTAGTATTTACTATTTATCTCGACGAACATATCAAGTCCCTGATGATCAAACAGAGTGGGGAAAGTCATCCCTACTACCATGAAAGACTCCAGAACACCAAATTTTGGGGTGAGAATAGGCCGTTCAAGAAAGTGAGCGAGGAAGCGTTGCTTCTGTTCTTCGGTGGTCAACAGCCTTGAGATATCCAATGCATTCATGGATGGGTTCTTCGAACGATGAGGTTTGTGAGAAGAGGAGGCCATGGAAGCTGAAACTTGAGAATTTCGAGTTTTAGGGTTTTGGTTGAACTAAATTGGGTCTTTTGATTCTAGACTAATTCAAAAAAAATTGAGAGGTTGAAATGATAGAGAATGAGTTCACGAAGAAAACCCACCAAAGATTCTTGAAAACAAACAAGAATCGAAGAAGATATGGGGATTTTTCTGAGAGCTTCGTCGAACATAAGAGAATGGGTGAAGAGCTTGTTGTAATCGATTAAGAACAAACCCAGATATTTATACTGGTCGAGCATGTAATCGATTACATATTTTAGGTAATCGATTACATGCAGGGAAAATTTGAATAGCAACTCAAATTTTTAATGGGTAATCGATTACACTATTTGGGTAATCGATTACCCAAATTCTCTGGAAGGATATCTGGGCCAAATATTACCTGTAATCGATTACGTATACTGTGTAATCGATTACCATATCCAGAAACTTGATATTTCAGGTTTGGTAAGCACTGCATGAATGATTTATTTAACAAAGAGCTATGATGTAAATGAAGATGCCTAAGAATGCTTACTCTTCTTCACAATACCATTTGAAAGATATAGATTTTAGTTTTTTTATGTAAAGAATTTCCTTACCAATACCATATTCTAAATATGTGTCTTGAAAGACCATCCTTTGTATATGACATTTCTGATCACAAGGTCTTCAAGCACACCTGCACAATAAGCTTAATGGTATTTTTGAGGTACCCAATTGTAACGCCCCAATTTTAGGTTGAGGGTCACATAGTAAATACGCGGAAATTAAAACCTCTCAGATAACAACTCAGTTTCCAAAAGTCAAACGCCACTCAATAATTATAAATAATAAATAACCCATAATAATAACTTAGACATCTCAACTCAGTGGAAAGTATTTCAAAATTTATAATATTGCACAACAAGGGCTCAAAAACAAAACAGCGGAAAACATAAACAACATCGATGAAGTCTTCAAAGTCCTCAATCATCTTCTTCACGCTTCCTCTGCGCACTCTGATTTCATAATGTTAATCAAGAGATGAAACTCCTCGCCCTGTCTGTCTCTGGCGTTAAGCGCCCAAACACACATAGCAAACAGAAAGGGTTAACTCATAAAAATAAACATCATAAGCAACAACAAGCAGCATGTATGAATAAATTAAAATTGTAACAACTTTACTGAAAACAGTAGTAAATTTACTAAACTTATCAGCAGAAGATTATATTGGGAACAGATACGATTATAGCAAGTACAACATAAAAAACGAATATCAAACGTAACCTTTCATCTCAAGTTAAATTCATCAACGTCTTGTTAGTCCCTCAATTAAACTCCCTCAATCTCAGGGCAGTTTCACAAGAGATTTAACTCATCCTATCACCCACATGTCTCAGGGCCGATCCCACTGAGATTAAACTCATATAATTAACCCATCCTATCACCCGCATGTCTCAGGGCTGATTCCACTGGGATTAAACTCATAAAATTAACCCATCCTATCACCCGCATGTCTCAGGGCAGATTCCACTGGGATTAAACTCACCTCGTCGTTTATAACCATAATCAATTTCTCATAAAGTTAATCATCCTCATGTATTTCTTATCATGACAAAAACCAAAATAAAATCTCTATCATGGACATGAATATCTAAATTATAAATCTATCTCAACATGTTATAAAGCACGTGAACATATCAACATGTTACAATAGTAATCAATCAATTTTCGTCCAAACAATCAATAAACACCTTCATCTCAATCACATGCAATCAAAATAAGGCATGCAAGACTCAAGACTCTCTAGGACGTGAGTCACCCTTACCTGGTCTTAACAAGCGGCCCAAACTCAACCAAGTAAAGGAATTCTCCGAAGAAGATGAACCTTCAATTAATTTAATAGTAAAAAAAAGAAATCAATACTCACACAAGTATAAGTATGCATGCAAACTACTATAATAATACCACATATATAGAAAATGAATGGATTATTTAGATGTGTATATCTCAGAAATGTGATGCCGAAGGTAATTGCTTTTCAAACGATTCTAATTTTGATCTTTTAAGCCTTATGTTTTCTGTTGTGCTGCATCAGTATTCAGCCTTGATTTGCAAATAAGCTTTCTATCTAAGGTGACTACTTCACGGTTTGTTAAAACTTGAGCATAAAAACAATTATAAAAAACTATAACCCGTGAAAGTACAAGGAAGGATTGGGGAAAAGGAAGGAACCATCCAATTCTCCGCCTCGGATTTTCAACAGGGAAGAAAAGCAGAAAACAAGATGGCCGAACCAACCAAGGGAAAATGAGACACAGTGTCTGGGTTTTGAGGAGAAACGAACCTGCAACAGCAGCGGCGGCGCTCAAACCCTGATGGAAACAGAATGAGTAGTTCAGCGGCGATGCGAGCTCGACGGCGGCGAAGAGAGAAGTCGTTTGGTGCTGGCTCGAGATGAAGGAAGGCGGCACCGCGGCGGCAACACGGCGAGGATGATGGTGGTGCGCTCGAACCAAGGGAAGAACAGAGGCGACGAGCGGTAGAGAGAGATGAGCGGTGGCTGTGCGAGGTCGAGGGACAGCGAAGAGGAAAGGAGGTGCAGTGTGATTGGAGAGGGTGGCGGTGCTGGTTGCTGCTAGAAGAGGGAAGAGAACGGCGGCTGGTTGTGTTGCCAGAGAGAGGGAAGAGGAATTAAGAGTTTGAAAATGTGAGTTGAGAGAGGGGTGAATTTGTTATTTAAGGGAAAATAGGTTATTTCAGTTTTTTCTCCTCTATCTCTTAATCAAAATCCATATCTTAGTTTTAAAACTCATGCTCAATCTTAATAGAATAAAATACAATCTAGTATAATTTAACTAGATTAATAATCTAAATAACCAATTTATAAAATAGAATTTAATATATATATATATATATATTAGCATACACACGGCTTGTATATTTATTTTTATTTTCCTTATTCTAATAATCATATATATATATATTTATATATAAACTTTCCAAAACAAAACTATAATTAATTAAAATAGAGAAAAACAGCTATTAGTATATCACATAAAAATAGGTAATATGCTCATCTTAATTTTCAAATCAAATCTCCTTGAGTTTGTGATAAGATAAAATACAATTTGTGTTCAAAATATAATCTCAACAAAAACTAACCGAAACAAAATATATTTATATAAATATATCTGATACGTATGGGATATATATATATATATATATATATGTTATTATTATTATTTCCTTTTTTCTAAATAAAATAATCGTTTATAATAAAAGCCTATATATAATAAAACGTTTCTTTAATATAATATATATGTCCAATATAGATTCCTAAAATAGTTTAACCCCAAATACTCATACTAGAGATATATTCTCTAGCATAATAATTCATATACATGTCAACATATTATGTATACTGCAGTTTATTACTATTATTTTTTTTTCTTTTTAAATAAATATAATCACTAAAAATAACAAATATATATAGCTCTTTATTTAGAATTTTTAACCCATAACAAACTTTCTTATATCTTAAACAAACCAATCTTGAATCATTGAAGATATATTACCTTAAAACATTAATCTAAAACTTTCAAACTCAAACTCTTTAATGTGATGACAAGATAAAATAGGATAACAACCAATTAGAAAAAAAAACAAAACATCTATACCGTTATAACTATTTTTTTTTTCTTTAATACTAAAATAATCCAAATAAAAACATATATAAATATATATATATATATACGGTTATATATATTAAGATATTTCTTTTCTTTTTCTTTAATAATAAAAAAAAACATATAATAAACAATATCAACTAACAAGAGGCTCATTTCAATAATAATAAGGTCAATCAAACGGTCAACCAATGGCCAAATTGAAACTACTAAGTAGTTCAAGGACCAAAATGTAAATACTAAAAATAGAGGGTCTTACACCAATAGTCTTTGGGTCCTTTTGGGTTAGTTCCTTTCACATCCCATATAATCCTTCCATTGGGAACTTCATCATTTCTATGATAACTAGGAGTATAGTAAGAGCACTTAAATTTCATGTTAGACACTTTTTTTTTTTAAGATAATAGAAAGATTTGAAATGTGCCTTTCTAGGTTGAGTATCACTATGTGCTCTTCTTGTGTGATCAAAGTAGCATGCATTACATGATGTAGTAAAGGTAATTTCGTTAATACTGCTAGAATGACTTTGATCAAACAAACCTAGATAATTTTTATGAGTAATATACCTTTGGATACTTGACAATTCATTCATCTCATTTGTATCTTTTTCATACTCTTTTAACACTTATTTATTTCATCAATCCTTGATTCAAGTGTTGCATGTTTACCAAGAGTTATTAGATCTCTTTGAATATCCACCTTGGTTTTAACTTGATCCAACTCCTCTTGCATGCTTTTAGCTTTTCTTTCTAGAGATGAAATAATCTTGTCTTGTATTGCATATACTTTAGAAATACTTAAAGATGTATCATGCAATTCAACAAAGGTATTTTGTAACTGATCATATGAAAGTTTATCGTTACTAACCTCATTGTTTTCATCATCAGAATGATGTGTTGCCATCAAGACGAGATGTGCTTCTTCATTCTCTAAATCGGATGATGAACTAACTTCATTTTCTTCCATGTGTTCAATTTTTTATTTGGAATTATTTTTCTCAAATATCTTATTTAAGCCAAGCTTCTTTCTTTGAAGATTATGACATTCTTTCTTTTTGAGGATTTTGCAAAGCTTCTTCACAATGATTCTAATATCCTCATCATCTTCATTATCACTATCGGATTGAGAATCTTCCTCTTGTGAACTATCATATTTTGTAGCTTTAGTTCTCAATGCAATAGGTCGAATGTTCTTGTCAACTGCTTCCATGTGTTCCATCTTTTTGAGTTCAAGTTCATGTTCTTGCAATTTGCCAAAAAGTGCAGCCAGTGTCATTTTTGAAAGACTCTTCTTTTCTGATATTGTTGTTACCTTTGGTTGCCATTCTCTTGACAATGATCTTAAAACTTTTAAGTTCATATCACTGTTGGAAAAATCTTTTCCAAGAGCAATTAGATGGTTGATCAAGAGAGTGAATCTTTTCTGCATATCTAGAACAGTTTCCCTTGGTAACATTCTGAACATCTCATACTCTTGTGAGAGAGTATTGATTTTTGATCTCTTTACTTCATCCGTGCCTTCATGAGTTATCATTAAAGTATCCCATATTTATTTTGAAGTTCTGCACGTTGATACTCTGAAGAATTCATCCATGCCAAGAGTAGATGTAAGAATGTTCATGCCTTTTAGGTCATATTGAACTTTCTTCTTTTCTTCTTCACTCCATGCATTTTCTGGTTTCGGTTGTGTGCTATCACCCACTTCATTCATTGGTATAAACGGACCTTCTTCAATGGCTTTCCATATCTCCACATCCAATGACCTTATGAAGATTTTCATCTTGATTTTCCAGAAGTCATAATGGTCTCCATTGAAGTATGGCGGCCTGTTTATGTTGAATCCCTCACTAGTTCTAGGTCTAGAGGAGGATGCCATCTTCCCGGATCTTATGAGCAAATTACCTAAACTTACGCTCTGATACCAATTGTAAGTATAGATAGCAACATGAGGGGGGTGAATCAGGTTCTCTCAATTTTTGCCTTAACAAAACTCAATTACTTTCAAGATAATGATAATCACAATTGTTGGTTGTGAATGCAGCGGAATAAGAACTTGCTGAAAGTAAAAGATAAAGGTTGAAAGAACTTGCACACAGATTTTATCCTGGTTCACCTTCAATCCGCCGAAGGCTACGTCCAGTCCCTCAAGAAACCCTTGAGGATTTATCCACTATGATCAAGATTTCTTACAAGCACTTACATCAAGGACCTTAAAAACTCTTGTCAAACCTCAGAAGGCAAACCACCAACTGATGACGCCGAACCCTACAGTGAACTTTGAATCAAACCCGATTCAAAGGACCTTTTCCACAACCACCGAACACTACGGTGAATGCATCAAACCAATTCAAGATGAAGAAGAAGAAACCTTTGCAGTGGCTGATACAATCCTTTAGACTAGTTGGATTGATCTTAGTTTGTATGCTCCAAGCAATTACAATGAAGGCTCAATTATTCTGAGTTCTCAAATGTTGAACAGCACGAGTGTTCTTATGAAAATGAGAGAGCAGAAACTCAGAATGATGATTTTAATGAATATGAAAGTTGTAATCCAAGTCCTTATTGTTTCTGAGCGTCTATGGACTTTATATAGGCACTAGAGGTCGTCCATGAACCATCACAAAGCTTCCCAAACGTTTTGAGACACATTGATTCATCAAACAACACATCTGTCGACCTGGTAATCGATTACAGTAACCTGGTAATCGATTACATCATGTCGTTGCAGTTTGAATTCAAAATTCAAACTTGGTAATAGATTACTGATATGTGGTAATCGATTACTGCCTTCTGGTAATCGATTACTCACATCCTGTAATCGATTACTGACAGTCCAAAACTCAGTTCATGACAGTTTAAGCCCTAATTGAGTGTTTCTACTAAGTTTTACTTGTGGAAACATATTACACTCAATTAGTTGATTATTTATGAGCCTTCAAATGCAATATTACCTTAATAAAGTATAGCACACTAACTTAACAAGACTTACTAGAAGTTAGAACCTTAATGGTTGATCTTGACGTTTTGAGCCGGTTCTTGAAGTCTTCTTTCTTTTTCTTCTTTTTGTAACGTGTGTTGTCATCATCAAAACTTTAACCAGAGTCAGGAGCAAGACCTTCTTCACATTTATTATTTGTAGTTAGTAGTTAACAACTTCTGTTAGTAGGTTAGAACTATGGTTAAAGAAGTTTTAACTAGAGTTAGTATATGTTAGTTAGTTTCTACCAAAAGCTTATAAATACATTGTATTGCTTATTGGGTTAGTTAATGAATTTCTTCATTCAATTCAATTCTTCTTCTTCTTCTTCATATGTGAGATTTAGAGCTTCACCATTGAAGCTCTGCTGCTCGCTCTGCAAAAATTCCTCCACGGCAACAGCCACCGCCAGTGGATCCTTCACAAGATGCATCAAGTTCTTAGTACATACATCCTTCTAAAAAATATTGGGGTAGGCTACTGTTTCTTTTGGGTCTTCGGTTCTTTCTCTCTGTACATGCATTTTCCTTTAATTCATTAATTAATTTCCGCTTTCAAGAAAAAATATGTATATTTATTTTTAAAAAAATCAATCATTTATTTCCAGTGGCGGCGGAGGGAGGGGGGACTTGGCTATGCCATGGCCCCCCACTACTTGTTGGTTTGATTCATTTTGTATAAAATTACTTGTTGATTTCACTCATTTTGTATAAAGTTACTTGTTGGTTTTACTATTTTTTTTTATAGAAAAACTATATTGGTTCATATTGGCACCACTCACCTCAAAGTTCTCCCTCCGCCACTGTTTATTTCTATTTTCATTTTATCTTTTAATGTTTACTCTTCACTATGATGGATCAAATTCTTTTATTTAATTTTATAATTTATTTCTTTGGGTCGTTTGAGACGTTAATAGTAAGTGCTTTTTAATTCGTCACACTTTATTTTCACTTCTATCTCATTTTCACACACTTTTTTTTTCTAACTTTATATTATTTTTCTACCCCATCACTCATCATGTCTTTTATATCTCCTTCTCTCTCCTTAGGGGTGGCGATATGGCTCGCGGGCCAGGCCCAACCCGCCATAAGTCCAACAAATGCAGGTTGGGTTAGATTGACTCACTTTTAGTATATGGGTTGAAAGTCTCAACCCAACCCACATTTTGGCGTGCTAGCGGGTTGGGGTCTAGCCTGCCAAATTGTAATGTAGCGGAAAAAAAAGTAATTTTTGCTTGCTGATTCATTTCCATCTCAGTTTAATTATGATTTTTACGTTTTTGGAATTACTGCAATAGCTATGATATATTGATTTCATAGAAATGTAGTGAACAAAATAAAAATGAGGAAGCACCCTGATTGGAGATTGATTTGATGAAAAATCGTCAATTACTGCTTCCTGTGTTGCGAATGCTGTGTCTACCAAAACTCTTTACTTGAGAATAGTTATGAGAAGTAAGCACAAACCAACAAAGGTGGTCCTTTTGGAGATAGTGTCTGTGCTCGCTCGTATTGTCCCTCTTTAGTCTTTAGATCCATATGAATAATAATAATAAAAAATTTAAGTAAAAAAAATGTGTTCCGTAAAAAAAAAGGTGCATACCCGACAGGCTGGCTCGCGCCCGACCCACCAAACCCGCAAAAAAATGGGTAAAAAATGTAGGTTCGAAGTGATTATATATATATATATATATATATATATATATATATATATATATATATATAGGGGATGTGTCACATGAGAAAGGTGTTTTTATATGAGAAAATGAGAATAAATCACGATCGTTAGATCTAATCATAAATGATCAAGATTAAAACAACTTAATAGTCACATGACTACTTGAAAATGTCATGTGACTTTTTAAAAAGTCACATGACTTCATGTTTTAATTTTGACCATTCATGATTAGATCTAACGGTCGTGATTTATTCTCATTTTCTCATATAAAAATATCTTTTTCATATGACACATCATCTATATATATCTCGGCGTGTATGTCAATAAAATGTCAACCAATTTTTTTTTTTAAAGTTTAGTATAGAAGGGTAATACCTAACCCCAATGAACGAGTATATTATCTCATACAGAACTATCAAACAAATGAAATCGGGAAATAACATATCAGCTATAAATATTGCAAAGGAAGTAATGTCATTTTCTTTTAAAATTTTATTCACCATCTTTATTCAATTCAGCACCATCGTGTACAATAGATATGGAGATCACTCTCAAAATCATTTCAAATCTTTATTCCATCCATAGCAAACAGATCTGATGCCGGATTCCGGAGGTTCAACCAAACATGGTCCATCTTGTTTTATAGTCCAATAGCAAAGTGTGCATATGGGTTCATTCCTATTTGTTATGTATATATCAAACCATTTAGTTACATTTTCCCATTGAAAAGTACAATAAAATTGTGTTGATCCAACAAAGTTGACTCTAAAATTCCACTCAACATAGTCGCCTTCATGGATTAGCTTCTCTCCGAGATCATCATCTTTAGATTTGTAGTGAAGGGTTAGGTCCAAATTCCCATACAAGGAATTTGTGACCCTCACAAATGTTCTTTTATGTCTTTTTATAAAAAAACCGTGACATGACCCCATCATAAGCAAGGAAAGGAAAAGAACACTTTTCACAAATACATACATTGCAACTCTGTTGATCTTTTCTAGGTTGTGATTCTTTGTTATATATATAGGAAACTATATGCTTTCTTTCATAATTTTTACATAAAACTTGACTTTTTGATTTTTAAAAATTTCCAAAATTAATTTACCTAATAGAAATATTATTTAAAAACAACATATAGTTATACCTATTTTTCTTATATTAATTTATTAAAAAATAATAAACTAGTAATCTTATATAGTGAATAGTTAATGAAAAAGTTAATACAAATTTATTTTGATTTTATATGGAAACTCAAAATAAGTGTCTTAACTTCAAAATCATGTGTGACTAGGTAAGAATCAAATTATAGCCTACCTACCTTAAAGAAGAATACATACAAAAATGATTTCGCTTTAAATAATGAGATTTTAATTTATGATATATCAATGGTGGCTAAACTTTCACATGGAACTATAGAAACAAGTTTATAACCAATATTTGGATCAGCTCACGGGTGTTAACTAGTCAATGACAATATCTCAAATAATAATGAATCAAGATTATTCTTAAACTTAAACACATTTATGATTATTCAAGTAAATAATAACTAACTACTAATACTACGATTAAATATATTTAATACTTTTAGCATAAAATGTCTCAAATAATAATTAAGTAAGATTGTCCTTAAATAAATTTATAAATTTTCAAGAAAAATAATAACTAACTACTAACTTTATCATTAAATATTTCAGTTAAAAAAAAAAACTTTATCATTAAATACATTTGGGGTCTGTGTTACGCCGTGTGTAAACAATAACATCCGTTGATCTTCATCTTTTCTTAATCGATCACAAAATTTGGTCAAACCAGTCAAACTAGTCTAGATGTCGGTGTTACTAGTTAATGACAATATTGGAATCCTTATTATGTCCCACAAAACATCACTTTCAACCAAAACTACACTCAATTCATTTTAAAAATAATATTCCCTTCAAAAACTAATGAAGACACAAAAAATTGAGTTAATGAAATTAATCATTTTCACCCCAATTTCATACATGTGTAGCACATATATAGGTATATTTATTTATTTTATTTTTCCGACGCCGTTTCATTTATGAAACGAATTAAACGTCATGTCGTATATTAATAAATAATAATGACAACAATAATAATATGTAATCTGTTATATTATTCTATCTAACGTTATAGCTCATGAAATAGTAATATTAAATACGACAATACAAAACTAATAATTATACGAGCAAAATGTTTACGTCGTATATTTATTTATTAAATAAAACACTAAAATGCATAATATTAAAATGTATTTAATGTTTTTGTCTTAAAATACTACCCCTTTAAAATAGTTTCGTCCTCAAAACTACGAGTCGGCAAACAACTCAGGATACTGTTCCTTCATCTTGTCTTCCTATTCCCAAGTAGCATTCCCCATAGCCTGGTTCCAAATCACCTTCACTAGAGGAACTTGTTTTCCCCTAAACTACTTAACACTTTGATCTTTGACTGCCATCGGTGGAACTTCAAACGATAAGTTGTCTCCCAACTCGATGTCATCTGGCACGATCACATGATATGGATCCAAACATATTTCCACAACTGCGAAACATGCAATACATTGTGGATATTGGAAAGAAATGTGGCAACAAAATTTGGTATGCTACTGGTCCAACGCATTGAATTATCTAATATGGTATGATGAACTTAGGTGTGAGCTTCTTTGACTTAATGGCTCTTCCTACTCCTGTGGTCGGAGTAACACGTAGAAACACATTGTCTCCAGCCTCAAACTCCAAAGTCTTACGCCTCTGGTCGGCGTAACTCTTCTATCTACTCTGAGAATCTTCATCTTCTCTTAGATTTTCTTTACTTTCTTAGTGGTCTGTTGAACCAACTCCGGTCCAATGATACGGTTCTCTCCATTTTTGTACCAACACAAAGGTGTCTGACACTTACGCCTGTAAAGTGTCTCAAAAGGTGCCATGTCAATACTAGCATGAATTTTTTCATTGTAAGTGAACTCAACCAACGGTAGCAAGTCATATCAACTTCCTCAGTCACCTAGCACACAAGCTCTTAACAAGTCTTCTAACGACTAAATGGTCTTCTATGTATGACCATCCCTCTGAGGAAGATAAGCAGAACTAAGTCTCAACTTCGTCCCCAAGGCTTATTGCAAAGCTCTCCAAATGCGTGAAGTAAACTTCGAATCCTTATCCGAAACAATACTTGAAGGTACACCGTGAAGTCTTAAAATCTCCTGAATGTAAATCTCAGCAAGCTTCTCCACATTGTAAGTAGTTCTCACAGATAAAAAATGAGCAGACATGGTCAACTGTCGACAATCAACCAAATCAAGTCAAATTTCTTCTAAGTCCGTGGTAAAGGTACCACAAAATCCATTGATATGTTGTCCCATTCCCACTCGGGTACATCTAGATATTGAATCATCCCTGCAGGCTTCTGATGTTCAACCTTAGCCTTCTGACAAGTCAAACATGCAACGACATACTCCGCAACATAAAGCTAAAAACATAAACCTGGATATAAGGGCTCCAAAGGCCTCTTACAAGCTTCAAGAACAAAGCTACAAAGGAAGGAACTCAGCCAAGTACAAGGCTCCAGGGTTGATACAAAAGAAAATCCAAAAACCAAATTTATAGCCAAACTGATAGCTAGCCAACACTCAAGCGTTGGATTCCAATCCAAGGCTTGGGCGCTGGAAACAGGATGATTTTCACAAGTTTTGGCAGAATGCCAACACATGAGCGTTAGGAGCACGACAGACTCCTCATTTTCTTGCTCTTGACCTTCTCTTTTGATTTCTTTCATCAATGCTTTGATGAGGCTTTATGGTGGCTTCAAGGATGTTTTTCAATAGCTGAAACCTTCATTCTTCACCATTTGAACACGTGGAAAATATTTTTCTTGCCTGTTGCTTCAACTCTTCATTTAATCCACAAACCATTCAGCTTTTCTTTTTAATTCCTCCCTCATTCTTCATCAATTCTTCAATTAAGGTCCTCACAAACAACCCAAAAATGACCAGAAACACTAACAAGACTAAAACTCTAATAAAACATAACTAAAATGATTAAAAACAAAATAATTGCTAACTTATATGTGAATGCAAAAATAAAATAAAAACTCCAACAAATTAAATAAAAACTATAAAAAGCTTGAATGAAAAGAAATAATAACAAAGGAAAAGAAAGAGAAAATATGCTTATAAATCCGGGTAATCAATCGGAGTATAATTCTTCCGGTCAAGGGGTATTACCATTGACGAGCCACTAAAGGATGACTCTTCTTCGGATGACTCCGACGATTCTATGGAATCGATTCCCGAATCAATAAGCTCCTCCCCATGATTGTTGCTAGATAATTGTTCTATGTAACTAAATATTTTTTTGTGATTGTTTCATGGTCTGTATTGGGAATTTTATGATTGTTTCACCATTTGTATGAATTCAGTGTTGGAATATCATAGTATTTCAAAAGTTCTTGTCCCACATTTCTTAGCTCACAAACCTTTCATAGTATTTCATAATTTTTCTATGTAACATAATTATTTTTGGACTGTTGAAGCTTACCTAAAAACCATATTTTTCACATGTGCACCATCTAACCTTGATCTTTGTTGTGCTGCCGCCCATCTTTAAATTTGTGCCGCCCAACATTGATGGCTTGCCGCCCAGAAACTAATTTCCCACTAACCTTGAAACCTACAGAATTTTCCCTATAAAAGGCAGGCCTGTTTCACATAACACACACAAAACTATTTCTTCAAGTAGGCCCAACCTTGTGAAGAGGTCCGCCAAGCGGAATACCTTAAGGGGCGTTTCCCATTGATCTCCTTGAATCTCTTTGGGCCAATGATTAGAAAGGCCCAAGAGGCCATTTAGGTGGTGCTTTAGAGTTTTCACTCCCTCCCTCTATTAAAGGGGACGAACTTCTTTGTAATGATCAAGTTCTTCACACAATACATGAGCAAGAACACCTAAATTGAATGAAATATTTTTGTATGTTTGTTTTGTAATTTTTAGGAGGAACAAAACACTGGTATGAACAGAGAAAGCACAATAGAGCCATATTCGCTATTTCCATAGCCACATAGACATAAAACCTGATGAGAATTAATAACAAAACTAATCTGACAAATAAAAAAGGTACACCACAGGAGGAGAAAATAAGCTGAGGGAGAAGAAAGCCTCTGACGGTGGCTAAGAAATTTGTGGCACTACCACCAGAAGCGGAAGAGGAGAGGAGAAGGTCCTGGTGATGATGGTGTGTGAGGAAGAAGATGGTGTTTTCAATTTTTACTATGGGGAATCAAGGATGAGAGGGTGTAGGTTGTCAAAGAATTAGGAACGAGGGGGCGGTTATGATAGAAATTGAAGGAAATTAGGTTTTTTGGACATCATATGTTGTCACAATAGATAAAGGGAGAGAAGAGTGACTAGGTCAAAAAGTGAAGGAGCCCCCGGTGAATAAGAAAGGTGGTTTTATTTATAAGGAGTTAGCTCTAAACCCTATATTTAACCCAAGAGGTCAAACTAAAAGTCCCAACATCATGAAAAACAACTAAATTATTATTATTATTCTTATTTAAAATTAGATCAAAATAATTAACATGAAAAGAAAAAGATAAAACCATAAAGGCAACACCAAATTCATATATTTTTCTAACTTTTAATTTCTTATATTTTATTTTAGTCTCTAAACTAACTAATTAATTTTTTGTTTTGTTTTTTTAATCAAATTAAAATTAAAATTAGTAGAGAATATGCCAGGCAAAAATGGGTGTTGATAAATGCCCCATTTGCTTGACCTTTTCATGAGAAAGGCAAAGCAAAGTCACAAGCAACCAATTTTGGCTTGATCACAAGATAAACTACAAACACTCAATAACCTGAATCCAATCAATGCGTAAACTTAAATCATGAGATAATCGATAAAAGTAACAAACGCCCAATAACCTGTACAACAATTCTATAGAGAAATGTAACGCTTGAGCTAAGGTAATAAAGTTCTAGATGCTTGACATCACGGACCAAAAATTGACGTGAATTTTTTGACATCTTTGCTAAGGTGATGAAGACAAACACTTGACAACTCTTATATACGGGGGATTCTAATGTTTGTAACAAATGATAAAAAGCAAAAAAAAAAACATTTGACAACCTGGATAGGAAATCTATAGAGAATTCTAATACCAGAGCTAAGGTGATAAAACACTTGATGCTCGACAACAAGGACAAAAAGTTGATGTGGAATTCTAACATCTTTTCTAAGGCGATGAAGACAGACGCTCAACAACTCTTACGAGGGATTCTAATGTTGGGAACAAATGATAAAAAGCAACAAACGCTCGACAACCTGGACAACAAGTCTACAAGGAATTATAATGCTTGAGCTTAATTGATAAATCACTTGATGCTCGACAACACGGAAAAAAGTCGACGTGGAATTCTAATGTAAGACCCTGATTAAACAAATTCATTTTATTTATTTAATCGTTGTTTTGTATGTCTTAAATGCTCGTAATGTATTAGATGATATTTTGGAATATTCAAGCTTATAATAATAAGCGGAGAATATTTATGTTATTACCTTGGCGCGTCTTATTTCGCGGAGTTTATTTACTTAAGTTAAATGTTGGATTGATGTGCGTGTTTCAGATGATGAATTAATTCGGTTCAGAAACGAACAAGGTACCGCAAATATATAAATTCATGGGGCGTGTATATATATATATATATATATATATATATATATATATATATATATATATATATATATATATATATATATATATATATATATATATATATATGAAAACATGTTTATATTTTATCTTAGCCTATGTTTGACTTTATTAAATGCTTGAGTGATTTATTTATGTGCTAAAATTGTACTTCAAAGGCTAAGTAAGACAATTTGTTTTGAAGTTAGCTTTTAATAAAGTAATGAAAGAGACATCTTTGCCACTTTTAGATAAGGCAAGGAATGTTTAAGGGAAAGAACATTACCTACCTTCCTTTTTGGGTGCTATGCGTCTAGATTAAGCTTGTTAACACAAATTTGCTTCTTGATTTAATTCTAGTGAGAAGCTAATAAAGATGAGGATACATTATTAACTTGTTGATTAAGTAGTGTTTGGATAAGGATCAAGGACAAGGAGAGTGACACTTTAAGGTTAGGAAACCATAAAGCATAAATCAAAGACCCTAAGGTAATTTTAATCACCCCACCCCTCTACATATATGTGCCATGCGCATAAAACACACAATTGTTGTGCGCATTTTATTTCTTCATTTCCTTTGAGATTCACGAGATTAGAGAGAGAGTAGGAGAATTAGAGAGAGAATCTCTCAAGTTTTCTCTTGGCCGAATTATCTTCATCTATATACACCCTCAAGATTTCATTTCTACTTCTTCCTCTCTTCATCAACAAGGTAGGGTTCTTCTTGATCTATCTAGTGCATGTGGTTTAATTCTTAAAGGTTATGTTGTTAAGCCTAGATTTTTCTTTTAAACTTTCAAGTTGAGTTTTTGTTAAAATGTTCCACCAAGAGTTGTAGGTCTTGAGTAGATCTACATGACCATGTATTTTGTTTTCTTGGAAGTTGAGATTTTGAGTTGAAAAGTGAGTTTAAACCTAAATTTTTGCAAAGCGTCTCTAGGAAAGTGATTCTCACTAAGTTGATCTATGCATTCATGAAGTTAGATTTAGAAAAAAAGTTGAGTTTTGTTTCCAAAAGTGATTTTGAAACTAGCTTTTGCCAAAAGTGCTTTGAGGGAAGTTGTTATTGGTGATAAGACCTACTCAAAAATATGCTTAGTTTTGAAAAAGGAAATTTCCTTCATAATTAAAGGGGCATAGCAGAATGTGTATGATGAGGCTAGGGTGCTACAACTACCACTAGGAACCTTGCTCGTGATTTCACAGCACCAAGGACAAAGTTATTGAAGCCCTAATAGTTAGTATAGAATGTAAATATGATGAAATATTCTATGGTAGAACATGTTAAAAAATGGTGCATCCATATACCTTATTTTCAGTACAAATATATAGTGTATGTTATTTATGATATGTTCATTATATACTAAAAATAATTTGTAAATAAGTCATTTGAACTTGTGAACTAGATTTTAACTTAAAACTTGGTCGACAAAACCTAATATGATAATCCAATACGGAGTATATTTCTTTGTTCTCAAAGAAAACTATTAATCTAACAAATGAAATGAGAAAAAAAAAGTAGTTATAGCATATCAAATAAACCATGCGAAGGAATGAATGACATTTTCTCTAAAATTGTATTCATAGTCTTTATTTAATTCAGTCTCATCATTTACAATACATATTGAGATCACACAAAATACAACTTCTGGTCATTTCCATTCATAACAAGTAGATTGGAGGGTGGAATTTGGAGGTCCAGCCAAACATGGTCCATCTTGTGTTATAGTCCAATAGAGATATTTGTATGTCGGGTCATCCCTATATGCTATGAATATATCAAACCGTTTAGTAACATTTTGCCATTGGAAGGAACAGTAAAATCTTGTTGTGCCAAATATATTGACATTAAAACTCCATTCAATAAAGTTACCTTTATAGATAAGCTTTTCTCCAAGATCATCATCTCTAGATTTGCAGTGAACGGTTAGCGGTAGATTCCCATACAAGGAATTTGTGACCCTCACATGTGTTTTTGCAAATGAACGATGACAAGATGCCAACACAAGTAAAGAAAGCAAAAGAATATATTTTGAAAATAGAGACATCGCAACTCTATTGATCATCTCCGAATCATGATTCTTTGTTATATATAGGCAATTATCCTCCTTGCATGGTATTTTTTACAAAATCTTGCTATTACTTTTTTTTATAAAAAAAATCCACAATTAATTTACCTTATAGAAATGTTATTAAAAAATAATTTATAGATATGGTTATTTTTATAATATTAATTTATTGAAAAAATTTCAGAGCTTATTAAGAAAATTAGTCAAATAAGAAAATTAGTAACATTATATAGTTGAATAGTTAATTAAGAAATTAATGCAAATTCATTTGATTTTATATGGAAACTCAAAGTATGTGTTTTAACTTGAAAAATATTTGTTACTAACTGAGAATTAGTCTAGCCTTCCTAAAGGAAGAAAACGTACATAAATGATTTTACTCATAAAAATGAGGATATAAATTTATTACATATAAATAGTTGCTAAACTTTCACATTTAACTATACAAACAAGTTTCCTTTAAAAAAAAAAACTATACAAACAAGTTTACCACCAAGATTTGGATCAGGTCACGATTGTCAATTAGTAAATGAAAATAACTCAAATAATAGTGAAGATTATCCATTAATACGTTTATGATTTTTCATATCAAATAATAATTAACTAATAATTTTATCATTAAATTCATTCAATATTTTTCAACATAAAATGACTCAAATAATAGTTAAGTATGATTATCATTAAATGCATTTATGATTTTAAAGTCAAATAAAAATAACTACTACTATTATCATTAATTAAATTTAATATTTTTGAAAAAAGTAAATAAAATAATAATTACTATGAATAAGTTCAAAAAATAATCCCTAGATCAACACACAGGATACGATAAGAAAGTTACCTTGCGGTAGGGGTGTTCATAACCGATCCAATCCAATCAAAATTGAAAAACCGATCCAAAAAACCGAAATCCAAATAAACCGAACGGATCTAAAATCGAGAAAACCGAATATTTTTGTCGGATTGGATCGGATTTCGAATTTGTTTTTCAAAACTGAATCAATCCAATCCAAACCGAATGTTTACAAATATATATAATTTTATTTGTAAATATATCATATAATTCATACTTACATTTTTTCGTCCTTATAAGTTTATATAATTATTATATGACACGTAATTATTTATGAAGATATATTTGGGTAAATAGAGTTTCAAGTAATAATTTGAAAAATATGCATCAAAGTAAACATATATTTAAAAAATATGTCATATTATATGCAGGATTAACTTTTCTTCTTCTTCTTATTTTAGAGGTACTGAGCCAATGATGGTGAATGTGAAAATTTGTTTGAGACTTATGATTCGTCTTTATTTTTTATTCCAAACTCTCATCGTTTAGGCTTATAATGTGATGTTATATGATTTAAATTAATTTTTATTTCTTTATTGATTTTGATATTTACAATGTCTTTAAAAAACCAAAATCAAATCCAATCCAAACCGATAAAAATTGGATCGGATTGGTTCGAATCTAGCAAAAAGAAAAAAACCGATTAGATGATGAAGTGACAAAACCGAAGTGATTGGATCGGATGACTTTTCCTCTCAAAACCGAATCAATCCAGACCGCGAACACCCCTACCTTGCGGGTAGAAGTATTCTAGCACACAGGATAGAAGAAAGGAGAGATTGATAGAAGAAAGGAGAGATAAGTGATAAGTGTGATATATGATGTGATAAGTGTGATATATGATGTGATCTAATTGAAAGAAAAAAATAGAGAGAAAAAATGGTGTCTAAAAGTGTATGTACTATTTAGGTATCCTGTGTGCTAGAATACTTCTACTCGCAAGGTAGGGGTGTTCGCGGTCTGGATCGGTTCGGTTTTGAGAGGAAAAGTCATCCGATCCAATTACTTCGGTCACATTCACCATCCTTGACCCAGTACCTCTAAAATAAGAAGTAGAAGAAGAAAAGTTAATCCTGCATATATGACATATTTTTTAAATATATGTTTACTTTGATGCATATTTTTCAAATTATTACTTGAAACTCTATTTACCCAAATATATCTTCATAAATAATTACGTGTCATATAATAATTATATAAACTTATAAGGACGAAAAAATGTAAGTATGAATTACATGACATATTTACAAATAAAATTATATATATTTGTAAACCTTCGGTTTGGATTTGATTGATTCGGTTTTGAAAAACAAATCCGAAATCCGATCCAATCTGACAAAAGTATTCGGTTTTCTCGATTTTGGATCCGTTCGGTTTTCAGTTTATTTGGATCGGGTTTTCGGTTTTGATTGGATTGGATCGGTTATGAACACCCCTACCCGACGGGTTGGCCCGCACCCGACCCACCAAACCCGCAAAAAAAAGGGTAAAAATGTGGGTTGGAAATGATTATGTATATATATCTCGGCGTGGATGTCGATAAAATGTCAACCAATTTTTTTGTTAAAGTTTAGTATAGAAGGGTAATACCTAACCCCAATGTAGGTGTAAATTATCTCATACAGAACTATCAAACAAATGAAATCGGGAAATAATATATCAGCTATAAATATTGCAAAGGAATTAATGTCATTTTCTTTTAAAATTTTATTCACCATCTTTATTCAATTCAGCACCATCGTGTACAATAGATATGGAGATCACTCTCAAAATCATTTCAAATCTTTATTCCATCCATAGCAAACAGATCTGATGCCGGATTCCGGAGGTTCAACCAAACATGGTCCATCTTGTTTTATAGTCCAATAGCAAAGTGTGCATATGGGTTCATCCCTATTTGTTATGTATATATCAAACCATTTAGTTACATTTTCCCATTGAAAAGTACAATAAAATTGTGTTGATCCAACAAAGTTGACTCTGAAATTCCACTCAACATAGTCGCCTTCATGGATAAGCTTCTCACCAAGATCATCATCTTTAGATTTACAGTGAAGGGTTAGGTCCAAATTCCCATACAAGGAATTTGTGACCCTCACAAATGTTCTTTTATGTCTTTTTATAAAAAAACCGTGACATGACCCCATCATAAGCAAGGAAAGGACAAGAACACTTTTCACAAATACATACATTGCAACTCTGTTGATCTTTTCTAGGTTGTGATTCTTTGTTATATATATAGGAAACTATATGCTTTCTTTGATAATTTTCACATAAAACTTGACTTTTTGATTTTTAAAAAATTTCCAAAATTAATTTACCTAATAGAAATATTATTTATAAACAACATATAGTTATACCTATTTTTCTTATATTAATTTATTGAAAAAATTATGAATTTTTTGAAAAATAATAAACTAGTAACCTTATATAGTGAATAGTTAATGAAAAAGTTAATACAAATTTATTTTGATTCTATATGGAAACTCAAAATAAGTGTCTTAACTTCAAAATCATGTGTGACTAGGTAAGAATCAAATTATAGCCTACCTACCTTAAAGAAAAATACATACAAAAATGATTTCGCTTTAAATAATGAGATTTTAATTTATGATATATCAATGGTGGCTAAACTTTCACATGTAACTATAGAAACAAGTTTATAACCAATATTTGGATCAGCTCACGGGTGTTAACTAGTCAATGACAATATCTCAAATAATAATGAATTAAGATTATTCTTAAACTTTAACACATTTATGATTATTCAAGTAAACAATAACTAACTACTAATACTACGATTAAATATATTTAATACTTTTAGCATAAAATGTTAAGATTGTCCTTAAATAAATTTATAATTTTTCAAGAAAAATAATAACTAACTACTAACTTTATCAATAAATATTTCAGTTCAAAAAAAAAACTTTATCATTAAATACATTTGGGGTCTGTGTTACGCCGTGTGTAAACAATAACATCCGTTGATCTTCATCTTTTCTTAATCGATCACAAAATTTGGTCAAACCAGTCAAACTAGTCTAGATGTCGGTGTTACTAGTTAATGACAATATTGGAATCCTTATTATGTCCCACAAAACATCACTTTCAACCAAAACTACACTCAATCCATTTTAAAAATAATATTCCCTTAAAAAACTAATGAAGACACAAAAATTTGAGTTAATGAAATTAATCATTTTCACCCCAATTTCATACATGTGTAGCACATATATAGGTATATTTATTTATTTTATTTTTCCGACACCGTTTCATTTATGAAACGAATTAAACGTCACGTCGTATATTAATAAATAATAATGACAACAATAATAATATGTAATCTGTTATATTATTCTATTAACGTTATAGCTCGTGAAATAGTAATATTAAATACGACAATACAAAACTAATAATTATACGAGCAAAATGTTTACGTCGTATATTTATTTATTAAATAAAACACTAAAATGCATAATATTAAAATGTATTTAATTTTTTTGTCTTAAAATACTACCCCCTTAAAATAGTTTTGTCCTCAAAACTACGAGTCGGCAAACAACTCAAGATACTGTTCCTTCATCTTGTCTTCCTATTCCCAAGTAGCATTCCCCATAGCCTGGTTCCAAATCACCTTCACTAGAGGAACTTGTTTTCCCCTAAACTACTTAACACTTTGATCTTTGACTGCCATCGGTGGAACTTCAAACGATAAGTTATCTCCTAACTCGATGTCATCTGGCACGATCACATGATATGGATCCAAACATATTTCCACAACTGCGAAACATGTAATACATTGTGGATATTGGAAAGAAAGGTGGCAACACAATTTGGTATGCTACTGGTCCAACGCATTGAATTATCTAATATGGTATGATGAACTTAGGTGTGAGCTTCTTTGACTTAATGGCTCTTCCTACTCCTGTGGTCGGAGTAACACGTAGAAACACATGGTCTCCAGCCTCAAACTCCAAAGTCTTACGCCTCTGGTCGACATAACTCTTCTATCTACTCTGAGAATCTTCATCTTTTCTTAGATCTTCTTTACTTTCTCAATGGTCTGTTGAACCAACTCCGGTCCAATGATACAGTTCTCTCCATTTTTGTACCAACACAAAGGTGTCTGACACTTACGCCTGTAAAGTGCCTCAAAAGGTGCCATGTCAATACTAGCATGAATTTTTTCATTGTAAGTGAACTCAACCAACGGTAGCAAGTCATATCAACTTCCTTAGTCGCCTAGCACACAAGCTCTTAACAAGTCTTCTAACAACTAAATGGTCTTCTATGTATGACCATCCCTCTGAGGAAGATAAGCAGAACTAAGTCTCAACTTCGTCCCCAAGGCTTATTGCAAAGCTCTCCAAACGCGTGAAGTAAACTTCGAATCCTTATCCGAAACAATACTTGAAGGTACACCGTGAAGTCTTAAAATCTCAGCAAGCTTCTCCACATTGTAAGTAGTTCTCACAGATAAAAAATGAGCAGACATGGTCAACTGTCGACGATCACCCAAATCAAGTCAAATTTCTTCTAAGTCTGTGGTAAAGGTACCACAAAATCCATTGATATGTTGTCCCATTCCCACTCGGGTACATCCAGATATTGAATCATCCCTGCAGGCTTCTGATGTTCAACCTTAGCCTTCTGACAAGTCAAACATGCAACGACATACTCCGCAACTTGTCTCTTCATCCAAGGCCACTAGAAATGTAACTTCAAGTTCTGGTACATCTTGGTCGCTCTTGGATGAATACTCAACCTACTCTTGTGTCCTTCATCAAGAATCAATCTCTTCATATCGTCGTCATTCGGCATGCAAAATCGTCCCTTACACCGTAACACATCATCCGACCCCACTTCAAAGTCGGGTGCTTTAACAAAGCAGTGGGCACCATTTTACCACGGTTTAACACTGAACCGTGGTTACAGGAGCATGGTAATATGGAAAATATGTAGTAGTGGTGCTTTGCTCCTACGACCTTCGTTGTTGGACTCCTAGCTCAGTTTGCAGCCCCCTCGGTCTCTACCTTCCATTTGATCTCGGCCATCTTTAGGCGTAGTGAAGATCAATGTTGACGCTTCTGTTTCGCATAACAACCTTGCTGGTTTTGGTTTCATAGTCCGAGATCACAATGGGGAGGTTCTTGCTGCTGCTACTTCAGTTCCCACGACGACTCTGTCTCCGGTGATGGCTGAAGCACTACGGGAATTCTGGTGTATTGCGGCGGTTTTTGCGGCAGTTTGATCAACCGCCGCAAGTTTTAAATACATATATATTTTTACTTTAAGCCTTTTTTTTTATTTACTACAGAAACAGAAACAGAAAGAGAAAGAGAAAGAGAAACGTTCTCTCATCGTCATTCTCTCGCCGTTGTCTTATCGCCTCCGACGCTCGCTCTCGTTCTCTCATTGCTCTCATCGCTCCGCCGCTCCACTCTCGTTCTCTCATCGCTCCGCCGCTCTCGTTTCTGCATCGCGTTTCTTTCTTCTGGTTTCACCATCGCTTCGCCGCTCATCGCTCTCATCTCTCACTTTTGCTGCGAATCGAAGGTAATGAAGCAAACTCGTTTCTCTCTTGTTCGATTTGATTTTTGTTCAGGAATTAGGGATTATAGGTTGGGTTTCTCTCTTGTTCAATTTGATTATAGGTTACGATTTTGAGTTGCATTTCAATAAATCGCATTAGAGTTGCATTTCAATCTGAAATCACCGACGGTCTAACTCGCATTAGAGTTGCATTTGGTAGTGCTCAGTGCTAACCATCACTATTAATTTGTTTATCAAGCAACCTTCTGCAACAAGCTTAATTCCCTCTGCTGGTTGCTGAAACTTTTGCCTCAAGAGCAAAGCCTCACCATTGCTAAATGTAAGTTTACTGTCAAGTTTATGTTAATTATAAATGTAAGTGAGTCACTTTGTTTCTTTCCCTCTCAAACATCTCCTTCTTACATATTTGGAAAATGCCATTCCCTGTTACTATGTTATGCTCACTATCAAGCTCTTAGTTATTTTGAATTTGTTTTTATTTTTTCTGCAGGAGTTGTTGGTCTTCAGGCAGCTGTATTAGAACCACAAATCTGCAGGGGCATTCTCCTTCTAAATATATCTCTTCGGATGCTTCATATAAAGAAGCAACCTTGGTATGGAAGATACTTCATCAGATCATTCCAGAGATTGCTTAGGTATAAATGAAAGGAAAGTTTCTTTATGTGGATTCTGCAGATTTCAAGCCTCAAGCAGGGGATTTACCATTATAATAGTGTTCCGGATTTTAAATTCAAGAAGTTTAATTTAACAGTGGTATTTTCAGAGCTTACACCTTTCAGCCCTTCAAACTGCCACCTAGTGAATGTTTTATGATTGTTGCCTCCACCAGGGAACCAAACCACAAAATAGCACCATTAGGATTGAGACTTGTGTCATGAATCATCCAAATTCCTACCCACATAAATATGTTATTTTTCTTCTGGTATACACTTTTATTTATACCGGTTGTTTAGAAGACATCCAAGCTTATTTTTCATGTCTGATTTAATTTATAACATTATTAGTTTATTATGTTCCCACTATCTTCTCACTTCATTGACTGTTCACCAAATGAAGGATGAAGCACCTCATCTTGTGAACCCACTTGTGGAGTCATTTGTGGCACGCCATGCTAAATCCTCATCTAGTGCCTCTGCAATTAGCTGATTCCTTGTAAGTCGGTGTACTGTTGCTGCTCAGCTCATTGAAATTGTGTATATTTCTCCATTTGCTTCCATTAAAGTGAGTGGTCACTTTAACTCTAGAAGGAAAATTAAGGAAGATTTAAGTAATTTTGGTACATCAGAAGCTCTTGATGATTATTTATAACAGAACTGCTGCTTATTTAAGGAGCTTGTCAAAACATTAACTTGAACCCTTTGGAATTTCACTTAGAATCATTAGGCCATCTTATTAGTTTTGAATTTTGATAGGCTAAATGGCTAAAACTCCACAATTGTGTGAAGCCTAGCTAATACTTTGACAGAGTTGCAGGGTTCATAAATTTAGAAATAGTTATTTTCAAGGATGCCTGATTATGACTTTGAATTTAGATTAGAGATCAGAATCATTAGATTGGAATTCGGACTGGGATATTGTTACAATTAGTACAAGTTGCTGGTTACATGACCCAGTGTACATCATGTGGAAGGTAGTGGATTGAATGCCTTCATTATATTAACAATTCCCACTTAAGCTGTATACTTACAGTGTTATTTGTATTGATTTTTATTATTATTACTACTAAAAATTGTTGCTTACTCTGTAGTAGTAAAAAATATTGATAACAGAAGTGTTGCTTATTTAAGGTGCTTTTTCGAAACATTAACTCGAACGCTTTGGAATTCCACTTATAGAATCATTAGGACATCTTGATGGTTTTGAATTTTGATAGACTAAATAGCTAAAACCCTACAAGTGTGTGAAGTCCAGCAAATACTTTGGCAGAGTTGTATAGATCACAAATTTAGAAATATTTGTTATCAAGGATGCCTGATTATGACTTCGAAGTTCTAGCAAGAGATCAGAATCATAAAATTGGAATGCAGACTGAGTTTTTGTTACAATTAGTACAAGTTGCTGGTGACATGACCCACTGTACATCATGTGGAAGGTAGTAGATTGAAGACCTTCATTTTCTTAATATTCACACTTATATAGTGTTATTTTTATTGATTGTTATTATTATTATTACTATTACATATTGTGCTTACTCTGTATTAGTAAAAAAAATCTACACAGTATTGATTCCAGAAAATAAGCATGTTTAAGTGATCACTTTTGGTCTTTTATACACCATACAAGGTTTTCAATGCCTCTAGGTCACATGTGTCTTCCTGATTAGATTAGTAGCCGGAACCCTTGATTGTATCTTTTATTTCTTCATGAAGATGGCTTCTTTCTTGGCCTGTTTTCTCATTAGTAGCTGGAACCCTTGATTGTAGTTCTTTGCCCATAAAAGTGTCTTATAGAATGCAAATGTTTGTTAATTGTCTTCTTAGTTTGAACAAGAGGAAAAATATACAATTGTACTCATGTTTCTTTACTTATTTTAAAGTTTATATTATATTAAGTGAATTTTGGTTGCATTAAATCTCATTATGGTTTACTTATGTTGTTTTTGGTTATTAAGCATTCTTTTGGCTTTTTTTTCGCTAATGAAGTATTCTACGGCGGTTTGGAACCGTCGCATAAAAAACGTATACGGCGGCGGTTCAAAACTGCCGCAAAGTTGCACTATACTGTAGTGTAAACACTGCGACGGTTAAAAACCGCCGCTAAATACCAGCGGCGGTTATTCCAACGGTTAGCCAAAACCGCCGCAAATGTATCTCTCGACGCTCGTAACTGCGACGGTTGGGCAACCGCCTCTCACATACATTTTGCGGCGGTTTAACCGCCGCAAAATGTACCCAAAACCGCCGTAGTTAACGAAATTTCTGGTGGTGAAATTCTGGGTTCTAGATGGTCTCCCCCCCTCTCTCTCGTTTCAGTGTACTGTTTTTTAGACCAATTTCCTTCTTCTGTTTGAAGCTTGGAAGCGTCGCGGTGTTGGCCATTCCTATCTCTTAATGATTGTCGTTTGTTACTACCAAACTTTGATGTTTTTGGTTTTTATTTTGCTCGTAGGATCGGTAATGGCATAACTGATGCCTTAGTTATGCTTTCTTTACGTCTTGGATATTTTGTTTGGATTGAAGATTCTCCTCTGGAGGTTTCCCCTCTTATCCAACTGGATGTATTTGTCTTTGAGTCCGCTTGTTGTTCTAAATAAATGTTGATCAGTTTAAAAAAAAAAAGCAAATAACTAAACCCTACCCGACAAAAGAAAAAAGAAAAACATGCGTTGCACGTGTTAGCATGTAAGTTCGATGAAGGTTAACACGCACGCCTCGTTCGTGCCAAATTCTCAGACACGCTCGTCTTCGCACACACGACACGAGCGAGAGAGCCCTAACCTCGTGAAACTCGCACGCTCGCCTATCCCACGCCGGCGCCGGACCTCACCCCTTTCCCGTCGCCGGCTCCGCCGGTTCCGCTGCCTCCTTCTCCGAGCTCCTTCTTCCGGAATCCTCTCTCGCTGTCGATCCGCACCGGGCCTCCGCCGGTTGCCGGGAATTCCGGTACCTGACGGAGTTCTGAAGAATTTTGGCGAGGAGAAGACGGATCTTCCAGGGAATTCATCAAATGAACCATGTTATTGTTCTGGAAGGTAACCTCGTGCTGAAATTGCATAAATCTACGATTTTTCTGGTTTTTTTTTATTGTATTTGCTATAGTTTTCGATGGTAAAACATGTGCAGTTAAGAGACAAACTGCAGTGAATTGACTGCAATTGGTTCTCTTTTGTTTTTTTGATGGGTAAACGATTTTTCTTTATGGGTAAACGTGTACAAATTATTCAATCCGCTACCTTCTATTATGTTCTATTCACTCCATTTCCACCAAACCAGAGATAGCCTCATGGGGGAGAAAAATTATTTTGGTGAATTGAGTTAGCTAAGACATAAATGTTCTAGTTTTAATTGTTTTTATTTTAAGTTTAGTTTCTATGCATTGAAGTAAATTTTACCTTGACACCCAATCATACTATGCCATATAAGACCAACGGTTACATTTCTTTTTAATTTTAATTAAAACAAAAAAAATTACTGATGTGGTAAAAATCAATTGGATGCATTACACTGACACTGAATCAACCTTTTTCTTATGTTGGTGGTGTTAACTGTTGCTTCTTTTTTTTTGGAGTTTTTGAAATTCCTTATGATATAAGGAATTTTGGGTTTGAAATGGAGGCCATCCATTAATTTTTTGATGGTGTTGGTAATCAACAGGATCAATGGAATATTTTTTAATTGAACTATTGAGGGTTTAGACTGGGGATCATGGCAACTGATATGCAGAGGTTTGTTGGAACAAGTGAGGATGATGAAGAAATGGGAATGGGTGTGAAGGATGAGGATGAAGATGTTGATGATTACGATGAAAATGGAGGTGAGCATGGAAATGCGCCAGGCATGATAGAGATTGATGATGGGAATGGGATAGGAACTGCCCCAGGCGACCACAGGTTTCAACAACACCAGCAGTTTCAAGAGCTAGCAGCTGCTGGAGGTGCTCGAAGATCTAGGCCGCTTGAAGAGAAAGAAAGAACAAAGTTAAGAGAGAGGCGCCGGAGGGCTATCACTGCAAGAATCTTGGCAGGGCTTCGCAGGCATGGCAATTACAATCTTAGAGTTAGGGCTGACATAAATGATGTCATTGCTGCTCTAGCAAGGGAAGCTGGATGGGTGGTTCTTCCAGATGGCACTACTTTTCCCTCAAGATCTCAGGTAGTTTATCTGCCAAGACTTAAGCTACATTTTTCCGATCCTGAGACTAATATTTAGTTGGATTGTGTGAGTCTGTGACTTTTGATGTGCATCTGCTGGCATCATGTGTGGTTTCCCCATTAGTGGGGGGGACTATGCCTGACCATTTTGCTTTCCACCCTAATGTTTATACTTCGAAAAGTCCTTTCCAGCATTTGTTTTGGAGGGCTCTATTGTTGAGAAAATATTTAAATTTATCTGCAGTATAGACATTAACTCTTGGTATTTGTTGCATAGTTGAGTTCTTGGCTTACTAGTCATGTTAAACCAATTTATTTCAAATGTCTTATTACAGTTGTCTATCTACCAGTTTCAGTTCTGACAAATCTCAGAAAAACTCCCATGTTGGAACCTTTTCTTTTCAACCTCACAGGGTCAAAGGCCAGATGGTAGTAATTCTGCACCTGTCACTTCATCTTCCCAAGTGCCTTCACAACAGATTCCATCTGCTTCACTTAGGGGAGTTGCTTCCAGTTATAGAAGCCCTTTAGAGTATAATGCATGTCAAATGAAAGGTGTTTTTATGCCAGCTCCATCTCCTTATGATCTATCCTCAAGTTCCAGATCTCAAACATCAATGGTTAGGGATGGAGAAACACAAAGAGATAATCATCCTGTGATTGGTGGTTCAATGGATAGTGTTGATGAGAAGCAGGTATTTGATAAAGTATTTAGCCAACATATTGATTTCTTGTATAATTAAGTTCTTCCGGTTGCTGTGATGATAGGCTGATAGCATGAACTTGCTAAATGATTTTTTATTTCTATATCAGTATCTAATTCTTCATTTGTGCTTGTTTAGAAGCAGTTTATATCAAATGAGAATGGCCTTGAATGAATAAATTTCATATTGAAAAATCCAACATCCTACCTGTAAATTCTATCAGTGCTATCGCGGCGACCCTCTTGACCTCTTTTAAGTTTTTTAGACTTTTTCTAATAGTCATGTGAAAATCCCTATTACTGGGTATATGTGTTAAGAACCTGGTGGCTGTTATTTAATTGCAAAGGATAGAGAATAATTCCTCTAAGGTCTGGGTCTCCCTGCCCTAAGGCCACAATTCTCACAAAACAACTATTTATCTATCCCTCTAAACCCCTCTTCTTAATTATAAACAACATGCCCTTTTTCTTCTGAAAATCTCAGCCCAACTAATCTAACTAACTCTCTCACTAACAAAAACCTAAAATATGCTACAAGGAAAGGGATGAGAAGTAAAAGTATGAGCACACAGGGTGAGGAGGACAGATGGGAGAAATTGAAAATTTTATGTGTTGTTAAGTCTGAAGGATAACTGAACGCTGAGCTGGCATTGACTAGTGGGAGGTGAACTCCGTTGGGGGAGAAATGAGAATATAAGATGGAGGGATAGATAGTGCATGGTAGGCATGAATTAAGAGGAAGAAGGGAAATGGGTTAGGATAGAGGTTCTGTACATCTGAAGAATCCTAGATATATCTTCTATTTTCTGCATTTTCTGTTTGTATAAGAAGCTAGTCCCCACAATTTATAACTGTAAATATCAGTTCCTATAATTATGAAAACTTGAAATGGTATCCCAAGATAAATGACTATCCATAAGGGCATATTCTGGCTTTTATTTTGCATATAATTTCAATATGGTGTCTTTAGCAGATGAATCTCTTGGAATTGTTTTCATACCTTCTAACCATTTGCAGATTGTTGACATGAACCCAAGATTACCAGAGCGTGACTTGGCTGGTTCTCCATATGTTCCAGTTTACGTGATGCTACCCGTAAGCGCTATTATTGCTTTCTTAAAATTCTTGAAGTATTTCTACTTAATTTAGTGTTGGAAAGTTTATATATATAACTATTAAAAGAAAGAAAAATTTATTTTTTTAACGGAAATTATATATGAATTTTGATTTAACATTATAAAAGATATTCTGTCTATACTATTGACAGTTGGGGGTGATCAATATTAAATGTGAGCTTGTTGATCCGGATGGTTTGCTAAAGCAACTGAGGGCATTGAAATCAATAAATGTTGATGGTGTTATGGTTGATTGTTGGTGGGGAATAGTGGAGGCACATGCTCCGCAAGAGTATAATTGGAATGGTTACAAGAGGCTCTTTCAAATGGTGCGTGAGCTTAAGCTTAAGCTGCAGGTGAGTTTTAATAAGGTACTTTAATCAGTGTGGGTTGCTCTCTTGCTGTTTCAATTCTGGCTTAGACAGTGGCTTATCCTGTTGACCCTTGGGCAGGTTTTGATGTCTTTTCATGAATGTGGAGGCAATTTCGGTGATGATGTTTGTATCCCATTACCCCATTGGGTTGCTGAAATTGGTAGGAGCAATCCTGACATATTTTTTACTGATAGAGAAGGAAGGCACAACCCTGAATGTCTTTCTTGGGGAATAGATAAGGAGCGGGTTTTAAGAGGTCGGACTGCTGTGGAGGTAATAATGACATGATCAAAATAATAACTACCATCTCAACAACAGCACAATTATTTTTCTTACTCCTCCTCCTCCTCCTCCTCCTCGTCCACCTACTACTACTACTACTACTACTACTACTACTACTACTACTATCAGTGTTGTTGTTGTTGTTGGGTGCTATTAGCAAAAAATGAATTTTGATTTATGCTTGATTACAAAAAAATATGTTGGACATTCTTAAGCAAAGCTTGAAGTACTCATTAAAGAGTGATAATATTGAAAGCTCTAATACATCCTATGTACATATTATGGTGTTAGTCTTAATTCACCTTTCTTTCAAACCAACCCATGTAAATATATATCAAATACTTTCTGAGGATAGGAAGGGAGACAGTTTCCATTTTATGTTATGCCAGTAAAATTAAGGCAAGTAATTTGTATACTTTTGTAGGTTTATTTTGATTGCATGAGAAGTTTCCGGGTAGAGTTTGATGAGTATTTTGAGGATGGTTTTATCTCGATGATTGAAATTGGGTTAGGTCCGTGTGGAGAACTTAGATACCCATCTTGTCCTGTAAAGCATGGTTGGAGATACCCTGGTATTGGTGAATTCCAGGTAATTATTTTCTTAAATATTTTGTTTATAGAGATAATTCTGGAAAGTTATTTTCTGAATTGTATCATAGTTTAGTTATGTAAACCTTTCAGTTTTCAGATTTATACAAATGCTTCTTTTGCTCAAATATCTCTGTTTCTTGAAATTATTTTAGGCAAGTAAATCCTTATTCTGTTGAGCCCAAAATAATAAGAAAAAAAAACTTGTCATTGCTTAAAAGAAAATTTTGATCTTCTGCCATCCACCGTCACTTACTGTTGCTGATATCCTTTTGCCTGTGCATGTACCTTAGATCTCTTTCTAACCACTTTGCTCATCATCTTTCTCACTTTGTGTGCAGTGCTATGATCAGTATATGCTGAAAAGTCTTAGGAAAGCAGCAGAAATAAGGGGGCACTCTATCTGGGCTAGAGGGCCAGATAATGCGGGTACCTATAATTCTCAGCCACATGAAACAGGTTTCTTTTGTGATGGGGGTGATTATGATAGCTTCTATGGCAGGTTTTTTCTTAATTGGTACTCTCAGGTTTTAGTTGATCATGGAAACCGGGTACTTTCCTTGGCAAAATTAGCTTTTGAGGGATCCTGCATAGCTGCAAAGGTAAGTTAATGAAAAAGATGATCATGATTTGAAGAAAGTTCTGTACTTTAAATTTCAAAGAAAGCTTAGTCAATTATTTTCTGCATCTGAACCTTAATGATTGTCTTAAAACATTAGAAAATTTTAATTGATGCAGTCCTCATCTTGTATAAGTGGTATTAATTTTCTCTGTTTTTATGGATCATTTGTTGCACAAAAGTAGCATCATGTTAGAAAATGGTTTCTGATAGCACATTTTCAGCTCAAAACATCTCTGCACTCTGCAGAGTGTTACTTTCTCGAAAGTCTATACAGAAAACAACACTTTCCTAAATTTGCCAAATATATAATTTGTTATTGAAAATCACTTTACCTCGATGTACAAGAAGATTTAATTTGAGTTCTTCAAAATGGTTTGTTTACCACGACCATGGAATTTTCTTTTGTAGATTGATATTGCTTAGTAAAACATTTCATATACAACCACCAAATAAGAATAGCATTTTCTGCTCTAAGGCCCAAAATATCAGAAGGAAGAAAATCCGTTATCTAAAGTTAATTCTGAAGTAATACTTTCCCTATTTAACTAGGAGTTATCCATGTGTAGGTTTAACTTTTTAGTTTTTGTGGGTGTGTGTATGTGTGTTCTGGCCTTAAGCAGTCTGTGATATATTTTAATTTCTATACAGCTATCAGGTATTTACTGGTGGTACAAGACTGCCAGTCATGCTGCTGAATTAACTGCTGGATATTATAACCCATGCAACCGTGATGGCTATGCTTCAATTATGACTATGCTAAAAAGACACGGAGTTAGCTTAAATATTCCTTGTGTTGACCTTCAGACATTGAACCAACACGAGGGCTTTCCAGAGACATTTGCAGATCCTGAGGGATTAGTCTGGCAAGTTAGTATACCTAATCATCTCTAAAATTTCTCTTGTATGATTGGTTTCTTGAATAAGCAATTTCAATAAGAACTTATTAGAGTAGTATAGCTTTGTTGGTCTTTATGGATGAATTTTCTATATGCAAAATATCGTTTTAGAATTGTAGCCGTATAATTTAAAGTACAGATCATGATTGTGTATTGCAGGTGTTGAATGCTGGGTGGGATGTTGGCCTACCAGTTGTCAGTGAGAATGCGCTTCCTTGCCTAAACAGAGCTAGCTATAACAAGGTTTTGGATAATGCTAAGCCCATGAATGATCCAGATGGAAGACACTTTTCATCATTTACTTACCCAAGGCTTAGTCCACTTCTAATGGAACAACAAAACTTCGCAGAGTTTGAACGATTTGTCAAGAGAATGCACGGTAAGTTTAATGAAGAAAGTTCTAAATGTATCTTTAGCCTCTTACTGATTTGTGTAAATTTTCACTAAGGAATAATTCATGGCATTGAATGATCAATCATGTGTCATTAGGGACCTTTCTACTCCATACTTGGGATTCCAATCAGCAAAATGACTCAAATTTCTTGCTACTTTTTTTTTTGAACTATGGATTTCATTGTTATCTCTCACTAATATTATGCTTTGATCCACTTGCATTGCACATACAACGCCCAATTACTACTAGTTACAACAGAAACTTTTTATCTGATTGGACTATTTTACAAGTAATAGAATATGAAATAAGTATAACAGGTGCACTTATTTTAATGTCATCCTCCTTGTGTTGGACATAGTTTTTTTTGTGGGGTGGGGTGGGGGTGTGAAATGACGATTATAGTTAAGCTTTTGAGTTGATTACTGTGTTTTCGCTCTGCAGGGGAAGCTGTTCTTGACCTTCAGATATAACAGTATAACAGGATATAGAATCTGGAAGAATTTGTACTTAGTTTCACCAACGAAATGGTTGGATTATCCTGTTACAGATTAGGAGAGTAGGATTGTTATTTTGTGTGGCACATACCAGTTGTTAGTTAAGTAGTTAATTAGGATTTAGGATACACTTTTTTCTTTTTTCGGGGGGAGGGGGGATCACACAACCCATCTGAATCTGGATGTAAAATTTGTCCATAAATGTGCAAACTCATTGACGTCTGTATTGGCAACTGCACAATGATCTGTACTATTTTTTGTACTTGCTAAATTATCATTATCATTTTAGTAGACTCAATTTAGATGGAGCAGATGGTACTACAATTTTGCATTCAACTCATGCATCTGGTTGAAAACATGGCACTCGAGACATGGAAACTTAAAGTTGTAATTTTTTTTTTTATATTACCTCCCATCCTATTTTTAAGACCCAAATCAGAGGTTATTCTTGGTCTTTTTATAAGAATCAATATTGAGTTTGTGGTGCATTAATTATTTTTTGACAAAAATATTTTTATTTAATTGAACTTTCTTTCTTTCCATCCTCCTAAGCATTAATGATACATAGAAATTAAGAAAAGAGAAAAGACAATTTTGGAAGTTCGATATTAATTGAGAATAAATCTAATGCACTTACTACTTTAACCAATTTTTTTAAATTGTGAATTAATTCTTTTTTTATAAATAGGGCCGGAGGTAGTAATAAATTTGAGAGTTTAATTATGCACTCATTGTTGTAAAAATTTTACACTATTGTCCAATTTAAATCCATCAAACTAACATGAAATAATTAAATTTGAATTTAAATAATATTTAAAATATAAAATAAAGAGATATGATTGGATGCATTTATAAAATTCTTTACGCTATTCATGCATATAAATTAAATCCTAAATTCAAAACCTTGTTTTGAAAAATAGAATTATTTTTGTATATACTCTTCCTTTAGGATGGCAAATTTTACTTTAATTCTCACTAAGTCACACATCTTTCTCAAGTTAAGACACTTATTTTGAGTTTTCATATAAAATAAAGATAAATGTGTAATGATTTTTTTAATTGACTATTCAACTATATAATATTACCATTTTTTTAATAAATTCTTGAATTTTTCAATAAATTGATATAAGAAAAATAAGTACATCTTTAAATTCTTTTTAAATAATATTTATATCAGGTAAATTAAATATGGGAAGCTTTATATTAGTAGTTTCAAATACAAGTCAACTTTTTGTAAAAATTATCTAACAAAATGAATAGTTGCTTATATATAACAAAGAACCATAATCCCGAAAGATCAATAGAGCTGTAATGTGTGTATTTGCAAAAAATACTGTTCTTTTGTTTTCCTTACTTATCTTGGCATCATGTTAGAACTCATTTATCTAAAAAACCATTTGTGAGTCACGAATTCCTTGTATGGGAATCTGGATCTAACCCTTCACTGCAAATCCAGAAATGATAATCTTGAAGAGAAGCTTTATCCACCAAGGTGCCTTGGTTGAATGGAGTTTTAAAGTCATCATTTTTAGCAAATTTTTACTGCACCATTCAGTAGAAAAAATGACAGTGAATGGTTTGATATATACAAAGCAAGACATCTTCTCTGGTACAGGAAAATTTTTTTTGGGTGCGGTACATGAGTGTGTTGTACCAATAAGGCTTTTACACATGTAATTAGCGCTTATATAATGGAAATACACAGTATTTATGTATATATGCTGGAAATACATACACAATTGTGTATAATTCATGTATCTGAACTTAAGCAATATCTAATTGTAGTCCTTCATTGAGGTGAAAAACATAGAATGAATTAACCCACATTTGTGTGGGGGATTAATTAGGGTTCTACAAGTTGTTTCTGAGCATAGCTCGCAATTTGGCATTTCCCAAATTGATTTGGGATCGTATGCACTTGCGGTCTCCATCTTCACAATTTGGTTTCGCACATTGTTGGTCCTCATCTTCACATTCTGGTTTCGCACGCGTTCGTCGTTGAGGTGTAGGTCGAGCACGAGGTCATCGTGGACCTGTTAGTGTCTGTGGGTCGTCGTTTTGGAGTTTTGCTAAAGGTTTATATCCTTACACAACTTCGTTCGTTGGTTCAATAATGGAAACTTGGTTAGTACCTTTTGATTTTGATATTGTTATGTATTTTTTTAATTTCATTGTCAAATTGAAGTTGCATCTTCGATTTTAGTTGTATTTTTGGGTGTTGGAGTTATTTTTAAAAAGATTTGTTATTGAATGTGATTTATGGTTTAGGTTTTATGAGAAATGACCAATACAGTTGAAGGAGAGTGTGTTAATTTGTTCGATGATAGTGATTTGAATGATTCTGAGAATGGTAATGTGAAAAATGTAGCTGAGAATGCAGAAGTTAATGAAGATTTGGAAGGTGAATGCATTAAAAAGATAACTGAGTTGGCTGCAAATGATATTAGAGTTATGGACTTTTGTTTTGAGGAAAATGCATGTGTATTTTATTCCAAATATGCACAGATTCGTGGGTTTGCTGCAAGGAAAGATGATTTGTATAAAGATATGGATGGAAACAAGGTGACACACCAGTTGGGGTGTAAGATATTATTACAATGCAGCTAGGGTTTTGACCTAGTGAGCCGTTTTCACTCCCAATCTCTTTTCTTACTGTTCTGCGATGCCAGAACAAGACCCTTGGTGATAAACTTTTACAAAATGCTTTAATTAAATCAGTTAGCTTTAAGTTTTCAACTAGATTACTAGATACATGTTCGCAACCATAATATAATATATTTATACTTTATTGTAATAAATAAATTATTAGTAGTGAATTTATTCATTAGTTAATTTGGCTGTGTATCCTCAATCCTGCGATTACATGATAGGAAATTTATTACAACAGCATATTGAAGGAAGATTATAAATGGGATGACATTCTGCGCCCCAGTAATAACCCAAGTCATAGCAAGTCTTGGCGCATTCATCATCATTATGGCAGTTCCCAAAGCATTTTTGTACCCCACTCCTTTCAATCTCAGAGCTGCTCGTTAATCCTGCACCAAACACAAAATTAATTAAGATTTATATGCCCAAAATGTTCCTTACACACACACAAATTAGCCCATTTATGAAAAACTAAATTATTATGTAACTTACATTATGCTGGAAGATATCTCATTAAAATTTATAAATATTGATATTTCCTTAAAAAATCAATTATTGAATCCATTTATCTAACAACATAATATTCTTAATTTTTAATCAATAGATAATAACATTAAAATAAGAGTTAATGGTTCAACATGTCCCTCAAGTTGTATTGAAATCGATGTTTGGTCCCTTCCCAGAAAAAATGACGTTTGAAAGCGGTTTTTTTACAATTACTGGCTGTTTTTTACCGCCACTAAATGTCATTTTTCTGGGGAGGGACCAAACATCGATTTCGATACAAGTTCAAGGACCTGTTGAACCATTAATCCTTAAAATAATATATCATATTGCAACTGTAGTTGATAAATTGTTCACTAGAATGCAACATGAAAAAAAAAACCTTTTATTCCTTACCTGAAATTAAAACCAAAGCAAGGCATAAAACCAAGAGACGAGATTGAAAGATATGCGCAACCATTTTGAAGAATTTCAACTATTATTGTTTTCTCACAAGATGGACATTAATATGTGCTATCAATATATATAGTGTGTCATATGAGATGACCTCTTCTTTAGAAGGATAAGTCTAGATATTAACAAAAGAAAAATATTTTATCACTAATATATAATATTATTATACCACATAAAAATATTATAAAAGTACTATATCTATATTTATTGTAAAATTGACTTGTGTTTTAAATTAACAAAGGTCTTTGAATTATTTAAAAGATTATCATTAATTATAATATTAACTATTATTTGTAAAATTTGAAATGTGAATATTATTACTAATTTTCTATATTGAATATTACTAATTAAATTAATTCTGAATTGTTAAAATTTTAACACATATTATTAGATATTAAATATGGTAAGTTAACTTTACTTTGAATTGACTTTTTTTATACAATAATAAAAATATAAATTAGTCATTGAAGGGAATTTATATTATTAATTCTATAAATTGTTTATCGCAAAAATTGGAATGTTTATACTGATATTAGCTATCTATATTGACTAAAAAATTATATTATTAACTATATTTATTATTAATTTTAAAACTAATAAATATAAATAAAATATTAAATATAGTAAATTAAATTAACTTGATATCTACATTAATAAAAATATTAATCAGTCACTGATGACATTATGTATAAAGAAACAAATATCAATTAGTCATTAAAGAATTTCATATTTTATTTGATATTTATATAAAAAAAATATTGATGGAGATTTTAGTTAATGACCACGTACAAATTTATATATTCATTTAATGTTAATTAACTGGATGAAATTTAAATGTATAATTGAATAAATAGTTAAAACTGTAGTTAATACTAATATTTTGGATTTATTGAATAAAATTAAATTATTTTTAAATAGAAAAAAATATTTATTTTCTTTGATTGGATATCTATTTAAATATATAATTATTATTGATTTGATTTTTATTTAATATGAAAGTTTATGCAATGTGGCATTATTGGTGCAAGGAACTTTATTATACTAATTATACGCCGTTGTATTTATTTTATATGTTGGGTAATATATGACAATTATTGAGCGACGTCCTATTCTGTTTTGAAGAAAAAAGAGAGTGACTTCAAGAAAGGTTTTTTTATATTTTCCACTTATTACTATTACTATGTGACTCTCGACCTTAAAATTAGGTGTTACATATTACACCTAGTTAGTTATAATTGAGTTGAGAACCAAAAATGTATTTAAGGATAATATTGATTAATTGTTATTTGATTTATTATGTATTGAAAAATAATAAATGTATTTAATGATTAAATTAGTAGTTAGGTATTATTTTACTTGAAAAATTATAAATTTATTTAAGGATAATCTTAATTGATTATTATTTGAGATATTTTGTGCAAAAAATTATAAATGTATTTAACCGTAATATTAGTAGTTAGTTATTGTTTACTTAAAAAATATTGTTGAGTGTGAATGATAATATTAGTTAATTATTAATTTATGTTGAAAATTACTATTAAATTTATTTATTGTTACTATTAGATGTTAGTTATTATTTGAGTTGAAAAATATTAAATGTATTTAAGAAAAATCTTAAGTGTTTAATGATAATATCAGAACGTAGTTATTATTTTACTTGGAAAGGAGAAATGATAAAGAGTATGACACGAACCATAATGCAGCTAGGGGTGGGAATAGGCTAGGCCAGGTTAGACTTTGCGTAAATAGGCCTGACTTATTTAAAAATTTTAAGGCCTAAGCATGGTCTGTGGCCTATCATAGGTTTTTTATTTTGCTTGGGTCTGGCCTTTTTAAAAGCCTAGCCTGGCCTGAAGCCTATTTATAGGCCTATTTTCGAATAAAGCCTTTAAATAGGCCAACAAACTTACATCTAAATAGGTCAACCATGTTTGTCAATTGACAAGTTTCAAAAAGGTAAAATTAATTTTTCTACAAATACCAAAACTAGTGATAGGTTTGATGGATGTAAATTGAATTTAATATTTTGATTTGTTTGTATATTTTATTAAACTAATATATTAAATTAAGATGTTAATAAACAGGCCGGCCTGATAGGCTTAATAGGCTTTTTTATAAGCCTAAGTCTGATCTATTTAGCTAAATAAGCTTTTTAAAAAGCCTGAACCTAGCCTTTTTATTAAATAGGTCAGGCCAGGCTTTAAATAGGCCAGGCCATAGGCCCCTGTCGGCGGCCTGGCCTATTCCCACCCCTAAATGCAGCGTACTTGTTCAATTTTGATTGGATAGTATTAAAACAAATAAAAAAAAAAGCTGCCGTATCTTGAATTGTTCTTTCGTAGCCTGGTGCATGATTTTAGTGGTACCATTTAGCAAAATTTAGCTCCTTGAAATATCATAAATGTATTTAAGGATAATCTTAAATAATTATTATTTCATTCATTATATGTTCAAAATATTTAATTTATTTAATGATAATATTATTCGTTAGTTATTATTTGGCTTGAAAACTCATAAAAAGTATTTAAGGACACTACCAAAAAATTTGGTAATTGCGGCGGTTCTGGGTACATTTTGCGGCGGTTCAAACCGCCGCAAAATGTATGTGAGAGGGGGTTGCCCAACCGCTGCAATTACGAACGTCGAGAGATACATTTACGGCGGTTTTGACTAACCGTTGGAATAACCACCGTTGGTACTTAGCAGCGGTTTCTAACCGCCGCAGAGTTTGACGCTGCAGTATTAGTGCAACTTTGCGGCGGTTTGGAACCGCCGCCGTATACGTGTTTTTTTGCGGCGGTTCCAAACCGCCGCAGGATACTTCATTAGCGGAAAAAAAAAGCCAAAAGAATGCTTAATAACCAAAAACAACATAAGTAAAGCAACATACATAATGAAATTTAATGCAACGAAAATTCACTTAATATAATCTAAACTTTAAAATAAGTAAAGAAACATGAGTACAATTGTATAAAGAACAAAGGGAGCTGCAGAGAAGGGAAAGAAAATATCCGTAATCGGAGATGAGAAGAATAATACATTCTTTAACATTTCAATCACATTAGTTTATGCACACTTTTTAATTCAACTTGAATCTAAACTTTACTTAACCTTCTTAGGGGTCTCTACTTTGTCCTCATCCTTAAATATTTCAATCACATTGAGATCTTCACATATCTTCTTAACCTTGAAAGAGTCATCATACTTAATACCATGATCAGGTACTTCTCCACCTTAAAAAGGAGCACCTTACCAATCATCCCCTTAACTAAATCAGGGTATGCATCAGCAGACTTGCCCTGAAATTATCACATTTGATTAAATGTTGGATCATAAAATGATAACTGCAATGTTTGAATGATACTGTTATCAAATATCATACACAGCAAAAAAAAAACGAAGTTTCTTGCAAATTCAAGAACTAGATAATTTATAAATGTATGGCTAAAAAAGGATGTCTTATGATAGCATAATTTTTACAATTAGCAAAGCCTACTTCTAGTTCTACCAAAGAAGTTCTAACGAATCAATAAAGAAGAAAGAGAGAGATATTACAAACAGTTGTCTCACAAGGAATGCGGCAAGGAGAGAGAGCAAAATATAGCAGTATAGCTCTCTATGTAAAACTGTTGCAAGTGTTTTACATACCGCGTAAAGCAAATAATTGAAAATAAGGACATGCATATATTCAAGAAACTTTTACAAAGAAATGAAGGCTCAGTTTTAACCCCATAAATAAATATTACCCTTATTCACAATTTCATTAGTTGGTAACTGAATTACTGTTATATGTATTTCTAAAGTCATCTTTGAGAAAAAGAGAAGTAAAACTGCAAGGTAGAAAAGGAAATAGGATACATCAACAAAGAACAAAAATATAGGATATGTAAACTTTCTGATGAGATATTTTCTCAAACATATGAAAATCACAGAACATCAATGAAAAAGCCCAAAGCAAATTCATCTTCATAGCTTTTTCTAATAGAAGACATAACGAACAGAAATTCACGACTTACATTTGCTTCTGCAGCTGGATTGACATTCCCCAGGGCAAAGAAGAATCTCTTTTGATTGCCTAATAATGAAAGTTAGACTATAAGATCAACTAATGGATGCGACTGTAATTTGAAGTTATGAAGGCCAGGACCATAAAGTACAAGATAGAGTGTACAACTTACTAAAGCTATGTTTGTAAGTGGTCCAAGTGCTAGAACAGTTACTTCACCAGGAAATTCAGAAACCTTGTCTACTAAAAACTCACTAGCACTTTTTTCAATTTTCTTAGCTTTAGGATCAGGTAGGAATATGTTCCCCAATCCATCTTTACCATGAACGAAATCAGCAATACGAGGCCTTCCACCCTTTAACAGAAAATACAGAAGGAAAATCAAAAGGGGAGAAAACAGAGGGGTTGAAGCAGGGGAAAACATGTAATGCATTGTGCAGAGGCATGCACTGAGAAAGATGAGACGGTGCAAAGCTCACATCTTAAAACAAAACTCATAATAAAATTAGTTACCTACCTTCAACGGCTCAGGGCTTCCCTTTGCAACTGGAACATTTTTATGAATAAGAGCTTCTCCTTGACCTTGGCTGGGTTTTGATGAAGACAACCACATTAGCAAAAGAAGAAAAAGGTGAAGACCATGATGAACATGAGCACAAGATGTCAGAGTATTTAGTTAAGGTTTAAAACACTAAGTTTTAAGTCTTTACCTTAGATAGATTGTTTTTATGATTTGATATCACTTAAAGGCTCATTATATATTAAGTAATCAAGACTAACATGTTTTCAAAGTTAAAAAAGGTAGAAATCACTTAAATAGGCTTCAAACATTAAGTAACCAAGTTTCAAACTCTTGGTAATCGATTACATCCTGTACGTAATTGATTGCAGGCTTGATTGAAAGCTGGTAATCGATTACATCCTTCATGTGTATTCTGCCACTTTTATACAACAGCTAGTTGATGTAATCGATTGCCACGTTCTTGTCATCGATTACATGGACCTGCAGACATGATTTTTCATGAACAAGTGAGTTTCTGGATGTTGCTTAAGCCTTGTAACGGTTCATGAAGAGTCACTAATGCCTATATATAGTTGTTTGAAGGTCTGATTCGCACAAGAAGTTTCAGATAACATTAAGCCAAATTTCTGAGTGATTTCATTCTTCTTCATAGAACACTTATGCTGTAAAACTTTTACATATTCAAAAAAGCTTGAGCCTTTAAGTGTTATAAATCTGAAAGCAATCTTGATAAGTGTTTCACAATCCATTTAGAGGGAAGGATTGTTCAGCCTGTAAAAGCTTCTTCATCTTGAATCGTTTGATTCTTGTATCCACCATAGTGTTTGGTGTTTGTGGAAAGGTCCTTTGAATTGGGTTGATTTAGAGTCCACCACAGGGTTTGGTGAGTGCTGTGTAACGAGAAAGTGGTGTGCTTTCTTGAGAGTGTTCTTGTAAAGTCTCAGTGCAAGGCTTGTACAGACATTGCTTACATAGTGGAAAAATCCCCGAATCAGAAAGGGGGATTGAACATAGCCTTCGGTTGTTGACAGAGTACATCGTCGTGTGAATTTTCTTCTTCCCTTATCTTTTATTTTCAGCATTTCAATTTCATTGCACTTTATTGCCTTAATCATATAACTCATCTGAATGCGCTTCCGTTAGAATAAAGTTATGAACTTAGTAAAGTTTAATTGGCAATTATTCTGCAAACATAATTCACCCCCCTCTTAGGTTGCTATCTAGTTTTACAATTTTTTGTGGCTATAACCATCATAGATAGACAACCATATTTGCTGCTTCACTTGTTTCTGACGAGACTACTGAAACATACACTTGGCTGTCGAATAATTTTTGTGAAGAAATGTTTAACAAGCATCCCATAGCGGTTGTTACAGATGGAGACGCTGCAATGAGAAGAGCTACTAAGGAAGTTTTTCCTAATGCCACACATAGAATTTGCTCTTGGCACATTCAACAAAGTGTTGCGGATCATGTAAAGGATCCAAATGGTTTGGAAGATTTCAATGCATTAATTTACGGTACTTACAGTCCAGACAGGTTCGAAGAAAAGTGGACAAAATTTCTTGAGAAATATAGTGTTAAGGATGAGAAATGGATAAAGATGATGTACATGATGAAGAGTTTTTGGGCAAGTACTTTCATAAAAGACAATTTTTTTGCAAGCATCAGAACGACGTCATTATGTGAAGGTATTAACTCATTCATAAAGAAGTATTTGCAATGCTAATGTACCTTGTTTGATTTGATGCATAACTTTGAGAGAGCAATCAAGGAATACAGGCACAATGAGCTGTTTGCTGAATTTAAGTCGTCTTACACGGAACCTGTTATAACCACATATCTTTGTGGCATTGAGCATGGGGCTACAAAAATTTCTAACAAGGAGTGTTTTTGGAAGTGAAATCTGAGATTGAAGATTCATTGAGTATAAATGTGTTGGATCGTTCGGAGGTGTTAGGTATTGTTATGCTGAAATTGAACAAATATTCCAATCCCAAAAGGGAACTTGTTGTTGTTGTTTACAATAAGAGTCAGAAATTTTTTGTTTGTGATTGTGGTTTCTTTGAGTATTGTGGCATGCATTGACGTCACATTATAGATGCAATGAAAAGTGAGTATGTTGGTGAATTTCCTACAAGTCTCGTATGTAACAGGTCGTTGAAATCATCAAAAGTTGGCCATGTGTATTCAATTCTAGATGTTGAGCTGGATTCCAAGCAGCTAAGAATGTTGCGTAAAGGGGAGCTATGGTTGCTGCTTGCAATATTCTGACTGAACTTGCATTTGACAATGTGGATGATTTTGTAAATGTGACTGAAGAGATTTGTAAGCTTGTGGCTAAAATTCAAACACGTCGTAATCTTGGTTCAAAGGAAAATGCTTCTGTTTTTGTTGTCGGTGATACTATGTTGTGAGGAGTAGAGGTGCTCCCCGGAAGAAAAAGTTTGGTAGGAAGAAGAGACTTTGCTCCAATTGCAAGTGTCCTGGACACACAATTAGGAGGTGTCCAGTATTTGTTGAGATTCAACCATCTTGTAATAATGAAGGTTGTCAATCAACGGTTGAAGTTGATGAACATAGCTCACATGATGAGGTGATGTGGTTTAATTATTATTCTTCAATAGGTTACTGATTTAAATTTTTGTCCTCTTAATAATTTTTTTCCAGGCTAATGTCGAAGGTTTGCGGAACGGAAAAAACAAGGCTGGTTCTGACTCTAATTCTAGATAAACACGTAAACCTAAATCAGTGGTACGCATTTATAATTAATAGTAGACACTCTTTTTGTCAGTTTTTTTCACATTTTGAATTATATTATATATACAAAATTTAGGAAGAAATTATTATATTATTTTAGGAGACTAGTAGGTGGCCGTAGTTCACATATGTTCAAGCACCCACCTATGTTCAAGTAGAAATTCTAGGCTAGAGCACCATAGAACGATTTCCGAATTCATATGAAAATCTGTTTGTGAGAAGTTTATTTTGGTTAGGTGAAACTTGAACCCAAGTGCTATTTTTATCATAATTTTATTTCTTCTTGCTTCATGTTATTACAATTACAGAAACAACCAAAATATATCTTTTTATTTTCTGCTCTAACGATTAAGTTTAAAGTCCAAAATCAATTCCTATCCCTGTGGAGAACGATATCTTTTACATTACTTCGATACAATATGTGCACTTGCAGAATTGCTATCAGCAATCGTTGTTGAGCCAACAAATCCTTGCCTCTACGTTGCCATAAACCGAAGTTTCCTGTTCCATTGAACTTTTCAACGTCGAACTTTGCACCGCTAGAAGTTGTTAGTTCAGATAGCAACCTGAGAGGGGGGGTGAATCAGAGTTGCCCCGATTTTCGCGTAGTAGTACCAAATGACTTTCAGCACAATTAGAGTTGTAACGTAAGAACGTTGTTGCAGCGGAATATTGTAATTGCTTGAAAGTAAAAGATGAAGGATAAGAAGAACACACAGGGATTTTATCCTGGTTCACCTTCAAACCCAGAAGGCTACGTCCAGTCCTCTGATCACACAGAGATTTTCCACTATACCAGAAAGCAAACCACTTTTTGAAAATCACCGCTCACTGAATCACACAGTGAACTGATTACAACCCTCAGAACAGATTACCCTGTCTGAGTCAAGCCCTTTACTGAATACCACGGTAAAGTTAGAATCCCTCAGAAAGATTTCCACTTTCTGAAGAATTACTCCACTGAATTCCACAGTGAAGATTTCCCATGATCAAGTACTCTTACAGATACTTGCACCAAGGACCCTAATATATCTTATCAATCTTCCTGAAGCAACACACTTCTGATTGATCAAGTCTTCTTAGCAATACTTGTGCCAAGGACCCTAAGAGGACCCATCAAGCCTCAGAAAGCAAACCACTTTCTGATGACACCGTATTACCACGGTGGACTTTGAATCAAACCCGATTCAAAGGGCCTTTTTACAACCACCGAAAACCACGGTGAATGAATCAACATGATTCAAGAGATGAAGAAGAAGATGTCTTTACAATGGCTGATTCAATCCTTTAGACATGATGGATTGATCTTAGTTTGTATGCTCCAGGCAATTACAATGAAGGCTCTTCCATTCTGAGTTTCTCAAATGTTGAACATCATGAGTGTTCTTATGAAAATGAGAGAACCAAAACTCAGAATGATGACTTTAATGAATATGAAAGTTATGGACCAAGTCATTTTTGTTTCTGAGTGTCTAAGGACTTTATATAGGCACTAGAGGTCGTCCATGAACCAACACAACCTTTCCCAAATGGTTTGAGACACAATGGTTCATGAAAAGACATACTTATCGACCTGGTAATCGATTACCACAGTTAGTGTAATCGATTACACCATGCCGTTGAAGTTTGAATTTGAATTTCAAACTTGGTAATCGATTACACACTTGTGGTAATCGATTACACACATCCTGTAATCGATTACACACATCTGTAATCGATTACAGACAGTCCAGAACTCAGTTTTATCCATTTTAAACCCTAATTGAGTGTTCCTACCAAGTTTAACTTGTGAGAACATATTGTACTCAATTAGTTGATCTTTCATGAGCCTTCTAATGCAATTAAACCTTAATAAAGCATAACACACTAAGTTGACAAGACTTACTTAAAACTAGAGCCTTCATGTTTTGATCTTGACGTTCTGAGCCTGGTTCTTGAAGTCTTTCTTCTCTTAAGTCTTCTTGAAGTCTTCTTGAAGTCTTTCTTATTTTTGTTCCTTTCTTTCTTGAAGTCTTCTTGAAGTCTTCCTTTTCTCTTCTGAAGTCTTTCTTCTTTTTGTGATGTGTTTGTCTTCATCAAAACCTCAGTCGAGTCCAAGGACGAGACTTGATTTACAGAAGTCATTGTTGCTCTGATACCAATTGTTGGTCTCAGACACTTGGATCACACAGAGTAACTTTGAGAGAGAGAAGGAATCGAAAGCACTCAGAAAATTTGTTAACGCGGTTCGACCAACTTGTCTACGTCTGCGGCTATAGGTGGCTATAGCTCCATTTCATTCAGGACCGAAAAAATTTAGGGTTTAAGTGTTACAACATATTTATACTATGATTTAATCTTATATGAGAGCATATCAATTTAATCCTAACGCAATCCTATCAACCATTCAGATTCTAGATTACAACGGATATTACGGACTCTAGTGCTCATTAGCTGTCTTCGACAGACCACATTATAAATCTTGACTAAGATAAGGCCTAACAACTCCAAGTCGGACGTTCCTTACGTGTCTATCCCAGACGATCTCCCAAGACGATCTTCCAAGACGATTTCAGCAGCTCCAAGTCAGACGATCACCTAGTATCTCCAACCAGACGAGGCCACTCGAATGAGCCATACTCAACACTGGTTATAGACAACCGTAACTGATAAATCAAGGTAAGTAAGAAAACTGAAAGTCTTAGGATGAAGACAGGTAATCTAAGACATTAGCTTCCGCGAAGAGAGATTTCACTAACTTATAAACGTTATAATAATTGTGGCAACTTCTGGTCTTGAGAATATATAGGAGTAGTAGGAATGTTATTACACTAAAGGCTAGAAGGAGCGCCACACTTAGAATGTTGTAGGGGGTGTTGGGCCAAATGTTGTGAGGCTCAAGGGTCCATTAAGATGTAATTTTAGGGTTTTTATCTTATTCCTTCTATAAATAGCAATGGGGGTTCATGTAAAAGGGACTTGGATCTTCTGAATAAGATATTATTACACTGCAGCTAGGGTTTTGACCTAGTGAGCCGTTTTCACTCCCAATCTCTTTTCTTACTGTTCTGCGATGCCAGAACAAGACCCTTGGTGATAAACTTTTACAAAATGCTTTAATTAAATCAGCTAGCTTTAAGTTTTCAACTAGATTACTAGATACATGTTCGCAACCATAATATAATATATTTATACTTTATTGTAATAAATAAATTATTAGTAGTGAATTTATTCATTAGTTAATTTGGCTGTGTATCTTGCGATTACATGATAGGAAATTTATTACAGCAGCATATCAAAGGTAGATTATAAATGGGATGACATTCTGCGCCCCAGTAATAACCCAAGTCATAGCAAGTCTTGGCGCATTCATCATCATTATGGCAGTTCCCAAAGCATTTTTGTACCCCACTCCTTTCAATCTCAGAGCTGCTCGTTAATCCTGCACCAAACACAAAATTAATTCAGATTTATATGCCCAAAAGGTTCTTTACACACACACAAATTAGCCCACTAGTTTGACTTTATGAAAAACTAAATTATTATGTAACTTACATTATGCTGGAAGATATCTCATTAAAATTTATAAATATTAATATTTCCTTAAAAAATCAATTATTGAATCCATTTATCTAACAACATAATATTCTTAATTTTTAATCAATAGATAATAACATTAAAATAAGGGTTAATGGTTCAACATGTCCCTCAAGTTGTATTGAAATCGATGTGCGGTCACTTCTCAGAAAAAAATGACGTTTAGTGGCGATTTTTTTACAATTACTGGCTGTTTATTACCGCCACTAAATGTCATTTTTCTGGAAAGGGACCAAACATCGATTTCGATACAACTTCAAGCACCTGTTGAACCATTAATCCTTAAAATAATATATCATATTGCAACTGTAGTTGATAAATTGTTCACTAGAATGAAACATGAAATTAAAAAAAACCTTTTATTCCTTACCTGAAATTAAAACCAAAGCAAGGCATAAAACCAAGAGACGAGATTGAAAGATATGCACAACCATTTTGAAGAATTTCAACTATTATTGTTTTCTCACAAGATGGACATTAATATGTGCTATCAATATATATAGTGTGTCATATGAGATGACCTCTTCTTTAGAAGAATAAGTCTAGATATTAATAAAAGAAAAAATATTTTATCACTAATATATAATATTATTATACCACATAAAAATATTATAAAAGTACTATATTTATATTTATTGTAAAATTGACTTGTGTTTTAAATTAACAAAGGTCTTTGAATCATTTAAAAGATTATCATTAATTATAATATTAACTATTATTTGTAAAATTTGAAATGTGAATATTATTACTAATTTTCTATATTGAATATTACTAATTAAATTAATTATGAATTGTTAAAATTTTAACACATATTATTAGATATTAAATATGGTAAGTTAACTTTACTTTGAATTGACTTTTTTTATATAATAATAAAAATATAAATTAGTCATTGAAGGGAATTTATATTATTAATTCTATAAATTGTTAATCGCAAAAATTGGAATGTTTATACTGATATTAGCTATCTATATTGACTAAAAGTTTATATTATTAACTACATTTGTTATTAATTTTAAAACTAATAAATATAAATAAAATATTAAATATAGTAAATTAAATTAAGCTTTAAATTAACTTGATATCTACATTAATAAAAATATTAATCAGTCACTGATGACATTATGTATAAAGAAACAAATATCAATTAGTCATTAAAGAATTTCATATTTTATTTGATATTTATATAAAAAAATATTGATCGAGATTTTAGTTAATGACCACTTACAAATTTATATATTCATTTAATGTTAATTAACTGGATGAAATTTAAATGTATAATTGAATAAATAGTTAAAACTGTAGTTAATCTAATATTTTGGATTTATTGAATAAAATTAAATTATTTTTAAATAGAAAAAAATATTTATTTTCTTTGATTGGATATCTATTTAAATATATAATTATTATTGATTTTATTTTTATTTAATATGAAAGTTTATGCAATGTGGCATTATTGGTGCAAGGAACTTTATTATTTTAATTATACGCCGTTGTATTTATTTTATATGTTGGGTAATATATGATGATTATTGAGCGACGTCCTATTCTGTTTTGAAGAAAAAAGAGAGTGACTTCAAGAAAGGTTTTTTTATATTTTCCGCTTATTACTATGTGGCTCTCGACCTTAAAATTAGGTGTTACATATTACACCTAGTTAGTTATAATTGAGTTGAGAACCAAAAATGTATTTAAGGATAATATTGATTAATTGTGATTTGATTTATTATGTATTGAAAAATAATAAATGTATTTAATGATAAAATTAGTAGTCAGTTATTATATTAGTTGAAAAATTATAAATTTATTTAAGGATAATCTTAATTGATTATTATTTGAGATATTTTGTGCAAAAAATTATAAATGTATTTAACCGTAATATTAGTAGTTAGTTATTGTTTACTTAAAAAATATTGTTGAGTGCGAATGATAATATTAGTTAATTATTAATTTATGTTGAAAATTACTATTAAATTAATTTATTGTTTCTATTAGATGTTAGTTATTATTTGAGTTGAAAACTATTAAATGTATTTAAGAAAAATCTTAAGTATTTAATGATAATATCATAACGTAGTTATTATTTTACTTGGAAAGGAGAAATGATAAAGAGTATGACACGAACTATAATGCAGCGTACTTGTTCAATTTTGATTGGATAGTATTAAAACAAATAAAAATAAAAGCTACCGTATCTTGAATTGTTCTTTCGTAGCCTAGTGCATGATTTTAGTGGTACCATTTAGAAAAACTTAGCTCCTTGAAATATCATAAATGTATTTAAGGATAATCTTAAATAACTATTATTTCATTCATTATAAGTTCAAAATATTTAATTTATTTAATGGTAACATTATTCGTTAGTTACTATTTGGCTTGAAAACTCATAAAAAGTATTTAAGGATACTACCAGAAATTTTGTTAATTGCGGCGGTTCTGGGTACATTTTGCAGCGGTTCAAACCGCCGCAAAATGTATGTGAGAGGCGGTTGCCCAACCGCTGCAGTTACGAGCGTCGAGAGATACATTTGCGGCGGTTTTGGCTAACCGTTGGAATAACCGCCGCTGGTAGTGAGCGGCGGTTTATAACCACCGCAAAGTTTGACGCTGCAGTATTAGTGCAACTTTGCAGCGGTTTGGAACCGCCGCTGTATACGTGCTTTTTTGCGGCGGTTCCAAACCGCCGCCGTATACTTCATTAGCAAAAAAAAAAGCCAAAAGAATGCTTAAAATCAATTCCTATCCCTGTGGAGAACGATATCTTTTACATTACTTCGATACAATATGTGCACTTGCAGAATTGCTATCAGCAATCGTTGTTGAGCCAACAAATCCTTGACTCTGCGTTGCCATAAACCGAAGTTTCCTGTTCCATTGAACTTTTCAACGTCGAACTTTGTACCGCTAGAAGTCAATGTTGCTCTGATACCAATTGTTGGTCTCAGAAACTTGGATCACACAGAGTAACTTTGAGAGAGAAAAGGAATCGAAAGCACGCAGAAAATTTGTTAACGCGATTCGACCAACTTGTCTACGTCTGCGGCTATAGGTGGCAATAGCTCCATATCATTCAAGACCGAAAAACTTTAGGGTTTAAGTGTTACAACATATTTATACTATGATTTAATGTTATATGACAGCATATCAATTTAATCCTAACGCAATCCTATCAACCAATCAGATTCTAGATTACAGCGGATATTACAGACTCTAGTGCTCATTAGCTGTCTTCGACAAACCACGTTATAAATCTTGACTAAGATGAGGCCTAGCAACTCTAAGTCGGACGTTCCTTACGTGTCTGTCCCATACGATCTCCCAAGACGATCTTCCAAGACGATTTCAGCAGCTCCAAGTCAGACGATCACCTAGTATCTCCAACCAGACGAGGCCACTCGAATGAGCCATACTCAACACTGGTTATAGACAACCATAACTGATAAATCAAGGTAAGTAAGAAAACTGAAAGTCTTAGGATGAAGACAGGTAATCTAAGACATTAACTTCCGCGAAGAGAGATTTCACTAACTTATAAACGTTATAATAAAATGCGTTAGGTTTGCTTGGATGTTAAAAAAAAAAAAATTGTGGCAACTTCTGGTCTTGAGAATATATAGGAGTAGTAGGAATGTTATTACACTAAAGGCTAGAAGGAGTGCCACACTTAGAATGTTGTAGGGGGTGTTGGGCCAAATGTTGTGAGGCCCAAGGGTCCATTAAGATGTAATTTTAGGGTTTTTATCTTATTCCTTCTATAAATAGCAATGGGGGTTCATGTAAAAGGGACTTGGATCTTCTGAATAAGATATTATTACACTGCAGCTAGGGTTTTGACCTAGGGAGCCGTTTTCACTCCCAATCTCTTTTCTTACTGTTCTGCGATGCCAGAACAAGGCCCTTAGTGATAAACTTTTACAAAATGCTTTAATTAAATCAGCTAGCTTTAAGTTTTCAACTAGATTACTAGATACATGTTCTCAACCATAATATAATATATTTATACTTTATTGTAATAAATAAATTATTAGTAGTGAATTTATTCATTAGTTAATTTGGCTGTGTATCTTGCGATTACATGATAGGAAATTTATTACAGCAGCATATCGAAGGTAGATTATAAATGGGATGACATTCTGCGCCCCAGTAATAACCCAAGTCATAGCAAGTCTTGGCGCATTCATCATCATTATGGCAGTTCCCAAAGCATTTTTGTACCCCACTCCTTTCAATCTCAGAGCTGCTCGTTAATCCTGCACCAAACAAAAAATTAATTAAGATTTATATGCCCAAAAGGTTCTTTACACACACACAAATTAGCCCACTAGTTTGATTTTATGAAAAACTAAATTATTATGCAACTTACATTATGCTGGAAGATATCTCATTAAAATTTATAAATATTAATATTTCCTTAAAAAATCAATTATTGAATCCATTTATCTAACAACATAATATTCTTAATTTTTAATCAATAGATAATTACATTAAAAATGACGTTTAGTGGCGATTTTTTTACAATTACTGGCTGTTTTTTACCGCCACTAAATGTCATTTTTCTGGGGAGGGACCTAACATCGATTTCGATACAACTTCAAGCACCTGTTGAACCATTAATCCTTAAAATAATATATCATATTGCAACTGTAGTTGATAAATTGTTCACTAGAAAGCAACATGAAATAAAAAAAAAAAAACCTTTTATTCCTTACCTGAAATTAAAACCAAAGCAAGGCATAAAACCAAGAGACGAGATTGAAAGATATGCACAACCATTTTGAAGAATTTCAACTATTATTGTTTTCTCACAAGATGGACATTAATATGTGCTATCAATATATATAGTGTGTCATATGAGATGACCTCTTCTTTAGAAGAATAAGTCTAGATATTAACAAAAGAAAAATATTTTATCACTAATATATAATATTATTATACCACATAAAAATATTATAAAAGTACTATATCTATATTTATTGTAAAATTGACTTGTGTTTTAAATTAACAAAGGTCTTTGAATCATTTAAAAGACTATCATTAATTATAATATAAACTATTATTTGTAAAATTTGAAATGTGAATATTATTACTAATTTTCTATATTGAATATTACTAATTAAATTAATTATGAATTGTTAAAATTTTAACACATATTATTAGATATTAAATATGGTAAGTTAAATTTACTTTGAATTGACTTTTTCTATATAATAATAAAAATATAAATTAGTCATTGAAGGGAATTTATATTATTAATTCTATAAATTGTTTATCGCAAAAAGTGGAATGTTTATACTGATATTAGCTATCTATATTGACTAAAAGTTTATATTATTAACTATATTTGTTATTAATTTTAAAACTAATAAATATAAATAAAATATTAAATATCGTAAATTAAATTAAGCTTTAAATTAACTTGATATCTACATTAATAAAAATATTAATCAGTCACTGATGACATTATGTATAAAGAAACAAATATCAATTAGTCATTAAAGAATTTCATATTTTATTTTATATTTATATAAAAAAATAATGATGGAGATTTTAGTTAATGACCACTTACAAATTTATATATTCATTTAATGTTAATTAACTGGATGAAATTTAAATGTATAATTGAATAAATAGTTAAAACTGTAGTTAATACTACTATTTTGGATTTATTGAATAAAATTAAATTATTTTTAAATAGAAAAAAATATTTATTTTCTTTGATTGGATATCTATTTAAATATATAATTATTATTGATTTGATTTTTATTTAATATGAAAGTTTATGCTATGTGGCATTATTGGTGCAAGGAACTTTATTATTTTCATTATACGCCGTTGTATTTATTTTATATGTTGCGTAATATATGATGATTATTGAGCGACGTCCTATTCTGTATTGAAGAATAAAGAGAGTGACTTCAAGAAAGGTTTTTTTATATTTTCCGCTTATTACTATGTGGCTCTCGACCTTAAAATTAGGTGTTACATATTACACCTATTTAGTTATAATTGAGTTGAGAACCAAAAATGTATTTAAGGATAATATTGATTAATTGTGATTTGATTTATTATGTATTGAAAAATAATAAATGTATTTAATGATAAAATTAGTAGTTAGTTATTATTTTACTTGAAAAATTATAAATTTATTTAAGGATAATCTTAATTGATTATTATTTGAGATACTTTGTGCAAAAATTTATAAATGTATTTAACCGTAATATGAGTAGTTAGTTATTGTTTACTTAAAAAATATTGTTGAGTGTTAATGATAATATTAGTTAATTATTAATTTATGTTGAAAATTACTATTAAATTTATTTATTATTTCTATTAGATGTTAGTTATTATTTGAGTTGAAAAATATTAAATGTATTTAAGAAAAATCTTAAGTATTTAATGATAATATCAGAACGTAGTTATTATTTTACTTGGAAATGAGAAATGATAAAGAGTATGACACGAACCATAATGCAACGTACTTATTCAATTTTGATTGGATAGTATTAAAACAAATTAATAAAAAAGCTACCGTATCTTGAATCTTTGTAAAAATCTAAGTTGAACTGTTCTTTCGTAGCCTCGTGCATGATTTTAGTGGCACCATTTAGCAAAACTTAGCTCCTTGAAATATCATAAATGTATTTAAGGATAATCTTAAATAACTATTATTTCAATCATTATATGTTCAAAATATTTAATTTATTTAATGATAATATTATTCGTTAGTTATTATTTGGCTTGAAAACTCATAAAAAGTATTCAAGGATAACCTTAATTAATTATTATTTGAGTAGTTTTGTGTTGAAAATATTAAATGCTTTTAATGATAATATTAGTATTTAGTTTTTATTTGACTTGAAAAACCATAAATGTATTCAATAATAATCTTAATTAACTATTATTTAAGTAATTTTGTGTTTAGAAAATATTTCTGTTAGATAAATTAATTTTGAATTATTTTAAAAATTAATATTTTCAACTACAGTCAATGTTTTGTAAAATTTATCCAAAATTGATAGTTGCCTCTATATAATAAAGAATTACAACTTAAAAAAGATCAATAGAGCTACAATGTCTCTAGTTTCAAAACGTTTTCTTTTGTTTTCCTTGCTTATGTTGGCATCATGTGACATTTCATTATCTAATAAAACTTTTGTGAGGGTCAAAAATTCCTTGCATGGGAATCTAGATCTAACCCTTCACTGCAAATCCAGAGATGATGATATCGGAGAGAAGCTTATCCATCAAGGTGCCTTTGTTGAATGGAGTTTTCACATCAATATTTTTTTCTCAACACTTTTTCATTGTACCTTTCAATGGGAAAATGTAACTAAACGGTTTGATATATACAGAGTAGATAGGGATGCCAACAGGTGCACACTTTACTATTGGACTATAACACAAGATGGGCCATGTTTGACTCCAGATTCTAGTATCACATCTGTTTGTGATAGATGGAAGCAATGATTATAAATAGTTTCACGTGTAATTTTATCAATATGTATTGTAAATGATAAGGTTGAAGTCAATAAAGGTTATGAATAAAATTTAAAAAAAAAAATGTCATCAATTCCTTTGGGTGGTTTATTTGATTTGTTTATAGCTAATTTTTTCCCATTTCATTTGTTAGATTAATAGTTTCATTTGAGAAAAGAGTAATATACTGGTATACTAATTTTTAGGGCCCCAATCCCTCAAAATGAATAAGTTCTAAAACTAAGAAAAAGAAGAACTTATTTATAACGAAGAGTAAACTTTAAAAGGTAAAGTACAAAATTCACTAGTTGTGAATACATACATATGTATGACAAAATATAAAAAATTCATTTTTCAAATTTTATTAGAAATATTACAATTATGCACTTTATCTTCTAAACTAGACTGTTAGTTTATATTATTCAAATTCAAAGAAAAATGGTTATTATTGAGTTAATATTTGTTCAATTTCTTTTATTCTAGTATTACATTTTTGCAAGAAAAATAAGAATTCAATCATTTATAGCGAAGATTAAACTTTAAAAGATAAAGTGCAAAAAACTTAATGTTATCAAAACCGAACCGGTTATTGAATCAGTGAAGGCATCGATTTAAAAGTTCAATGGTCGGACTGTGATTGAACCGAGGTCCAATTTCAATCCTGCAATTTCAATTTCTAGGAGATCAATCTCTTCTAGATAAAGAAGTTCAAAGAGAATATTTTGAGATGAAGTGTTGTTCACTTACAAAATTAGATCCAGAATGACACTATATAGAGATTCAACATCTTCATCTTCACCTGGAAAAATAGATTGAATCAATTTGGCTGCTTTATCTTTCTTTTTAGGATAATTTTTAAAAAAATGTCTCTTTTCTCCGCAAATGAAGCACCTTCCGTTTTTCCCTTTTCCTCTGAAGGATTTTTTCTTAAAATATTTTAATTTTCAATAATATATATACACTAAATAATATTAAGTTATAATATCTATAACTAGGTAATATTTAAATTTAAAAAAGTCTGCATGCTTTCTAATATATAGACAAATTTAGTATGGTAAAGATGGAAAATAAAAAATTAAACAAATCATTAAATAGCCTATACGTATAGGCATAGCTTTATGGTTTGTTCGGTATGAGAAAGGAAAGAAAGGGAAAGAAAAGAAAGGAAAGGGAAAGAAAGAGGAAGGAAAGTAAGATAATTTTTAGATTGTCTGGTTTAGAGAAAGTGAAAAGAAAAGTGAGAGGAAAGAAAAGTGTATGTTTGTAAAATGACAAATAAAACTGAGACGTAATAATTGACTCTTTTGATAAAAAAAATATTTTTTAAAATTTATTTAAAACTGTTAACTGAAAATATAGTTATTTTGATGGAACTATATATAATTATGTTTAATATTTAACAGTGTCATTGTTTTTTATTTTTTCTATATCTTTTTTTTTTATGAGAGATATAATGAAAAAGGATATAATTGTCATTGTGATGAAATCCCACTCTTTCCACCATTTTCTTTCCAATAGTGAGAGGAAAACTACAGCGCGGGTCCCATTGCGTCAGTTTTCTCTTCCCATCCCATTTATACCATAACAAACGATGGAAAGATAATTTATTGGCAAGTTTTCTTTCCTTCATGTTATCTTTCCTTTGTTCCAAACAAAACATTAGTGTTTTGGTTCCAAACATAAATTATTATAGTACACTACACTTATACCAATGTTTTGAAGTTTGAAAAAGTGTGCAGGCTAGCTGTGTTTTTTATTTTGTTGGCCAAAATGCATGTTTGTTTAGTGGAGGAGAGAAGCAGAGAAGAGCAAAATAGAGAAGAGAGAGATTGAGTAAAGAGAAAGATGTGAGAAATATAGTTGATTTTTAAGGTTGTTTATTATGATAGAAAAAGAAGAGAGAAAGCTACTTTTTAGGTTTAAAAATAATTATTTCCAAGATATTATAGTTTCTGGCCGATTTTGTGCGCTTACTAGCGGTCCCAAACCGTCAGTAAAGTGCAAGTAATCTGGAAAAAAAATAAAAAAATATGGATCAGTCATTTCTCTCTAATATGGAGAGACCCCAAAAAGTAGTGGATCCCACCTGAGTTCTCTTTTGCCTCACATCTCAATGCAACACCAAACAAGGGTGAAATACTTGAGCTCCACTGGTAAAATACTTCTCTCTTCAAATACTTCTCTTTTGCCTCACATCTCCCATCTACTTCTCTCTACACAAACTCTCTTCAAACAAACACACTCTTAGCTCCACTCGTAAAATACTTGAACAGAGATAATGTTGCTCCTAGAAAGAACTTGAGCAGAGATAATGTTGCTCCAAGAAAGAACTTGAGCAACTATAATGTTGCAGACTTGCAGAGGATCGACGATGATGTCGCTGAAGGCTAGCTGCTCATTTTGCGGAAAATAAACTTGTGGTTTTGACATGGTCTGATGCAGAATTGACCAATGCAAAGCGGGATGGAACTCGCGGATCAAATTTAGCACATGGATGGTGGCGTTCGGCCGAAAAAGTCACGAAGAAGATGACCAGAAAGTTCTCACGTTGTTGTTCTGTCCAAACTGATTCAGGCCGTTTTTACCCCTGTTTCGATCGATTTTTAACCAGTTCTAGCAGTTTGCTATCGGTTTTTATCATCTCCAATTATAGAAGAGAACCGAACCGGCCAAGGCCACAGTTACCGATTAAACCAATTAGACTGGCTGGTCCGGTTCTGACATCACTGAAAAATCACTAGTTTTGATAAAATACATACATATGTATGACAAAATATAAAAATTTATTTTTCAAATTTTATTAGAAATATTATACTTATGCACTTTATTCTTTAAACTGGACTGTCAGTTTAAATTATTCAAATTTAAAGAAAAACTAGTTATTTTGTAGTTAATGTTGTGATCAGTTTGGAGATTCCTTGTGTTATCATTGAAAGTGATTCTCTCGAGGTTTTTCGGCTTATTTGTTCCTCGAATATTGGTTCCTGTAAGACCCTCATGTTTTGAGTATTTATACTTTGGTCCTTGTGTTCTCGAATTGAGAGAGCATAGAGAAGAAGTGTTATTATTAGAATATCAAGAGATGATTCAAGACCCTTTTACATGAGCCCCTACTAGCTATTTATAAGGGGGAGCCATAAATATCTTTAATCCTAACAGGGCTATGGGCCTTGAGAATCGGGCCCAATAAATTACAAATTCTTACCCCCCTTATATTACAAATATACCCCCGTAAAGCAGCTTGAGTCGCCCTGTCGAGTAACTGAGTCGCCGTACTACTGGGAAAAGGCACTCGCCTAGTCCACAAGCCCACAAGACACCAAGCTTGAAGTATGAAAACGAAGTTTTTCTTCACAAGTCTTCATGGCCCGCCACTGGGGGAAGGTGCTCGCCCGGTCCACAAGCCCATAAGACACTGAGTCTGAGGCACGAAGATGAAGTGTGTCTTCATAGAGTGCTCGCCATAGAATTCCAACCGACGCTACCTTTGGGCGGTCATCCCTATAGAACGTGCCTCGTTAAAACCTTCATAGGAAAAACCATGTGGGATAAAAACCTAGTGAAGGAAAAAGAGTACAACATTTTATAGAGAAATGAGTCGCCTAAGGCCTGGGCACGGAGGATAAATATGTTGCCAATCCTAGCATGAAAATGTGAGTGAATGTGACTCTGGGTGGGTTGACACGCCTAGCGTGGAATGAAGTGATCATCATGTCAATTGGAGCCGCCAGGAAGAAGTCGTTTGTTAGAATCAAATAATTTAATGAATTATTATATTTTGATGAATAAAAATTTCGTTAAGTCTTGATTTTATTGAAGATAGAATTCCTAACTTCTCAATGTTTTCACATTCAGGAATATCTATTTACTCGAGGAAAAACTGCATGGACCCTTACAAAGCATTATCAAAAGCAGATATTCAAGCAGAGAAAAGAGGAAGAACCCGTCCGGCTACAGCTCTTGTAAATCAGTCCGCCAGTTGAGAACGTTTGCCTCAGTGAGTTCGTCCGACTATGATGAACGTCTGGTCACTCAATCATTGGGTCTACATGACTGCCCATCTTAAGGAAAGTGCGCCTGAAACTCTGTCAGAGAGTTTGTTTGACAACAACACTACTTTGGAGTTCGTGCAAGTGAAAACCCGAAGGAGATCGTTTGTCTAACCCAGGCTTAGCTGTCAAGCACTATTTGTCTCTTCAGAGCATTAATGGAAAAAAGGACACAATTAATACTTTATTCCTCGCAAATTCAAATTCTCTGATATTCCTTAAATCAAGCTGCTTTTGTGGAATCAGCGGCGAGACTTTCTGATCATTGTATCTCCTCAACGTTCAAATTCAAATCTTCTGTTCAGATCATTAATGGGCTACCTTAGCTGGAATGCATGAGCATTAAATGCAGAAGTTAAAGCTCAAGGCAAAATGCCTTGAAGAGCCAGACGATGACAACCTCCGCCATTGAAGATGCATTAAATGCATGGCATATTGCATTCAATGCTTAAACAGAGTTGCAGAAGTATTTGTTCCTCACAATAGAGGAGAAATTCAAACGGAACTATTTTCAATTCCTCAGCAAGCTTACATTGATCATCCTACTGAAGATATAAATAGAGGACTTGGCATCAAATTGAAATTGGCGACTTTCACACGATCAAAGCTTTCAAAACTTTATAAGTTCATCATCTGCAATCTTATTTTCTAAGCCAAACACTCAGCAATCCCAAAGTGTTCATTACCTGAGTCTAGTCGTCAACCAGTGTGAAGCTTTCACAGAGTGCTACTCTTATTCTCATTCACACAAACTTTTCAGAGAACCAATTTGCTTATTCTCTCTGCAATCTGTTCTTCATATTTCTACCCACTCTTATCGAAGAGATTTTGTAGAAACCAATTCTTCTTGAAAAAGAACTGGGAGAAGTCATGTCTAATACTTGTAAAGGAGAAGTCCTGTTAGAATACTTGTAAAGGAGTAGTCCTCTGAATACTGGGAGAAGTCCTGAAGAATACTTGTACTATTTTGAGAAAATAGTGAAAATCTTGGTGAAGCCAAGGATTGGACGTAGCCCTGTCGATTAAGGGGGTGAACCAGGATAAATATCTTGTGTGCTTTACTTCCCAGTCTTAGATTAATTTTCGCTGCACCCATTAACAAACATTTTCAAACTTATAACTGTTATTCTTCGAAAAAGATTTGAAAAATCACACACACAATTCAAACCCCCCCCCCCTTTCTTGTGTGTTTTTGTTATTATCATCGTTCGCCCTACAGGAGTTGCCGCCAGCCCACAAGTCCAATTGAGCCCCGGAAGTATGAAACGGCTTGCCATACTGCAACTTGATCGCCAATCTAGAAAGTGTAAATCTGATGGAGAATTACTCGCCAAGTTGGGCTGGGGTTACTTGCCCAACTGTGCCTCATGCTTTCCTCGTCCTGTTACCTGTTTTCTATATTTCTCAACTGCAAACACAATCATTAGTTCTCAAAGTTGCCACTAGACCATAGATTTGAAAGAAATAATTTTCAAGGTCGCCACTGGGCCATAGTTTTGAAAGAAATAATTTTTGAGGTCGCAACTGGACCATTGTCTTGAAAGAAATAAAGTTTGAGGGCGCCTCTAGGCCATTGATTTGAAAGAAATAATGTTTGAGGTCGCCTCTGAGCCAATATTTTGAAGGAATAAAGTTTAATGGCGCCTCTGGGCCAATATTTTGAAGAAATAAAGTTTGAGGGCGCCTCTAGGCCATTGTTTTAAAGAAATAATTTTTGAGGGCGCCTCTGGGCCATTACTTTGAAAGAAACTTTTTTTTGAGGGTGTAACACCCCAATTTTGGGTTGAGGGTTACATAGTAAAATCACGGAAATTAAAATCTCTCAGATAAACAACTCAGTTTTTAAAAGATTTTGTCACTCACAAGTTTTTATTAATAATATAAGTAATATTTCCCCATAGATAGTATTTATTACGCGGAAGCAAAAACGAGGAAAATATTACAACAACGGTAAATGCTCAACAGCGAGCCCAAAAAATAAAATAAAACAGCGGAAATGCTTAGAACGTCATCTTCAGAAATCTCCCATGCATCCGTTGCGCACTCTGATTCTGTAAGCTCCTCGAGAGACGTCGATCATCGCCCTGTCTATTTTCTGGCGTTAAGCGCCCAAACACAAACAGAAAGGGTTAACTCTTAAAAAAACAACAAATACCAAACAACATGTTGAAGAGGGAATAAATTAATTTACATTGACAATATTCTCAGAATACAAAAAATAACACTTTCAATAATAAACCCATTTCCTCAAGAACAACATCACAATCATGCTTCACGATAATTATCACAACCCATGCATATAACTTCCCAAATGCATATCACAACCTTGGCCAAAATGCATCGTTTCAAACGGGATCGACTTCGTTCCAAACGGGAACAAGGAGATCATGTGGCAATACCGTCCACTCCACCGCCCTTCCGGTTACGTGGCAATCATCCGTCCACCCCACCGTCATCATGGTCCCGTGGCAATCACCGTCCACCTCACCACTGTCTCATCATAAAATGTGCATATGAAATGCCATAATATTCATCATCAACATGGAACAACAATCCGCATACGATATCAACATAACATAATCAAGTTCACCTCAACATCATCACCATCAATATATTATAATCACAATTCCCAAACCCAAACATATTATAAACATCAAATATCAATTTCAGCATGCATCACAACACCATCAATTACATCATCATAAACATAGAATAGTTTCCAACAACAATCTTATGGTAAGCACAACTGACTCAATCTAGACCCAGAGTTACCCTTACCTTTTATTCCTTTCCTTGGTCTTGTACTCCAACCTATCATGATAAAACATGTCCACAATCATCAACAACCAAGGAAAAGACCAGAAACCGACTCCACAAGATTTAAACCCAAAACAAGCAAAACAACAACTTGCTGTCAAGGGCCTAGCGCCCAAGCGTTGGGTTCCAACGCTCAAGCGTTGGGTCCCTGTCTGGCAACACGAACTGGGCAGAACCTCAATGCCCAGGCGTTAGGAGTCCAGCGCTCAAGCGTTGGCTCCCTGCCAGAAACGCTAAAAACCATGTTTTTCACCTGAAATTCCATTTTTAACCAATTCCTTTCAAAACTAAAATTCTTCCATGATTACAATCCATATCAAAACCTAATAAACAAGTTTCTTCCCCAAAAATCCAAAGGTTCCTAATATCACCAAAACTCAGAAATTAGAAAGGATCGACCACTTACCGATAAAGCCAACCTCAAGGGTTCTTGAGAGAGGATTAGAGGGAGAGGTAGAACACCACAAGAAGAGAAGAGAGTCGACTCCAAGCAGCACCAAAATCCAGCAACACTCCAAAGGATTCAGCTCTAGAGTTCTAGGTTTTTTTTAGCAAAAACTTTTGTGTGAAACAAGCAAAGGAAGCCAACACTCTTAAGCTTTGAGTTTTCAGCAACTAGAGGGAGAGAGAGGGAGGAAGAGCACGACCAAGGCCCTCATGATTCAGAATATATCACTTCATTGCTCATTAAGCCAATGGATAAGACATTAGCCTCACTTAACAACACCTTATTACCATTTGTAACTCCCGACGAAACATTAACTCTCTTAATACCACTTAATATCATTCAAATTCTGTTTGTAACTCCTCATTAACTCTTGTTTTCAGCTCACATTTCGAATTTAGCCTTAAACCATCAAAAATATGATTAAAATCAAAACCTACCTCACTAGGATTCGAACACAAGCCTTGCCAATCAAATGCTTAAGTCTTAACCACTAAACCACAACTCTTCTTGTTAAAACTCTTAACACAATATTCTTATAATCCTCTAAGTCGAACCATCTTGTCCCCATTTCAAATTTGAATTCCAAGACCTCCTTAAAGGCTATTAAATGCTAAACTCCAAAATAGTTTCGCCTAGTCCAAGGACTAAAACACAAATATCCAAACTTAAAGGACCAAAATCTAATTATAAAATCTCCAAGGACCAAAGTATAATTACTCAAAACTTGAGGGTCTTACAGAGGGCGCCTCTGGGCCGCTGTTTTCAGAGAAATAATTTTGAGGTCGTCACTAGACCTTGATAAAAGAATGTTTCCAGGCCGCCACTGGACCATCATTGTTGCATGCATGGTTTCCGCTCGCGTAACGAGTCGTACTCACATGGCTCTTCTAACGAGGATTTATGTGGCTTGGTCTTACGCAGTTAGGGCGGCCAAGGCTTAATTTTTATGAGTCATGTAATGACCCACACGCCCTGTCATTGTGCTATTCGTCTATTATGAGGCTTTGGCCCGCCTAAGCGGGGCTTTCGCTCAACCTTATTCTGGTGAGACTTTGGCTTGATTTAATTCGATTAAGGCTTTGGCTCGCCTGGCGAGGCTTTTGCTCAGTGAGACTTTTGGCTTGGATCCCAATGGCCACTGAGGTTGCCCAAGGCTTTGGCTCAAAGACTGGCTCGATTTAATTCAATCAAGGCTGGGCTTTCTTCGCCGTATCGCACAAGGGTCGCGCATAGTAATTTCTTAGGCCGCCATTGGACCATATCTCTTTAGTATTAAAATTGGAATTTAGACCGTCACTAGGCCTTGTTTTATTGTACATCTTTATAATCTCAAATAGCATCTTTATTGAATATAACTGGACCGCCACTGGGCCTTTATTCGGGTGCTCCCACATTGGTGCCAATTTGCATTTTATTGACATGTGGGGCGGCCGAATTTTGTCGCAAGGGTCGCCTCATCAAAAGGAAAAGAGCGCGCCCTTGCTTTGTACAACCTTACCTGCAATAATGCTTCAGGTTCGAGCCGTTCCAGGACCTTGGAATCCTTCTAACTGATAATTCCTCTAGGCGCCCTGGCCCAGAGATTTTGTGCATTTCTTATCTTCCATCTTGCATGAATGAAACATAAAAAAAAGGACCGCCCATAAAAAGTTACATAAAGATTCCATGGCAGCCTCCATTAAATCGCCCTTCAACCAATACTCAAACGCCCTCGTCCCCCCGAACCAAAACTTCACCCTAAACCAACACCTCTCCTTCCTTTACGTTCCACTAGCCCCCTTCATCTCACCAAACAGCTACCAAATGCTACCATGGAATTTTATATACAAACAGAGAGCGGTCACTTGTAAAAGGTCGCCAAATGGCTCCTGGTCACCAAATGGTGCCTTTTAGGGAAACATTATTGAATTAAATCAGAAGATCATATACATGTAAGATTTGCTACTCTTTTCTAAAAAGGTAGTAGTAAAATAACTTTTTCATAAGAACTTTAGCATATTTTACATTCTCGAGCATAATAGTATTACTCTAAACTCTTCTTTTTCTATTTCAAAAGAGAGGGCAGGAACACATAACTAGACTTAGCACCACATTTTGGACGAAGGTACATCCCTCTTATTTTTTGGATGAACAAAAGGTAACCATTTTTATAATGTGCGTGACATAGTATAATTAAATATTAGTGAAGCAGTGTAGGAAAATTATACTCTTCAAATAAATCCCTTATTTTAAGAAAAAAAAAAGTTGAGCACGTGAGAATTTTTTTTCCATCGAAAACACGTGAGAAATTGAAATCAATCAATAATTGCACCGCTAACAGTTTACGAACAGAACACGTGGATTCAGACAAGTTTTTTATTTTTTTGAAACTAACTCAGACAAGGTTCAATGGGAAGACTTTATTGGTCAAAATCTCAGGTCCACTCTTGGAGTGTACACTGAGACACACCGGATAGTACCCCGTTCTAACACGATCTTCATTAGTGAATACACAACTATCACAAAGCGTGAATCCACGCAGTGAGTGTAATGGCGAAGGAAGAAGGTAAAGCCTCAGCGATAAAATTTTCTGTTTGGATCCCGAGACAATCTGCTGAAAAGCAAATAACAACGCGACAAATTTTGATTTTTTTTTTTCCATTTCTTCATTTTTCAATTTCTCAGCAACAAAACAGAATAAGATGAGATGATCAGGAACTAAGACTTTTAGGAGAGAGTTTTTTTTTGTTTTTTTGTTTTTGAATTAGTTTTCAGTTTATGCGTTTGAATTTCTGTTAGGATCTCTGAGTTCGGTTCTCTCTGTTTGATCTTGTTGGCAGTGTCTGAGTTTCTCGGGTGCGTTCCTCTGCTGCAGAGGCTTCCTAGCTCGTCTGTGCGGAAGATATCTGAACTCGTTGTTGTCAAACACTACGGTAAGTAATCAGATTTGAGTTATCGAAATTTGACCTTGTTTGTTGTGTGAATTGGAATGAATGAGTTAATAGTAACTTCGAAAGATTTGGGCTCAGTTACCTACCTTATTAGTTTCCGGAAGATGTAATGATTATTTTTGTATTTTGAAAGATAAAAAATGATTAAGTTTGTAGCTGAAAGATGGTTTTTTTAGCATCAATTTAAGGCGATTTTTGTTCTTTTTAGACTGAAGTGATTGACCTCAAAATTTCATGATCAAAATGAGATGACTATTTCATCTGCAATGAATTGGGTTGAAATATGTTTTGAAATTTAATCATGTAGTAGTAGCATTTCGATTTCTTTGTCGTTTATTTTAGAGACGAATTTCGCATACTGGATTTCAAATAGGAGAAAGGTGATTGATGAACTGGTACACACATTAATGTTTCAATTCTTGAATGATGGTTTCTCATGTAGAGCCGGGAGAGTATGTTGTCCGTGAGGGTGAACCTGGGGATGGTCTTTACTTCATTTTGGAGGGAGAGGTATGGATATTTTTCATTTTATAAATCAGGATTGATATGCAAGGGTAATCGATTTGAAGATTGTGTTCAATTCTTTACTTCTTCAATGTTTTCAATTCTTGTGTTCTTGCAATATTAGTTTACGAAATTTTACAGTGTTGTGCTGAAGTTTCAGTTTCCCGGTTTGCAGGCAGAGGTTGTTGGATCTGTTAGTGCTGATGAGGAAAATCATCCCGAGTTTCAATTGAAAAGATATGACTATTTTGGTTTTGGTAATAAATTCATTCTATGAGTTATGTTGATTGTTTTAAAGTTTTGCTTTGTTGAAAAGGTATAGGCTTGTCATTGGTTCAACCAATGACTCATTCTCATTGATTCAGTTCCTCGACTGAGCCAGTGACTGGTTTCTTTTAGTACTGGTATAAATAGGTTTTAGTATTTTATATTTTAACTCAGTGAGATAATTATTATTAATAGTCTCCTTTGCTCTTTTCGTCTCTCCTACCCTTGTTATAAACCCTATAATTTCAATAGTATTTAACACCGGAAATATGGCAATTAGTTAAATTCTGTAAGCACACAAACGAGGTTTCACTGCTCCAAAAAGTATCGGTCAGATTTAATATTTTTGTGATTGAAGTTTTTGTCTTGAATTTTCGTTTTACAATAATAACATGGGAGATATTACCTGAAATTGCTTCATAACTATAATTGTAGAAGACTAATGTGAACTTGTGAGTTACAGGTTTATCAAATACAGTTCATCATGCTGATGTCGTAGCTTTGACTAAGGTTCCATTTTAGTTTCTTGTCCTACTTCTTTCCAAATTCCGATTTCAACATACTATATTGTAATTTTTTTTCAATTCTATAACTAGCGGTTGTTTTTGTTTGCTATGGTAGCTATCATGCTTAGTGTTGCCCCATGAGCACTCCGCACTGCTGCAGCCAAAGTCTATCTGGAGTGCAGAAAAGTCTGTTGAGACATGCTCACCTGTGGAGAATATATTGCATTTGGAACCCATAGAGGTGCTCATTTATAATATGGAATATAATAGGCATATGCTACTAGAGAAGGAAAAAGATAGTGGTCAGATATACTTGTCTGGGTTTATCTTTGTTAGGGTTCCAAATTGTATTGGGCCTTTTGGGCTTGCTTAGGCCAGTGTTTGGACCTGTGGACCTTGGGCTAGTGTATGGGCTTATTTCATTTTATTAGTTAGTCTTTTTGGACCTGTTTGGTTGAGTCTGACTTTTATTTTGGTTGAGTCTATTTTTATTAATTAAGTTGGGCTGTTTGGGCTAACCTTATTTCATTAGTAGAGTTAGACTATTATAAATAGGAGTATTAGCATTAGGTTAGGATTCATGCTTTGATTAGTAGTTTGTAAAAGGGTTTCACCCTTGGAAGGGATTCTCCCTTGGAAGAAGGTTCACCTTTTTGGTTTCTTTCAGAATTAGTTTCAGATTTCCATTCTCTATTCCAATATTTGTTGGCTGATTGCTGTTAGAGGGTATTTTATTTCCTAACAATCTTTGGTAGTAAGTTGTGACAGGCTATATTTCCTATAATTCAGCCTTATATCTTTTTGCTCTTCTTAATGGAAGGTAGATATCTTCCGAGGAATCACCCCTCCAGATGCTCCAAAATTTGGGAAGGTGTTTGGGGGACAGATAGTTGGACAGGTATTGTAAAACTACTTTATCTTCTTCATATTGTATGCAAGTAATTTCCGTAGCATTCTCTAGGCATAGACTTATTATGAGGTAATTTGTAATACATGCAGGCACTTGCTGCAGCATCAAAATCTGTTGATTGTCTTAAAGTTGTTCATAGCTTGCATGCTTATTTTCTTCTGGTGGGGGATTTTAACAGTAAGCATGTTTCGTCACTGAACTTTGTTTGACAATGCTCTAGTCTAATGTAAACTCTCCTTTTATTTCTATACCTTTTCTTTACTTGAAAGACTCATTTTCTTTTCTTAATCTTCCTGTTACATTGTTTTGAATAAGAAGGTTATCTTACATTTTATTTATGATTTAAGTTTACAAATGGCTGCAAATTTTATTGTTTGACTGGCAGTTTAATAATTTTCTTCCTTTTGACAAATCCTACTCCTGCCTTTTATCAGCACCTCTTTACCAATGTGCATGTTGATTTTGGTAGGATAGGTTCAACTGTTTATATCTTTCTTAGATGGCACTGAGAGACAGGATAAATTGATAGATAATCCTAGAGAATAAAATGTTGGGTGAAGTTGTGCATATAACAGGTAATTAATTTATAGATCATAGTTTATCTAACCCTCTCAAGTGGCACCAAGTAATTTCAAGTTCTTTGTAGTTGTTAGCTAAACTCAGATGTTGCCATGCAGCTAATATCTTTTTCCCTAAAAATTTGCAGGTCTCCCAATCACCCTTAAGTTAGGTTTACTTTATATAGTTCCTTCTAATAACGTTCCTGTCTCTTAAGTTAACAAATCATGTTTAAGTAAATCAAGCAATATTTTCTTTATAATGGAAAATTGCATATGTGCATTTCGTTGTCATCATTCACATACTATTCTTGTTAAAACTAATTATACCTTAACTTTCTTATTCCAGTACCAATTATATACCAAGTTAGCCGACTCCGTGACGGGAAGAGCTTCGCTACAAGGAAAGTGGATGCACTTCAAAAGGGAAATGTAATATTCACTTTGCTGGCTTCATTTCAGGTAATATTCATTCTTCATGACTTGGAATGAGATAAATTTTCAGTCATTTTTTTGTTTATTTAGCTGTGAATCTGGTCAATTTTTCTCTATTTCATTTAAATATTTGACTTTGCTTACCATTGTTGATTGAATATAGTCTAGAGTAACAGAAAATTTTAGGATTATATACAAGCAGTTATGTTTAACTTAACATGTCAGATCAGTATTGCTAGGAATTAAAGATGAAGTATCATTTGGATAACTATCTGGAATAGTTTAACTGTATAACAGGACATCCCTATCATTAATACAGTTAACCTAATACATAATGGATGATAAAATACAACTGCAAAAGGGGTATACCTTCTGTAGGCTTTTATATTTACTTAGCATTTCAGACTAGTATTACTCGGAATTAAAAGATAAAATATGATTTGGAGGGCCATTTGGGATAGTTAATCTATATAACATGACATTCCCATTATTAGTACGGTAAAGCTAATACCTAATTGATGGTAAAATACAAGGGTAAAATACAGGTCCTAAAGGGGGATACCTGCTGTAACTTTTGTATGAAAGGCATCATATTTACTTGGGTCATGGCATGATTGGATTTAGGACTGCTAGGAGTAGAAATATTGATGCAATATCAACAATTAGCAGATGAGGTTCCATCTAGCATTGACAATTCAACTGGAAAAACATAAACTATGGATTCCTTGTATCAGTTCTTTTATTACAAAACATATCATTGTTGATGTAACTTTGTGTGTAGGCTGTCTTAATTTTTTAACTATAAATGTGCTTTTAATATATATTATATTTTATAGCTCTAGTCCCAGACTTCTGCTCTAAGTTCCTGGCACATTTAATTTTGTTGTTACCGTAATTCTACAGAAGGAAGAATTAGGGTTTGACCATCAGGAAGTGTCTATCCCATCTGTCCCTGCTCCAGATAGCGTAAGTAACACCCTTATAAACATTAGGAAAAAAGCAAAAAAAAAAAAAAAAAAGTTAGTCATATTGCTGCTATCAATTTTGCACTATTGCATTTTGCTCTTTGTTATAGCTACTATCAATGGAAGAGTTACGAGAGCAACGTTTAACTGACCCTCGTCTTCCTAGGTAAGATTTACTTCTAGCATATCCTGCGTGGTGCAATAACTTCGTTTTTTTTAATTTACTCTTATGGTGATTTTCTGGACCATAATGACAAATGTTGTTGCTTCAGAACTTACCGGATAAAAGTTGCTGCAACTAATTTCATTCCATGGCCCATAGAGATACGGTTCTGTGAACCAAGAGCTTCAACAAATCAGACTAAATCTCCTCCTAGGTTAGCTGGATCTCTCTGCCATTTTTTTCTTATGTTTATCCTGGTCTTTTATGCTATGTTTATTGAGAAAGATCTGGTTGGGCGAGAAAGGAAATATTAGTGTACACTTCTGGATACAACCAATCCTTTACCTCCCTTGTTCTGTAAATAATTTGTACGTAGCTTCAATGCCTGGGATTTAAATGCTACATATTATCTAAACTTATTGAAAATGTGAATGCAGTTTGAGATACTGGTTTCGAGCAAAAGGAAAACTGTCAGATGATCAGGCCTTGCATCGGTACATATCTTCTTTTTACTGTTGGATATTGCAGTTTTAAGTTGTTTAGTGATGATCAGGCAAATGCATGAACTATGAGGACTTTTACGAATGTACTAATGTTTGCATTAATGGTACCTTGTTCTTGAAAAACAGATTTGAGTATCTTGTAAATTTGAATGTTGTCTTTGGAAAACTTTTGCTATAGAAAAGGACTGGTTCGGAGAGTTTGTGAGAATGAAGATGGTGAAATCTGAATTTGGTTGTACCAACATATCTAAGTTTTGAACCTTTTGAGGATCAATTATCTCAATTCCAAAAGCTTATGCTTGTTGAGTGAAGACTCGTGAATTGTTTTATATCCAACATGTCCTCTCATGCAAGAATACTTTGCGCTTATGGTGTACCAATTCACTGACCCATTTTACTTTGCTGAAATTAATTCTTACATAGAAGAATGGGTAGGCAAGGATCAAACTAATGACCTGTCGGTCATAATGACTGATACCATGTCAAAACCACTTTTCACAAAACTTAAACAAAATGCTTATCAGTATTTTTATATCCAATAATCTGTGTCTGGTTTGTATTGCAGTTGTGTGGTGGCATATGCTTCAGATCTAATATTTCTTCAAGTAAGTATGAATCCCCACCGTCGTAAGGGCTTAAAGGCACGCGCTGTGAGTCTGGACCACTCGTAAGTATCTGAATCCTATTGGTTGTATGATAGATAATTTATATATTGACATAGTAACATGTCAGACTTGCACAAGTTTTCGACCTATGATTATAAATTTACTTTCTTGTTTATTTTTGCTTCAGCATGTGGTTTCACAGACCTTTAAGAGCTGATGACTGGGTACTATTTGTGGTGAGTGTTTTCATTATTTTGGGGAAGTTACAACAACAAAGTTATTGGTAAAAATAATTTCTTTAGGAACAATTAACTTCTCAAATAGTTTATTAGTGAATACATGGTTACTCTTACTCATTAACCACATTTTGAATATCATAAACTATTTGAGAGGTTTATTTGGCCTAAGTTAAAAAATATTTTTACCTAAATTTTCTTCTATTGTAATTTTTTTAAACTTTTGTTTTTCTAAGTTGTCAACATATCCAATTTGTCCTTCAGATCTTTGCTCCTAGTGCCTCTAATGCTCGCGGCTTTGTCTCAGGCCAAATGTTCAATCAGAAGGGAGAGGTAAGCGATTACCTATTCGCATCACCTCATCTATGACCTCTATCCTTTGTGTAGTGCAATTCTGAAAGGGTTTACCTTACCTTCTTTTTCTTTTGTGTGTGTTCAACTTTCTCTTAAAACTTTCTCTCCCTGGTTCAACTTTGTCTTAAAACTTATCCAATTTGTTAACTGGCAGCTTCTTGTATCATTGGTTCAAGAAGGTCTAATGAGGAAGGTTAATCCCGAAAATCCAGCCTTCAAATCCAAATTGTGAACGGCTGAGAATGCACACATGAGGCTTTCACCTTAGTTCTATCTTGTTTCGTGCTGCTAGGCCAGGAGGGTCTTGCTTTTTTTTTTTTTTTGCATGTTTTAAAGATTTTCCTGTTATGCAGGTCTAATACAAAAAAATTGATTAGCAATGCAATACATGATTTGTCAATATCTGCCTAAATTCTTTTACATTAGACCGATCAAACTGTTGCAATGCCTTAATATTTGGCAGAAATGAAAACAAAAGGGACAATGGAGGGTGATCGATTGAAAATTGATTGTGCCTAGACTTGTATATTGATAGTTAGTACGTCGTCAACTTTATTTAAATTTTCTGTAAGCTTTTAAACACTTGTCAAGCCCTTTTAACTTAATTCTTGCATAAAATAGTTTTCTTTTGTAGTAAATGGAACTTTATAATTTTGGTTGATTGATCAAAACAAGTGACAATGAGAAATAGCAATTTTGAAAATCTTTCTGTCAATATCAATTCTAGCTAGAAGGTGTTGCGAATATTACTAGAATTGATTATGAGGAAAGAGAAGTTGATCCAAATATGCTTTTCATAATTGATTCAAGATGTATGGGGCACTCTCCAAATGAGACTTTCGATTAAATATAGGGAAAAATGTAAATTACCACCCTAAAGTTTGGCTCATGTGCACTTAGCCCCTAACATTTAAAAAGTGTATTAATGACTTTAAACTTACTAAAAGTGTGTAAAATAACCCTTTTTTAAATTTCTTGTTAACTTTTAATAAAATTATTATATGATATTTCCCCCCCTAAATTATCCCTCTAAACACTCTTTGCCCTCTCTCCTAATTCTGCCATCTTTTAATTCAGTTTTTTTAATAGAAATAATTAAAACTTGTATTTTAATAATATAAATAATTCGAGTATTCTTAAAAAAATATAAAATAAAGTTGTTAATATTATCTTTTTAACGATACCTTTTTAACTGAAATTTTACAGGGTAGTTTTTTTTTAAGGTACGGGGTAGTTGTTAATATGCATAAAAAGACATTTTAAACTTAAAATTTTAAAAACATTTACTTAATTAAATATGACCACTATGTTAGATTTAATTTTCAAAAATAAAACTATGTTAGGATTAGGAATCGATTAATTCGCATTGTGCTTTCCAGCACTACATTTTTTTCTCATTTGAAATGCTATGTTTAATTTCAAACCATATGTAGCGGATAATATCCTCTTAAATTTCTTAATTTCATCACCTGTTGCTTCTTCAATTATAATATCCTTGAGCAATACTGTCTCATTTCCAATTATTCAATCGGGTCAGGCGATGAACAGACCTAATGTACTAAGAAACTAACTGACCATAACCATAAGAAAAATATTAGTAACACTCTCTTTTCAATACTCTCTTTAATATTCTTTCATTGATTGATTAAAATTTAAATAGGATTTAAAGAGAGAGTGTTGAAAGAGAGAGTACTGAAAAAAGACTGTTGCTACCCGGACAATTTGAGGACAGATCAATCATAGACGCAACAATAAATAATAATCCTTTTTGAAAGCAGAAAAATATATCACTTGACTAAAAGCTTGACAACAACCTCTCAAGTATTTTTTATTTGGGTTAAATATGCCTTTGGTCCCTAAACTATGAGCGAGATTTGGTTTTCGTCCCTCACCGGCGTAAAGGTGGACTTTAGTCCCCAGACTATAATAAATCGTTGGTTTTAGCCCTGCCGCCGGCGTGGTTAATGCCGGAGCTCCGTTTTGCTCACGTGGCACTGCCACGTCAATTAATAACACATGTGGAATTTCTTTTAATTTTTTATTTAAATTAAAAAAACAACAATATAAAAAAAAAACTAACGTAAATGTTTCTTCTTCTTCTGATCTTCTTTCTTCTTTCTTCTTTCTTCCTTCTTCTTCGTGCTTCTCTCTTCTTCCTTCTCTCCTTCCTTTTCCTGTTTCGTCTTTCTTCTTCACCGTCTTCGTTCGTCCTCCGTCAGGAGCCCAGAAGCAGGCCACGAGGCACCAGCGTTCCCATCGTCTCTCCTCCGATGCGACTTCGTCAATGTCTCCTTCTCCCTCCGTTTCCGGCCGAACCAGTGGGCCAAAGGAGAAACCACCACCACCAATGGAATCCCCAAAACGTCCGCATCAAAACCCCTAAATAAATTTGACGATCGGCCGCCGTCGACCGCCGCCGCCGCCGCCGCCTTCATGGCTGTTTTCCGGCCAATCCTTTTGGCTTCTAAGAAAACGGGTAGCACGAAGATGATCCTCGCCACGAGGAGAAGAGGATCCCATGGTCCTTTTCCACCGCCGTCGTTCGCCGCCATTCGCCGCCGTCAGCCGCCGCCGTCCTTTACTCTTCTTGTTGCTCTTGCTTTCAATTTCTTCTTTTTTTGTTTTTGCAGCTTGGGTTGAAGGGGATGACGGATCTGGGTTGAATTCTTCACGATTCTGATTCTGGGTTGAATGAGTTTGAGTTTTGGCTTGCTCTTGTTGTTGTTGCTTTCAATTTCAGTTTTGTTTCTGAGTTTTAGCTTGTTGTTCTTGTTCTTGTTGGTTTGAATTTCAGTTTGAGTTCTGGCTTGCTATTTTTGTTGTTTTCGAATTTCAGTTTATGCTTTGATATTCAGTTTTGAATAAAGTGAGGTTTCTGGGTTTATTTTCCTGTTTCTGTTTATGAAATGGTTGAAGGTTGGGTGTGGAGGGTGATAAATTTCTGGGTTTGTTTGTTTTGGGTTGAAGGAGGATGAAGAATTCTGGAAACAATATGATTCTGGAAAAATTAATGGAGGTTGGTGTTTGATTGTTGATGTTTTGTTTTTCTGGAAAATAAAAACAAGATTTTTGATGTTTTGGGTTGAAGGAAGAAGAAGAAAGAAGCATCGAGGGAGAGGACGAAACAATATAATTCTGGGTATGCTGGGTTTCTGAGAGGAAGAAGGAAGAAGGAAGAAGAAAATTCTGGGTATTCTGGGTTTATGAGAGGAAGAAGAAAGAAGAAACAAGGAAGAAGGAAGAAGGAAGAAGAAAAGATGGCAGATTCTGGGTTTCTGCGTTTTGGTTTTTTTTTTTGTTTTTTGTTTTTAATTTAAATTAAAAGAAATTCCACGTGTCTTATTAATTGACGTGGCAGTGCCACGTGAGCAAAACGGAGCTCCGGCGTTGACTACGCCGGCGGCAGGGACTAAAACCAACAATTTATTATAGTCTGGGGACTAAAGTTCATCTTTACGCCGGCGAGGGACGAAAACCAAATCTCACTCATAATTCAGGGACCAAAAACATATTTAACCAAATCTCGCCCACACAACTGACCCTTTAATTGACAGACACTACTAAGTCTCTGTAAAATTATCAACAATACCGTAAAAAAATTTAACTCTATTTTATATTTTAAAGATAATCACAGAAAAAATATTTTAGAAGAACAATTATATTTTATATTAACAACTACCGTTAAATATATGTTTTAATTATTTTATTGAAAAAATCTAGAATAGAAAATGACAGATATAGGAGAGAGGGCAAAGAGTAGTTTAGAGGGGTAATTTAGGAAAAAAATATTATGTGATAAACTTTTATCAAAATTTAACAAATTTTTTAATAAAAGGGTTATTTTACCCGCTTTAGTAAGTTTAAGGAGATAAATGCACATTTTTAAAATGTTAGAGGCTAAGTTGTACGTGAGCCAAATTTTAGGGTAGTAATTTGTATTTTTCCCATAAATATATGTGATACTATTTTAGTGGTGGAAACTAGGGCGGTTCTTTTTTTCAGGACCACCATGGTCCACGTGTTTTAAACCGTTAGATCTTAGAATCTAAGAATATTCCTTAGATGGATGGTTAGGATTGAATTAGAGGTAAAAGGGTAAAAATGTAATTGATCATAACATTAAAAAGTGGAGATTGGCGAAGGCGTTGTCATTCGTGGGGAGGGAGAAGATATGGTGGTGGTTGTGGCACATGTGGCAGTGGCAGTGGCGGTGTGGAGGTTGCAAGGCGGTGGTGCTTCTGATAATTTGGGTTGAGGGAAATGAGTCATGGTGAAGGTAGGGGAAGAGGAATAGACATTATCCAAAATGACCTTGAGTCTATTGTCCAAAATAACCTTGGGTCCATGGTAGTTCCAAAAATAAAAACACCGTCCTAGTTTCCACCTATTTTAGTCTCGCTAAATAAAGTAATTGTCCAATAGTGACCAACATAGTGAAAGTGGAATGTAATTAGAGGCATATTTTTATGTTGGATTTATCTAAATCTCACTTGCTATAGCATGTCACAAACAAGGTGCAACATTTTAAAAGAAGGTTTTAACGTTCCAGCAGCACCCTCCCCTTCGCCTTTCTGTCTCCCTTAGTCATCTTCTCTGACTGTTCGCAACCTCCATAGCCAGTTAGCCATCACCACCACCCCATTCCCTATCCCTCGACCATCTCTTTTTTATGTACCTTTTTTTATTCTAAATAAATTAATGAAAGTTTGCATTAACCATAAAAAATGTACTTTTTAAATTTTTATATTGGATAAATTTTATTTAAATAAAAACTTACATAATAAGATCCACATAGAATCCACTTGATAAATTGATAAACGGGAAAAATGTGTTGCTGGACTTTTCACAATTACATCAGTATCAAAGAGTTTTCATTAATTTAAAAAATTAAAGAGTATTCATTAAATCCTCAAAAAAAAAAGTATAAAAAGAATTCATGAAGCCAGCATCATCTCGTTTTAAAGATTATTGTACTTTGTTTGCAAGTTAACAACACCAACAAAGTGTCTGGGTGGTGTAGTCGGTTATCACGCTAGTCTCACACACTAGAGGTCCCCGGTTCGAACCCGGGCTCAGACAATTTTTTCTTTTGATTCACGCAAATCCTTTTTCCGCTTTCCATCACGCTTGCGTGTCAACTTTGATTATTCTAAAAAAGCAGTGAACCGAAAGTGGTGGATACCGGATAGTGATACGACTTATTACAAGAACATGAGGCAGTAGTACTAGTACTTTCTTCTTCCTTGTTCAGTAAAGATTTGTCTGGATCTGCATCTCAAGAACATCCAATCGACTCCTCCATATCATAATACAAAAAGGTTCTAGTTCTTCCAATCAAATTCCTCTTGTGATCAAGGAAGTTACTAGTAAACGATCATTTTTACAGATAACAGGACAGCAGCACCTCCAGAAATGGATATGTGGATGAAAGTTTACCAGTCTGAAATGAATGTGATGGATCCTCTAACGTTTAAGGTATCACGTTGGTTAGAGATATGAATAAGAAAATCTTTATATATGGAAAGACAATCTTCATCTCTACGCTAGTTTTTAGGGTAGACTTAAAAACCTTAACCTGAATTCTAAGGTGATATTAGAGTCTATTATAGACTTATTTATGGAATACCACCCACGCTCCAAACCCACATATAGGAGTGTGTTAAGGCCTCACATTGACTTGAGAATATGACCATAATAGTCCTTATATATGGGAAGACGATATGGCCTTACTCAAACCTAGTTTTTGGGGTAGAGTTAACCATAACCTAAATTCTAATATCTGAATTCTAAGATGATATTAGATTCTAACATAGATCCATTTATGGGATACCACCCACACTCCAGACCCATATATAGGAGTGTGTTAAGGTTTCACATTGACTAAAGAATATGATTATGATAGTTCTTATATATGAGAAGAGGATCATTATTCAAAACTAGTTTTTGGAGTAGAGTTAAGCATAACCTAAATTCTAAGATATGATATCATTAAAGTGCTTCAACCTTCAAGCAAGGAATAGAAGTGCTTGAAGGAATATAAGTGGCAAATTTACGGACCAATGCCTCAGATCAAAGTGTTGTACTTGAGGGATCATTTTAAATTTTAGGCTAAATAGCCATTTTGGTCCCTCACGTTTCACGATTTTGCATTTCTGGTCCCTCTCGGAATTTATTAGCATACAAGGTCCCTCACGTTTACTAACTTTTGCAATTTTGGTTTTCCGTCAACCTCCATCCAAAATTTAACGGTTTCTGGGTTAAAAAAAAAAGATAAACCCAGAATCTTCATCATCTTCAACCATAATCATCATCTTTAACATTAAACTTAAAAAACCCAAAAAAAATAAGAGAATAAAAAGCTTAGTGATAGTTCAAAACAAAAGAAAAGTCCTAACAGATCTACACAGCAAACAATCAAAGCAAAACCTGTTAATTCCATAATCAACCAACCAACAAAATCAATTCCAGAACCAACAACAAAACCTGTTCATCATAACAAAATCAATTTAACATAGAGAATAACAAACCAACCAACAACAAAGAAGTAATTGAATCCAAAATTCCAAAACCACAAGCGTAGAGAGAGGGGGGGGGGGGGGGAAGCCTAAATTCCAGAATCAATTCCTCGAACCCTAAATTGTTAATTTTGGAGGAAGCCATGGTTTTGGGGAAGAAGAGTTGGGGAATGAGAAATTAGGTTTTGGCGGAAGAGGATTAGGGATTTGTTGCAGTGGAGAAGAGAGGATTGAATGGTTTAGGGATTGAATTCGAAAGTTTGGAGATAGATCGAGAGTGACGGAAGAGGGAGAAATTGAGAGAACGGGAAGAGATACACAGGAAGAGATCGAGACTGAAGAGGAGGGGCTCGTCGCCCTTGACGTTCGTCGTCGCCGCCCTTCGACGTTCGTTTTCGCCGCCCTTCGACGTTCATCGTCGCCGCCCTCGATGTTCATCGCCGCCCTCCACGCTCGTCAGATCTGGGTTTGTGGGAGCTTGTTGGAGGTTCGTGGTGGGTTTTCTCTCTCATGGTGGAAGGTGAAGGTTCTGGAAGTGGTGGGTTGAGGTGGGGTGGGCTAGGGTAGCTGGTGGGTTTTCTCTCTCATGGTGGAAGGTGAAGGTTCTGGAAAGGGTGAGTTGCAGTGGGCTAGGGTAGCTGGTGCCTTTTGGATTTCTTCTTTGTGCTCTCTGCTGTGGATATGACAATGGGTATGACAAATGTTGGATTTTATCCCTTTTGATATATTTCTAGGTTTATGATAGAAAAGATGATGAAGATGATAAAGGAAGAAGATGAAGATCATGAAGGAGAGGATGAATTTTCTAAAAAACCCCAAAAACTGATGAATTTATTTTTTTAGTTAATTTTAAAGGAATATTCCGTTAAATTTTGGATGGAGGTTGACCGAAAACCAAAATTGCAAAAGTTAGTAAACGTGAGGGACCTTGTATGCTAATAAATTGCAATAGGGACCAAAAATGCAAAATCGTGAAACGTAAGGGACCAAAATAGCTATTTAGCCTAAATTTTAATGGTCATGATTCTGGACATATGTACCGATGAACTCCAAACTTCATTCACTATGTGCCATTTTAAATGGTAATGTAGCTAAGTAATTTATTCAATGAATATTGTTCCCTTTATTTGAGGGTTTCAGTGAAAAGATTGACTGTATAGTTTATTTTTGTTTTTTTGAAAGTAGACGGCATAATTTCGAGTTTTTTGTTTAATATTGTATAAAAAATTAATTACCAAAATATTGTATTTTAAAAATTATTCACCAATATATTGTAGTTTTGGAGATGTGTTTTCTGCCGAGTAAAAAACTCCTCACGTGGAGCGTTTTGTGTGTTTAAGAAACGCTGCGTTCAGCTGTCGCACATATCAAACATCTTGTTCCAGACGCTTAACTTACACATTCTGTCACCCGCCAGTTAATACAACAATTATGTCATCATTGACTGCGGTGAACGCTTCATATGAAGCGCCTCTTAAACATCCAAAACGCCTCACGTGAGAAGTCTTTTACTAAGCAGAACACACTTCTCCAAAAATACAATATATTGGTAAATAATTTTTAAAACAGAATATTTTGGTAATTAATTTTTTTTCGTACTATAAATTGAGTTGTTTGGTGATATGGTCGGACAGAGGTAAAACTTAAGACTGTAATATGACACTTTCACTGAGGTCTCTAAGTATAAGCTCCGATTTTATGAAGGTTCTTCTCATGCTACTTCTATGAACCATGTTATATTAAGAACTACTTTTTTTTTTCCACACAGGTGTAAACCCTTTCAGGAATGTTGGCAGCTCCTCCCAACATAACTTGTTAAAACTTTTTTCATCACCCTTACTAGATCTAGTTTGCCTACAACTAAACCAACAACTTATTGGTATATTAAGAACTAATTTAACTATTCACAATTATATTTACATTTTCTTGATTAAAAATTTGAATAAAGTTAATTACAATATGTTTATATTTAGTATATGAAAAAACGGGGTGAATAAATGATGTGAAAAAAAAAATTAATGAGAAATATGCTTCTATATGAGAAAGTAAGAATAAATCACAACCGTTAAATCTCATTATGAATGATCAAAATTAAAACAACCTAATAATCACATGACCACTTACAAATGTCATGACTTTTTACTTCATACTTTAATCGACCATTCATGATTAGATCTAACGGTCATGATTTGTTCTTACTTTCTTATATAAAAACATTTTGGCTTAATAGCACTTTTGGTCCCTCACTTATCACTTATCACGATTTGATGCTTTTAGTCCCTAAACTAAAAAATTAGCATAAATGGTCCTTAACTTATACAAACTTTGGCAATTTTAGTTTTCCATCCAAAACCGTTAGTTAATTAACAGTTTCTGGGTTTTAAAAAAAATAAATCTAAGACCTTCATCTTCAACATTAAAAAAAATAAACCCAGAAAAATAACAAGGGATAAATCTCAAATTTCAGAAAAGGGGAGAAATAATCTCACTAAAATAATGTCACTATCTCCATCACACTTTCCCCACAAACATATAGGAAACAGAGGGGAGAGAGAAACATATGAGAGAGAGATTTCCCCACAAACATATAGGAAACAGAGGGGAGAGAGAAACATATGAGAGAGAGAGAGAGAGAAGAGAAGAGAATGATGCCAGAAGTGAAGATCGGGAACGGACCGAGAGGACGGAGCGGCAACCGAGAGGAGAGGACGCAGCAGCGGCAGCTTCGATAGGTCTCAGTGCTAGCGGCGGCGACCGAGAGGTAAAGGTCGGGAACGGTGTCGGAAGAGCTACGACAGAGAGGAAGAGCTAGGGGTGGTGTGACGGACGATGGCGCGGTGAAGACGGGAGGTTCCAGTGGCGGCGAACTGACTTGGGTGTGAGTGATATGTCTCTCAATCATGGTTTGGTTTGGGGAAGATCTCGGGTTTGATAACTCCAGATCTGAGTTTCTGGGTCTCAATCTGAATCCACCGATCGACGATAAGGAAGAAGGCACACCCACTCTTCCGAGCCGCGATTTCCGCCAGGAGCACCTCACCGCACCTCGGCTCTGCTGCTTCAGTCGTGAAAACGACTTCCGTCTCCACTCCGTACTCAACCCAGCCACGCTTATAGCTCGTCGGAGCTCTTCACTCACCTACCTCTCTCCCTCTTTTCGTCTGAAACAACGCCTTCTTCCTCATATGTGTGATAAGCTGTTGATTACAGAGGTTTTTTTCCCGGGTGTTTTATAAATTAGGGATAAATGATTAATGTGTGTTTGATTTCAGAAATCTAAGTTGTTGAAGATTTTTGTAATTCTGGGTTGATTTGTTAAAGAATTTTATAATTCTGGGTTGAGTTGTTGAAGATTTTTGAAATTCTGGGTTGAATGGGTGGGTTAAATGGGTTGAAGAAGATGATCAATGTTTGAAGAATTGAGTTGTTGAAGATTTTTGCTTGTTGAAGATTTTTGTAATTCTGGATTGAAGATGATGAATGTTTGAAGATGTTTCAAGAAGATGAATAAGTTAATAAATTTTCTGATTTTTAATTTATTTAAAGGAATATTCCATTAAATCTTTAACGGTTTTGGATAGAAAACTAAAATTGTCAAAGTTTATAAAAGTTAAAGACCATTTATGCTAATTTTTTAATTTTTAATTTTTTAAATTGAGATTATCATTGCTGCGCATCAATTCTTCAGATCATTCCATGGAATAATAGAAGCTCATGCAGCAATAGCAACATAACTTGCATTAGAATCAAAAGTATACGTTTTTTCTTGTTCACTAATTTTTTTAACGGAAACTACAGTATGCTTTCAGAGATGAAATCCACCTAGTAGAAAAGATATTACAGCACATGTGCAATGTCTCATGGTGAATTTAAAAAGATGTTAATCACAAAGACAAAATTACTAAGGGGAGAAAAACGTTTTTTTTTTTATGGAAATAATAACTTGTACTCTATACTTGTTGAGCATATTGAAACTCCTTGATTGAGCCTTGGCGCCATATATAGGATTACTCAGTCACTTTGCTATATAGGAGTTCTCAGTCACGTTGGCTGATCGAAATTGCTCCTTTGTCCTACCATAATAGACAGGTTCCTTACCTGAGAAGGTGATGAAATTCCAGCCAAAAGCTGATCCTCCAACTACATATGTCCCTTGTATTTGACTATCTTGATCAGGTTGCGGTTTCTGAAGGCCAGGAACTGGTGGGGCAAGCTTAATTTCCGTTTGCCGTGCAAACGATTTCTCCACTTGAAGCTGCTCTGGAGACTTGACAAGTTGTGGCTGCTGCTCTTGCAGTGTTTTCTGATCCAAGGTTTTCATATTATTGCATAGTTTGATCACAATCTTCAGCCCTGCAGTTAAAAGTTGAAGTCGTGACTCAAGCATATTTCGAGCAACCATGCGTTTAGTATCTGTTAAAAAAATCTAATACTACAAGAAATCCTAGACATGGTGTCATCAACAGGATCCAAGGTTCTAGCTAAATATAAACCAGCAAATACACAGTCAAATTCCTAGCAGAGAAAATAGAGTTATTTACAATAATATTTGGTGGAAAAAACCAATATAAGTAGACATAAATTCAATGTTGTTTTCAGTAAGGCAGAAATATAACTGACATGCTATTTGTATTACAATTTGATTATTTGGTCAACTATGTAATAAATATAATTTTGTGTGGATGAGCTTACGTTCTTGAATTTCCTGGGATGCCTTGCAATTTTTGTAGTCAGGGGTTTGGAGAACCTTCAAGATCAAACAGCAATAGTCAGGAATTACATACATACAGTATTTGACACGAAAAAAGGCTATTCTACACAACCAGATTAAGGGAAAGAGAGTTGTCGAAAAATGCCTCAATCCACCTGAACTATTAGAAATGTGACACAATTGTTCAATGCATTTTTCTCTCAACTTCAAAGATACATAAAATGGTTCTTTTAAGTTCAGAACCCCCGACTTTGATAAAAGTAAATAAACTAGGAAGTAGTTACTAAGAACAAAGTAGTCTAGTACAATGTATGGTCAATGCATAATGGTATAACAAAACTGTAAGAGCTTATCATAAAACTAATGATGCATGATCCAAATAATAGGGACATGGAACTTGGAGAAGGTGCTCTTCCATTCTTTTTCCATTGTTAACAAAAGAAAGAAAGGCAAAAAACTGGAAGTCCCAAAATTTGTGCTGAGCCAGCAGGTCAAATGTACCACTTTTTTTTTCAAATTTCTTATTTGGAAAAGAAGTGCTTAAAACCAGCAATTTTTTTGCAGAAAATCATGTAAATTACCCATATCCTTGGAAACTTCATCCTACAAACTTAACAAAAATTTCATAAGGTTAACAAATTTAGGCTTGGCATGTTCCAAGAAGGATCTGGACGGGTTCTCATACATATACAAGTTACCTAAGTGTTGTATTTTACAATTCTATAAACATCTAAATGTTGAGGTTTTCATCGTTGGGGGGGGGGGGGGTATCAACTATGAACTTTACTGTCCAAAGTCCACCCAATACTTCGGATCCAAAATTCCCACGAAAACAAGAAAACAAAGCAAAAGGAATTTATATGGATAAATAAATTCTCACAAAAAAAAGGCAGCCAATAAGGTATTAAGAGCTGCAAAAAATAAAAAAATTACATGATAATCAAATACATTCCTTTCAAAGTTCCAGTTTTCCAAGCATGCAATTTAATAACACATGAACATGAGCATGGGCAGAAAGACAACCAGTAGAAACAAGGGTTTGGATTAAAGTAACAAACATGCTGTCAATCCCAGTTTCCAGAGGCTATGTTGTCAATCCCAGTTCCCAACTCGCCGCGGCCAGCATCAAAACTCAGATAGCGGGATCCCGGAAAGCGGGATGGCTGGGATAGTGAAATTTTGTCTATATATTGTGTAATTTATACCATATATATACCTACTAAATCCATGATAATACAGGATAGAACAGACGTGATGCTCCCTGGAGAAAGTTCGGAGGTTCTGTCGTGGTGGTTGCGAGCCGGTACTGGGTCATAGAGAGGGAAGGTGCGGAGATAGAACATAGGAGAAGAGGGTCGAAGTGGGTAGAAGAGAGGGAAAGATCAAACAAAATCGAAGTGCTAGGATTTTTTCCGTTGCGAAAACCCAGAAATACCCCTAAATGAAACCTGCAGCATTTACATTTGGGGGCATTTTTGGAAAACTGTTCACTATCCCGCTGGTATCCCGCCGGGATGGACGGGATTTTGGCTAAGACGGTGGGCTTGGCTGGGATGGGAAAATTCGTCCCAGGGCATGGCTGGGATGGGAACCCGGGATCCCACCGGGATTAACAACTTAGGATATAGGAACTAGTAAACCTTAATAAGAGTTGGAGGAATTGGAATATAAGGTCTTTACTTTTTTGAATAGCAGCAGACACAAGATGTAGACACAAAATATATGAGGTTCATTTTAATTGAATTGACACTAATGTAGACATCCATATCTTATGCGCTACATCGCTACTCAACCAATCAGCTAACCATTGCAGCTCCTATTTCGACTGCAATCTTTTTTAGGATGTCTTAAACCAAGAATATTGAGGGCATGTGAAGTATACCATTGAATTTCAAGGGTATCCTCTGACCCCAAAAGATAATCAACATGACCACACATATCTCTTCATCGCACTATATTAGCTTTGCTTCCAGAAAGCTGATAGATAGCCTAGATAAGAGGGTATTAGCGAGGCATTGCACTTTGTAATCAAGCTTTAGGAGCGCCCTGAACTCTCCAACACCAAGATATTGTTCATTCATTTAATGATTGTATTAAATTCAATACCCTATCAGAACCAGTTTCCATAAAATACACCACTCAAAATTTCTCATCCTTTCAATCATTTTCCTTACATCATACATTAAGCTCAAACAATCGGATTCCTTATCAATTTAGTTAGAAGAAGTTTACAATCCAAGTATGAAGTATCCAACGTCATCCTAGATAGATCTTTGTCAACAATAAGGTGATTCCCAGTAACTGCTGAAGCAGATATGAGATTGCTCCAAGCAAATTATGGATATAAGATACTGATATTAGAACAACCTAACTAACTTACTAGTTCCAGAACTTGTTAGGGCTCCTTGATCTAATATTAATTACAATAATATAACTTATAAAGCTCCATCAGTTTTTGGCGAAACCCGTATCTTTAGAAAAAGACTTATCTCTCCAAATAAATTGTGTCACTACTATGAAAATCCCCAAAAGCTAGAATGGAAACCCTAACAGTAGTATAGGCATAACAAATATAAAACTTGATATGGATAATACTCTACAGTGGACAAACCAAATAAAAGCAAGATGCAAAATTTTCAAACCAAATCAGCCATAAATTTGGGGGCAGAAGAGTTCACAAAAGGACTTGTCCCTCTCCAAATAAATTGTGCTGAAAATCCCCAAAAGCTAGAACGGAAACCCTAACAATAGTATAGGAATAACAAGTATGAAACTTGATATGGATAATACTCTTCAATGGACAAGGGAGCGCCAAAACTAACCAAATAAAAGCAAGCTACAAACTCTTCAAACCAAATAAAAGCAAGATACAAAATCTTCAAACCAATTCAGCCATAAATTTGGGGGACGAAAGAGTTCAGCCCCGTGATGCAAGCATTGATGAACAGGTTAAAACCAGAGATGAAAATCCCAACCATGCTCGCATTCCATGAAAAGTACAGATTTTGAGACGATTGGAGTGTTGGAAAGTGGTACCTGGATAAAATGGGGACGAAGGTCTCGAACAACAGCACGAATCTTGAAGTAATTGGAGTGGACATCGGAGTCGAGTGGCCTCTTCCTGGTTGTGGCGGAAGGGATTTGAGTTTGAGTTTGAGTTTGAGTTTGAGTATGTGGTGGTGGTGGTGGTGGTGGGTTAGAGAGTGGTGGTGGTGGTGGGTTAGAGAGTGGTGCAGCCTCAGGTGCTTTTGGTTCTTCCATAGATGACGATGATGTGCTTATGTGTTCGTGTTCTTGTTCTTGTGCTCCCCAGTCCCCACAGTTCACAAATCTCAAGGAAGGGCTATGGCAAAGGGTTTTGCTTTTTTGAATGAGAGTTTCTCTCCTTCACATCACAGCGGTGGTCAGTAGGCGTGGCAATATGGGTCAGGACTGTTGGGCCGGCCCGTTTGGCCCGTCTTTTTTACGGGTCAGACGCGAGTTAGCCCGCCGGACCTGCACTTTTTTTTCGAATGGAACATTTTTTTTTACTTAAAGTGGGGTGCTAAAATGTGAATTGGGTTGAGACTGTCAATCTGTCAACCCATATATCAAAAGTGGGTCAACCCAACCCAACCCGCATTTTTGCAAGCTTTTGGCGGGTCAGGTCTGGCCTGCAAGCCCATATTGCCACCCCTAGTGGTTAGGGGGTTTAGATTTCCTAACCCAAGCATCCAATTTGAAACCCCATTTTTGTGTAGTAATTGTCCTAATTGCCCCTATGGTAACAAACATTCCGGGTTTTCAACCAGATTTTATAATCCCGGAAGGTGTACTGAATTTTGTACACCGATTTCTATTTTCCAGAATACAAACTAAAACATATTTCGCGAATTTAAATCACGGAATGATATTGAATCAATATCAACAAATTTTCGGGAATTGTAAACGTGAAAAGTTTTTTTTATACAAACCGGGTTTTGAAATCCCGAAATACAAACTAAAATATCTTCCGGGAATTTAAATCCCAGAATGATATTAAATCAATATCAACAAGTTTTCGGGAATTGTAAACCAGGAAAGTTTTTTATACAAACTGGGTTTTGAAATCCCGAAATACAAATTAAAATATCTTCCGGGAATTTAAATCCCGAAATGATATTGAATCAATATCAACAAATTTCCGGGAATTGTAAACCCGGAATTTTTATACAAACCGGGTTTTGAAATCCCGGAATACAAATTAAAATGTATTCCGGGAATTTAAATCCCGGAATGATATTTAGCTTCCGGGTTCTATAAGCCGGAGTCTAATAGGAAAAAAATAAAAACTATGTTAAAATAGAACGCTCAATGTGTAGCTATCAGGTTTTAAATCCCAGAATTCATTTTTCATGTGTTCAGAGAATTTATAACCCGAAAGGTAACTTGAACACCCACTGCCATTATAAAGGTGTGGGAATTATAAGAGTTTTTTAATGTTGGGGGTATTTTAGGTATATTGGAAAATAGGGTAGGGTTTCAAATTGGGTGATGGGGATGAGAAATCTAACTCCCCGGTGCTTATTGTGCTTGGTCTCTCCTTCTCACCAGTGTCTCAATGGTTATAATGGGTAAACTCACTTTAAAGGAGCCACAGTCAGCATTTGGTATCACATCACTTATTATATCATTTATTTATTATATAATTTATTTATCTCTCTCACTTCTTATATCACTATTGGCGCGAGTGAAATTTGAGTATGAATGAAATATTATTAGATATTCATAGCTAATATATGGATAAAACTTCTTTTACACTTAATATTCACCAATACCTTAAGAAATAAAGGAAGAGAAGAGATATATATCTAATGTGATAGGAAAAGAACTAAGAGATAAAAAAGACAAAGTGAGTGGAAATGATATGAAAGAGAAAGCATGATGTGAATGAATCAAAGTGAGATATGAAGTCACTACTACAGAATTGTATTTTTACCACGCCCCTGTTACCACGGTTCCGTGTGGAACCATGGTAAAAAGCTGCCTGGAGCTCTGTTACACTGTTCCATGTTGAACCGTGGTAACTGAGGTGCTCTATTACCATAGTTCACTTTAACCGTGGTAATAAGTAAAAAAATAGGTTGTTACCATTGCTGAAGGCGGAACCGTGGTAACAAGTAAAAAAAAAGGAACGGAGAGAGAGCAGCCTCCAAAACCCTAACTCATCAACCCCAACTGCTCACTCTCTAACCTCACTCTTTCTCACTCCAATAGAAATGGAAGAAGAAAACGGAGGAGACCCTAGTGCGCGACGGCGCATCTCATCGTCCAGTGAAGCGATGGCGAGAGGAGTTTGTAAAGTCTCGGATCTGTAGATTACAACTTGTCACCAACCAGATAGACATGTTCGCATCTTCACCATCGTTGAGTCTGCCTCCTTCTCGGGATATCTTCCCACGAACCAAACTCGTTCCCTTCCTCGGATCACCGGCTAATGGTCCCGATCACCGGTGACTAGGATTCCGGCAAGGCGTAACCCTAACCAACCAACCCCAGATTCATAGATCCTTCTGATTCTCACTCAATCCCCAAGAAGCATGATGGTGGCGGCGTTTTGGTGATACTTGTTCGATGGGGTTTAGCAATTCTATTACCCTTCCTTTTCTTTTTCTCCTTCCCCTTCCTTGTTGGTTTGCTTCTTCTTTTCTTCGCCGATTTCTCTGTCCCCAGCCCCATTTCTCTGCCCTCACACTGCAAAATTGTCTCCACCGGTAACTTTCACCTTTCAAGCTTTGTTTTCTCATCCTAAATTCAATTAGTACACTTGAATTGGGAATTTGAAGTCTTGTTTTGATTTTTTTTTTCCAGAATTTTAGCTTTGGAAGTAGTATTTGGCATATTTGACTTGACTAATTTAGCTCCTAACGTTTCTTGATCACTCATTTTTCTGTTCATATTAGTAATACTAAACTTCAAATAATGTAGTAGGAAATGTCTTCTCAACACAAAACATGGAATTTTACTTGCCATATATGAGTACTTCATTTAGTTAAAACCCTCATGTAAGATAAATAATATTAAGTGTTTATATTGTTAAATTTTCCGTTTGGTGAATCTATTTATTGTTAAACATATATTTACTTTTGAGGGCTAATTGCATAATTTAGAACTTTGTCAACTTCAATAATTCTCAATTCCAATACCAGTGCATAATAGTATATTAATTTGTGAAAAAGGAAGTTATCTATAATGTTTTAATGTTACACTTTATATCTTTTATGAGATATGATTGGTGTGGTTTATATTTTTCCATTTTGATCCTTGATTGATTGATTCATAATACTCATTTACTTCAGAGTTAGAAAGTCTTGAGAAGAACTAGAGATGTTATTACTTATTTTGCTCCACACTAAATTATATGGTCTCATCTTTCTTATAAGTGTTGATATTAAGTCATCTAAGGTTTGTGAACTTGGATTGTTAGATTATAAAGCAAAGGATGTATTTCATCATTTTGAACAAAGCAAATTTTGCTGTCGTTATGATTACTATTGGGCTTCTGTATTCAAGGTTATTATAACCCGGGTTTGGTTCGGGTGGGTTTGATGCATTAGTCATGAGCACTTTGGGAGGGGGTGCTGCTACTTGGGTTTGTATATTCCATATCCCTCGATCCACCAATGTTTTGGTCAAAGGCGAGCTGAATTTTGAGGTGGTTACGCTGGTCTCTTCCTCTCGTGATCATTGTGTGTTGGATTTGCATTAGTTTTTAGCTTTAAGTGTTGGGCTCAGTTAAGAATTTGTTTAAACTTTGCTGTTTTTTTTCCTTCTTCTTCTTAGTTCTTATTCTATCTATTGTATTAAGGGTTGAGGATTGATGACTTTCAATTTTTGTGGAAATGAAGATGAAGAATCATGTGGAGAGGAAGACGATGAAAAGGAAGAACGATGATGATTTTCCCCTGGCTTGTAGTCCGCCATTGGTTCTATTGCTTCTACTGCAGAGCAAGCATTCATTCCTTATGTTGAAAGGGTTTTAGAGCTGATGAAAATTTTCATGGTGTTAACTAATGATGAGGATCTCCGTTCACTTGCAAGAGCAACTGAACTAGTTGGAATTGTTGCAATGTCTGTAGGGAGAATGAGAATGGAACCAATATTACCTTCTTATATAGAAGCTGCAATTTCAGTAATGACCTTAACACTTAAAATTTGTCACCGTTTTTGCTTTTGCCCCATTTTTCTGAAACAATTTGATTTTCTCCTTTTTTTTTTTAGGGATTTGGCCTAGAATTTAGTGAGCTTTGGGAGCATACCCATGGATTCTTCAGTAATGTTGCTGAGATTTTGGATGACAGTTTTGCCTAGGTTTGAATAGATTAGATATATGTAGTTCCTTGTTTATCATGCTTACTCTTACTAGTGAAATTTTGCATTGGTAAACAGTATCTTCCTCATGTTGTGCCTCTTGCATTTTCTGATTGACCTTCATGATTTTGCTACATACACTCTGGAAGAAGCAATTGCTTTGAACAATTATATTACTATAGTCTATGTCTCTATAGTTTAAGTTTTGAAGATGAGAATTTTGCTTGTATGTATGTCTCTATGGCTTAGTTATATACTAATTCTAAATTATTAGTAATACTTGGTAAGGTATTTAAAGTTTAGATTTGACCATTTTTTTAGTTTAGAAACAATGTTGTGTGTATTGCAAATAGGTTGTTTTTATTTTTTTTTTAAAGACCTATTACCACGGTTCTAGTAAGAACCGTGGTAACAAAGGAAACTATTACCACGGTTCCAGTAAGAACCGTGGTAACAGAGGGACAAATTACCACGGTTCCTCCTACAACTGTGGTAACAAAGGTCTGATATTATACGGTTCAGCGTAGAACCGAATATTTCAGAGGTATGATATTACCACTGTTCCGCCTTGAACCGTGGTAATTTATCTATTACTTCGACGCTTGGTACCACGGTCTAACCGTGGTAACAGGCTGCTCGGAACCGTAGTAATATGACATTTCTATAGTAGTGAGTATATAGACAGAGAGTTGGTGGAAATAAAATTTGAGTCATGTCGCGTGGGGAAGCTTTGATAAATCAGAATCTAGATCTTTTGTAGCAACCACCTCCCTTAATCTCTCTACAACAAAAATTTTGTCCGTTCGATTCATCCAATGATGGATGAATCCAGATATTTCAAGCTTTAAAGAAATATAAAACACGCACTGACATACTAGAAGCTCAGCAAGGCAACCATCAACACTCATCTTCTCCCTCATTGCCTCCCCACTTTAATGTAACACCCTAACTTAAACTACAGACAATATGACCCTTTTATAGGGGATTTCACCTTTGAAATAAAATCAAAGTTCATAGAATATAAGCGGAACAAAAATTTAAAACGCCAAATCCTCATATTCAGAGTCTTTAACAAATTTGGTATTTCTACAAATACAATGATAATATAATAAAGCTCTTGAAAGATATTAAAACATTGACTCTTTCAAAATGTGTAGACCCACGTGTGACCATGATCCGACTATTCAACTTAAACTCAAATAAAAGCTCCTTTGTGAAACCTAAAATGTCATAAACCAAAAACTTAGTGAGCAAAACTCAGTGACAATAGAAAAGAAAACAAATGAACAACAAGTCTAGAGTGAAGCAAGCTTCAAATCCAATCTTCAAGAATTATCTCCTACTTGAACTATATATTCAAGACTTAGTGAAAGTTCTTAAGTAGAGACAAGCATTATCAGTTCAAAGAAAACTCATTGCATATTCAAGCGATCTAATGTTTTGTGCTTAAGTCTTTCTAGTTCCTTATAGTAAAACTCTTTTTGTGCTTTCCATTTCAAATAAATTAGCACTACACTAGAGTTATTGAGCTTACATAATCTATTATTACCTTTGTTGAGAGAATTTTGAACTAGATTAAACGCACACTCCTTTTAAATTTGTGAAAAAGAGAAATCTTGTAGAGTACTTGATAAAGAAGAAGTCCTTGAGAATACTTGTTGAAGGAGACGTCATTGATAATACTTGTAAAAGGAGAAGTCCTTTAGAATACTTGACTCAACTGAGTGGATAAGTTTGGTTGAAAGCTAAGGAATGGACGTAGCCCAAGAAGTTAGGGTAAATCAGGACTAAGTCTCTTGTGTTCTTTTCTCTTACCTTGTTCTCTTTGTTATTTACTCTTCATATTTCCGCTGCTATTAACAAAGAGGTTTTTAAGAAAAGGTTTCGAAAATCTTTTAAAAGCTTGCTGGTTCCATTTTACAAAAACTTTTAAAAGACACAATTCAATCCCTCTTTCTTGTGTCCATCTATTTATTTTCAATTCTGGCATTCTCTCGTCCATTTGTTGAAATTTATGAGAGACCCGCTAAAAATGTGGGTCCCACTACCAAATTAGTAGGACCCACGTGAATTCTAACTAATTAATGAGAGAGCGTTTGAAGGAGAGTGTTGCTAGCACTCCTCTATTGCAATTTGTTTATCAAGGTTTTGGTACTTTATTTGTGCTATTCTTGAAATTTTCTGGCCTTCTAACAGAATTAAATCATGTTGTGTAAATTGTTCCTTTGTGCATTCAAAACAAACATTAATGAGCCAAACTTCACTAAACACCATATTCCATTTCATTGAATTTGAGCTACATGCACCAACTGCATTACAATAGTTGAAGGGGATCATGCGGTCGATTACCGCAGCGGAATGAGAATTTCCTTTATGAGATAGACTTGCGTGACCATGTTTCGAAGTTCAAACAACAAGAAAACTCGTAAGATGGAATTCATATTACCTCTTGACGACGTGAGCATACGAAGCAGTAGCAACTTCCTCTCTACAAAACACTCCCACTAGAAACCCTTGCGGCTTAATGTGTTAGCGGAGGCAAGAGTTTGAGCAAACTATCTAACTAGGGTTTGGGCATCTCATGCTTTATTTATAAGCCTCCCAATGTGGCTAACCCTAATTCTCCTTAATGTCTATTGAGCTCATCCAATGAACCTGGTTGAATAAGTGTTCATCTAATGAACCTGGTCCAATAAGGCATTATAATACATTCAAGTGGGTTAATTCTATGCGTAACATAAACCCACAAAAAGCATTCAATTTCTACTTCATCCCTTCATATAGACCATGCCAAGTAAAACAACCATATCATTCAACCTAAATTTTCAAATTCACATGATGACAAGCACAATGAGGTTACCTTATAAATTTCACAGCCATAGAATCACCTTCCAGGGTTGTCCTTTTTCCAAGATGTCATCAGTGGAGCTTGAACCCCACAATCCTAATGTCTTCTCCTTTGCATACTAGCATCACTCACGGTGTTCAAATTCGAATCTTGACCACCTCCTCCCATCGTGATTTCAAATCTTTTGCATATCACCTTCAGGTTTGCCACTCCTCTTCCTCTCCTTCGCGAGTTCCTCAAGCTTTTCTCCTTTGCTTCTCTGGTTAGCGATAATGGGTTTTAGAGAAGAACGAAGATGGTATATAATAATGGTGTTTCGGGGCACATGGGAATCACATGTCTTTTTTGTGTGTTAATCACACTTATAATTAGTGTATATTAATAACATAGGTCTCGCACGACGTGTCCATGTCAATTAATGAACGTGCCACATCATTAAAGGGTGCCACATATGGAGCAGTTGTTTTCGATTGGACGACATGTTGAGAGATGAACTTGTTTTTACAAATTAAAAATGCGAGGACCCAAATTGTTCATTTTAAAATCAGGGAGTCAAATCTCACAATCGCTATACTTCAAGAACGAGAAGTGTAATTAAGTTTTTTTTCCTATCAAATCACATATTTTACTTGTTTCTCATTTTTCTCTTTTATTTCCATATATATATATATATATATATATATATATATATATATATATATATATAGGGGATGTATCTAGTGAGAAAGCTCTTCTTATATGAGAATGGTGAGAATAAATCGCGGCAGTTAGATCTAATAATGAGTGGTCCTGATTAAAAGAAATAAGTGGTCACATGACCACTTAAAAATGTCATGTGACTTATATATATATATATATATATATATATATATATATATATATATATATATATATATATATATATATGTCTTTATTCCATGTGGGTGGTATGTGTGGTAAGATAGTTTCTTGATTAGTTATAGACTTATAGGAGGCCAGCTGGGTCATCATCAATCTTAAACTCTTTCAATTATGTTTAATAAAATACTCATTTTGTTCTTTTTTTATAAGATTATTGGTGTCCCTTAATATAAGACCTCTTATTATATTTTAGAAATATTTATTATCTTTTTCCATATAATCCCTTGTATTTATTTACCTTTCGTAATTCCAAAGTTTGGACTACTACTAATAACCAATTCCGTCCACACCATCCAATAGGGGTGAGCAAAATATTCATTTCGACCCGTACCCGATATACCCGATAGTGAAAAAAGTGATTCGGGTGATTTTGAGCGGTTTTACGGGTTAACAGGTGAAAAAAATGAGTTTAGAACGGTTTTCAACGGGCGGGTTCGGTTTTAACTTTTTCCTCCATCGATACCCGAACCCACCCGTTTAAATATATAGAAAATATACGAAAAAGAAAACCTGCTCTTTTGTTGCTTGCAAAGTTAAGTATGTCAGTGACATGACTTGTTGAGTTTGAATTTTAAATATATAGCTATGAAGACACGCTACCATGCTGCACCTAACTAGCGTGTGGTGCACTTTCCAATACTTGACTTGTCCATCAAAATTAATTAAACTTTTTTATATTTGAAAAAGCAAAGAATAATTATTAATGAAAAGGTAGAGAAAATCCTTCTCTTCTCTCATCACTCATTCACCATCATCACTCTCTCTGCTCTAAATTTATCTGAACAAAAAAAATCTAATCTACCTAGACTCTTTTTCTTCTTACATGCTCACGCCCTCCCACCACCGGTCCACCTCCTTCATACCTATTCCTCTTCATAAGGAGCAAATCTATTTTCTTCCTTATCTTGCCTAGGACTCTAAGCGGTGGCGACCATCAAACCGCGAGGGCCCCTTTCTCCTCCTCACAAGCTTCTATTGCTCACGGCGACGACCATCAAAGTGTGGAGGAGCACTGCTACCACTATCAAGAGGAAACGAAGTTTTCTTTTCCACCATGGATGGCTTGGATAGTTGGATTCCCATTTCCCCACCTCTTGGTCACTCATCTTCTTCGATAAGAGGATTGGGAGGTTAGGTTGCTCATCATCTTGAACAGGCCCAACATTGATGACCCAACCCGCCTAGACCCACCCGAACCCGGTCTAAACCCGCCTTTATCCGAACCGACAAACCCGACTTATTCAGCGGTCGGAATTGGGCCAGTATTGCAGCAAATCGGTTCCGATCGGTTGGGCTCAAACTGGCCCGAACTCGAACCGATCCGACCGATGCTCAGCCCTACCATCCAATATATTAACTAAGAGTAAACATAAGAGTAAACATGAAAGATTGTATAAAGTTTTTAAAAACTAATAGATTAATTGATATTACATGTTTTCTTAATAAACATAATTGTCTTAAAACAGTCTTATAAATAGAAAACAACAATGTTTAGAAAATCGGACCGGTCATCAAACTTGTGTGGGCACTAGTTTAAGGTTTAAAGGTTGAATCGTGGTCTAACTTTGGTCAATCCAGTGAGTAATTAAATAATATTCTTGAAGAATTTAATGCAATTTATAATAAATAATAACAAAATAAGTAATACTTTCAAGTAATAATAAATAACAAAGAGAAATTATAATAATTAGATTTATTAGTATTACTATGCAAAATATCGTATATAAAAGAAGAATACAAAATAAATTTATATAAGAGAAATCATAAAAAGTAGATTAATCACTTTAAGGATATATGAAGTTCACGTGGTCAGACTCATTAAAAGGGTTGAACGGAGCAGGTTGTAGTTTTAAATTAAATTTTAAACTTATTTTAGGTTTACAATACAACATAAAACGGAAAAAACCTACATTCTTATTTCCCAACTAATCTCCAGGCGCACCCAGTTTTGCACAACACATCTTGTTCCAGCAAGCTCTTCAATAGCTTAGATCGCTGCAAGCGTTCGTTTTGATGCCTTTGAGTCTCACACATTATTCACATATGTATCTCGTGCTCAACCAAACTGGGAGAACTACCTTGTTACATGTTTTTTTTGCCCGCTCACCACCGGTTTAAGCCGCTTTTTCCGGTTTTCTTCACAGCCGGTTTTGGGAGCATTCCGGACCGGACACGAGTCCGGTTCCCGGTCGAACCGTCCGGTCCGAACCGGTTTTCTAAACATTGGAAAACAGGGAAAGTATAATTTTATATAAAAAATTGTGTCCGTAGCGTCATCCTTTGCGTATTTTAGGCACGTGTATTTTGAATATTTTGTTTTTGTTGACTGTCGTATTTTGAATGTTATTTTGATTTAGACGTACAACCCCTTTCTTAATTCTTAAAAGAAAAGCCACGAGGAAATTAAAGTAAGACCTTATCCCGGGTTGTAATTATCAACTTCCCTTGTTGGTAGCCTATAAATGGACCTATACCTGCTCACTTCTTCACAAGCTAAAAATAGAAATATCATCAGAGAGATGGAGTTGAACAAGAAGGGATCGGTGAATCTTGCTCTTCTGCTTTTCCTCTTGGCTTTCACTGCAACTGTTGTTGTTGATGCACGTTTCGACCCAAATTCCTTCATCTCTCAAGTGCTCCCAAAAGGTACTGATGCAAATTACTATGTAAAATCCACAACTACAGCATGCTGTGACAGTTGCCCCTGCACAAAATCAATGCCTCCACAGTGCCACTGTGCAGATATTGGGGAAACATGCCACTCTGCTTGCAAAGCTTGCATCTGTACCAGGTCAATTCCTCCGCAGTGTCATTGTACTGATGTCACTGACTTTTGCTATGACCCATGTACCTAAGTTACTAAAGCTTTGTTTTCATGTAATATGGAATGAATGAATAAATAAATGGAATAAAAATTATGACTTTGCAGTTAGTTTGTTTTCATCAAACTCACTGCAAGTCAGGGTGTTTCTTTTACTTTTGTCTTGTTTTAGTTTAATTGTTTTCATTTTGAAATGATTTAGAATTTTTGAACAAGAAAATAAGATTAATTCTATAAAATCATACATGTATAACACTTGAAAAAGAGCCAGGCGACGCTATATATACATTAGACAAATTCGGATAATTTCCAAGTTGTAAAACAAAAATCGGGAAATTAATGATGAATTATATGAACCAAATAATTTCCTTTTTTTTGAAAGAAACGGATCAGTAAGATAATTTGGAAGAATTTTGATGGTGGTTATCCTAGAGAACTAGAGATTTCTCTAACAATTTATTGAACTCACATACGAACGTTGCATACTCACTAGTGGCAATTTGAAGATAGAAATGAATACAACACAAAATGTAACATTGGTAGCATCAATTACAAAGGAGATTATTCTGAATTCAATCCACATTCACATATCAAATCTTTAAACCTAATATCTAATAATATGGGAATTTCTAATGATTTGAGAAAAGACTTTACTTTTAATATGAAAATAAATTGAAGAATCCACATATTAAGATGAACATAATCCACACCATAATTGCAAACTAACAATTACTTTTAAGATTATCTCTTAACGATTTAACAAAGAAGTGACTCTGATACCACTTGTTCGAGTTTATGGGCGATGATAGAAAAATAAAATCATCTTTAACTAGAGTGCTTTTATGTCAAATCATCAAGAGCATGCACGTACTCGAATGATTCATGAAAAACTTGATGTGAAACTGAATGCATGAAAAACTTGAGGCGGAAGAGGAACTGTACCATAATAATATTGATGTGAATTTATTATGGAGGTTTGTGTTGGTTGAAGAGTAATTGCCACCAAGTCAAGGTGGGTGGCCAACCCTTCCCGTGAAGTCATGGCAGCTAACTATTGATGCACATCTAAAATACATAATAAATAGCTTTAATTCACTATCATTACACACCTATTTTATGTACTTATTATACATAACTCATTTGCTTTCAAGTGTATTTGTATAATGCAGGTGCAAAGAGCAACAAAGTAGAAAACGGTGAAAGAGGAGTTGAAATGGACGCAAAATGTGGACTTACACGGGCTAACGAAGTAACACAGCCATGCTAGCTTCAAGTCATGACCGTGCTAAATGAATATTAGAAGCCACACCCATGCATCACTCCAGCACACCCATGCTAACGTGTTTAAAGCCAACACGACATACTACCTGAGCCAAGACTGTGCCACCTTGCATCGCCATCAGAAACATGATTTAATGCTAACACGGTCATGGTGTCTAAGCCATGGCTGTGCTAACCGACGCAACCAGAGCCTTAGTTAACACTTATTCTTTATATATAAAGAGGCCAAGCACACATTAGATATATGGGTGTTGAGAGGCAATAATGCAGAGAAAGTGAGCGCAGAAAAATTGTTACTTTACAGACAGAGAGAGGGGGGGGCGACATCCCTGAAGGAGGAGTAGAACGCAGAAGCGTCGAATCTATTCCTTGTTTCTGTAAGATGATTATAATTAATAGGATTTTTGTTATTTTACTTCCTATTATGAGTAGCTAAACCATCTTGATGAGTGGATTTTATATGATAATTTTAGGGTCTTTTTAGTCTTTTTATTTTATTATTTTTGAGTCTCATGTAGTTTTTTTATTGTTTTTATGTAGATTTTATATTTATTTTGCATTTTGCATGTAGATTAGATTTTATTAGATTTTCTAGCTTTATTTTATATTTCTAGGATTTTTTCTAGTTATTTTGTATTTTTAGGAAAAGCTGGTTTAGTTATCATTTTTGTCCAGGGACCACTTTGTAAAGTTTCAGGAAATCAAGGTCCAAAATGTGAAAGTTCAAGAGTGGAGGGCTAAAAGTTAAGATTGAGAGAATTCAAGGGCTTGAATTGGAGTGCTAACCAAGAGAGGACTAAAAGTGAAAAAGAGGAATATGAAGCAACTCTCTTCAAATTAGCACATGGAAAATAAGCTTGAAGGAATTGATGGTAGTGGATGAGAAGTTTCAGAATTAAACAAGGGCTGAGTAGTGGGTTTTTATGGCATTCAAATCCCACTAACCATGAAGAAGGAAGGAAAACTTGGAGCTGAAACAGCAGGTCCCAGCGCTGCAGCGCTGGGAAGCCAGCGCTTTTCGGTCTGGCAGTGGATTTTTAATGCTTCCAGCGCCCAAGCGTTGGAAATTCTAGCGCTGAAGCGTTGGAGGCTGGATTTTTACTATAAATAGGACCCTTTTCTTCACTTGTAAAGCACACCATCTTAGAATACAACAAGTATTCTCTCTTTCTCCCTCAAGAACATTGTTCCTAGGAATTGTGGGAAGCCATATTTGAGCTCCTAGTCCAGGGTAATTCAATGCTTCTTTTAGCCATGCTTGGCTAAATTCTTCTTTAAGTTTTTGGGTTGTTTTAGTTTATAATTCATGTTCTAGTTTCTTCTACATTTCTGAATAATACTTTCAAATCATGTTTTATTTCTTTGTTCTTCATTAATCTTGTGTACAAAAGATTTCATGCTTTCTACTTATGCATAAGGCCATTTGGTGAGTAGTAAGGGAAATAGGAAATAAAAAAGGTTATATGTTTGCATTTCTTAAGGCTATAAGGATGTACGTAACTTTGTGTTGGCTCGGATTCTTTCTTCATCTTCTTCTCTAATTAACTAATAACCAAGGCTATGGAGTTAGTAATTAGGTAAGAAAGTTCTACATTTCTTAAGGCTATTAGGATGTAGAAATTTAGGCTATAGCACCATGAATTTGAATTTAGAATTCAGAAATTAAGTAGGAGATTTCTAGCATGTTTTATAGACTATGTAAATCAACCCAAGAACTTAAATTCTTATCATCTTTTCTCCTATCATTTTATGCTATTTCTTGTTCTAAAAACATCAACATATATTCTCATCTTTTAAATTTCTGTTTAAGTACTAAATATTGTAATAATAAGAACACCTATCCCTTGGGTTCGATCTTTTTATATTACGCGATAGTTAATCGTACACTTGCGATTTTCGCTATCACATCTCTCGAGATTGTAATTTTGGATATAATTCGCACCTCGTTTATTATTATGTCATATCTTTTGGATTCAATTTATAATTGATTTATTGTGCTTCCTTTTTATGTGAATAATTCTACGTGGAGTGGTAAACCATATATGTAGTAGTTAATTAGCTCCTAATCAGAGGAATTAATTATTGAATAATAAAAGGGAAAGTGCATGAATGGATTCGTAATAACTCGCTCCTAATAAGCAGCATTAGGATTAATTCTTGCATGCTTCCAACTTCCTATGTATCTAGGTAGTGAAATACCCATAGGACACTTGTATGCACTTCACCTTACAATGACGTATGTTTGTAAGTTAGTGCAGTCTGGTAGGGCAGTTAGTAACAACTTAACAGTGAGCTAGCATTTTAAGAGAGCATGGTTGGTACAATTAGATAATTATAATAACATAATTAATAACGAGGTAGATGATCCAATCGTATTGCAATCTCGAGGTCTTCTCATTCTAACTTCTCTTTGATCATAATTTACTCATTATCTTGCTCACAATCACTTCAACCTTACTAGCCTAAATTTTGGTTCACCCTTTAATCCTAATTCATTACCTAGACACTTGAGTTGGATAACCGGGACTTACAATCCTATGCATGTGTTATTTTAGCGCGACATCTACTTAGCACTACAGGTCAAGAAGCCAGACTCTGAAGTCTTTGCTGGGTGAACCACCCCTTGACAATGTTGCCTCCATGAAGCCTATAAGTAGAAGGCTGAGGGAAAGGAAGAAGTGAGCCTGCCAAGGGCTGAGCCCCATGTGTGGGTGAGTGTGACCAAAGTGAGTGAACCTCTAAGTGAGTGTGGGTGAGGCAGAGAGTTTGCTAGAGACTTGATTAGAGAGCTTTGTAATGAGATTAAATGAACGATATTTTCTCCTCCTCCGTGGACGTATGCATTTTTTTCCCGAACCAATTTAAATATTTTCCTCCCTTATGTTCCTCGTTTCTTGCCGGTCCCAACAAGTGGAATCAGAGCTTTGGTGGTGACTGGAGGTGTCAAGAATCATGTTTTTATGCAAATAGATCATATTTGGAAGTGCCCATAACCAAATTTGGTTCGATTAATAATGCCAAGAGAACCCGGGATCGAGTTTTAGTAGATAAAACAGAGCCTAGAGGACCCCATACGCCCCACATGCGCCAACAGGAGGCCGAAGAGTGAACCCGAATTGAGGCCATAGTGTCGCACGTGCTGTCACGGGATCCGGAGGTGGAAGATGAGTGAGCCTACTCGCTTCACGTGCTGCACGCATTGTTTGGGAAACGTGCGACTGAGGCCACTTGCGAATGGTCGAGATCATGTTTTTCTGCAAATGACTCATTTTTGGAAGTGCCCATAACCAAATTTGGATGTCATAGATGGATTCATAAGGCCAAGAGGAGTCAAAACCAGGTTTCGGAAGATTGAACAGAGCCCAAAGGTCCCGACACGCATAGGCAGGAGGCTGGAGAGTGAAGCCACATGCAACCATGATGTCATACGAGCTGTCATGGGGTTCTAGAGGTGGAAGACGAGTGAGCCCACTCGCTTTACGCGATGCAAGAGCTATTTGGGAAATGTGCGACTAAGGCCACTCACGAATGACATCGACATGACACTGATATGAGGTCAGTTTCCCAATGAGATGCTGGCACGTAGTAGAAGATGTTTTTATGGATTGTTGGACCATTTTTGTTTGTTTTAGGCCCAAGAGGAGTCAATTCAAAGGTTTTCAATAGTCCCAGATGCAACAGTGTTGTCCATTGGGTGAAATTCCGCTCTCATTATCACATATGATCATACCAAGGCCTATTTCGACCGGATATTTTGGACCATACTAGACTTAGCGGTGGGTCCCGTTTGCACTATTTCACATGGTAGAGTGTGAAATTGCCACTGGATGTTTGGGTCAAGGTTGAATCAGTTTAGGATTCAAAATCTGAAGCATTGATAAAGTGAAGAGATCATGGAGGCATGGGAGGGAATATCTTTAGTGAGTATCAGGTGGATTCAATCAGTGAAAGAGGAGGGGGGCCAACTGAGAAAACGAGACGAAGTGGTGAAAGTTTCTTGAACTCTGACTCGGTGTCGACATCATAGAAGTCGACACGCACACCTATGTGACGGTTTGCGATGAGGAGGTGAGCCATCGCAAGATCTATGGCGCAAGAGACTCGATCATATGGGAGGAAGAATTATTGGATACTGTGCTTGTCTTAGTGAATAACGCTTGACCCTTGTATTGTGGAAGAACAACATGAGTCTTGGTCCATCTGTAAAAATGAGAGGTGCTAAAAACCTAGTACGTTTTGATTTTTGTAGGTCTTTGAGGGATGTGGTAACAATGATAATGCTTCAGGTGTGTGTGAGCGTAATGTCTGTAGAGGTAGTCCCCTCCATAACATAATGGTATTGCCAGGGGAACTTACCAGACTATTCTTAATTAGTTTCAGAAGTGCGTTGGGGATAAGTAAGGTTTCCTGGCCATTATGAGGTGAAGAAGTTTGTGTATTATCTTACCAAAACACCATCCAAAATTGTGAAGTCTCGGGATGGTGTCCTCAGGCCAGAAGAAGTGGAAAGATTTTTCAAGTGTATCCAAGAATTAGGGGAAAATACTTGATCTTATGTTTACTCCGTGTAAGGCGGCATACATAAGGAGATGATATAGTGGATACAGGGATCTTGAAAGCCAATAGGGTCATCAAAAGAGAAAAGTGGTGTTTCAATATGTGAAGCTTCAGTTGAACTAGAAATCTAGGTAGAAGTGCTCCAAAAATAGTCCTATGCCATTTCAGTTTGCCATAAATACTGAAAGAGCACAAGGAGGAACCCTAGAAGAATATGAAAGGGTGCTTGAGCAGGGGGCAGTCCACTCTTGCACTTGAAGCTGCGCAACCATCAAGGTGATGATGGTGATCTTCCTACGGTTGAAAAGTCTTGGAAGAGTTTGGTTGGTGATTTCGTGTAAAGGTATCCAGAGTCAATCTGAGAGAAATGAGGGAGCCTAGGAGTCCTTGTAGAAGCTTATCATGTGCATAAATGGAGATTTCCTTGCACGAGAGAAAGGTGCATGATGTTGTAAAGCTTCCAAAGGTGAGCACCGAGGAACACATGAATGTTGAAGATGAAGAGAATGATGGAAAAAAGATGAATTCATGTTTGGTCATCAAAGTAGTTGACATGATCTTCTCGCCGGTGGTGATGATTACCTCAACCCGAGTGGGGCTTGGATTGGTAGCCGGGTTGGTGGATCTTGAACAGATGTTGTGGAGATTGAGTTCTTCATAGAGATACCTCAAAAGGATGAGAGATAGCGATCAGACGGTTCTAAAGTCTCAAGGAAATTATTTGGCTAGGAAAGACTTTATATTTGAGTAGTCAGTTATGACTAATCTCTCTTTCTCAGGAACCTTACCTGGTGAACTTCTTGTTAGCTGAATAGAGCTGATGGTTGGACCATTTATTGGCTCGTTATGTCAAAAGACTTCTTGGCAGTGTGATGTCCAAGCGGTATGACCCGTTGATGTGCAACAAGGGTACAAGTATAGGTTTGGGTAAGTCTGCAACAGAATGCGCCGAAAGTCTTCCTAACAATGGTGGTTAGTCAGCGTCCGTTGGTGAAGATTGTCCCTCTTGAAGAAGCTCAAAGTTGTGAAGAGGCATGGCTAGAGTTACTCTCTTGTTTGCTACGGAGGGGGAGAATTGTTGGGTCAAGGGTCCATAGCCACCAAGTCAAGGTGGGTGGCCAACCCTACCCATAAATTCATGGCAACCAACTACCCAACAATATAGGTCAAGAAGCCAATCTCTAAAGTCTTTGGTGGGTGAACCACCCCTTGACAATGTTGCCTCCATGAAGCCTATAAGTAGAAGGATGAGGGAGATGAAGAAGTGAACCAGATCAAGGACTTGAGCCCTATGTGTGGGTGAGTACATTAAAGAAGATTTGCCTCTGAGTGTTGAGTGTGGGTGAGGATAGAGAGTTTGTGAGAGTTAAGTAAAGAGCTTTGTAATGTTATACCCGTGGATGTAAGCATTTAGGCCGAACCATGTTAAATCTCTACCCCCTTTATGTTTCTCGTCTCGTACCGGTCCCAACAGTTTGATCTTCCGAGCCAATATGCACAATTCCTCTTAACCCTAATGAGCGTCTCCTATCTGATGATGAGATTTAGAAAAATAAATTACACATATGTCTTGGGGACCATAACCTTTTATACAATAAGAACATGTCATTTCCCTAAGAGCTATGTCTCCTAAAGATTTGTTATTTATATTTTAGCTCATCATAAAAATAGAAATAACACTTACCATATCTATACATTATAAAGCTCATTCCAAGTGTAATGTTATTATTGGGTTCACAAATAGATTTGGATCAAGTAGCCGTTTGAGTCGGCTGGGAAACCAATGTACCGATTCCCTAATCAAGCGATTACTCGAGGAAGGGACTTTATTCCTCAATATAGGCTCCTAAGATACTCCAAAGAGCTCTTAGTTCTCGCTATTGAGAATGATGTGACTAAGTGATGACTATTGAACTAAGGTCTATGACTAAATAGAATGTAAAAGCGATAAAGAAAGTAAAATGCTAAAAGTAAAGCGATGAAAAGTAAATAAAAGATAAAATGCGGGAAATTTGTAAATTTGATTGATGATTTAATTGTGTGTCTTTGTACAAATGACTCTTCCTCTATTTTTAGATGTCAAATTCGGCTAACTCGTCAGTTGTAACCCTCAACGCACTCCCCCATGTCCTCAGATTCTTACGCTGAATTACAGGTAGTGGGGAGTGTTGGGTCCCTTTCTCTTTCCTAGTCAGCTTAGAGACTTTTTAAGTCGTTCCTCATCGCTTCAGCTAGCTCTTTAACTGCTTCTCCTATTTCCGCGGGCCGGCTTGAGCTCCATCGTGGTTTTTCAGCACGTGGAAAGTTTCTAGAAACTCTTCGAATATTCTGCTTTGAGCCCAAGTTTCTGCACTTTCCCCTGATCTTGTCTTGATATGTATCGGTCATTCTAGCCGTCCTGGATAGCATCGGTCGGCTACCCTTGCCTCTCGCCTGTCTTGCCCAATCAACCAAAGTGTCCTTTTGGCTACTTGACTAGCTGTTGCGGATTTTTGGGCACCAACAACTATAAACCTCAAAACTAATTCATAGTAAATAGATCACTCTAAAAAAAGATATCTTTAAGATAACATATGATACCCGATTAATTATGTATTGGTCTAAAACATTAATCATATTTAAATCCTCTTACTTTTATCATCATGTGATTTTACTTCTCATAATTTTAATTACAAAAATTGAATTGTAATTTTTTGTACACATACAAAAGATCTCTCCAGAATTCTTGCTTATTTTAATGGAGATTATTATTTAGCCGTACCTGTGAGTATTGTTTTTTTGTTGTTGCTAAGATACCTGTGGGTGTTAAGTTATCCTTCAATCTTATCACCACATAATGTATGTGTACGTGTTGTACCACGTGTACAACCTGTTCTCCATCTAGTCAGCATCAGCATATATATATACAAATAGCAACATTATCCTTCTTTATTTTATGTAGCTTATTTTGTCGTGGAACGAGTCCTTTATTTGGATATTAAACAGTGGTCTACGATATACCATTTGATTTAGTTAGGAAATAACTATCAATTGGATGTTAAATTAGTAATGAAACTATATACTTTTTCCTAATTTTAAACTATTCGGCAGCCATTTGTTTAACTTATTACATGCATGGTGTATAATTATACTAAAATTCCCTTTATTGTATTATATATATGCACAAGGATGGCACTATAAAATATAATAAAGGTGGAGAAATTTGAAGACTTATTTATAAAATTAAGGAGTTGTCTACGATCTCTGATAAGAGTAAATATTTTTTTATAGATGGTTCCGGACGAGTGAGAGTAGCATATTGCAGTGCCCCTACTATAGATCGGTATTTAGTGGGATCACTCATGTAATCGGAGTCATGTTTGCTGAGTTTACAACCACCAACCATGGGAGTGAAGATACCCTTAGCATCCTCCATGTGTGCTCTGGCAAGAAGATCATGAATGTATTTGGTTTGACTGAGAAGAAGAGAACCATCCTGCATTCTTTGAACTTGAACACCCAAAAAGTAATCCAAATCTCCTGGTTGCTTGAGAGCAAATTGAGAGTCTAGGTTGGTTACTCGCTGCTGAATGAGAGTAACAAAGCTGCCAATGATGATGATATCATCAACATAGACGAGAAGGTAGATGATGTCATGTGCTGTTTGCAGAACAAAAAGAGAAGGATCACATTTGCTGGGCATGAATCCAAACTTGATGAGAGCTGACTTAAGTTTATCAAACCAAGCCCTGGGAGCTTGTTTTAAGCCATAAAGGGCTTTGTGAAGTTTGCAAACCAGATTTTTGTTGGACGCTTCAAAACCAAGTGCTTGGGTCATGTAAACATCTCCATTCAAGGTGCCATCGAGGAAGACATTGTTGACATCCATTTGTTGACCATCTTTTGGATACGTCTAGAGTGAGAATTATTCTGATTGTGGTGGGTTTTACCACAGGTGAGAAGGTTTCAGCATAGTCAATGCCTTCCCTTTGATGAAAGCTCTTTGCAACAAGCCTTGCCTTGTATCTTTGTACTGAGCCATCAGGATTTTCTTTCACACGAAAAACCCATTTGCAGCCTATGGAAAACCTGTCTGAGGATAGGGGGACAAGAGACCATGTGTTATTTTTCAATAAAGCCTTATATTCGTCACTCATGACGGAATGCCATTTTGGATTCTTTAAAGCTTGCTTGACTGTAGTTGGCTTAGCGTGTGTGAGAAGAAGGGTAGGAAGCTGTTTGTAGGGTTTGACTGTTCCGGACTTGGCTCTAGTCTGCATAGGGTGAGCATTAACAGGTAGAGGAACAACTAGAACTGAGGAAGAGGACATGGTGGGATGTGATGGGGGAACAGGATTAGAGCTGGTGGCATGGGAATCTGGAGCAAAATTAGAGCCAAATTCAGGGGTAGGAGACAAAGGTGAATCTGGAGTAGAGTCAGAGCCAGTTTCTTCATTGGAAGATACAAGAGTGGGTACATGATCAGCTGGAGTGGTATGAGATGTGAGAACTATATGAATGGTAGCAGGGACAGGTGGTGATTCAATGGGGATAGCAGGATCCTGTTCAGAAGGAAAAATGTCTGGAAAAGGAAACCTGAGTTCATTGAATATAACATCCTTAGAAATTAAGATTTTTCCAGAGGCATCAAGACACTTATAACCTTTGTGATTGGAGGAGTACCCGAAGAAGACACATTTAGTTGACCTAGAAGAGAGTTTTGTTGAATTGTAAGGCCTTAGAAAGGGGTAACAAGTACACCCAAAGACTTTCAGAAATTTGTAATTTGGTGGTTGTTTGTATATTGGTGAAAGGACTGGCATTTTGCAGGACTGAGGTTGGGAGTCTATTTATGAGGTATGTTGCAGTGGGAAAGGCCTGATCCCAATACTCAGTAGGCATTTTGGCATGAGCTAATAATGTCAAGCTAGTTTCAACAATGTGTCTATGTTTTATTTCAACACTACCATTTTGATGGTGTGTGTGAGGACATGTGAGTCTGTGAATGATGCCCTGGTCTGTGAAATATTTGGTTAGAGGTCTGAACTCCCCGCCCCAATCAGATTAAACAAATTTTAACTTTGAGTGAAGATGTAATTCTGCCATTGTTTTAAATTGGATAAACATGGTAAAGGTCTCAGATTTGAGTTTTAATAGGAAAATCCAGGTGTAGCAGGAATAAGCATCAATACAAGTGAGGAAGTGTTTATAACCGCACGAGGAAACATCAGAGCCAGGGCCCCAGAGATCAATAAAAACAAGTTCTAAAAGAGCATTGTACACAGTGGTTGAGGGTTGAGAAGGTAATCTGTGAGATTTACCAAGACAACAAGAGGAGCAAACAGAAAAATGATTTCTATTAGGTAGAGGAACATTACATTGAAGTAAGTCAGTTTTGAGGGCCTCATGATGAGGGTGCCCCGATCTATAGTGCCACATCTCATACAAGGAGGGTCCTAATACATTAGAGTTATACTGAATATTGTCTTTATTCAGACAAGGTAGAGAGCTAATGGTAGTTGTTGTTAATGCGGCAGGAACGCTAGACGATGAAACAGGGTGAACAAACGATGAAACAGGAACAACAGACGATGATTGTAAAGGGATGATTCTGGACTGGCCATGAGGAAGGTGACATAGGGTGAAGTCATCAAACTGATAGAGATCATCATTTCCTAGGCTGCTTGTAAGGAGGACTTCAGAGGTAGCCTGCGATTTGACAAAATAGTGAGCTTCATGAAATTCAAAGAAGACTTTGTTATCTCTGCAAAACTTGCTAACACTGACTAAATGTTTGGTTATAAACGGGACAAGAAGTAGATTTTTCAAAGTGAGTGTGTTGTGTGTGTTATAAGGAGACTTAACACAAGCTGAGCCAATAGATTGAATGTGCAAACCTTGACCATTACCAATCACCACATGATTGCCAGAGCTGGACATGGATGAAGTTTCTGCCAGTTGTGTTGGATCATTGGTGACATGATGAGAAGCTCCAGAATCAGGATGCCAAGGTTGCTGGCTGTCATTGATTGAGGAGTTTTGAGGGCCTGACCCAAGAAGAAAGGCATAGGATTGCCTTGAGTTGAATTGGGATGATGACATTGGTTGCCTAGAGGTTTGGTATCCAAGGGAAGGACTCCCAAGTTGTAGTTGAGTTTGCAGTGGTCGAAAATGATTTGGGTTTCCAAAACCGGGTGGTCCATAAGAGCTGTGAGGACCATAGAGAGGATAAAGAGCAAGATAATTCATACCATAATGAGGAGAATACTGATTTGAGCCAAAGGAATTTGGCACAAAGCCATAACTATGTCCGTGTTGGCTATATTACTGATGATTATATCCCGGTTGACCAAAGGCAGACAATCCATTCTGTGTTGGTCCAAAGTGTTGGTAGCAGACGGAGGCATCATGGCCATATTTGAAGCAGATCTAACATTGAATGCTGCCACGTCAGCCATGTCCACAACCACGTCCACCACGTCTGCCATTAATACTGCCGCTGCGTCCACGGTAGCCTCCATAGCCATCATCACGTTCATCGCGATAGTCTTCGCGATGGTTTCTAGTTTTCATTTGATTCTTGTGAGACTCCAGATAATGGTGATGGTGGAGCAATGGAGAGATCAGCAAAAGCTTTGGGTAGACTTTGAGTAACATTGAGAGAGGCTTGTGTTACATTTATCAAAACATCCATCAGTTGCTTCTTTCTGGTGCGTTCAAGTCGAGCATCATGTGATAGCACCATTTATTCAACCTCATGAGTCGTGTAAGTAGTTTCTCGGTGATAGACAAGGGTCATCAGAGAGTTAAACTCCTCAGGAAGACCATCAAAGATTGCATCAAGGTGATCTCGAAAGTTCACAGGCTCACCAATGGAGGTGCGAGTGTTAACAATCGTTTTTATCTTCTTTAGATACTTTGCAACAGTTGTGGAACCTTTGGAAATGGAGCGAAGCTCTGAGCGAAGTTGGGTAGATTTGGCTCGTGCCACAGCTTCAAATTGACTGTGAATCTCATCCCACACTTGAAATGTGTGGACACAGTGTATGACTGTGGGAAGAAGAGAAGTGGAAATGGATGATAGAAGCCATGTGAATAGCTCTGAATCTTGTTGTTCCCTATCAGAGTAAAAAGAATTTGTTCGATTAGCTGTGGGGTCCTCATCGTTGAGATACCGGGAAGGAATGGAGGTACGAGTGACATATGCTTGTAGCTTATGTGACCTGATTACTCCTACAACTTGTTGGCGCCAGGAGTAAAAATTTGTATCATCAAGTTTGATGGTGAGAGTGTGGGTGATAGTCACCTGAGCGTTCGATGCTCTGAGAGGGGTAGAAGTAATAGAGGAAGCAGCCATGGTTGGCTTGGTTCAGGCTCTGTTTTAGGCTCTTGATACCATAAAAGAAATAAATGAAACAACAGAAAATAAAGAAAATATCATAATCTAATTCTATTCACATTAGTTTTTGTTTATACAATGGTGGAATTATATATAGAAGATAGAGAAGATAAGGTTGCAGTTGTTAAGAGACAACTGTCAACAAAGTAGTGGAGGCTAAAGTCTGTGATAGGACAGGTTCGTAATAGGACAGGTTCGTGTTCTGACAGCTTTCCGCACTGTCAGTTTGTGCAGACTAAACCCCCTGAGGTAAGCAATCTAAACCACCAGACGTAAGGAACTTGTAATCAACTCAGACGATTGTCTGAGACTTACTCAGACGATCACTTAGATGATATGCCAGACGATCAACACAGTAGATGATACAGTGGTTCTTATTTGTATTTTGCTATTTATTCCTAACAATGGAAGACTACCGATAGAGTAATTTAATCAATACAGTTATTTACAAAACAATTAAAAAAATTATAAAATTTATTTTCTTAAATTCTATTAATAGTCTACTTTCGAAGAGTATGATTTAGACAACTCATAAAAATATCAAAATAATTAGTTAGGTGATATAGTATAGATTAGAAAATGGAGTTTTTAAAATCAACCGGGATTTCTTTTGGGTAAAATCACTCTATCCTTAGGTGATCCAAAATATTCATGACATATGTCAAATATTATTGAACTACTTAAAATTAGAATGATTTTATCCAAACTTTATATTACCTGAAAAAGAACATTAAATGAAATAAATACAACATTTGAATATTAGTTTATAAAAAAAGATTTTTCTATTAGGGGCGACTGCCCCATTAGACTAGACGAATATGCAATTCTGTCCGAGCATATCCATGATAGTTAAATTAAATGAATTGAAAGAACGAAAGTGATTTGCAAACTCCAAAACAGTATGTGACATATTTTGACATACGTATTTGTAGCCGTTTTAGACCGTAAAAAACGTGTTATCTTTTTTTTTATGAAATGTGCAAGTTGTAGCGTTATAAATCATCACAAACTTGGATGCTACTTAGATGTCCCGTCACAGTACGTTAGTTCCTGTTAAAATAATAAAGAAAAGTCATCAAATTAACACCTAACCAAGATGGTTCGCCACGGCACTATATTGCAAATCGACAGCCCCTCAAAATCATATTTTAGTTCAAGGTGGCACAACTTGCTGAAGGAAACGAACGCAATGTAAGACCTAATCTCATGTTCGAACTCCTTCAAATCTGCATATAAATAGACCTACCTAACTTCTTACATCTTCACATACAATTAAGTAAGGAAAAAATAAGAGATGGAGTTGAAGAAGAATGGTATGATCATGAAGGTGGTTTTGTTACTTTTCCTCTTAGGCTTTGCTTCAACAGCTAGTGCTCGCTTCGATTCAAGCTCCATCATCACTCAACTTCTTTCCAATGGCAAATCAACCACTACAGCTTGTTGTGATACATGTTATTGCACTAAGTCCATTCCTCCTCAGTGTAGCTGTGAAGATATTGCACCAACGTGCCACTCGGCTTGCAAAACTTGCATTTGTCGAGAGTCACTACCTCTGAAGTGTCTTTGTGAAGATATCACTGACTTCTGTTATGAACCATGTAGCACCACCTCCGAAGGTGAAACTCACTGAGAATTTATGAGCTTGTTTGAATAACTACGATGCGAGACGAAGTCCCTTAAGGCTTCGTTTTCGTGTATGTATGGGAGTGAATAATTGGAATAAAAAGCTACTTGATTATGGAGTTTGTTTTCGCCACTCTGGTCAAAGTGTTATTCGTAACGAAATAAATTGTAAAAAAATTATTAACTTTTTTAAATTATCTATTTGGGGTTGGCTAAATGACCCCAATTAATCATGTGAGCATGGGGTTGAATGACTCCAATTAATCATGGGGTCATTTAGCAAACCCCTATCTTATAAATTTCTCTTTTTAAATTAAAAACTTTTCAAAATCACACTATCTCTTTCAAGTGTAATTTTTGAAAAAAAAATATTTTAATACTTTTTTATATTACAAAATAAATTATACTTAGAATCGAAATAAACTCTTGAAAAGTTACTTATAAATAGGAATCCACGAAGTAATTTGTCTTGTTTTTTTGTTTTAATAAGCCAAATGCATAATAAAGAGGGTATAATGGTTACTTTAATCCGTATATATGAAATCCAGAATTAGAGTATCTTAGGACCAATTTATCACAAAGCAATTATACTTTATTTCTTGGTGAATTTTTGGGTATTGTCACATTTTTAATACAATTTCAAATTCAACCAATAAAAATATGACACATGTTATTAGATTTTTCAAAACTCATATTTTACTAAACTAAATTTTAACCTCAATTAATCTATATTATATTTTGTTTTAAAAATATAGTAATAAATTAGATAACAATGAAATGAAGTAATTTAAAGTGCGTTTGTTTCAGAAAGAATCACTTTTTTAAATTAAAAAGTAATTTCAAAAAAAATTTAAGATGTTTTTTTTCCAGTTCTTTTAAAAAATATTATTTAAAAAAAACTGAAAAACAAATTATTTAAAAAACTACTTTGATTAGCTTATCAGGAAAATTTATTATCGTAGATGAGAAAGAAAATAAAAGAAAAGTGATTTTAATTAATGTAGATTAATTGAGATAAAAATTTAGTTTAGTAAAATATAAGTCATAAAAGATTTAATGCCACATGTCATGTTTTTATTGATTGAATTTGAGACTGTTTTGAAACTGTCTAATTTAAAGCAGTACACAAGAGGTTGAAACATGTATAGTTAGAAAATTCTAATCCAACATCGTGTATCACAGCTTTCAAGCACGGCCTAGGGGCGGGTTCATTGATCAACAATCTAAGCCGCATGCCCGCCCAAAATATGGACGAGCTAAGAGCAAGAACCCTTGAGTTCATACTACTGGAGAAAGATGACCTATAGAAAAAACAAAGGGAAGGCTGGATACAAAACACGACGACGGCACAAGTCGGCCAACCGGTAGGGTGACTGGAGTTCAGGAGCCGGAGCAACCGAAACAGCGGGAGTCAAGAAGCCAATAGTCGAGAAAGCTAAGGGCAATGCTGATAGCAATTCTGCAAGTGTACGATTTGCCCGAAGTAATATAAAAGATTGTCGAATCCACAGAGATAGTTTATTTATTGGTTCAAGCTTAAGTTTTGCAATTTGGAAAAGAAAAGTAAAAAGATGTATGTTGAAATGTTGTTTGTAACAAGATGGTTGCAGAAAAGCAATTGTGAACGATGTTGAAAAGAACTTATAAGAAAACAACACTTGGGTTTATGTTTCACCAATTCCAATTATGCTAATAGCAACCAAAGTTCTATATGAATCAATGTAACCTTCCTATGGTGATGTAGCATTTACCTTTACTTGTTAATACCTTAATCAAACAAATCATTCGATCTCAGTTGCTAAGCCTAATACCTTGGTACCTAGTCAATTCAATTGAAGAATAATATCATATAATTAGGCCAACACTACTGAATCCCACCCTTATACCTAAGTGGTAGAGAAATTCAATCAATCTAATCTCAAGTCCTTAATCCTTACCAACTACCGTTGTGCAAGAAAAAGCATAACACTTGCATCGACTCAAGCGAAATTATAAATCAGAGAAAAGATTCATAGGAATGAAACAAAGATATTCATATAAAAACTCAGAAGTTCATAACATAATATTAAAAAGGATCAACATCCCCAAGTACTAAGGAAAACCTAGCCAAGCATGGCTAGGGAATACATAATCTAAAATAAAGAAAAGAAACTTGGAATAAGAGCTCAAGGGGCCTCCCACAACTCCAGAAACAATGTATCCAAGTTTTAGTTCAAAAAACTAGAAGATATCTCTAAAAGAAACCAAAGTTCTTTATATATAGCTAAACTAGCAAGGTCCCACGCATGTGCGTGGCATTTTGGGCGCACATGTGTGGGAAGTTCGAGTAGCATACTCTTCCTGGTAGAATGTCCATACATGTGCGTGGCTTTTGGGCGCACATGCGTGGAAAGCATGAGAAAAATCCCTCTTTTGGCAGAATAGCCACGCATGTGCGTGGCCTGTTGGGTGCACATGTGTGGCACCCTTTGCAGACTCCTTCAACTCCTTTTCAGCTCAACTCTTTTGCTTCCTCCTCTTTAAAAGCCTTTTAATTGCTTTCACTACTCCTTTAAGCATCATCATTCCTGCACAAGCTCATCAAACACTATCAAAGCAAAAGATGAAACAACCATTTCACATAAAAATCATCATCATTGCCTCATTAACTCATTTAAGAGCCCCTTTAACCTCATCATCAGGATTAAAACCCTCCCATGCAATATTCCATACTTAATGACTAGGAATTAAAATAAACATGACTCAAGGACTAAATTAAAAAGACTCAATAAAGGTAAGAAAATACTAACAAGACCCAAAAATAAGAAGACTTAACCAACACCTATAAGTAGAGAAACAAGCCAAAGCCAAACTAAAAAATACCAAAACACTACATGAAACAAGAGAAAATAACGAAATAAAAGACTAGAAAATCCCGGGTCGTCACACCACTATACTCAACGACAACTTGTTCTCAATCGTAAACTCAAGGTTGCTTGTCCTCAAGCTCAAAAACACATTTCCAGGTTAAAAGCACGCAACAACTTTTCAGCAAGATATTTGGGATGAGTCTCACAAAACTAGATCATGTAAAAAATCAAGTTAAGAGATTGGGTAACTTTTAGTTGGGGCAAACAAGAATCATAAAGAATACCAAACCGCAGGATTTCACAATTCATTCTTAAATCCCCAACCTTCATATTCAAAATTCACTAAAAATAGCCAAAGAATTACATTATGAGCACACACATGTAATGATTATTTTGGCCTTTGGCCCGTCTTTCCTAACCCATCATAGTTGTACCAACTCAGGGCGAAATATATATATATATATATATATATATATATATATATATATATATATATATATATATATATATATTGCAACGTAGAGATATGATTGGGGGTATGCTTGGTGTTGTGAGTACCTTCCATTCCCTTACTCACATCCTTCTCTTGCTTTTTCAGTTTTTGTATTCTCCTTTCTTTTTTATTTCACATGTGTAACCCTTTTAAAAACTCATAGCCAAGAAGTGTAGATTCAATACAAAGATTAAAAGGGAGACTAACAATCATATTCATTAGCAACTCTGAAACCTTATTGCACTTTTCCAATTTTCACCCAAAACTCTGTCACTTAACTTTCTACAAACCCACAAGTTCAACTCAAACCCAATTATCACACCAGAACTATAGACAACAAGCAATCAACCCCAGAAAAGTAATTATTTAGAAACCAAGCAAGGTTAAGTACATGGGTGATCAACTCGGGGGACATCCAAGCAACACAAAACTCAAAAGTAAAAACATGCAAAAGTGACTATATGCAAAAAGGCTACCTAAAAACAAAAAGAAAAGAAAAACTCCCAATGTCAGAATCAAGTCATAAGGTCAAAGTGACCATCTTCAATATCAGCACCCATCTCTAGCTTTGTCGTCTCCTCCTGATGTACTCAAACTCAGCGCCAACCTACCATTTTATTTGACATAAAAAGAAACAAACAAAATAAAAAAATGCACTTGGGTTGTCTCCCAAGAAGCTCAATATTATAGTCTTTGATGGACTCTTCAAATTCACTTCTCATCTAAGATCTATCACAAACTGCAACTAAATTTTAATAAAATATGGTTAAATTCAATTAAATTTTTTTTTTGTCAGGAGTACTTAACTTTTTGTTTTATTGTAGGTTGATAATTTAATGATTTCACCCTTCATAACTCCACTATTAAATATATGGCAGATATGAAGTTTCAAAATTATGGCAGATATAAGCTAATTAAATAGTAAGGATAAGGAGTAAATACTACATATTGAAGACTTAGTTATGATATGACTTTTTAGTTGTGATGTGACCCTATTATCCAGATGTCAGAATCTGGTGAAATTGTTCCAGAACCTGCTTTTTCGTTTTTTTTTCTTTTCTAAAGCCAGAACCTGCTTTTTCATTAACATCTGAAACGAAACTTTGAATTGGAGAACCAAACTCCTCATAACTTAATTAAACCAACCAGTCGATGTTATGTCATTTTTCATTTATACTTATATTATTTGATCCGATTTGTGCGTTGAGAAATCAAAGTGAGAAATGAATGATTCACACCGAGAGTCACTATTTTACTACGATTCATATCATGAATTACTTCCTTAATTTGCACCACATTATTGATGATTTCAACTTGTTCTCTATCACCTTAGCAACCCATTTAACTCCAACATTCATGTTATTAAAGACTCTTCCACATGCGTGCTTTGTAATTAGTGTTTTCAACCTATATGTTGAGCTCCCACCAATTCTACTCACATGTGCAACAAACCCACAAATATGTTTGCATACAACCCTCACCCTTTCTTCATCATTCTTCTTGTACTTCACTTCCATGGAAATTTATTTCTTTGATGGATTGCAGCTGAAGGTATTAGTTGCAGTGTTCAAGTCATCTATGTAAGAGCAAGGACAGACTACACAATGATCCCAGAACATCTCTTTATACACATGCTAATAGCGTATTTGGATAAACTTCTTTTTCCTCAAAATCAATACCAAGAATTATAAGCTACTCACAAAAGTTCCTCTCCGTAATTGACGGTCTTTAGAATCAATTCTAGAATAATTCACAAACATGCACTAAATGGTGATGTGCTTATTAATTGAACTAAAACGTATGCCACAATTATCACAATTTACTACATTAATAGTGTCACAAAATGCATTATAGAAGAAAAATATTACCCAATCTGGCATTTTATCCCAATGATAAAGCAGCAAATAACGCTTGGCATTCAAACACAAAGTATTTCACTATCACATACTTTTCCTATTGGGGAAAAAGTAATGCTATGTTTAGATTCATGCACCAGTGATCAAGTCATATTGAGAGTTAAAACCAGCATCCAAGCCTACCCAATAAAAAGGGGGAGGGGTGTTACCAACACTCATCCAAACATTATTTCTCCCAGAATTCCTCAAACACATGTAGGACACTCAAATAGGAACCTTTTATATGGGGATGGATCTTTTGTGTATCCAAGATGAAATTTACAACCAATGCTGTGCGTGATACTGGTCATGATGCAGAACACACAATCAGCTAGAAACTGTATATGTACAAACTCTTCACTTTCGCGGCGTATTTCGCTTGGCTTCCAGTGTTGTTCCTTCTACAAGTGCAGATTGTGCTTCATTCTCCATCCCGAGTCCAGCCAGCGCAACAGATTGAAGATAAGATGCAATGTGCCATACAGGGGAAATCACTTGTGCTTGCATTGCATCGTTCAGTGCTTCCTGGGGCATGTCACACATGAGGTAACACAAACTGCGTCGAGCATGGACAGTTGGAGAAACCATTGTTCCAATATCAATGAACTGCATGTGAAATATTAAGGTCTCATTAAACAAATAAACATGAAAAAATCAAATCTAATGTCAAATAGGATGGATCAAAATGCGCCACCAAATTGCTTCCTTCATTTACTTGATATATTTTGTGTCTTTGACCGGTGTAAACCGGTTCGGAAAACTGTGGCGGTCTCTCCCAACATGTCTTTTCCAGGGTTTGAACTTGTGTCTCCATCCTAACATCTTAAAATTTGGTTAAAGTCTAACTCTACCTCATAAGATAACTTAGAGGTCAAGGTTGCTCTACCCTTTATAACCACTTAGTAGGCCATATCTCTAATCAATGTGGGACATCTCAACACCTCCACACGCACAAAGCTGGACATCTGGAGCGTATAGGCTCTAATACCATCTTAGAATTTGGGTTAAGCCTAACTCTACCTTAAATGCTAGATTAGAGCTAAGGGTTGCTTTATAACCACTTATTAGGTCATATCTCTAGTCAATTGGGGACTTCTCAACATGAATCTATTTATCTAGCTTGCTTACCTATAGACTAACACCTTGTTGGTCTTCGCTTACTTGATATAGATTCAAATAAAAGAATAAAATGCTTTATTCTTGAGTTTTGACAATTATTATACTGACTACATGAAATATTGATGCATAAATCTAGTTAGAAATGAAAACCATCATTATGAAAATCTCATATCAACTAAGATTGTAGAATCTAGACGTTATAAAATACATTGACAAGAGATCTATATTGTAACATTCCATCTTATATCACGAGTAGAATAATTATATTTTTTGTTTAATTGCATTTTTGGTCCCCTTAGTTTAGACTATGTAGATTTTTATTTTTAACAACTAATGACGTTCTGTCTAACACCTAATGACGTTCCGCTGAGTACAAGCCTAGGCAAAGGAGAAGGAAAAAAAAGCAAGCCAGACGTAAGGCCTCGAACGAACAAGTACAAGCCCAGGCAAGAAGAAGAATGGTGTCCAACTTGAAGTGGGAGTATTAGAGAATAACAAGTGGTGACTCAAAGAAGTCCCACATTGTGTAAATTAGGAAGTGTACAATAGTATATATGTAAAAGAAAACACACACCCATCACCTTAAGCTTGGGGTTTTGTGGTGGTGGTGTGTGGATGTAACTTATGATTTCTAATATTGGTCTCCCTAGTTTTTTTCAAGCTAATCAAGTCCCTCTACTTTTATAATTAATCAAATTTGGCCCCTCTCAATTTCATATGCATAAAATCATTAAATCTTCATTTTATTTTTTAAATTCTTAGGGTTTATGATGGATTTAATATATGATACAATAATCAAAGTCAAAAAAATTTGTGATGGGAATAATGTCTACAATGATTAAATTGATTCAATTAGTGAAGAGAGTTTCAAGTAGAATAACAATGACAGGGGGACTTGATTTGCAACAATTAAAAAGTTGGGGGACTAAATCTGCTTAAATAACTATTGGGGGGCTAAAATCACACTGTAGTCAAAACAATTGGGATCAAAGGTGCAATTAAGCCAAAAGACTTTTACTAGTCCAATTAATATTTAATAACATAAGAAATCTACCTGCGTGTAGCTCTCAATAGCTAGTCTAAATTCTTTCTGCGAGAAAGCTGTGTCCCCAGTTTTCTTAGAGTTTAATGTGTCCTGTATTTGATTAGTCCACATCTGGAAGGATAGCTGCAATATCAGTAAAGAGAATTTACGAGTTAGCATCTAATCTAGTAAAGGATAATAGCTATAGGATGTATAATAAGTTAATAAACAATCTAATATTGATGAAAACAAATTAAAAGGAATGTAGCAATTAATAAAGTATAATTGAGTAGATTACCTCATTTGCCACTCCATCATCATCTTTATAGCCAAGATTTTCGAGAACTTCATGTATGGCTGTCAAGTCCTTTCTTGAACATGCTTCACCAAGTGGGGACAATGAAGCAGTAGTAGCAGCACCATGTGGGATACCCATCAATAACTGTGACGGAACCTAGAAAGAAAGAAATTTTGGTTAGATAAAAATAATCAGGCGTTGAACTTCCAAGTTTGATCAGTTTTGCTCTGGTGTCATGAATGTCATTTATGTGTGTATGAAGACATGCAGATTACAGTTTTTCCTTCAAATTTTGTGATTTCCCATGATATATGAACAGCCGTTGCCTCTGTCTCCAGAAAATTTCTAATGAATTTGTTTAGAATGACGATATCAGAAGAGTCCCCGGCCCGGTCCCACTTTCTAGGCACAAATCTAACTCGCTGAGAGAAAGAAACCGCTAATAGACTAGGCTAATCTAAAGATGCACAAGATTATCTTGTTAAGATAAAGAAAATACAACTAATAGGGATAAAAACCATTAATCACATTTTGTCTTTGCCTTGACTATAAAAGAGAGATTAAGTAGTGAAGAAATCAATGGTTTTTTAGCTTACTACCAGGAAATGATGCTTTACTACCACAGAATAGTAGACAAACCTCTGTTTCTTTCTGAAGAGGAGTCAAAGCAGCCACTATTGACTTCGTATTAGGTCGTTCTCTGGGTTCATACTGTAAACATCGAGATGCCAAGCGCACCAACTCAGTTCCATCATCATCAGAAAATTGTCCTTCCAAACAAGAATCTGTTAGCATCTGAAGATTTCTGTCCCGAATCAAATCAAGGGCCTGCTCCAAATTTAGAAAATTTGTAAAGTTTACATATAACATACAAATATAGACACTAAATGAAATACAAAGATGAAAGTTATGCTATCTTCAACTTTGCAATAGTAAATATTTGTATATAGATTAAGCATTAATAAGGATTTACAATATTTATCTATTATTCATTCCTATCTTTCTTTTACTTCCTCTCTTTCTTCTATGAGAAGGTAAGGGCAGTACTTTTCCCTTTAATAAGAAGACTTACATGACTGGGGGGGATATGCTTCCCACTAAGAAGGTCAAGCAAAAGAGTGCCAAAGCTATATATTACACTTTCAGGAGTTACTCTCCCTACAAAACAAAGAACAGTAATAAGAAATGTTGGATAACCCAACTCATTCAAATATTAATAATTTTAAATTTTACATTGCAAGACGGATCTCTATTGAATATTGCACAACACAAAGCACATGCAAGAAGTACTACTAAAAAACATAGGCATCATATGACTTCTTATGACGGAATATTGGAATATATAAACTGATTCGTAAGTATGCAAATGAGTTGAGCACTTCATGTTCACGTACGTTAGACATACAAAGAATCTGTGTCTACATTTAAGTGGTCTTACACACCATTGTGATGATTTTTGCCAGTTAAAAAACGGGACAAAAAAAAATGACAAAAAAGAAAGCACCAAGCTACAATTGACTGACAGATAGGTAGCATTTAAAGAAACAAGCCTAGCATTTCAAAAATTATGATAGCAATGACCAGGACAGCGGCGGTGTTAACCTTTGAACTGTTATTTGACACATAAAGAATGCAAAATGTATTCAGGCAACAAATTTGACAATCTTAATGAATCATAACTTTTTCATAGAAATTTAAGCAAAAGCCATAACAGTAAAGAAAAATGACACACCAGTTCTGAGATACTCTGGAGGAGTAAATGCCAAATTTGTGCTGTAACTTTTCCCGTCCCTACTATTCTTCATAAGGCCAAAAGTCGAAAGCCTGGGATTACCATCCTGTAAAATTTGAAGATATAATTGATATTAATCTAGTAATGTTAAGCATGTATGAAGGGGAGAGCACAAACACTTACCTCATCAAATAGAACTCTATATGCATTAAGGTCATGGTAGAGGGCACGCCCTTGGCTTGTGCAGTATTCAAGAGCTTCTGCGAGATGTAGAACAACTCTGAGTCGCATTGCCCATTTCATCGGTTGTGTTTCCCCTGATATAGATACATATATCACTTCACCAATAGAATCATGACAATATAGTAAGGAAAACAGGATCTCAGAAGATAATAGCTCGAAACATCATGAAATCTAAAATCTAACATAACCTTTTTGAAAGATTTTATCTCATAATGTTTCGTTTAGAATTTGAAGGCTGCAGAATGCGCTATGGGATTCAAAATTAGAAGTAAATAAACATTGCTACATCCTTGGAAAATCCATTTTTGCATCACCCAATGTCATATTTACATAAATTTCATAATAGTTAATGCTATTTATATTACATGCACTCTTCTTAATAATTTGACACTTCAAAAAAAGACTATTCCTCACATATGACAAGCAATTCTCTTCATAATTAATTTCCAAAATAAATACCAAACACACGAAGACTACAAGTTGATATCTCTTAATGTATATATTCTGTCTGCCAGAGAAATAATAATACTTGTCAACTGATTCAGCGTAAAACTGATCTATGATTACAAACGCACAAATACAAATTGGAAATATCACAAACTATTAAAGTCAAGTAATAGTAATAATAACTATAATGAGATATACTAGCACCCTTTCTGAAGTTGAGTGTCCTTTGTCTAAGAAATAACTGACAAACAAATGCAGACAAATGGAGAACATTATATTACTTCCAAAAGAAAAAAGATCAAACTATGATGGATTAGGTAATAAATCCCATATTAAGCACCAATAAAGCCTCAAATGTTGACTCATAACAAAGCTGATAACCAAAAATAATGATAAGCCATTAATTCAAAACATACAGATGGCATGTCCAAAATAATAAAAAAAGTATGATAAATGCATGAAAGGAGCTATTACAATGGAAAAGGTGTTTTGCAAGTGTTTCATTGGGCATATATTCAGCCACAAGCAACCTCTCATCGTCTTCGCAACAACAACCAAGCAAATTTGCTAATCTTTGGCTACGAAGTTGACCAACTGATCTAGCTTCCTCCTACAGTTACAAAAGAAAATAGTCCTGGTTAAATTCAAATTAACAAAAGACAAAACAAGCAGAAGATATACTGGCAGAACTTGGTGCATCATTAACTTCAGAAAAATAATCATGCCTAACCAATTTATTGACTATTTCAACCCCATTGATAACATATTTAGATCTACATTTAAGAACTAAAGACTAACACAATGGCATGTTTCCATCCACGCAAACTAACCAGACAACACAATGAACAGAACAGGTAACCAAAATTCTATAAAGAAATAGATTGCAACAAAGGTCAAACAAAGCGGGTGAAAATAAAAATGAGTTCAATGTCCCTTATATCATGAAGATAGTTTAGATATGCTACTATTACAAGAGCCCAAGGTGAGGAGACATAAAGGGAAAAGTGGCGGTCAATGACCCACATGAGCAAGAGAGGTGAGGGAAAAGAGAATATAAAGATTGCAACTTGTTTCAAAAAGCAAAGTTTGGTTTTCCCATACCAAAAACTTCAACAGAGGCAAGTAGTGTCACTGGCATTAAACGGAATGTAACTTTGCTAAAAACACACACTTAGAGTGTGTTTGGAAAACATCTAAAAGCACCTTGCCTAGGACCAATGCCAAAAATGTGGAAGCAATTCTTTTACACATTTCAGTTGAACTTTATTTAACTTGTATATAAACATATTGGTATTCGCCACTGATGACAGATTGGCATTCTATGGAACATACTACAACTTCATGTAGTGCAAGATCGCAGAAAGAAACCATTAAAAAGATAGAATGTTTACCAAAAACTGCCGAGCATCAGGCCAAGCATTTCTATTAAACCGTTTAACAGCAATCCTCATTTGATTCTCCAGCTTCCCTTTATAAACAACATTAGGAGCTTTCTCTCCATGTTCAGATACTATATTCTCAACAGCAAAACCAGACGTTGCATTATTAAGTTGCTCCAATGTAAATTGACGAAACACAGGCCCATCATTAGCCTCAATCATATGCTCATTTTCTGGAACAAAAATGACAATAAAAATCTTCAGGTATCAACTATAATTTCCTACCATTAGTCAGCAGAACAAAATGCACTACAGGATCAGTATATCAATTTCAGGTTCACCTACCAGCATTCGGAACTTCAAGGATAGATGTCTTAACTTCAGAATCCACGCAACAAGGCAAGAGCGTGGAGCAACTAGTCCCCATTTTGAAACACTAAAATCAATTTCAAAGTAATGACAACCTCTTCCACTTTCGATGATGTGCCCTTTTTTAAATATATCGAAATATAGTATCCTGTCCACTCAGCTCCACGTGGACTCTTATCAAACTTCAGCACTGTCACAAGATACCTTTATATGGGGCTTCAAACAATTCGTTACCAAAGCCTGAAGCACATTATGTAACCGTAATATGCTGCAACCACAAACACCTGTGAATCAGATCAAAAAGCTATGACTAAGTGAAGGTGAAGGTAAAGGGGATAATCAGCACGAATTTTTTTTATCTTAATCCAAATTATGGGTATAAGGACATGGTCCAAGCAGCTAAAATAGAATCATCCCTAGATTCTGTAATCAATTTTCAGGTGGCACAAGGACCACTAACCTTTTTCCAGAAAGAACACAAACATCAATCATCAACAAATGTAAAACTACAACACCTGACAAAGGAGGAAAATAAAATCCTTTTTTTCGGTGTGCGGTGGGTGTTTGATCCTTATTGAAGATATCAACTAGTTAGGCCTAACACAACCCTCCTCCTTTAACCTGGGACCGGGTGGGGTGGGTTATGATCCCATATTCTTACAATCATAAGTAATGACAGAGCAATAACCCCATTCCAAATGACCCTAAATATGGCAACCTAACACAACTAGTAATCCTAGTCCTTGCATTAAAAATAAAACACAAAGAATCAGAGTTATGGGCATTTAACTGCATTTACCAAAGTTGGGTAAATCACAAACACAAATATTTATCATCTCTTTGCTTTGCATTTTTTAGTCAACTCATACCAAATAGAAATGCAACTCAAGTATATTCTGTTTGAAAACTAAGATAATGAATAAGCATCACTTTTTCAACAAACCCAAAAAGTTACTTCACCTTTAAGCTTCTTCTTCTCGCATGGCAGGAAAAGTTGATCCACCTGAAGCTGCTAAAAATGAAGCTCCTTTATTTCCAATCTTCTTTCTATTTCTTTACTCAATAAAATCAGCAGCTTTACAAGATCCACAACTTCTCCCAAGAAAAGAAAAAGAAAACGTTTGCAATCTGCAAAGTTCGAACCTTTTTTCCTCGATTAAACCAAACCCCACTTAGTTTTAAGAATTTCGTTTTTCCCAGAAAAACCCAATTTTCTGGAAAAATAATAATTTTTTTGTTGAACAAAATCAATTACAAAGATTCAAAGAATGGAACTCAAAGCCGAACTGAACATCTATCTCAGAAGCAAAAGGCTGAATAAAGAAGATAGAGATGAAGGGGCTAAGCTTATAATTTTTATTTTTTATTTTTATTTTATTTTATTGTCGTTTTCAATTGGAATAATATAAAATATAAAAAATGAAGTCAATTATTACATCCGACATGTCATGGGTATATATTCGAAGTCTGCATATTAATTGTTTTAAAAAATAGTTAATAATTTATTGGCGATGGCATAATTGCTTGAGAAATTTTTCTTTATCCCCTTTATTATTATTATATTTAAATTTTTAATTGAACATTTTATTTTCTTTTTTATTCCACCGCCAATTATTTTGGAGAATTTTATTAATTAGGTATAGTTAGCTTTATGAAGTCAAATGGGCAAATTCAACTAATAAAAATATGTTTGTTTATGCATTTCATCTCAACTTAATTGTTTTGGAAGTTTAATTAATGACTTTCCACAATCCAATCCATGGAACAGCTTCTGTGATGAATTGACACTCAACGAGTTTTAATAGAAATGTCAACATAATGCGTATGCATTAATTAATATCACTATAACTTTCATTTCATACTTTCTCAAAATCGATCATTTCAAGTCCACTTATGACTTACCTAAACACCTAATTGTGTTAATTATGCATGTAACAAGTAGCATTTATATTTCAATCGGGGTGTGATGAAGGTTGAACAGACCAAGTCTGCTCCGGGTAGGGGAGTCGGTAGCTTGAGAGCTGGTTCGCCTGAGGGTGGTGGTCTTCCGTCGTTCCTGCGCCCGGGAGGGGGTCTTGCAAGACACTCTGATGCTAAAGTCAGAGATCGGTGTCAGAGGGTATTCCCGTGGGTATGAGTTAAAAGATATGTGTACCTTATGGTTCGGGGGAGTCCCCTTTATATAGAGGTTTGAAGAGGGCACGACCTTCGAGGACAGCTGACTGTGATCTGACCAACGGATCTCTCTGAGCCGTTGGATTCTTAGCCGTGTCAGGTCAATCGAGTGGTCCACGTTTGTTCTGACTCGGCGCACCCTCCGGCGCGGCTCCATGGTGGGACCAGGGGTTGTATGTCTAGGAGTGATTCCTCGGTAGGGTCATTGTTCCTAGGTCGATGTCCGACGAACGGGGGGCGTGACGAATGGTCTGGTCGTTGTTGTCAACGGTGCCCGAGAGGGTAGTAGGTTCTAGGAGACCTACTCCTGGAACAAAGGTTATAAATTTCTCCAAAATTATGATTTGTAAGGATCGAACTTTCGATATAAGAATTTAAATAGTCTTTTTTACCCACTGCTACTGACATTCATTGGGTAAATAACATACTCTCTCCATTTTAAAATAAATGTCCAGAAAGAGAAGAATTGCACATATTAAGAAATGCAATTAATATTGTTAACTTTTTAAAACATGTTATTTGTTTGACTATATTAACCTTTAAATTGTACTGTTATTGTTCCTCAAATATTATTCTCATAAAGGTTTTATATGGAAAAATATCAATTAATCCTAACTTGGAATTTTAAGTAGACAGTTATTATGTAACAAATTTTTTTTCTTTAAGTGAATAGTTATTTTAAAACGGAGGGAGTAATATTTAAAACAGGTAAATTATGAAGAGTAAAAAAGAAGTATTTAATGAAAGTAAAATAACTATAAAATTGAAAATAAAATAATCATTTGGCATTTGGTTTTTTAAGTATTTAATTTAAAAATCAAAATAGAATTAAATTGAGCTGGATCTTGCAACCATGCCAAACCCCAAGCTGGAGAGACAGGTCAAGAACACAGTTACAAGTTAATTCAATAATTAATTTCCTTATTCTTTCATATCAGTTGTCAAACACTCAAGCTGCATTAAATTACAACAAAAGGAATAAATAATTCACAGTTTCTTTCATGGCACATGGTATTGGAGTTATCATTACTTGGTAAGTTATCAGTTATTTTAAATTTCTTTTACTAATATTAATTATTTATTATTTCTATAACTCTACTTATAATTCTAGTTATTACATGATACAAAATTTTATCCTTTAGTGACATGGAAATAGTCCCAGAAAAACATTTACTTTTTTCCCCTTTTTATTTCTTTTCAGTTAATTTGACTATAAAAACACATTAGTTGAATTCTTTTTTCGAATATATCCGGTACTCATGAATTTAAATAGTTTGTTATTATATATATATATTTGATGGATTACTTTTCCTTAGAAAGTCATGTGTTTAAATTCCGCTGCTAATGTGAGGTTTATGTTGGTAGATAATTTATAAGTGCATTTATAAGTGATTAAAAATCCTGAAGATATGTTCTGAACCGTAATGATGATTGGAGCTGAAACCACCCGATTTCTATTTATTGAAAAAAAATTGTCTCTTATTCTTATAGAAGATGCTTAACTTTTATCTGATATGAAAGTCTAACAGCCCGATTTTGAAAATCTAATGATCATCATTCATAGCTAATTAAAAGAAAAACAATCAAGTCAAACTGCTAAATAATCAATTCAAGTGAGACATTAATACACACAATACATGTATTTTCCAGCCATTAAATCACAAATCTAATCCATCTTTTCTTTGAGGCGTCGTGTGTTTCTTGCTTCTGAACGTGTGATATAACTTTTACCATTTTTAGTATTTGCCTATTCTTTTTATGATAGATATTAGATATCCTTCACGGGATCCTATTTAAGCAAAGAACATTGCGAGAGATATTTTCACCTTTCGCAGTATTTGCCTACTTTACTTTAATGCTAACATTGGAATTTTTAGCTTAAAAAAAACTACATTTTTTATAATAATAAAATGATGAGAAACTAATTAATAAAAAAGATTTAAAAATACATGGTTAAATATGTTTTTAGTCCCTTTAAAATAGCACTCATTCAGATTTAGTCCCCAGTTTTTAGAACCGGAGAATTTGGTCCTCGACTAATTTAATTACATTAGATTGATCCTCCAACGCGGTTACTTGTTGATAATGAGGTTTAAAGAGATGAAAATGCACGTCTCAATAGAGACTAAACACAAGGCCGCATATAATAGAGACAAGAGGCTCAAGGGTAAAATGGTGGCTAGGAGACTTTTAGGGAAGGCATCCAACGGTATTAGTCAGGTATCTCATCAACGTCATCATGACTATGCTAAGTGTCAGCTTCCAATTCTACCCGGTCTATTTTTATTGGCTTTAATTTTAACTTTTTGAAATAGTTTGCTAATTAGTTAGTGAAAATATAAAAAAAAAAGTGATTAGATTAATTGAATTTATTTTTAATTATGTTAGTTAAAAAATAATAAAAGAGAGTTTGTTCTCTTAAAAATAGTGTTCAAAATTCTCCCACAAGTAATAGTGGCCCATTAGCCAAACCAAAAAACTAAAAAGAGCCAAATTCCTTTTACACAAAAAAAGTTACAAAAATGCCCAAATGAGGGACAAACCCCACACTTTTAACCTAATTTCCCACTATAAAAAGAAAAGGAAAAACCTATAGGGGGAGCCTCCAATCATCAGAATGACCTAGGGATTTGAGCCCCCTTCATTCCCCTTTGACCTCCTAGCCACCACTCCCTCATCTTGATCAGCCTTCATCTTCATTAACATGAGGGGACCTACCTGATTCACAAGCAAGGGTCAACTTCAAAAAGAAACAACACATATAGCATTTCCTATATGAATATAAACTACTAATAGACAGATTATCTCAGCAGAGGGACAATCAAATAAACATGTAAGTTAGTGTTTATACTAAACCCCCAAAACCCATTAAATTAGCATATTTCTCTCTATGCCTAAGCCATTGGGTTTTGACAAACGTATCTCACGATGTCTCTAAGTCGCATCTCGCGAAGACTTTTTATTTATCCGGATATAGCACCAACTCCGATTCGTGGGAGGCAGGACGTTTCCCCAGTGTAGGTACAACAGTGACTTTCCATCGACCACTGTGATTCGCCACTTCTCCAGGTTCGGCGTGAGCTCTCCTGCACCTTATACGTCTTCCAGGTCAGGCTCGAGCAACTCTGTATATAGTTACTTGCCGCATGGAACGTATATTCACCTAACTACCCAATCTAGGTCTTACTTATCTTTATACTTTGCCTAAGTTAGCTTCATAATTAACAAAATTACGTAGAGCATGGGTACATATCTAAACAGATATAAAACATGTGCAAAAATGAGAGCATGCTTACAAGAAACAGCAACAAGAACTTCAATCAATCAAGACGCACATACAAGCAATCATCAAACAATTCTAATCCAGCATATCATATGCCTTCAGATACTGCAATCAAATTCAGTTCAATATAAGTCGGGTCGTTCTTAGAACGCCGTCGACTGACAATCAGTATCAAGGTACACACATATACATATGCTTAAGAGCTAGAATAGCGAAGTGCCCTTACCTTAAAGGTAGTCGATCCTGGCGGTCACGTAAGCTCCGTGCATCTAGATCGGTTCGGAGTCTCGTGATCCTTCAATAAACACAACCTAGCTTAGAACTTGGAACTCAAACCTAAGGTCAAGGGATGGTCCAAACAGGGGTTCTATCACCTAAACAATGGTCCTACAACTTAGGGAAAACCTCGGAAGCCAAAAACATTTTTAGCAATTTCGACGATCGTCAAAAGAATCTAGAAATCTCTAAGTTACGCAATCCAAATTTTTCAAAACTTTAGACCATACAAAGAGCACCAAGGCTAGATGCTTATAACCATTTTGAGGCCTTAAACAAGTTTTTAGAAAACAAAAGCAGACAAAAATTTCACTAAGTGCAACTCTGTCCAAACCTTGAAAAACCCTAAAAATATCAAATTTTCACCCAACACTTCTCTAATTTTTCCAAATAAACTTCACAACCAAAAACCTAACTTCAATTAAAAAAATTCACTTCATTTTCCTCAAATTCCAGAATGTACAAAAACCCTAGTTTCACTATGAGTTTCACAACCAATTTGCCCAAAAACTCAAACTTTTTCTACAAGTTTCCAAATCAATTTTTCAACTCTTGAACTCAACAAAACCCTAAGTGTCAAGAACATACAAAATTCACCCAATTGTCAACTTTTAAATTCTCTATTTCTCAACTTTTCGAAACCCTAAAAACAAGCTAAAAGTCCCAAAGTCAAAATTACCCAAGAGTTCAATTTTAACCCCTCTAAACATTAACCCTCAAAAACCAAATGAAAATAAATTTTCCAAGCCCTTGAAACATCATTCTAGCTCTCGGCCTATACATCAAAATTAGGGCAATAATTTTCCTTTTGCATCAAACCTCACACACAAGCTTAAACACTACAAAAAGCTAGCTAGAAAATCAACTTTCCAAAGTCCCCAAAACCTATGTCAATTCGGCCAACAACTTTAATTCAAGGGTAAATTTTTCTTCCAAATCTAATTTGTACACAACAAAGACCACAAGAAATCTATGGTAAATAATTACCTAAAGCTTGAAAATCACTTTTTACAAATAATAAATTCTTCAAAAACTAAACTTCCAAGACAACTAATTGGAGAATTTCAAAGATCAATTCAATGGGAATGACTTTTCTAAAAGCAACCCTAACAAAAACCCAACTTGAAATTCTTCAAAGAACCAAAACTCACTCAATCAAAAATCCAATCGGTTCAAAATGAAGCTAAGGGTAGTGGGAACAACATTTGTGAAGGGACTTTCAAGTTCTAGTACTTGCATAAAAACCAAACTCAACAAATTGAAAAACCGAATCGGTAGAAGTGTAGATCAAGAGGAGGGGAGCATTTTACCTCAAAGCACCAAGTGAAGAAGAGAAGAGGAAGGGGCTGCCATGGAGGAAGGAGAGGGGCGGCAATGGTGGTTTAGGGAGGAAGAAGATGAAGCTTTCTCTTTCTCTCTCTAATTTCTCTCTAAAACATGAATTAATGAAGTTGGAAGGAAGAAAACAACACTTAACCCTTAAGAAGGGTGTGAGGGCCGTGTCTATTGGGCCTCCAAAGGGGGTGAAAATTTAATTTTTCATTTACCCTAAGGACCAAAGTTGGAATGGTAAAAGGTTAAAGTAAAAAAACTTTTACTGTTCGAGGACCAAACCGTAAGGTTTACAAAGTTCAGGGACTAAACTCTAAGCTTAGAAAGTTCTAATAAATATCTAGGTTTGTTTATTAATATATTCTCAATCATGACGCGTCAGTGCATCAGTGCGTCAAGTCATTGGTCGTCATCTGGTTCTGGTCATCAATGAGTATCTCAGTACCACTGAGAATATTTGCACCTGGATCATTTATTGTCCTGGGGATTTCGGGCCCGCATAATTCGGGTCCGGGTCGATCTTTTGTGAAGTCCGCTCCACGCTGCCCGAAAACACTATTCACCAGGTCACTATTCACAAAAATATTCTTCATAAAATTGGTCTCAAAACGCCAAATGAAATCGTTTGAGGCTTTTCAGATTCTCGATCCGGGGTCCCGAAGTCGTCTGTTTCGCCTGCTGAAGTTTCGGCTAAAAGTCTTGTTAGCGTGAAAAATCCTTCCCGGGCTCCGGGAGGAAACCATACCAATATTACAGTCGTTCTTCACGAAATTCTCCACTGATCGTCATGGTGGTAGTGAGAACGTCTTATTCTCGTCCGAACTCAAGGTCAGGTCTAGCTTGGTTTACTACCAAGTGCTGTAAAAGGTATTTCACCGGTACTTCGCTCGACGATAACGCTTGCCGATGCCGCCGAGCGGATCCAAACAGTACCTTGGCATAATTAAATAATTATTTAATTACTGGGGAAAATTTCGGGTGTTACACTCAGAGCATGCACAAGAACTACGCCAGTAAGAGGACTAGAGCATGAAAGGAGGAAGAAAGTTTACCTCGAGAGACCCTGACGACGGGAGTCGGGAAGGCAATTAAGCTAAGAAGGCTTATTCAGGGATTGTTGAGTTAGAACCCTCACAACCCAAAGGAAACTCATCACTCATAGTTTCATCTACGAAGACCGAGGACAAGGACGATAAGAAGTTCCAAGGGGAGAGAATTTCCCTAGCCAGCAGTGTTGGACGAACCACGGAAGGGACAACATGGAATCCCGAAGAGAAAGTAGGAGAAGACTTTACTCAAGCACTTCGTCGACCTATAGTTTCGAGGACGAAACTAATTTAAGGGGGTAGGATTGTAACACCTGGAATTTTCCCCAGTAATTAAATAATTATTTAATTATTCCAAGGTACTATTTGGATCTGCTCGGCAGCATCGGCAAACGATATCGTCGGCCGATTTACCGATGAAGTATTCTTTGCGACACTTGGTAGGAAACCAAACTAGACCTGACTTTGAGTTCGGACGAGAATAAGATGTTCTCACTATCACCATGACGTTCAGTGAAGAATTTCGTGAAGATTGACTGTAATATTGATATGGTTTCCTCCCAGCGCTCGGGAAGGATTTTTCGCTCTAACAAGACTTTTAGCCGAAACTTCAGCAGGTGAAACAGACGACTTTAGGACCTCAGATCGAGAATCTAAAAATCCCCAAACGATTTCGTTTGACGTTTCGAGAACAATTTCATGATGACAAATTTCATGAATAGTGACCCCGTGAATTGTGTTTTCGGCAGTGTGGCACGAACTTTGAGAAAGATCGACCCGGCCCCGAATTGTGCGGGCCCGGTAACCCGAAACCAATAAATGACCCCGAGGCAGATACTCTCAGTGGCACTGAGGTACTCACTGACGACCAGAACCTGATGATGACCGGTGACTTGACGCACTGACGCGGTGACGCACTGATGCATTGACGCGCTGACACACTGACACTTCATGATTGGGAATTCATTAATAAAAAAATCAAGATATTTATTGGAAATTTCTAAGCTTAGATTTTAGTCCCTGAACTTTGATAACCTTACGGTTTGGTCCTCGAATAGTAAATAGTCTTTTTACTTTAACCTTTTACCCTTCACACTTTGGTCCTTAGGGTAAGTGAAAAATTAAAGATTCACCCCCCATTTGAGCCCATATCCGCGGCCCACACACCCTTATTAAGGGTTCAATGTTGTTTTCTTCTTCCAACTTCATTAAGTGAGAAATTAGAGAGTAAAACAAGAGAGAGAAAGAGAGCTTAGGAAACTATTCATCTTCTTCGACCTTCCTCTCCTCTTGGCTGAATCCTTGCTCCTCCATGGCAGCCCCTTCACCTCATCTTCTTCACTTGGTGCTTTGAGGTAAAATTCTCCCCTCCTCTTGATCTACACTTCTACCAATTTATATTTTCAATATGATGAGTTTGGTTTTTATGCATGAGTTAGAACTTAAATGTCTCTTCACAAATGTTGTTCCCACCATCTTAAGCTTCAATTTGAACCGATTAGATTTTTGATTGGTTGAGTTTTGGTCCCTTGAAGATTTTGAAGTTGAGTTTTTGTTATGGTTGCTTTTAGAAAAGTCATTCCCATTGAGTTGATCTTTGAAAATCTTTATTAGTTTTCTGGGAAGTTAAGTTTTTGAAAAATTGATTATTTGAAAAAGTGATTTTCAAGCTTTGGAAAATTGTTTCACCATAGATTTCTAGTTGTCTTTGATGTGCAAATTAGGTTTGGAAGAAAAATTAATTTTGGAATTGTTTGTGTCTTGGCCGAATTGACATAGTGTTTTGGGGACATTGGAAAAATTGATTTTCTAACTAGCTTTTTGTAGTGTTTAAGCTTGTGTGTGAGGTTTGATACAAAAGGAAAATTATTGACCTAATTTTTATGAAGAGGCCGAGAGCTAGAAGGATGTTTTAAGGCTTGGAAAATTTATTTTCATTTGGTTTTGAGAGTTAAATTTTAGTGGGACTAAAATTGAACTCTTGGGTAAATTTGACTATGGAACATTTAGCTTGTTTTAGGGTTATGGGAAGTTGGGAAATTGAGAATTTAAAAGTTGACAATTGAATGAATTTTGTTTGTTCTTGACACTTAGGATTTTGATGAGTCCAAGAATTGAAAATTGATTTGGAAACTTGTAGAAAAAGTTTGAGTTTTTGGGCAAATTGGATTTTGGAACTTATAGTTCAAATTAGGGTTTTTACACATACTGAAAATTTGAAGGTAATGGAGTGAAAATGGATTTAGGAGTTATGTTTTTGGTTGTGTGATTGATTTGAAAATTTAGTGAAGTGTTGGGTGAAAATTTGGAAATTTTTAGGGTTTTTGGTAACTTGGACAGAATTGAGTTTTGATGAAAACTTGTGTGCTTTTGTCTTCTAAAATCTTTTTTAAGGCTTTCAAAATGGTTTTTAAGAATCTAGCTTTGGTGCATGGTTTAAAGCTTTGGAAAAATTGGATTGCGTAACTTAGAGATTCTAAATTCTTTTGACGATCGTCGAAATTGCTAAAAATGTTTTTGGCTTCCGAGGTTTTCCCTAAGTTGTAGGACCATTGTTTAGGTGATAGAACCCCTGTTTGGACCAGCCCCTTGACCTTAGGTTTAAGTTCAAAGTTGTAAGCTAGGTTGTGTTTGTTGAAGGATATTGAGACCCGAACCAATCTAGATGTATGGAGCTCACGAGACCGCGAGGATCGACTACCTTTACGGTAAGGGCACTTCGTTTCCTTAGCTACTAGAATAAGTGTAAATTTATGCCATGTATGTACTATGATTTCTGAAATTGTAGTTGACGGCGTTCTAAGAACGACCCGATTCATAACTGTATTGATTTCGATATTAATGCAAGTATCTGAAGACATCCGATATGCTGGATTATGATTTTTTTTATGTATGACATCGTTGAGATTGATTAAATATTGTGGTTGTTGCTTGCTTACGATTTCGTGTGCAGGGACGTTTCTCAAGACGACGCTGTCGTCATCCCCCAGCTGCTTGGAATGGCAAGGCTATCCGTCCAGCATACTGCGGGGAAGCTATGTGCTATGCTAAGTGCTGTTCTATGTGCCGTATAAGATTGGGACAACAAGTTTATTCCCAATCAGCTATGTGTTGTGCTATGTGCCGTATTTGGTTGGGATAACGAGTTTATTCCCAACCAGCTATGTGCTGTATTCAGTTGGGATAATAAGTTTATTTCCAGCCAGCTATGTGCTGCTTTGAGTGCGGTTTTGGTTGAAAATCTAACTGTGTTGTGATTGACGTTTGCTTGTAAATTTTCTTGCATGGCCCTTATGTTTGTTTAATTTGGTTTTCCTGGACCCTCTTGATGTAGATGCCTGTCTATTAATACTATTATTAGAATCACTTAGGCGTATTGTCTGTTATTTGAAGTTGACTCTTGCATTTGTGTGTTGCTTGTGTTTCTGGTGATTCGTCGCCAGTCGGACTACCTTTAGCCGGAAGATGCAGATGGATGCCGTTCTAGGAGAAACCATGACATGGAGTTGGGCGCCTAGGGCTGGAAGACTCGTCGCTGCCGTTTTATTTATTTTGTAATAACTCTTGTATGCTTACGCATCAGGGTAGGGAGTTTTAGTTTTAAATTCTTATAACTGACAGCAGTGTTTTGAAACCCAAGCTATATGTTTTGTAAATAATCTCTAAGCTGCTAGTCGGTCACTTTATGCCATATGTTTGGCTATTTGCGAATTATGTATTTATAATACTAATGCACCTCAGCATGACATGTTTCAAAAAGGAAAATGATTTCAAAAAAAAATATACTCTCCTTTTCCAAGTTTTGAAAATGCCCTTGCATATTTATTTACAGTTTATTTGCTACAGTAACGCCCTAGAAATCGGGGTGTTACAGGAAGTCCATCGAAGATGGCTTCAATGTGGTATGTGTAGGAAACTGGAGCACCAAGTGAGTTAAGAGCATTAACAATTGTTTTAATGCGTCGGAGGTAGTCAGAAAGGGATTTGGCCCCTTTGACTATGGTGCGAAGCTCTGAACGAAGAGTTGTGGACTGAGCCAAGGCACGAATACTGAAGAAGTCATGGACTTCTTTCCATATCTGCCACGAGTACTTGCAGTTGACTACAGTGGGAAGAACATCAGATGAAAGAGAAGAAATCAACCAAGTAAACAAAGCTGAATCTTGTTTGATCTAGTTAGTGTATAGTGGGTTATCAACTGGCTTCTCGCGATAAGCATCATTCAAGAAGCGAGTGGGGATTGTCAATTCCACAAGAAACTTTTCTAAGCTATGCTAGAGAACAATGCCTTCAGCATGCTGAACCCAAGAATGAAAATTAGTTTCATCAAGTTTGATTGAAACTATGTGTGAAAAGGAAGGCAAGAATGAAGACTGAGCTTCTGCCATAGCAGAAAGCGAAGGAAAGAAAAAAGAAATTAATCACAGATCGAGACTAGCTCTTGAAACCATGTTAAGAACAAACGGTTCTTGAGAAAAAAAAAAGAAATCAAAGATTCAGAAAATATTCTTTCTATTCTGATAATACATTGTTACAAGCTCTATATTTATACAGAGAAACAACAGACAAACAGACAGGATCCCAGATATTTCGGGTCAACACAAACGGTGACATTAATTACTGATTTGACATAATCGACGGGTCACCTATCACGCATGGACAAGTGACAAGACTTAACTGACACATATGATATCTTACAGTTTTACTCAAACGACTATGTCAATCGACTTATACAGGCGATACAGACTACAAGAATCAGACGATTATGTATATCACGAACAGTTTTTGAATCAAAACAGCACAGAAATAAGGATTAGGATGGAGGGAAACCAACCTTTTTGTTTCGAATGAACAAAGCGAACAATAATAGGAGGTGCTCGTCCAAAACTTCAGAGGTAGCCGTCAATGGGTCGGAGAAGAAATCCGAAAAGGAACTTGTGATTAACCTTTTGAAAGAAGGAAAGGAAACGAGAAAGAAACATCAGCATAATCAGTATAGTCTTGGAATTTATCGTCATTACGAATTTAGAATTGAAAAAGTATAAGAGACCTACCGGTGAATCACCCTCTTAGAACTCTTGAAGAGGAAGAGAAAGAGCAAAAACGTGGTCCCAAAGGGAAGGAGGAAGGGCGGTAGTAGCAACAACAGCAAGGAGGAGAGGGTTTGCACACTTGAAGACTAAGAATTGTTGCTTGAGATAAAAGAAAAGG